>CM042241.1:53173286-54373286 GCA_023566225.1 Romanogobio albipinnatus | reverse complement strand
TACGTTTTCTTTAACCCTCTGTCTGACAAAGTCGTCGGCACCTTCTAATGGATTTTTTCCTTCATGACAGCAGAAACAACTCACAATACTCCGTCATTTTTAGGCATACAGATAGGCTAAGTGCAAGTTATAATTATAAACAGTAAACTGTCTACTTTTATTTGTGTACACTCACAATAACAGCAAAGGCCGTGGACTCAGGGAACAGATTATTTTGCACTCCACTCCAAACGCTGTTCATTTAAAAAATATATTTGTTTATTAAACGCAAAGTTTTTAATTTCAAAAGCATTTCTAAATTCAGTTTATATTTCCAACAAACGAAATTCCAAGCCAAAATAACAAAGTGGTAAAAAAAAACCCTTTGAGTTATCACCATGCAAATTCAAACATTTCGCTCGTCTCTGTATGTGGCAGCAATGCGTCACAATAACATGGCGTATGTAAAAGTCGATCATTCTTTACAGATGATGGTATGTTTGGACAGAAGACGAGACAGAGTTCTTTATTAAACTCATAAAAAACAATAGAATATAAAATGCCACAATTTATCAAGACCTTGAAGCAGATAAGAGAGAGAAACACCCAGAAACACTTCATATGTGCCGCTCAAGTATAAGTTGCTTTCCTTGCCATCAATGCTTGGATAACACACACGTCTCTTTCAATTAAAAATAATGGCATGCAGTGGCTGGGATATACATAAACCTAACAGCATTCCTATGTAGCATAATTTTTGGAATTACTTATCACGAGAGGAAAAACAATTTTTTAGTCGCATAACATCAGTTAATGGAAACGCCGTAATTTCGCTATATTTTTTTTTATCGACTATTAGGAAATAGCAAAAGTTTTGCGCAAATCTGTAATGGAAAAAAAAGCTTCTGACCGGCGGAAAAATGTGTTAAATGAATGAATTAGATTATGAAGAATGACGATTTGTAGATCGTGCTTTTGCTTTAATACACACCTGCCGCAATCGATTTTTCAATTACTTTTAAAAAGGAGACATGTCCCACCCGTAAATTATGCCTATACTAGCTACTAATTAACATCTAAAACAGTGTCATTAGATTACTGTAATTCTTCTCTCTAAAAAGCATTGCATTTTTACTAATTACTATCCGGTCAGCCCTGACCAGTTGAACGATACAGGACATGAAACTGCTCTTTTAATACATTTCAAATAAATAATATAAAACTGCATAAATTATTAAGTATTTAAATGGAGAAGGTTACATATACATATATATATATATATATATATATATATATATATATATATATATATATATATATATATATATATATATATATATATATATATATATATACACACACACACACACACACATTAATATTATTAACACACTTATCTGTAACATTTTACTGGGGATTTGTTCGGCATGTATTGTGAAATTTGCTTGGTTTAGGCTAAATCGACACCCCCCATGAGATGGCGCCCTAATAGGTTGCCCTGGTGGTTTAAAATTGTCATACAAATATATGATATTAAGTGTAGAAATGTATGATATTAAATATAACTTCACAATATAAGTAGAATATTTAACCTACAAGCCAAAAATATTAAGCATACATCTTGTGTTTTCCCCTTCATAATCCACTAGAACTTTGGGACTGAAAACTAGTTAGTGATAACCTGTACATCTGCAATGTGCTTTCCTCTGTCATCCGAGACTGTTTGGAAATCTTGGCTGGCTAGAGTATAACAGCATGTTATCTATGAGATGCACAGCTGTTGGCCCATCTGCTGTGTGACAGACAGAAAATATGAATGACAACGTGAAATCATCAGTTCTGGGTGAGTGTGGTTAGTATGCACAGATCTGAGACCAGCCCCACCAACACCAAACATACTAATATTCATTACTGGAAAAAGGACCAGCAGGTTGTGTCTTAGATCATTGTAAAATAAGTAAATCCAGGGGGTCCAACCAACAAATCTGAAACAATCTGGTTAGACTGACACACTTATTACAATTATTTTTTATTTATAACAATGCAGGCTATTTTATGGATAATGTAAAAACAATTAAATAAAAAGTAGAGGGTTTCCTTTTTTCTTTAAAACACTGGAATTAAAATTAAACCCGCTGGAATTTGGCCAATGTATTTCCACTCTTTTTTTGTAAGATTATAATGTAAAATGAATGAGTGAAATCTCCCAGAGCAAATGTTCTTTAAACATGAATCCACTAAATCCAGCCTCCAGAGTGTCTGTTTGTGTTCTTTAGAGCCTAAAAGAATAGTTCACAAATTCTGTTCCAAATGTTCTGTGGAACACAAAATAAGTTATTTTGTCTCAATGTATTTTTTTGATTATTTGGGTCCAATGTTATTTTTAACCTCATTGACTTTGATTGTACATGGGTAAAAATAGTTAAATGATGATTCATTGGGTGAACTAACCTTTAAAGCTAAAGTGTGTAAACATAGTACTTTGATTTTAATATTAAAAATGACACGAAACGGAAGTTGAGATAGTCTTTTCTTCCCTATTGGGACGTATATCTGAGTGAAACGGCTTCCAGCACAAGGAAAAAATTTAGAGTGGGACTGTTAGTGGGTGGGATATTGTCCACAAAGTCCCCTTTGTCCTCAAAGTTGATGTGTAAGAAGCAGGAAAAATGGGCAAGTGTAAGGATTTGAGCGAGTTTGACAAGGGCCAAGGCTCATTGATGCACATGTGGAGCGAAGGCTGGACCGTGTGGTCCGATCAAACAGACGAGCTACTGTAGTTCAAACTGCTCAAGAAGTTAATGCTGGTTCTGATAGAAAGTTGTCAGAATACACAGTGCATCACAGTTTAATGCGTAGGGGGCATAGCCGCAGACCAGTCAGGGTGCCCATGGTGACCCCTGTCCACCACCTAAAGCGCCAACAGTGGGCACATGAGCATCAGAACTGGACCACAGAGCAATGGAAGAAGGTGGCCTGGTCTGATGAAATCACATTTTCTTTTACATCACGTGGATGGCCGGTTGCGTCGCTTACCTGGGGAACACATGGCACCATGGATGCACTAAGGAAGAAGGCAAGCCGGCAGAGGCAGTGTGATGCTCTGGGCAATGTTCTGCTGGGAAACCTTGGGTCCTGCCATCCAAGTGGATGTTACTTTGACACGTACCACCTATCTAAGCATTGTTGCAGACCATGTACACCCTTTCATGGAAACAGTATTCCCTGGTGGCTGTGACCTCTTTCAGCAGGATAATGTTCCCTGCCACAAAGCAAAAATTGTTCAGGTATAGTTTGAGAAGGACAACAACAGCGAGTTTGAGGTGTTGACTTGGCCTCCAAATCAATCATCCAATCCAATCGAGCATCTGTGGGATGTGTTGAACAAACAAGTCCGATCCATGGAGGCACCATCTCGTAACTTGCAGAATCTGTTGCTAACATCTTGGTGCCAGATACCACAGCACACCTTCAGGGGTCTAGTGGCGTCCATGCCTCGACTGGTCAGGGCTGTTTTGGCAGCAAAAGGGGGACCAACAAAATAATTTTATGCCTGATCGGTGTATAATATACAGTATATGGCGATATAATTAATATAATAATTGTAGATTTTGATTTCACTGTGACTTTAATTCATCACTAACTTCAGCCTGCTGCGGGTATGAGTGTGTTTGTGTTTAACACGATCCTCGTCTCTCAGTCGGGTTCTGACTGTCTGGCAATGAAGGTATGCTGACTAACCCAGCTGATGGACTGTTTACAGTATCATTTTACAGCATACTATAGAGGTCGGGGGGGGGGGGGGGGGGGGGGACAAGAACAGTGTGAACCTGTAGCCTCTGACGTTAATAAGCATCCACAATTACCCTCTTCACTGGTTTTTTTTTGTTTTTTTTTTATAAAAGATAACCCCTTCTTTTCAAAGCACTTGGTATCAAATGTTTATTTACTGAAACATGAGTACATATTTGATATCAGTCGGTAATACGGCTGTATTTGCGCAGTTTGACTTTGTGGGAAAGTGACATATTTGTTGTTGTGAAGGTCAAGTGTTCCGCTGTAAGAAACCTGGAAGGGAACCATCTCTTCTAGTATTACAGCACTCAGCTGATTTGTGTTATCAACTACCATGCTTCCATATTGGTGATAAATCAAATTGCTAATAGATATCCAAGTAACACAGACTGTAGCCTACCTTTTACTGTATTGTGTTTTTGGCCAGCTATAGATATTAATTTCAGTTAAGTGTCATGGAACCATTAGATATTTAGATTTGGTCTGCCATACTTGAGCTAAACTGAAACGGCAAGTCTTGGTTATCCCATAGCCCAATTTTTTTTTGAATGGTGCAAAACAACTTTGGACTATTTTAACCACATCTAAAGTTATTTATTGTGTTAAGCAACATTCTGCTATAAAAATGATCATTTAAACATGTTGGGGATAATTTCATCACTAGTATGTTATGCATTCCAAACATACACAAAAAATTATTAAAGGAAAATAAATGTGTGTTGGGTTGGACTGTGTTAATTAAAAAAGGTACAAAAATTATTTCCATTTGCAAAAAATATTTACATACTAATACTTCCGATGATTTCTGAAGGATCATGTGACTGAAGACTGGAGTAATGATGCTGAAAATTCAGCTTTGCATCACAGGAATAAATAACATTTTAAAATATATTCAAATAGAAATCAGTTCTTTAAATTGGAATAATATTTCACAATTTTACTGTTTTCACTGTATTAAAAAAAAAAAAGGAAATAAATACAGCATTGGTGATTAGAGACGTATTACAAATAAAAAAAATGTAATTATTCTAAAATTTGACAGATACTGTATATTTTATATAAATTACTGATTTTATAAAAAAATTTATGACAACAATTTCATAGTTTAATATTTAAAATGAAGACATTACAATTATACATAAAGAGTATTTTAATTAACAATTCCGTTTGAATTTAATTTAAAAGTTCAAATGTGTTTATTTTAACCTCTTAACAAGCGCCCCATTTTTGAGAATTCTTTGAAAACGATATACCCAAATGAAAATGTCTGCAGCTCTTAAACCCTATGGTCTATATTCATAAACCTGGTCTTATTTTAAACTAGACACTTGAAATATTGCTACCCAAGAGTCATAATAACTCAAAGTAATATGGGAACAGAGTAATATACATGTAAATATACATGTAAGTGACTCACGTTTTTTTTTTTTTTTTTTCACTTAGGGAAAAAAATATTATAATTTAATGTTAAGAGCCTGAAAATAACTTAAATATAAAACTGAATGTTTAATCATGTCATGATTCAAATATGAGGATGATTCTCTCAGTAATGTAGCTTCTGTGAGCTTTTATGTCAAGAAAAGTCTAGGCGTCATTTCAAAAAGGCCATTTATTTCAGAACATTTGCTATTGTAAAGAGTAGTTTTTCATTCAAATAAATCTGCAATAAACTGCAATAAACTACTAATTATAATGGATAAACAGTTTACAGAGATTACAAAGTGTAAAAAACTAATTTAGCTGATGGGAAGCGTCAGTAAGAGTCTGCGCGCTCCACTGCAGTTGCGCCATTGAGAACGCGCAGACTGCGCACAAACAGTATTCACCAAAGCCTACTTACGTAAACTGCGCAAGATAATGCCTTTTGATTGGTTACTAAGTCCATCAATCAAACCTTTGTTGGAAAGGCATTGGCTGGGCACCGAGTGCCTTTATCCAACGAAAACCATGGGCGCAATGATTGACAGCTCACCAAGCCTGTAAAGCGCTTCCTCTATGATGCATCCCAGGAGAGTCTCTGATTGAAGGAGAGAGACGAGGGAGGGTTTATAATACGTGGGAGAGGCTATTCTAGCCGGGGGAGTTTGCCAGACACGGATTAGAATCGATATTTCATTGAAAATGGACATGATTGATTACGCTAACTCAAAACTCTCTTGCAAACAACGGAGGATTTTTAGTTTTTTCCCTATTTTTTCGTTGTTTTGGATTAAAAAGTGGGATGCATTTTGAAGAGTGGACTCTTACACAGAGATGTATGCGGGTGTTTATTGGATTCGTCCGATCTGATCTGAACGACAGGAGATGAAAGATGAGTATCGCTAATATTTTGCTAATGTTTACATGGACGGTCCTTTAGCGTTTCATTTAACCCTTTCCTCTCTGGTGTATTTATTGCAAAAACAAGTTCAGAACATGAATCCTGAGTGTTTTAGCTTTCAAATGATGCATAGTTTGTGATAGTTGATTGAATATTTTGTATAAAACAAAAGTAAATAAAAGTACACACACGCCCACTTCCGTCAACCCCCCCCCGCCCACGACCCGGTGCGGGTTTAATACAAATCCACCCCTGGGACATAAGACTCCATGAAGTTGAGAACGTCCATATTTAATCCAAATTAAAATCCAAATTTGATTACCAACCTAAAACTTCCCAGACACAATCTTTCCACAAAAATATGAAACAATATAAAAAAACCTGAACCGGATTCCTGATATGCAGAGGGTCTTTGAACTCACCCCAGGACACATTTTAACCAAAATTATGTCCCATGTCCCCCACAGAGACCTAAGACAGATGAAGGTAATCAAGTCCATCCCACCCTCTCCGGTCATGTCTTTCCCATTCTGAGGAGGAAAGACCTGAAAGGAGGATGCATGAATTGTTTAGGTCCATCTTTGTCACAGGCTTCCTTCCTATGATTCAGAGAGGAGGATATGGGCCATGTTATTACAGACACACCCAAAGTGAGACAGGACAGAAGGACAGACGCCCAATGTCACCTCACCCAGAGTACCACAGCCTAAGAATAACAGGGCGGAAAGCACAAGGACTATACAATGGCTAGTGGAAGAAGACGATGCTTCCAATGTTCAGAGTCAAGACCATTTCATTGGTGTATATCCTAAAGCATTCACTTTGATATTATTATTATTTTTTTAAATAAAGAATGTTGATGCAACTACACCACTAAAAACAGATTCTTTAAGCCATTTGACTGCGAACAGTACAAGTGTGGCTATTTTTTTCAAGACCATTTACCTTTTTTCAAATCTTGTGTACCGGTATATTTGGTTTATAAGGGCACAGACGTGTATAATGACATGGGTATTACAACCGCAATTTTTTATTTTGTTATTTAATTTTTTATTTCTCCACCAGAATGGTACGAAACTTTGCTATGTGAACACACACACACACACACACACACACACACACACACACACACACACACACACACACACACACACACACACACACACACACACACACACACACACACACACACACACACACACACACACGATTATGTGGTTTACGGGGACTCTCCATAGATGTAATGACTTTTATACTGCACAAACTGTATATTCTATCCCCCTACACTAACCCTACCCATCACAGAAAACGTTCAGCATTAAAAAAAAATACATAAAACTGTTTAGTATGTTTCAAGCCATTTGTTTTGCAAGGACAAGTGTCTTCATAAACCATATTTACATTGCAATACCCGTGTAATTATACACATTTGTGCCCATATAAACCACATATACCTGTACACAAGATTTGAAGAAATGTAAATGGTCCTGAAAAACAAAACAAAAATAGCCACACTTGTACTGTTCGCAGTCAAAAAAGGGCGCATTGGAAACGAATGGGAAGCGTCCAAAACAAAATCTGACTGAAAGCTTTTTTTTGTGATTTCAACCTCAAATTTGGAACACAACTTGTTTAGATTTATGGCTTTGATTTTCTCCCTTTAAAAAATAATATTAAAACTTGGAATTTGGAATATATATTTCATTTAAAATCTAAACATAGTTTTTATGCATGTTTCATTATAGTGAACCTAAACTTCTATAATTGTATTTTTTGTAATCTTTTTTTTTTTTCCTTTCACTTCAGCAATAATCTGTCATAAGTCTTCTTTAAAAAGAAAAGCTCCAAAGCATTCAAGATTAATGACTTAATTCAAATTGATGTCCATTCTCAAAAAGTGCTGATTAACAGGTAAATGGATCATAACTATTCCATAAATATAATTTAGTACCATAAAATCCCCTAAAAATATAAAATATAAAATTTTATCTAACTACAAATATAGCCTAGTACATTCATTTCAATGAAAAAAAAAAAAAAATCTGTCATTTTTGACCATCTCATGAACAGCACCAGAGGGTTAAAGGTTCTTTACATAACAGTTCTATACTCCACCCTGGGGGGCATTTTACCCCACCCTAGGGGGCATTTTACTCCACCCTGGAGGGCAAACCATATTGTCCTGAGGATTCAATGATCTTCTTTTTCTTAATTAAGTACATTTTTACATTAACATCAACATTTTTACAGTGATAAGAAGATTTAGCATCTCAGAGGCCCTTCCAAAAAAAAATATTGTTTGAACCAACAACAATTTTCTATTTACCCAAGCCCTGTTTCTATTTACTTAATCTTTAATAAGGATAACAGGTATTTCACAATACACAATCATCTTACAAACCACACATACCATTTAGGTGTGCTGAATGCTGAATCACAGGTATAGCACAAAAAAAAAAAAAATGCCTTGAGCACAAAATGTGGTTTCAGGTTCTTAAATAACTGATTTGTTCTTTTATTGTTAAGTCTTTACGTAAGCAGCTTAAAGTGGGAGTGTGTGCGGCCTCGGTGAGTTATAGTACACTGGAAAACGAGATTTACTCGTAACGCATGGTAACAGAGCACTGTGTCACATAACCACAATGAAGAGAAACCCATCTCTCCAGCCAAGAGTGTTGCGCAACCAGAGCTGTGAAGGAAAGCATACAAAAGAGCTGGTGAGGAAGCAAGAGTGAGATAGCGAACAAGCGCAGGCAGCAATGTCTGTCTTGGCTTGCCTGGTCAGACTGTAACTCTTTCATTCTTGTTGCAGAGAACAGAGTCTTTATATGCAGTCAATTAAAATTCCTCTCACTTTACAGCTGGCTATGTTTGTATCAGTCATGCTTTATATTACACACACAAAAAATATAGATTTTTCACCTTAGTCTGTTTGTGATGATCTTGAATAAACGTAAATAAAACCAATTAATTTAGATGTTACATGAAGCACATTTTTTAGGTTATCTGAGTATGGTTTTACTTTACAAATGTAATAATACATGCAGAATATGTTTAGAGTGGTTGATACACTGTAATACTGTTCATGTTGTGAAATATTGTTACAATTTAAAATAACTGTTTTCTATTTCAATACATTTTATTTTGGCAAAGCTGAATTTTCAGCATCATTACTCCAGTCTTCAGTGTCACACGATCCTGCAGGAATCATTCTAATATGCTGATTTGCTGCTCAAAATACATTTCTTATCACAGATAAAAACAGTTGAAAACATGATACATTTTTCAAGATTAGAAAGCTTTAAAACGATTTTTTTGTAACAATGTAAAAGTCTTTACTGTCACTTTCGATCAATTTAACGCATTCTTGCTGGATAAAAAGTGGTAATCTCTTACTAAAAAATAAAAATCTTAATGACCCCAAATGTTTGAACAGTAGTGTAAATATTATGGCTCAGCCACTATGATCTTGCCAAGATATGTTCCTGGATTAACATATTTTGTTGATCCTGGAACAACACTTCTGTCTGAAACCCCTAAAACCTAACCCTATCCTAGCCTGGATGCCAGCCCAACTTAGCCCCGCCCACAACATTTGAGGTCGGGAAGTTCAGTCTGGACTTGATCCGTTGTGGAGCAACAATGCTCGAACCAGAGCTGTTCGGACCAATCAAATTGTCAGGACGGGCTTTATACGATGATGGACAGATGATCAACAGTAACGTAATCATCCACGTCACCAAAGAGCGCTTGGGTTGAATTCGTTCTAATCCTAAATGGAGAACTTGTTCGTATATGCATTCACCTTTACTATTTCTCTCAGAAATGATGATTGTGTTGGTAAGTACTCTGTGTATCCTTAAATTCTGTTTTACAACACTGGCAAACATCGTTTACACTCATCCTCTTCTTCTACTTCTTCCAGCATGCGTGCAGTTGAGTTCTGTTGACAACTATGCGTCGCTCAACATACGTCACTTACTCCGTTGCTCTGATTGGTTGTAGATCTATCCAAATGAGTGCAGATGCACTTTCTATCTTTCCAAAAGGGAGCAGAATCTCATTGAGCCCCATGTTAAAATGGCCAACTTTACAGCAGAATAAAACATGTTTACAGCCTGGTACAAATTGTGGTTTTAGTCTATATGGCTAATTTTGCCCTTCATGACAACTGTGAGGGCGGTTAATTTTTTTTTATAACTTATTCGTTTACATTATATAAAGCATTAAAGTTCTGCATAATTAAGGGCGTGGCCACTTCAAGTGACAGGTGGATAGCCATTTATCTGCTGTCTGTTAGACATCGTGTCACTTCAGCTCCGCCCAAGTCCTGGCTTTTTTGCTCATTTTCTGTTATCCGGGAGTGACGTGCGATGACGCGCTGCCAAGATGGCAACGGCCATCTCGTCCATACTTTGCTCTTCAAAACTGCTCATCAGAATCCTATGGGTGACGTCACGGACACTACGTCTTTTTACAGTCTACGGTTGAAATGCGCCCTATAATCACAGCCAAATGGAGCAGTATCAGACTCATATTCTGACTCTGAGTATGACGACGTCAGGCTTAACCTATCCCTAAAATCAGAGGAAAATAATAGGTGAATAACACTGATGTAGAAGCACCTAACCCTGATTGTAAGCTTAAAGGGTTAATTCACCCAAAAATGAAAATAATTGTATTTATTACTCACCCTCATGCCGTTCCACACCCGTAGGAGAGGAGAACTGGCACCCCAACTGAGCCTGGTTTCTCCAAAGGTTTATTTTTCTCCATTAGGTCACCTAATGGGGTTTTGGTTTCCTTGCCTCTGGCTTGGCGTGCTCAGTTGGGGACACTACATTTTTCAACTAAACATCGAAATAAATCTAATTAATAAACATATGAACTAAATTACTGATCTAATTATTGATCTAAAGCCCACACTGTCACCGTATGGAAATTGAAATGAACTGATGACATCAAATGGCTATACAGCTTAATAAAATTATGCTGCATTATTTTCCTGATTTACATTGTAAAGCTGCTTTGAAACAATCTACATTGTTAAAAGTGCTATATAAATAAAGTTGACTTGACTTGACCCGTAAGTTCATCCTCGGAACACAAATGAAGATATTTTTGTTGAAATCCAATGGCTCAGTGAGGCCTGCATAGCCAGCAATGACATTTCCTCTCTCAAGATCTATTAATGTACTAAAAACATATTTAAATCAGATCATGTGAGTACAGTGGTTCAATATTAATATTATAAAGTGACGAGAATATTTTTGGTGCGCCAAAAAAACGAAATAACGACTTATTTCAAAACACTGCTTCATGAAGCTTTGGAGCGTATCAAATCAGCGCGTTGAATCATGATTCGGATCGCATGTCAAACCGCCAAACTGCTGAAATCACGTGACTTTGGCGCTCCGAACTGCTGATTCAATACACTGATTCATTGTCCCTGGATAACTTTCCATTCACTATACGTCCGTGTTGCTTACATTATATGCACTTATTGTTGGCCGATCGCCAACAAAACAAGTGGACTTTGTGCTTTGTAACTCTACAGACCTTTTAAACGGCAACATTAAACACTAAAGGAAAAAAAAGCTAAATATGTCCTCTTTGATAAGTAAAAAAACAAAATCTTCTAGTTCAGCCCACAAGTTAACCACTGCCAACATACACATTAAAGCTGCCTGATGAGAACACTTCCACCCAGTTCCTGGCTTGCTTTCTCCTCCCATTCATGAAAAGACACTTTCTTCTCTTTTGTATTGTTGAGGCACATGGCCAATGTCAATTGGGCTGCTAGAGAAAACTGAGGCTAGGAGGGCAGAATTCACAATGTGCAGGCTATGCACCCCACTGAAGTCGCCAACAGAAGAGCCATTCTAGTTGACCGGTCCACTGGCGAAGGCCTTTTACCACATTCCACTTTGTTCCACTTATTCACGAGGCTTGTGTCCTTCCACGTGCTGGCCTAATAATGGCTGCCTTTCTATGTGGCCAAGCTTGCTTTGAAACCATCAAGATAACAGATACAAAGTGCATCCCATGTGTTACTGAAACCAGTGACACAGTGTTTTACATGTGTCTGACTCGTTTCAAAGCGAGTCCTTACTTTGAGCAATAAGGTGACTCAAAACGGGTGATTTCTCCGAGATTAGAAAGATGCATTATGTTTATGGGTAATCATGCCCGCACAAATGCATGTGTTTGTGTGTAATTAAATAGACTTGTCAGTGGATAAGCATTTTCCATCCAGTCAACACTAATTTGGAGAATTTACAAAACAGCACAAGAAGCATGTCTGAGATGCTTAATCTGTGTATTTGAGTGAAATACAAACGGCTTTTCGCAAAACAAAAAGAAAATGTTAATGAGGTGTATGCAATGTTTTCAAAACAGAGGAATTTGACCAGCGTTTAAATTGGAAGATTATAATGTCAACAACCACTTATGCTCCACCCGGCACTTCTCACAGTTTTCCCACCCTGAATAAATATAAAACAGAATGAACAACACTTAGGGAACACATATTCACTATTAACAAGTTGCTTTTTAGCATGCATATTACTAGCATATTGTCTGTTTATTATACTTATATTATGCCTTATTCTGCATGACCATATTCTACATCTCTTAATCCTACCCAATACATAAACATAACCACTACAACTACCTTACTTAGGAGTTTATTGAGTGAAAACTCAAAGTTAATAGTGAATGTGTTCCCTATTTCTAAAGTGTTACCAACATCATTTTATTTATATTAAAACTTTTAAGTCAAATAAACCCTTGAAAAACACAAATTATATATCCACACTGTAAACCCTTATTAGTAGGACAAGCTTAAATTAAACAAATTAGTTCAATCAAATTAACGTTTATGAGTATTTAGCTCTTTCTTTTTCTTTCAACTTCACAAAACTGATATATTTTAAGTGAACTGAACTTTTTCATGGTTTTGAGTTTTAGGAAATTATTTATTTTATTTTATATATTTAGGCGAAATTAAGTTTAACTGAAACTGGGCTGGGATTTCTATTTCCCAGCATCCTTTGTCCATGGCACACGGAAGGGAGAGGCTAAAACGAAGTGTTATATAATGTTTTTTTTTTGTGAGCAAGATTAATGTTAAGTTTAAGATTTAGTGATTAATATTTTGCAATGCTAATGTTATACTAAGTTTATATTAATAAAAATGTTCACATTGTTACTTGAAAATTTGAAGTTAAATGTTTAAATTAGTTTTTATTAAGAACAATTAAAATGTGTAAGTGCAAAATAAAATTCTTCATAAAAGACTTCTTCAAAAATTCAGGCAACTGACTGCTTCAATTGTTTTGAGTTTTGCCAATTTTTTTCGGGTTTACAATGTCTATAATAAAACAATCATAAAACAGGCTGACATTGGACTTAAAAAACAACAACTATATCTGGGATTTTTCTAATTCCCAAATGGAACGCTTCTAATCCTCTGTGTTTTAATTGTAATGAGTTTGTGCTTTGGCACCCATGAATGAGATTTAGTTTATTCTCCTGAGACTACATCTCAGACTCGCCAATGCTAATCCTCTTGTGATGTTTTTTTTGTTTTTTTTAAACCAAAGCCTGCATAAAGCGGGCCTTTAAAATTGCCACTGGAATACACTAGGCCTTTATCAAATCAAGTTTTCTAATACAAGTATCCTTCAATTGTAAATAATGATCATATAATTCCATGATTTGAAGAACATTGTAAGTTTTTAAAATGTGAGATTTCCTTTTTCCAAGCACATCTTTCTTCTGTACAAAACAAGCATAAGCATTCCTTTTCTTTTGCATGTACATGCTGAACTACGTCAAGGATAAACTGAATTGATTTATTTTTTTACAAAATGAATATGAAAATTGAGAAAAAAAACCCTGATGTACAACAGACTACAGTACTTTGTGTGTAAAATGATTAGATAAAAGCATAAACCAAAGCATCCAGAACTAAATCACCATCATATTTTACTTGCATTTAGAAGATACATGATTAAGGATTAACCATGAATTGTAGAGACATGACAAAACGAGCAACCAACATTTTGTCACAACAAGGACACAGTGTTCTATTGGTACTTTCATGAAAGTAGTTTGTAGTTTGCATTAGGGCAGCAGGAACTCTCCTAAAGAGATGGGATTTAGGAAACCTTTAGCAAACCCTAACCATAAAAAAGGAGGCTGTGAATCTGCTAAACTGTTTATATTAGAACAACTAACAAGAGATGTGGGCTAGAAAAAATGAATACAAGTCTGATGGGATTAATCCCTTTAAAGATACAAATATGCATTAAAATAAGATTGCCACTTGATTAAATTAGTCTCAAAGGTTGCATTTAATCCACATCTTTCCACATCTGAAAAGTGGTCTACATCTTGTAGATGTATCACTTCCGCTTTTTCTTTATAATACTACTGTTATAATGCTATAATGTTATAATGCTACTCTGTGCGTTCGCTCGGCGGCTACTATGAGACACTTGTTGCACACTGCAGTAAACTAGATCGATATTAGGCATGGCAAAACATGGTACCAGAAAACCAGATTTAAACAAAAAGACTAACTGTGTTGAGCTACATAACAATGATTAGTCTTCTGTCGCTGAATGCATCCAAACAGTTGCTCACCTGGCTAATAAAACATAAAATAAAGCGTCTTTGGTGTATAACATTGTTCTATTAGTTTTTGGATATTTTAATCCAAAAATCTTACATATTGTGCCTTAGAAATAATTTCACAAATATAATGATTATTTAAATCATGAATATCATCTATATATTTTTTCTTTAGGTTAGCCTACACTCTCAGAAAAAAAAGGTACAAAAGCTAAAATGTACTACAAACTTAAATGTACTAATATGTACCTTTAAGGTACTAGCTATGTATAATTTAGGGGTAAATAAGGTACAAATATGTACCTTTTCACTTTTGTCCCTTAGGGTACTGCCCCAGTGACAGCTTACCTTTTTTTCTGAGAGTGTAGCCTATATGGCCTCAGAAAATAATCATAAACTGAAAATGTTCATCATAAAAGTCTTCATGGCATATTTGAATGAATTGCATTAGCTAATAACTTCAGAATCATTAGACATTACTATCTGTAGGCTACATCACAGATAGCTATGACTTAAAAGTAACGATGTTATAGCCTAATTTCAGAACACATAATTTGAAATGTTGATTGATTCATCCAAGCGGCCTATTTGGGTTGTTTGCTTAAGGATAGGCGTTTGGCGTAATCTAACAAGACTGAACAAAACCAGCTGTACTCTCTCATCACTACAGGAAGGGTGGGCTTTGTGTGTAGCTCGACCCTGAGGCAAACAGCGAGTCACGCCAAGACTGAGCGCCGGTGTTGATTTCGTGGCGGTACGTCACACATATCCTCATATTTATTCAGCGAGGAGGCAGCGGCATCGGCTAAACTGGCTGCTTCTGGTTTCAAGACATAAATACAAAGCGAGACGCTGCGAGTAGGCTATACAAAGAACAGAGGACCGCTCTCCGCTTTACGCTGAAGACGATAAAGTCAGGTAAAGACCATACTAAATATGATGATGTGTGTTTTTTACCGTTACATTATTGCGTGTTTTGATGGTGCGTGTTAACGGAGATACGGTGAATCCAAAAATTGTAAACAAAACTGACTCGCTGGACTGATCAGCGTTTTCATATTGGACAGAACGTGTTTCTTTCAGTATTTTTCGGTTTTTTCCCTCCGTTGTTTTTTCTTGAAAGCACAGTCCACTGTCAGTCATTTCAGTTTTCATTCAGCAGCTTATTATAATGTGCTGTTATATCAGGACATAAATGATGACAAATGTTCATTCAGCTGAAAAAGGTACAGTAAAGGTTGATTTCATAAAAAAAAAAAAAAGTATTTGGTAAATGTCATAGGTTGACGTTTATTTTCGTATCTCTGGAGGCCACTCTCCAGTGACAGTATAGTTACGTGGCAGCGCTGATTCCACTGGACGCACTTTGTGCTGCTACTTTATCAGCAGCCAAACTTCACTTAGGCTATCTCAACTCAAATGACCCAGTGCTTTGGGGTTTTATGAACGCTCAGCTATTTTTGTATTATTATCGTAGGCTATATAGATTTTTAAATGGGCATACTACTACTACTAATAATAATAGGCTAATATAAGCTAGATAACTGATTTGTTTTCAAAACCTGTAAGCTACAAGATCTCCATCCCATCAGGATAGTGATACCTCTGCCAACTTCGTGAAGGATATCTTCTCGGAAAAAAAGATAGTTCCTGTATTTCGAAGGCAAGTCTTTCTAAAAATTCCAATCTGCTTTAAAGGGTTAGTTCACCCAAAAATGAAAATGATGTCATTAATTACTTACCCTCATGTCATTCGACACCCGTAAGACATTCGTTCATCTTCGGAACACAAATGAGGATATTTTTGTTGAAAGCTGATGGCTGAGAAAGGCTTCAGACAGGCCTCCATAGGGATTCTGTTCATTTACACTCACAAGACCCATAAAAGGCACTAAAAACGTCGTTACAAAGTCCATCTCACTACAGTGGCTCTACAATAATGTTATGAAGCGACGACAATAGTTTTTGAGCGAAAAAAACAGAACTTGTGGAATAAAGTCGTTATTTTGATTTTTTTTTTCGCTCAAAAACTATTGTCGTCGCTTCATAACATTATTGTAGAGCCACTGTAGTGAGATGGACTTTGTAACAACGTTTTTTGTGCCTTTTTATGGGTCTTGTGAGTGTAAATGAACATAATCCCTATGGAGGCCTGTCTGAAGCCTTTCTGAGCCTCAGCTTTCAACAAAAATATCTTCATTTGTGTTCCGAAGATGAACGAATGTCTTACGGGTGTCGAACGACATGAGGGTGAGTAATTAATGACATAATTTTCATTTTTGGGTGAACTAACCCTTTAAAGGGTTAAGTCACCCAAAAATAAAAATTCTGTCATTATTTTTCACCCTCATGTCGTTCCAGACCCGCAAGACCTTCGTTCATCTTCAGAACACAAAGATCTTTTTGATGAAATCCGAGAGCTCTCTGACCCCTCCATAGACAGCAATTTAATTGCCACTTTCAAGGCCCAGAAAGGTAAAGACATTGTTAAAATCGTCCATGTGACTCCAGTGGTTTAACCTTAATGTTATGAAGCGACGAGAATACTTTCTGTGCGCAAAAAAACGAACAAAAATAACGACTTTATAGAAAAATTTCTTCTAGTCTGTGTCAGACTCTGTTGACGTAGTGTTGCCTCGTGCGCATGTGTCGTGGTGCTTACCTGAACAGTGTCGGCCAATGGTAAGCCAGCGATTTGGAAACACTGTTTACACCATAGATATCCATAATAAAAGGCTAGATGTCTTACGGCGGATTCTCTAACGTCATCACCGGCGGCCATCTTGTCACAGGCAAGGCGAGTGATCTGCATGAACACAAATACTCTTATCTCACTGAAATCTTGACGGATTTACAAATGGTTTGGTTTCTTACAAACGTTATTAACGTGGCTATAATTATGGATGCTTGAACAAATTATGAATAATTTTTCATAAGTATGAAGTGTCATAACTACATCTCTGATGTTTATAACAAACCAAACAGTTTGAGAATCGGTAGAAAATTAAGCAAGTTATGGTTATTTAAAAAGTGCAAGCACCCATGAAAACAATGTTACGAGTGAGCGAGCTGCCTGTGACAAGATGGCCGCCAGGTGCTGACGTCGACCTCCATTGGCCAGCAGCGCGGACGAGACAACTAGCCTTTATTATGGATGTCTATGGTTTACACTACATCAACACTGACCTAAGGTTGAACCACTGGAATCCCATGGGCATTTTAACAATGTCTTTACTACCTTTCTGGGCCTTGAAAGTGGTACTTAAATTGCTCTCAGATTTCATCAAAAAGATCTTTATTTGTGTTCCGAAGATGAACGAAGGTCTTACGGGTTTGGAATGACGAGTAATTAATGACAGAATTTAAATTTTTGGGTGAACTAACCCTTTAATGCGCCATGCTGATGATGTGGAGGGGGGTATAGGTGGTAAACTGTACAGTGCTGATATACATGTCTTACAATGTGTGAGTGACAGGCATTATAGACGATGTCGGTTATGATTTCTAGGTCATGTAGAGTGTGTGCCTCCCCAAAGCCCACCCTTAATCTGCAGCAAGTGAGGAGCCGGGACATGTAATGTGGTTATTATATTGCTACAAGGATCACACTCAAGTCCATGATGGCTGGAGGTGAAAAGAGTTCTGAAAGGAAAAAAATCCCATCAAGCAGAAGTACTATTGCTTCAGGCTGTAGTTCAGAAAAACAAGAACATATCGGAGCCACAGTTAAGTAAGAATAGTGCCGTTTGAGGTTGCTCAAACGGGAGAATTCCAATATACATCAGGTCCTTCTCTTTTATGTTAGGCAATGTCTCTGGTTTAGTTTTATTACTAAACACATTGTGAATTAGGGCTGTCATTTTTGAGAAAAATCTAATTCGAACGGATATCAAATATAAAGCAATGTATTCGAATATCTATGAGCTTATTATCTAATAACTAATATCTATAACTAATATCTATAACTAATATCTAAAAACCGGATAGTTTATTTATAGTTCGATTACGAATATTTCACGTCATGTTCGAATGCATATTCGAATATCGAATAAAAAGTGACAGCCCTATTGTGAATAAGGTAAAAATCACCAGGCGGAGAAGCATTGTTCAGAAATGGCATAAACATATTGTATCACAATCTTTGTATAAGACTTTTGAAAACATCCGAAAGCCCCAGATAATGGGAATGAGGTAACCGTGGACTCAACATCTAAACTTCTAGTTGATGCTAACACAGAGCATAAGTGTTTGTTGAAAAAAAAAAGTTTGAGAAAAAGCCCTATATGGGTCATCTAATGTAGGATCAGAACAATGGAAACCATGCCTTGCATACTTAATCTCATTTTCCTCTATGGCTTCATCCTGACTTTACAAGATGTGGCCTTTTGCCTTTGCCTTGAAACCAGACGTACCACAAGGCAAGGACTTTCTCATGCACACAGTGTTTAGTACACAAACCCTCTCAACCATGACCATTGCATTGAAAAAAGGTGACCGTCTGTAGTTGTTTTATTTGGTACAGCTGTTTCTAATGCTTTCAGCAACTTCTGATGTGCTCCATGAACTAAAGCCCTGGTTTTATCAGCGATGTGTGTCTGTTAGGGGTGGCACGCTACATGGAAAAAACCGAACCGTTCGGTTCGGTTCGCTTGTCTCGGTACGGAGCGTGTGCGTTGCACGGTTCGCGCATGCGCAATGTATCCTCGTGCCCGTATGTTACCTCAGACAGTGGGTGTCCTTTTCACGCGAAATAAGAGGTGATAAGTGTATGTAAAGTAAGAAGTAAGAAGTGTGTGTGTGTATGTGTGTGTGGACATACAGTAAAGTAAAAGTGGAGTGCTGCAGGTCATGTTACATGTAGAAATGAAAGTGGGAGAGATAAGGAAGGCTGCCCGGAGTTGGAGGATGCGCTAGCATCGTATAGCAGGGCAGATGCAGCGCGGAGAGCGGGAGCTGCGCCGCGCGTGCCCGTTGCGCAGACACACACTGGCAGTGTTTGTCTCGCGAGTCGCGCAGCTGAACCGTGGCTCGTGGATTGCAAATACAGGCAAATATAGTCCATTCTGTCACATTTTCCGGTCTTCTCCTCCGACCCCTGTCTGTCTTGTGTTTGATTTATGATGGGCAACATATATCTGCTGCATATGCGACCGTGTTCCCCTCTGTCTCATACACACATGCATATGTTGTATATAAGTAGTTCACATGATAAATGTAACATTTAAAAGTTAAGATATGCTTCTAGTTCTAATAATTTAAACATGCCTTTGAAGTTTGGGCAAAAACTTCTGGCAGTGTTGTGTTTTCGTGTATTTTATGTTATTTTTTCACAGCGCTGGATGTCATATGGTGATTGTGAAACACACGGGGCACTTCATGGTGAAATTTGTTAATCAGGTCAGCTGAATTAAAGCCACAGTGCATTGTTCTGATCAAAATTGATATTATTAACATGAAAAATGTTACGTCAATGTGTCGGACTCGGTAGACAGCCAGTTAGGAAACAACTTGATATAACAATTTTTAAATACTGTATCCTAAATTGTGGATGATGAAGCCATATATACCATATGCTGAAGTAAATTTCTGGAGTGTTAACGATTAAAAAAAACAACAACAAGAACCGTACAGAACCGAAAACCGTGACCCTAAAACCGTGATACGAACCGAACCGTGGGTTTTGTGAACTGTGCCACCCCTAGTGTCTGTTAAACATTGCACATACATTCTTTCACCTGCATAAGATAGGAACGGGTGTTGTTAGGACCTGCAGCTGCACTGAGGTTATCCAAAATGTTCCATTTCAGGACCCCATCAAAGAACCTCTCCACCTCCCTGTAGAGCACAGTTCCTCAAATCCAGTCCTGGAGGGTCACTGTCTTTGATCAGGGTTTGAGCCAAACGCTCCAACTCAATTTGATTTCTACCTGCAATTTTCTTTCAACTCTAAAGAACTTGACTAGCTTGTTCAGGTGTGTTTGATTAAGGGTTGTAACAAAACTCTGCAGGGCAGTGACCCTCAAGGACCGGATTTGAGGAACCCTGCAGTAGAGTTTCCTTTTTATAGGAGTTTCTGGTTGTGGGTCATTGATAAATGCCTCACTGCTTCTCTCAGTTCAACAGGAAATGTCTCCTTGACCTACATGATGAAATCACACTCTCACACTCGCACAGGGACCCATTCACTAGACAAGTATTAATCCAAGAATCAGGGATTTACCATACTATCACTGTTGCCACTAACTAACTAACTTTACAAAAGCTGCTTTAAAAGCATTGCTTTGCTTAAGTCATAAAATAAATGACAAAAATAGTGTAAGGTCAGCATAAAAATGTGAAGTTAGGCTATCTTTTCCAGAATCTGGAAAAAACTGGCCTTCACCCTGTAATTTTGGATATCCAGCCGCAAAACTTCTATATAGTCTAGCTGTTTTTTTAAAGCTGTAGGCCACACACAGAGATTTCCAGCTAGCTTCGCTGTATGAATGTGTCTGAAGCTCAGAGTACAGGGTTACATTTTGCAACCTTTTTTCCTGCTGGTGTGACAATATTTTGTTAGAGGTCGCACTGGTGTCCTGTTATATATGAGAAACATCAAAGGGCAAACGAAAGTGGAACGGAACCGCTCTATTCATTTGAGCTACGCGGACCGTTTATCTTGAAAACACAACACAGTTACTACACTAATAACATTGCTACTCCAAGATCTAGTGGGAAGTGTTTGCACAGAATATTTAATGTAAACCAGGAGAAACATAAACATATTTATCAAAACACATTTAAAACCCACTGATATTCAAGGCCTTAAAATGTGTGGCTAAATTCACTTGAAGTCACGCTGAGAATTCTTAAAGGGTAACTCAACCCCTGATCAGAGCCTAACTCCACCCACTGGCAATATTTGAAAAATAGCGGAGACAGAGGGGACGCACCAAGGGCGGGAGTGGGAGGCGTGCACCTGAGACCCGCAGTGACGGATTGATTAGGGCGTGGTGAGCTCGTGCCAGGGGCGTGGGTAGTGAGCCGTTTGAAGAGCCAACATACATCAGGATGGCAAACAATGTCCAATAGGAAAAATCATCTGCAGTAGCCACCGTTCAACCTTAAGAGGGCAGCACTCAGACGTTTTAACACCATATTTCAAAAACATTTACAAAACAAAACATTTACTCGAATCAATGAACAGCACTAATAAAGCCCCAGTCTTGCAGATCATTAACTAAAAAAGTTGTTTTAGGGTTTAGTTACCCTTTAAGAAGGAAACAAGCCATTCATATAGTAGCACACAATGCCGCCATCATGCTAGCAAACCTGTTAATTAATGCCGCTTTTCCACTGTGTGGTACGACTCGGCTTGGCATGGCTCGGCTCGCGGGTTGCTTTTCCACTGCAGTTTAGTACGCCTTTACTGCCATGACATCATCATAAACGCAATGCAAACGCACAACACAGGAGCAATGCAGCATATCCATGGAATGGTGTTGTTGATTCTCTGCATGTGGATGTATGTCAAGCCGTTTTGACTTTTATTCATTCACAGGATATGAATTCTTGGAATCAAGAATTGAATTGTTGATATCAAGAATTAAATTCCTGATATCAACAATTGAATTTGAATGGCAGCCTATGGTGACATTTCACTAGTGAAAATACAATTACTGATATCAAGAATTAAGAGTTTTTACTAGTTGAAATTGAATTTTTGATATCAAGAATTAGCATTTTATCTGCAAGACGAAGAAGTTTGTTTCTAGCGGGTTTGGTGTCTCGAGTCGCCAATCCAATGGCGCTGGTAGTGACTATTCTCTCTGACCAATCAGTGATCTGCAGTGTTTACTCATCACATTTTATTATTGGTACAGCTGGCTTGAAACCTCGACTGGGGTGGTACTATTTAAGTCAGCCGCACCATGCAGTGAAAAAAACGCCATAAGTGTTCTGATTGTCATTGTGCGTCAGAGAAGCCGCAGGCAGCCCTTCCTGTCCTTCCTGCAGTCTGATAACAAACCGTGTTGAAGAATTTGGCCTGTGCAAACTCCCAACCGGAGGTTATTGTAGTGTGTACTGACTGAGAGTATAGTAGCCACAACTTCATTCATTCAAATCATAATCATTCACAGTTGTTAATCTCTTCCTCATTGCACGTGAGCGTCTATGCCTACTGGGTACAATAACAATGTTGAAAGATAAGGAGTGTGTGTAGTGGTTGTGTATGATCATGTGGCTGGATCCAGAGTGGTACATTACTTTTTCACTCTGATATGAGGAAAGATTACAGTAAAAGTTCCGTTTGGTCCACCATAATAACATCCTGTATCTATAACAATGTTCCATTATCATCACTCTTCCCACATTCAGGTCCTTAAAACAATAAACTCCTTTTATGAGGTCTGTCCAACATCAGGTGCATCTTTTTTCTTTTGGCTGTCACACATAAGCTGGTGTGTTTATGTGGAGACCTTGCCTGAAAAGCCTGAACGGAAATGTGAGGAGCACATTCATTTCCTTGTGGCTATCACAGTGCAATTATTTTCACAGCCACATACAGAGCTTTTCCACTCACTTGTGTAATGGATTGACATTTTACATTCTCTAGTCTGTTGTTGTGAGTCTGTTGCCTTGTCCGACACAGTGTCCTCAGGTGAATCGAGAATCAAACTTACACTTCACCAGCATTCTTATTCAGCACGGCAGTGGTAATATAATCACTCTCACCTCATACACAAGAGGTTGGAGATAAGATTTTATAACATTTATTTTCTGAATAGTGTTATTTAAGGTTGTGTTACTTAAACACTGTGTTGCAGTCAGTCCGTTGAACCACATGCTCGAAGATGTAAAGTTCTGCATCTTTGATGTGTTCTTTTCCTGTGAATAATCTCTATTATTCGTCTTGCTTGAGGGCTTGGTGTTTGCTCTAATGGTTTCTCCGCATCTCACCCTTCCCCAGATTCCCTAGAAGAAGAGCTTGGACGGCATGCAAAGTTGCGAAATATCTTCAGACAGCACTGATGATCCTCTTAGTAGAGCCCTACGCAGACATCGACAACCGCGAATAGTAGTTATTGGCGCGGGCTTGGCTGGCCTTACCGCCACCAAAACCCTCTTGGAAAACGGCTTCACCAATGTCACGGTGCTAGAAGCCTCAGACCGTATCGGAGGCAGAGTGCAAAGCATTCAGCACGGTGAGAACAACCGTCTTGTCAAATGACAGCATCCTTTTTATTCTTTCTAAGTCCAAATTCATCGCCATCCTTTTTCAGATCAGAAAATATCTCCCTCTATCAACAGGTAAAACCACTTTGGAACTCGGAGCAACCTGGATACATGGGGCAAATGGGAACCCTATCTACCACCTGGCTGAGGAAAATGGGCTGCTGGAGCACACCACAGAGGAGGAGAGGAGTGTGGGCCGCATCAGCCTCTACGCCAAGAATGGTGTGGCCCACTACCAGACCAACAACGGCAAGCGGATCCCGAAGGATCTGGTGGAGGAGTTCAGTGACCTGTACAATGAGGTGATGAAAGAAAGCTGAGTGCCTGGTTTTGTGCAAGCACTTGTGAATTATAAGCCTTAAATAAATAAACGCATCATGGCCCTGTTTTCACCTGGTATTAAAACATGCTTTTATTACATGCTTGATCCAATCACAAGTGGTCTGCCAAGATGCATTTCTGCTTCCATTTGTATTAAGCAGCTAACATGAAGAGCATGCAGTGCTTTACTGCAGTCCGGCACCCCTTCCGAATGTATAGCATTTCCACTACAAATGTGGTCAAATGCGTTTTTAATAGGGGTGGGGGGAGCTTGGACGGCATGCAAGTTTAAGAGGGGGATTCCAGGCCAGTAGAAAAAAAAAATCCTTTGCGTTGAGCACTGCATCTGTTCTGTGGTTGTTACCTCATCCTGAGCTGCTGTTCTCACAGTGTTTTGCAAGATCCCTGTCTTTTGCTTGGGACTAATATTTCTTTAATATTTCTTATATTTTGCATCTAGTGTCATGAAAATTATATTTTGGCTAGTTAATTAAAGGGATAGTTCACCCAAAAATTTATTTTTTTCTCTCTCCATACAATAGTCAATGGTCACCAAAACGGTTTGATTTACTGATATTCTTCAAAATATTCATTTCGGAAAAACTAAATAATGTGTACATTTTTGGTTAAACTATCCCTAAAGTAATGCAATATTTTTGACCATAGTGTATTCCATCCAGACTTATGCTGGGTACACACTACAAGATATCCGTGGTGATTTTGGGCCGATTTCTCCCCTCGACATTCATAGGTAAACTCACGATTATCTTGATGGTTCTACAGATTATCTAATCAGATTTTCCTGTGGTGTGACTGAGTGACCTATTGTGTGGGGGGAACCTGAAGGACAAACGCGTGCACGCTCTGGAGATTATCACGTGAAACGAAACAATACCCAATATCAGAAAGTGAGCTGACTGTAACATATAAAGTCCATGTTCACACCATCTCCACGACTTCATCTAAACATTTTTATTTTTTCCCTCCATATAGTGTATGGAATTTCCTGTAAAAAAAAAAAGTCCATACACTATAAGCAGAAGCACCATTTCTTCTTACCAGTCGTCTGCCATGTTCGTTTGCTTTAAAATCACATTTGATGTGAGAGATTTTGCGAGATTTTGCGAGATTTCCGTATTCACAGGCCAAATTCATTCACAGATCATTCACAGATTCTCTTTTGTTTGTGAATGTAATCTTTTAGTTTGTGGTGTGATTTCCTGATCACATCGTGGCACTCTATACACAAAATGGTTAAATCTATGATTTCTTATATGATTTTAAAAATCTTTTAGTGTGGCCCCAGCTTAACTAATGCAATACAACCCTTGTTTGTGGTAAGGACAGCTCCATGATCATGATCTGACTCTAGGATCTCTCTCTCTTAATCTTGTCGAACAACCTCCTTTGAGCAGGTGTACGAGCTGACTCAAGAGTTCTTCCAGAACGGAAAGCCTGTTGGAGCCGAGAGTCAAAACAGTGTGGGGATCTTCACACGAGATGTGTTGCGCAAGAAGATCATGCTCGATCCTTATGACTCAGAGAGCACCAAGAAACTTAAGTTATCTATGCTACAACAGTACCTCAAGGTGGGCGGGGCATTAATGTCTTAAGATAGATTTTTCATAAGCAAATCATGGTTTGTTTTCTTACAGGGTAGTTAAAAATCAAGATATTCCTCTCTAAATCTGATTTTTCAACTAGATGTGTGGCATCACATTTGCATCTCCGTAACAAGCCACACCAGGAAATAGCTGAATTCCTGTCATATGCAGATTTATTGCAAATCTATGACAACATGAAACACACTGCACGTGTCCTATGTAAAACAACAGTGATGTAAATCTTACTGCCATGCATACTTCCCACTCTGTTGCAACAGTAAGTTTGTCTTGTGAAATGCAAAACTGTAGACGTCTGCCCACAGAGGTGTGGATTCCAACACTACAGTTTTAATCATTTCCCACACTTTGACCTAGACTCACAATTGGCTTGTATTCATAATTTGTATGATTTTAAGGATTAGTTCACTTCAAAATGAAAATTTCCTGATATTTTACTCACCCTCATCTCATCCAAGATGTTCATGTCTTTCTTTCTTCAATCGAAAAGAAAATACGTTTTTTGAGGAAAACATTCCAGGATTTTTCTCTTTACCATTGACTTCCATTGCAACCAAAATGTTGAAGGTCCAAATCAGTGCAGTTTCAAAGCACTTCGAAAGGCTTCAGAGGCTCTGCACGATCCCAGATGAGGGTCTTATCCAGCTAAACCATCAGTCATTTTCAATAATAATAATAAAAAAGAATATACTTTTTAACCTAAATTGCTCATCTTGCGCCGCTCTGCGCTCGCAGTCACACTAGACGTAGGCGGAAGAACCGCCCCTGTGTTTACAAAGCGCTCGTGCGAAGACTAATACAAACACCCTGTAGCAAAAAAAAAAAGGTAAAACAACGGTGTTGGATGATTTTAAAGTTGAAGATGGAGTGTTTATTGGTAAAGGGCATTTGTATTAGTCCTCGCACGTTCGTTTGGGGCTATACGTCCGCCTACGTCTAGTGTGATGGTTTCAATGTGATTGCGCAATCACTGGCGAGCGCAGAGCAGTGCAAGATGACTAATTTAGGTTAAAAAGTATATTCATTTAAAAAAAAAAAAAATGTAATGGCTGATCGTTTCGTTAGATAAGACCCTATTCCTCATCTGGGATCGCGCAGAGCCTCTGAAGCCTTTCGAAGCCCTTTGAAACTGCATTGATTTGGACCTTCAACATTTTGGTTGCAATGGAAGTCAATGGTGAAGAGAAAAATCCTGGAATGTTTTCCTCAAAAAACATTTTCTTTTCGACTGAAGAAAGAAAGTTCTTGGATAATGATGGGGGTGAGTAAAATATCAGGAAATTTTCATTTTGAAGTGAACCAATCCTTTAAACTTCTTTAAAAAAAGGTCTCACACTACTGTTTGGTCAGGCTATTCATAGAAATTGTGATAGTACTAAAAGCTCTGGATTACTGACGTAAAAGTAGGACAGATATTGAATGTCATCTTGTAATGCTAGAGGTTCTGGGAAGAAGGGGCAGGACCAGAAAAACCACTCAGCTGGCTATATGCCTTCTAGACTATGTCTGCTTGTGTTTGTTTACAGCAATATCATTTGAAACAGTAACCTTAGAGTAAATGGTGTTTAGCAAGCAGTAAATGAAGCTATGCAAGGCTATACATAAAGTGAATATATGACTCAGTATATTTAGTTTTATTGCCAAGAAGTACCTTAACAGCAAGATGCTGGTAAGACAAGTTTATGCGCAACTTATTTCTTAATATCTTCTTTTGTGCCTCAGGTGGAAAGCTGTGAAAGTAGTTCCCCCAGCATGGATGAAGTGTCTCTAAGCGAGTTTGGCGAATGGACAGAGATTCCCGGCGCTCACCATGTCATTCCTGTTGGTTTCATTAAAGTCGTTGAGATCCTGGCTCAGGACATCCCAAGTCGTGTCCTCCGCCTCAGCAAGCCTGTCCGCCGCATCCATTGGAACTGCAGCTCCCAGGATGCAGAGGAAATTGACGACCAGGCTGACCATAACCAGGACCAACGGCCCTGCCCTTCTCCAGTCTGTGTGGAGTGCGAAGACGCAGAGTGTCTGCTGGCAGACCATGTGATCGTAACGGCCTCTCTTGGGTTCCTGAAGAAGGCTCATGAGACTCTCTTCTCCCCGGGCCTGCCACAAGACAAAGCACAGGCCATCCAGAAACTGGGCATTAGTACCACCGACAAGATCTTTCTGGAGTTCGCAGAGCCCTTCTGGAGCCCCGAGTGCAACAGCATTCAGTTTGTTTGGGAGGACGAGGCACAATTGGAGAGCCAGGCATACCCAGAAGAACTGTGGTATCGAAAGATCTGCAGCTTTGATGTGCTGTATCCGCCTGAGCGCTATGGCCACATGTTGAGCGGCTGGATCTGCGGTGAAGAGGCTCTGCGCATGGAAAGGTGTGACGACGAGACTGTGGCGGAGATATGCACTGAACTACTACGCCAGTTCACAGGTCAGCAAGTGTAACACTAATTATTTCACTGTAATTATACAAGTTTCCACAATACTATGCAAGATCCTTAGTATTTGGGTGAAATCCTGTTTAAACTGATCTCTAATCAGGGTGTTACAAAGCAAGACAATTACACCTCTTTTAATCTCTCACTGAATTGCAGACTCCCTGTTTCCCACCACTAAGACTTATTGTTGACAGTTCTTTTGCCGTTTGTCATTAACAAAAGACCATTGTTTAATGTGTTGTTTTCATAATGAATTTAGCTCTTCACTACCTTTCCCTAATTCTTATAATCCCCCATTTTGTTATGTCTGAGAGAGCTGCATCCGGATAACAATCAAGGTGGATAATTTCCAGCTGACAGGAGATTTGGGTTTAGCAATTTAATGTAATCAAGTTTGTCATCCAAACAAAGAGTCAAGTGTTTGGCACATTTAACTAGCTATATTTACTCTTTCCCCGCCAATGATGGCATTTTCCGCTTTTCCGTGTTCTCACTGTTTTACGGTAGGGGGCGCTATGACACATCTGAAAGAGTACTGAATCTCACGATCAAAAGATGTGAAGAAAAAGAAGCAGAAACAAGTGATAGCATATGTAAGCTCTTTTTTTTTTTTATAGCCTAGCAGTTTTTTTATAGGATGGACAGTTGAATAGGAACCCAACCTCATTATACTTAATACATATATTTGCTTCTTATATTAGTGTTCCCTGCAACGGAGTATTCTCTGTCTAGAGCGCACAACTGCACAAGCTTATATGAAAGAAGCGCATACCTGAGCTTGCATTTTGGGTTAAGCTGCATTGGTTTGACATTGTGGAATATAAAATAATAGAATCAAAATGCATTAGCCTTTGTACTTCACAGTCACATTGCAGTGCTTGTGCACTGAGCGGCTGTGAAAGAATGACAGTGCAGCCATACGCCATTTACTTTTGGTTTACCAATTTGGCGTGCCGCTTGAATTGTGGGTTCATTAGCCTATTATTCTTAATGAAAAACACAACAGCAAAACAGTCAGTGGCGGCTGGTCAATAGAGGGTGCTGGGGCGCCGCCCCCATCAAAATTCCAGAAAGATACATGTAAACAAAAATGATATAAAAGTGAAATAAAAATAAAAAAGTTTACTCATACGACGTGCCGGCTGTTAGTAAGAGCCTCAGCATTTAATAAAAACTGGCTTTGATCGGTTAACTATTTTATATGTTCTTCAATATGTTTCATGCGGTTTCATGGGCGTGGGACGCCGGACAAATGGACGTCTATCTGAGTCCAAAAATCTACGGGCAGCATGTGACCTGAAGCTGGTCTCTAATTGGTTTCTTAAAGATCCTCCTCCGGACGCAGGTCGCTGCATCCCTGGCGAATCAGAATTGGATGCGTGTTATTTTATCTCGTCACCTGTCATTCAACTTTCCGCTCTTGGCCACTAAAGCGAAAGTGCGCGGGCGACACCGTCACTCAGACTCTGCCAAAACCTTATTAGGATGATCACTTCGTAGAGATGGCAGCAGTTAAACCAAATTCTTTCACAAGGCTTTCCTTGGAAGAAAAAAAAGGATAAAGGATCCCGAACTGGACCAACGCGATTTACAAATCCAGCAGCAGGCCAGTGAAAGGACGCAGCTGCACTCAGAGCTTCACACGCTTGTTATGAGAAACGTAGGTGTCTGGCTGGATGTGTTGTAAGCAATGTCCTTTATTGCTTTCCCTGTCTTTTATTTCAAAGTGTCGGTACTGAAGTTTTGTGGACAACAACGGGGGTAAGAGACCTCAAATATCTAACTGAACAATGCAAACGTCATGAGATGACTGACTTTAATCAGAGAGTCATTGAGAAATTTGCCCGCATGAGGTGTGCCGCTTCTCGAGATTCCTTCCTTTATTAGAGAGAAGAATATGCCCAGCCCCTTCCCTCCAAAGCTTTGAATATTTGATGTTGATTACTACCAAAGCTTTGAAGCTCAAAAAATGGTATTCGAACCAGCCCTAATGTAAGCAGATACATATGTAAAATAACGTGATTATCATTAAACAGCATATGAATCAAAACTGCCTAATGTTACTGAATGAAATGTCGACCCAGGATGAGGTATAGGACTGTGAAGCTTTGACTCAATCGACTCAATCGATCATTGTTCTGAATCGGATCCAGACAAAGTATTTTGACAAAATAAAATAGAGCGTCTGCTTATTTTGGTTAGAGGAGCCAGGCTTGCTACAATAGCTGGTAACACTCAACTTCCATAGGAATACCCCTTAAACAAAATATTCTCGGGGCCATGAAACTTTTGTGAAAATGATCAAAAATGCTGGCGCTGACTGGCAAAACGGTGGCAGGGAAAGAGTTAATTTTGTCGTCTTGTCATGCTTATAAGTTATATTTCTCAGTGAAAAGAAATCACATGCACCTGTTAAATAAAGACATAAAAAGGACCTTTGTTAAAGTCAGGGTAAAGTAGACAAGGGCTCTAAAGTTTCCAGGGTTGTGTGAAAGATTGTACTGTAAACAACTCTGGTTTCTCTTCTATTGTAACCCTTTCATGACAGAACACTTAGTCAGACATAAGGGTCAATGCACACATTCTCTGTAGATTACGTCAACAGACTGGAATGCCCCCTAACTAGGTCAGTCTGTTTTAATCCAGAGCCACAGCAGGTTCCCCTCCCATCTGCCCCAATCATATATAATTAGTGTGCTGAAATTGGATTTGGCCACACCTTATCACAGATAATTGAAAGGTCCCCTAATTTCTGTAATTATATGACCTAAGACTAATTACCCTTGTTCATCAATCAACACATGTCTACTAAATCCATGCCACTAAAACAAACACAGATCAGCATAAAACACGTTTAACGTACACTTTAAAAAGATGGATCTCTGTACAAAGTCTCTGTAAAATAAACATTTTACATTTTAACAAGCACATATTTACTCTTTTTTAAAACAAATCAATGAGTAACGTACAGTAATCAATGGTTCATTTATTTTCATATGTTTTGATGTTTCCATCAGGGAACCAGAATATTCCTAAACCAAGGCGGATCCTGCGCTCCTCGTGGGGCAGTAACCCCTATATCCGGGGTTCTTACTCATTCACTCAAGTGGGCTCCAGTGGCAGAGATGTGGAGAGGCTAGCTGAGCCACTGCCTTATATTAAGAACACTAAGGCTCCGGTGAGTTGACATTTCCACTGAGTTTAAAGGTGCAGCAAGCCACTTCTGAGAATCATTGTTGAACAGTTTATAGTTGAAATCAACCCAAGCAAACACACCCCTCCCTTAATTGCTCCGCCCCCACAATGCAAGAGTGGATGTGTTTTTATCATAGCAAAAGCAAAGCAAAATAATGCTTCGCAGAAAATAAAGTGAAGATGACGAATTATTGTGTAAGTGAAATAAATTATGAAAGCAAAATAGAAAAACAGTTATAACAGTTAAAAAAGTTATTCAGTATTTTCAGAAATCGCTTACTGCACCTTTACAACTTTTGTAATAGGCACTTCACCAGTGTTCATTTTGACAGCAAATTTTGATTTAGTTTTAGTTATAATCTTTTGACTAAAATGCCATTTAGTTTGAGTCATATTTTAGTCACCTGAATGGTTTCAGTTGACTAAATTCTAATGAGTTTAGTTCAATTGTAATGCATTAATTGAGCATCAACATAACCGACTGTTACTTGAATACGTCAAAATTGTGTTTTTGACCATTCAAGCGCAAAAAAACCCGCTCAATTCAGTTTTTTTGTTTGTTTTTCAAAAACATCTACAGGTGCTGGTCATATGATTAGAATATCATCAAAAAGTTGATTTATTTCACTAATTCCATTCAAAAAGTGAAACTTGTATATTATATTAATTCCTTACACACAGACTGATATATTTCAAATGTTTATTTCTTTTAATTTTGATGATTATAACTGACAACTAAGCAAAATCTCAAATTCAGTATCTCAGAAAATTAGAATATTGTGAAAAGGTTCAATATTGAAGACACCTGGTGCCACAGTCTAATCAGCTAATGAACTCAAACACCTGCAAAGGCCTTTAATGGTATCTCAGTCTAGTTCTGTAGGCTACACAATCATGGGGAAGACTGCTGACTTGACAGTTGTCCAAAAGACGACCATTGACACCTTGCAAGACACAAAAGGTCATTGCAAAAGAGGTTGGCTGTTCACAGAGCTCTGTGTCCAAGCACATTAATAGAGAGGCGAAAGGAAGGAAAAGATCTGGCATAAATGTGCGCTATTCATTGATTGCATAGACCGTAAAAAAATATGGACGACGCAACTTCATTGGCTTCCGCGGAAGTAACTGAAGCCTCCGGAGGTCCGAATATGGCGCTGACATCTTGCGCAGATTTGGGACTGAGTCTGCGCAGTAGTGATTTCGGGACCGGAATCTGCGCAATAGAGAGCAGGAAGTAGAGGCACGATATCAAAAGCCCGCCCACACACAATTCATTATGTTGGTGTGAAATAAACAGTTATGGAAATGTAGAAATTAAAGCTAAAGTTCCACTCTCCTCCCGAAAATCCCAAAAATGTCATTCAGAGAAGCTGTCAATCACAGCTGTCAATCATGACGTCACATCCCCCCCATTTTTATAGCATCAAATAACTAACTAAAACGAAACTTATTTAAAAAACAAACACTTGAAATGAAATCATTGTGATTAAAAACTGCCTAAAATGACAGAAACCAACTTTGGGAAAAATTATATGAAGTGTAATTTGATTGTTTAGTTTATGTCGCGTCCATTAGAATCCACGGAGGGGCGGGGGTTATGACCTATACTGGGAACAACCACCTGGGGGCGATCGAGGCACGTAGGCTTCAGTTATTTACAGGAGTGCTGCAGGCTTGATTGCGAACCTCTCTGAAGCAATGTTTCGTGAGCCTGTAGAACGCGCAACAGCACCGCTCTTCCGTAATCGTCCCTCCCTAACATTTCAGTCTCGTCTTTATTCGTTGACGAAAATGACAGTAGATTTTTCCCGTCATAGTTTTTTGTCATCCAAAACTGTCTCGTTTTTCTTCTTTCTGAATATTTTACTATTAATATGGTCCCTTCACCTCTTGGCATTGTTCAGATTTCCCTTGACTGCTCTAAAGTCAGGCTGACCCAAGTGGCTTGCGCTGTGTTTTTTTAAAATGTGTCATAAGCTGTGGAGTGCTGAGACTGAAATTTGAGTCAGGTGAGAAGGTTGGGCTGTACACGGGCCAAACAAGCACACACATATACTCACACCAACATGCTCAGGCCAATTAAATGTCTGAAAGGAACAGTCTGACCCCGCAGAGCACACATCACAAAAAGAACAAGAGGCTGGAGAGTGGAGACCTCACTTTTCTATATCGGAAAGATTGAGACTCATGCTAAATATAGCCTACCGGGCCCTAGGGCAGTAATGTTGTAGAGCATATGTTTGGTCAAGCTAACTTTATGTTGTTCTTTTCTTCTATCCAAAGCCTCTACAGGTATTGTTTGCTGGGGAGGCCACTCATAGAAAATACTATTCCACTACCCATGGTGCTTTGTTGTCAGGACAGAGGGAGGCCAACCGCTTGATTGAGCTGTACCAGTACTCCTTCGGTGCAGAAACCACAAAGCCTAATGTTTAAAACAAATCGCAACAAAAACAAGAACCACTTACTAGTGACAAAAACAAATGTGTTATGTGCTATCTGTATTTCAAATGATTAAATTATGTATGAAAACCTAGTAGGGGCATTAAACTAATAACAATAAATCCTCTTTATACTGTACTTAGATTAGCGCTCTGTAGATTTTACTTGAGTTTTACTTGAGATGTACTGTACAAGGCTGCCATGTGGCGCTATCTATGGTCATTATTTTTAATCCATGTTACTATGTTTCTATAATTTAACAATTTTTGTAAGTGCCTTCTGTATTTAATTTTATGTCTTTAAAAATTTAACAACAAAAAAAGACTTGATATGAATAAAGTGTATGTTAATGTCAATAAGCATGACTTTTCTTTCCAAGGCTGTTTCTGTTTATTATTTAAAACATTTTTTTTTAAATATTGAAATGATTTAGTTAACTTCTGAAATGTAGGCCTTCTGCAGCTCAAATTTTAATAAACTGATAAAATGTTTACAGTTTTGGTTCTGTACTAAAGAAGAACTTGTGCATGACTATGAAGTGTTAGTGCTCTTAGTGCTTTGCTCTAGTTTGAAACACCACAAGGGGATTTTTACACCCAAAAATGAAAAGAAATTTTTAACTAAACCACTCCATTCATATGGATTCGTTTTATGATCTCTTAATGATATTTTTGAAGCTTCAAAGTGTCAGTTGCGTAGCTGTCTATGGAGGGACAGAAAGCTCTCCGAGTTTATCAAAAATATCTTAATTTGTGTTTTGAAGATTAAAGACAGTTTTATAGGTTTGGAACAACACGGCGGTGCCGGTGAGTAGTTCATGAAAGAGTTTCCATTTTTGGGTGAACTAACCCTTTAAGCTAAATTCGTCTGGCATCCAGGCTACCTTTAAGCCACAAAACAAAGAAAATGCTCCTCACCGACCCAAAGAGGGCAGTGTTGACATGGAAAATTAAGATTTTTAAAACTCCACTGGGATAAGATATACAAACATTTCTAATCATTGATTGTGATAATTGCCATTTTAAATTGCACAGCATATAATAACAAAAAAGGTTGAAAACTGGAAGCAAAAGAAGTTCAAATTATGTGTCACCTGAAAATCTTTTTGCCCCCCAAAAAAACAACAAAGGGGGTTACATATGAAAGATGCTTGATGCCTTCCTACCTTGGAATGCGTCCTCCAAAGGCAACATTTAGTTTTCTGACACAGTGATACAAGATTCTTAATGTGAGTAAAGTGAAATGTAGTTGTGTCTTGCTTGTGCAGCTGGGCCATATTGTCAGTGAATATTTTAGCTTTACAGGATTTAATTAGGCCATTGTACATAAATCGCCAAGACACCAGATGACCATCTATTCTAGGCGATTTCTGGCTATTAAACACAAACTAATACAGAGCCAAGCAAAAGTGTTGGTCCATTTTCTGTTGTTGTGTGGAAATGGTGTTCATTCTGAGCTTTATGTATTGACTGCCATCTTCTGGTCAGGAAATAAAATTACATTTAGTGGCTTGTTATTTGCTAGATTTTTCCAATGTTCCCTTGTCACAGGCATGTCCAAGATTTAGGGTTCCCCTAACTTTTCAAACAGAATTCCCCCTTCTTATCTTTATATTTGTAAAACCCCAGAGGCATGATCACATTCTATATAACGAAATATTGCTTGCACACGAAAGACGTCGTTTAATATAAAGAAATGAGATTGCTGCTTACCTTATAAATTAGACGGCAGATTAAATTTACACTAGAAGTCGTTTTTTAATCGTTCTTACTAACATGAAGTCTCGGGAGGTTAATTAACTGATCACCTCGAGCCAGTTATAGAAATGGGCGTAGCAATTTGAAGACTTGGTTTCTTATGGCGAGATGTAAGGATAATTAAATGGCTGTAATCATTAAAGCTTATGTGGTATGTGAATTTATTTTTTTGTTTACATGCATAACATCAAAAAGACTTTGTCAAAAACTTTTATCTCCTGGATGCCACTGTCCACGTACGAGGACATTATTTAATGTAGTGAATTTCTCTGACGGTTTTATGTCTGAATGTCCTGTAAAGAGCACATTCGGCTTTTCAGAGATACCATTTGTTTTGAGGTTTCACCAGGACAACTTCTCCTTGGTCTTTAAAGGTCCCGTTCTTCGTGATCCCACTGTTCAAACTTTAGTTAGTGTGTAATGTTGCTGTTAGAGCATAAATAATACCTGTAAAATTATAAAGCTCAAAGTTCAATGCCAAGCGAGATATTTTATTTAACAGAAGTTCCCTTTCAAAGCCGACAGCGAACGGCTGGCTTGGACTACATCCTGGTACTTCCTTCATAAATGATGTCAGTAGAACAGTAGAACAGACTAACCTCCGCCCACAAGAATGCGCGCAAAAAGGGGGCGTGGTCTTGTTGCTGTCCCACGTGGAGAAGAGGACGTGTCGCGTGGAGAAAAGGAAGTGTTGTGTTTGAGTGTGTTTGTCGCCATGTCGTCGAGACGCTGTTATTTTCATCCCGGAGTCAAATCACCTTTGTTTGGCTTTCCCAGGGACGCTGTAGAGATCATTAAGCGCATATATCTCCCGTTAAGAGGCGTGACCTTTCCACGTGCGCTAAGCTGCTGTCGAATCACAACACAGGAACCGTTCCACGTTCGCTAAGCTGTGGTCAAATCCCAACACGGGAACCGCTGGCACAATCAGAACTCATTACGTATTTCTGAAGGAGGGACTTCATAGAACAAGGAACTCGTCAACCCGTTTTTAGGACAGTGAAAACAGCGGTGTACAGATAAGTAAATTGTGTGAAAAATACTGTTTTTTTTTTACACACGAAACATGAACACATGTTATATTACACACTGTAAACACAATCAAAGCTTCAAAAAGACACGAAGAACGGGACCTTTAAAAGTGAGTGAATGGTCAAATTTAGCACTCTTATGGAAATATGATAATATCTTGTAATATTTTGTAGTTATTTAAATCTGACTAATTTTCAAATTGTTAGTTATAAATAAACATATCAGGATAATGTTATGGGTGTTTCTAATCAAAATATGACTTTCTGTTACAAAACAGGTCATGGATTTTGATACATGTCATCAATAGAGGACACCGGAACTTACACATTTTCTCAGTCGATTTCACACACTTCTCCAAACTCAGATCACTGCTCTCAAAACAATTAACATTAGTGATCTGAACACTTTGTAATTGTCCTAAACAGATTGTACGTTTTCATTCATTTCATACAAATTACAAAAGCGCTGAGGATGTAAGAGGGAGAAGAGATGGTAGAGTGAAAGGCAATGGAATATGGCATTAGTGGAAAGAACAAGAGAATAAAATATAAGAAGACACGGACAGAGGTGAAGGGGAGAGCAAAATATAACAGGAGGGAAGAAAGGTAGAAGGATTGGGTACAGACAGTTTTCAAATTAAATCAGAGCAACCCTAATTGACCATGTCATAAATGAAGGTCTTTCCTTGAGAGAAGCTGGACAGAGTAAAACATTGTGCCATAGTCCCTGGACAACAAGTGTTGCAATCCACTGTTTTAGGGCCGCACAACACAGAAAGGCTCCTACATTTTTGAAACTCCCTCAATGAAATCCACTTTCCGCAGGAGCAAATTGAGCGAAATTGTGTAGTTGTGTGGGACAATGTCCAATTCCACTACTCAGCACTGGTGCAAGAGTGGTTTGAGCATCACTTAAAGGGTTACTTCAGTGATTTAGCATTAAGCTTTGTATTTAAACTGGGTTATTTATGTAGTAGAAATGTGAAATTATTTTTTGAATTTGGTGCCTTCTAGACCGAGAAAAGACAGAAAATCTATTTTTGTCTCATGTGAATGAAAGACAACAACTCCCAGAATGCACTTGCTTCGCTGCCCTACGAGGCCACTCTGTACACCGTTGTTTTGATCTTCATAGTAATACAATCATTTCGTTCAGTTAGTTCGGTGGCCCAGTAGTGCACAACACAAAGGAATTTAAAAAGCATACATAAATTCACAACACACAACAAAATAAATCCACAACACAACGAAAAAGCCACAACACAACGAAAAAGCCACAACACAATGGAAAATCCACAACACAATGAAATAAATCCACAACACAACGGAATGAAGCCACAGCACAACAAAATAAAGCCACAACACAACGAAAAAGCCATAACACAAAGAAATCAAGCCACAACACAACAAAATAAATCCACAACACAACGGAATGAAGCCACAGCACAACAAAATAAAGCCACAACACAACGAAAAAGCCACAACACAAAGAAATCAAGCCACAACACAACAAAATCAAGCCACAACACAACGAAAAATCCACAACACAACGAAATAAATCCACAACGGAATGAAGCCACAGCACAACAAAATAAAGCCACAACACAACGAAAAAGCCACAACACAAAGAAATCAAGCCACAACACAACGAAATAAATCCACAACACAACGGAATGAAGCCACAGCACAACAAAATAAAGCCACAACACAACGAAAAAGCCACAACACAACAAAATCAAGCCACAACACAACGAAAAATCCACAACACAACGGAATGAAGCCACAGCACAACGCAATAAAGCCACAACACAACAAAATCAAGCCACAAAACAATGAAAAATCCACAACACAACAAAATCAAGCCACAACACAACTGAATGAAGCCACAACACAATGAAATCAAGCCACAACACAACGAAATCAAGCCACAACACAACGAAAAATCCACAACACAACGAAATCAAGCCACAACACAACGGAAATGCTCCCGACCTCTAGGGGACGGAGTGCGGTAAAGTTAGTTTTCCTTGCATTGTTCTATAGATTCGCCAATCTTACAAATATTTAAACACTACGATCAGTGTTAAATGTGCAGTTGTATATCGACATGAAATCAATCATCAATTCATCATCAATTCAAAATCACCTACGTGCATAATAGCTGCATATTTATACTCGAGAACGCTTTGACCCCCTGCCAATGTCACATGTCTGTTTTTAAATGTTAAAAGCAATTTTAATTCATACAAATTATACATTTCAACCAATTGGTGGAATTGGCAGTCATTCCCTTTGCGCCGTGGTATCGGGTCAAAGCATTCTCGAGCATAAATATGCAGCTATAATGCATGTAGGTGATTTTTAAATGAATATTTCATATTGATTAACAATGGTTAGCCTACATACTGTTAAAACTAATTGTGGTATTGATTTATTTGTAAGATTGCCGACTCTATAGAACAGTGACAACTTTACTGCGCTCCGAGTGCCCCCGAGTGGTTGGGAGCATTTCCGTTGTGTTGTGGCTTTTTCATTGTGTTGTGGCTTGTTTCTGTTGTGTTGTGGCTTGATTTATTTGTGTTGTGGCTTTTTCATTGTGTTGTGGATTGTTTTCGTTGTGTTGTGAACTTATGTTTGCTTTTTATATTTCGTTGTGTTGTGCACTACTGGGCCACCGTAAGTTAGAGAATAAACACTACAATTAAAAACTGAACATGTCTTTTCAATAAAGTGTGAGTGAGCCGTCATGGCACAGACACAGCAGTGTCAGATTGCATTCATCACGAAGAGCTGAGCAGAACTGAGGTAACGTTAAGCGCCAGTCTGGCACGTTTTCTGATCGCATATGGAAGCTAAACTATCACAGGAATTCACTGAAAAGTTGAATCACTCACTTTGCTCTGCATTGCTCCGTTATGAATGTCCGTGCCACCGTCTGTGTCTTACATTCTGTGCGTGAGATCTCTCCCCTGTGGGCGGGTTGATAACATGTGGAACAGCTCCATCTAGTGGCTGTAGTCTTTAGCCTCTGGCCAAAAAAATCCTCAGATGACGCAAAATGATAATATTTGCATCATCGGAGGATTTTTTCCAGAAATAAAATGCATAATTATCTCGTCTCAGGGGGGATATGAGGGGGGAAAGTACCATAATTTTAATATACTACCGAGTTTCTACAGAAACAAAGCCTAATGCTAAATCACAGAAGTTACCCTTTAAATTTCAGGATGGTGTTCCTTCCAGCATATTCTCCTCTTGGAGTTGGAAAGTATATGATCACAACCCTTACAACCAAGTAAGTCTTGTTCAAGTGATGGAAGAGGCCTGTGGAGAAGTTAAGGCACAAGGATGGATCTAGCATTCACAGCTTCCCGCGATGCATGGCTCATGCAAATATAATGCGCTATGATGTTGATGAAATTATTTGACCAGATGTAATTGAGAGGTAAGATCTATAAAGTTCATTGATGAGAACATGAAAAAACGTGTATTTTCAATCATGTATTTGTGTATCTACAACTGAATTTGTTATCAAATCACCAGAGAACACACGTAGTTTTGATGTTAGTATTTATTTTTGATAAATGCGTTATTAGAATAAACTGCAGTGCTTCATTATGCAGTGAATACTGAACTGTTTTGCCAACATAATATTGTGTTTAGTTTGCTGTATTAATTGTTTTGAGAGCAATTTCATTTGGAGAAATGTGTCAAATCGATTGAGAAAAACTATAAATCATGTTTATCAGGCATGTTAGGAGACACAACAAGTGAATAGGGAAAGAAATTACATATCAATATTCCTATAAGATAGATGTTATTATGAAAATGTTGCTAACTATTACTATCCATTACTACACTAATTTTTTCATTGCATGTTGCTCCTAGAGTCCAGGTGTCCACTTACGAGGACATGGCATATAACAAATGAATAAAATATAATTTTTAACCCATTTGTTTCGTATGCTCTAAACAATGTAATGACATGAAAAAATACTAAATAAAAAAATATAAAAAAAAAAAACAAAACACACATATTCTTATGTATATTTTCATATTTCTTTCGTGTTATGTAAAATGCTATTTTTCCCCCTGAAAATGTGAATTGAGTTTAGCAGCCTTATAAATAGCAGATTTTGACACAGAAAAATGTCTCCACTATTCCTGTATAGTATTTCTATTCCCCTACGTATTTGTGCAGTGACACAAACTGACCCCAAAATAGAATTTGTTGTTTTTAAGTACATTGTTTGGGTAAAAATGTCCTCAACATTTATCTCTCTTTGTCATGATGCTCAGCTTTTCGTATATTGAGAGAGGTTTCAAATGTTTTCTGGCATGTGAAATGGACAGACACTAGAGGGCATTCCCACGATGTAGAAGCCTTAGGCAGGGAGCTGACACTGTTCTTATTTTAACTTTAGCTTTGTGAACACTCATTCTTGACCTGGTTGATCCTTGATCTATAATTAATTAATGTGCTATGTATAAACTTTATATACTTCTTGCTATTTTTCTGTGAGACACAGGACGTTGGCAATCACACCAGTATATTTCATTACTTTCTTGCTATTATTAAACATACGGAGAGCCTTATGCTTACATTCACATTTTAGAAAAGAGCCCTTATGTCTATGTCTAAACAAAAAGCTGCATATACTCTAGCATTCAAAGCATTGACAGACAAACACATTTGTCTTTTGTCCAGACCTCATAGATATGAGAATTCCCACAGACATCTGCAGACCAGTGTTTACTGGAATGCTTTTTTAGCTATAAACAAACGTCAGAGGAGCACCACAGAGCAGTATTAATATGAGACCCTTGATTTACAGTCACTCTCGGGAGATCACTGTTGTGGATGGCTGGTTTCAGAGCTAAACCATATGGCAACAGTTTACCACTGGATATTTCCCCATCCTCGATACAGGTAGTTTCTGATGCAAGGTCCCTTTTTGAATTTGTTTTGACACATTTTGAACATCCTCTGTATTGAAGCTGGAATTATTCTTTAGGAATGAGTGGTAAGTACAGCAATTTATTCATTTCACAAGCTCATTTAGTCTTGGTAGAACATGGGATTTTGCCACTGACGATGCTAAAATTAGATAAGATGTATGCAAATACATCTATAGTTTGTTTACATTCTCTGTGACATTTATATATTTTGCATACTGTAAAATACGAATATACATTTTGACTAATATGTCATCTAGAGTTAATGAAGCACTTCGAGGGAGTTCCTGGCTCACTGCTCTTTTTGATGGCTCTGGTTCCTCTCAGTCTGGGCACCAGATTCACCTTGCTGATCTCCATGCCCAACACCTCCATTCCTTTCAGCGTTGGTCGGATTGGGGCTGGAGCTCTTGTCGCTATCAGTTCTGTAAACAACAGTCCGGACCTACTGCAAGGTCAGTGAGCTATTTGTACCAAGTATAAAAGGATGAGCAATATTTATGTATAACCTTTACTGTAATATGTATAATCATTTGTGTCAGGGCATTTTCTGGATTACCATTATGTGGATGATGAATGCAATGATCTACGTGGCCCAGGGAAAATCGTGGCGCTTTACCAAAGACACAATTACAGCGCTTTCATCGGACCGTCTTGCTCAAATGTACGTGCTTGCATCAGCATCACTTCCCAGACAGTTGAAGGTCAAAATAAATAAAAAATGTAAATACAGCTAGTTCACTCATTATATCATTACTCAGACAATAGACTCTCAAATTAAGGTTTTAAGGTTCTCTACAAGCACACAGTTCCAATTAAAGTTTAAAATTGACTTTTAACGCATGATGGGCTATTAAAAAGTAATTACAAAACTCGTTATAATCTCATTTGTCACAAGATTATATCATCATTACAAGACTAATGTTCGTTGTATAGGAAATGGAGCATTATCATTTATTGCTAATTTTTATTCAAGGTCTGTGCCGTGACTGCTAAACTAGCAGCTTATTGGAACATTGCTGTCATCAGTCCCGTATGTGCAGAGCAACAGTTTCTAGATAAGAAGGTCGGTTGTAATGTGTATGTTACCATTATGCGTGTATCGCAAAATGCCTTTTGGTTGCTAAATGTCTTTTTGACCCCTTTTGAATTCAGGCCTATCCGACTTTAACAAGAGTGTTTGGACCTTTCACTAAACTAGGAGCTTTCGTTGTGGAAACCTGCAAACAGTTTGGCTGGCAGCGCATAGGCATCATCCATGACAGCAAACCTTCTTGGACTATTCCCGCTGAGGGGATAAAGTATGTAATGTACCATGAAACTCAGTGGTGGAAAAATCTACATTTATTATACACTGCATGTACAGTACACCATAAAAAATATCATATCATAATTTTAACAGTAAAAGATTTAAAAAATCACATGGTCAAAAAAACCTGTTAACAGTAAGTTCCCTTTACCCAAAACTGCCAAGTAATTTTACAGTAAAATACTGTGAAACATGTCATCTTAGAGTTTACTGTGGAAAAACGTGAATTGACATTCTGTGTGACAGCTCATATTTTATGTTTTATATTTCCTCTTAGGCTACATCTTATGTTCTTAAATCAAAGTTTATAGCATTCTTTTAGAATTGTGTGTTATCATGATGGTGTTACATATTCGTATTTATTTACCTCAGCTAGTGGAAAAGATGATTCATGATATGGCTTTCTCTTTACCACCTGTGTTTTTAAGGTGGTTTTCAGACTATGATAAAGGAGAAGAAATTATTTTTGTAATTTGGTATATTTACATTAATTTGGTTAATGAAATAGGCCTATTTGTTTTTTTCCCCCTGTGAATTTAATTGAAATCTGTACAACTTAAAATGTTGCGACCATCTTTTTTTACAGTAAAGTTCTGGCAACCACAACTGCTGTTTTTCTTAAATTTGGTCTCACACTAAATTCAAACTAATTGGCAGACATTTTTCAACTACTTAAACTGTCTTCCTAAAAAGCTCTCTACAAGTTTGGGGGAAGGCTGTGCTAAGTTATCTACATTACTTGTACTATTCTTTCTCATTTCCTGACCAGTGATTTGTGATTAAAATGGTTAAAACCATTACAGTTTTGGGTAACATTTTACATTAAGGTTCCATTTGTAAAGGGTTTATGAAGGTGTTTATTAATGACTAATAACTCACTTACACATGCATTGTAAATCTTAATAAGCGGTTATAATGGCATGAATAAAAAGGGTGACTAACGCAATGTCTGCCAAATAGTGAGCCATTTTTAAATGACATGTTATAAATACTTAATAAATGTATTTATTCACACTTATTTAACTCGATACCAGATTCCTGATTCCTGAAGTGAACAGGTTCACAGATTTCCACTTTATATTAAGGTTCACTTTCACAGGTTATAAATGTTTGTAACTCATTAATAAATGGTTCGCAAGAGTCACCCTACATTAAGGTTCACAATGAACTAATATTGGAATTAAAATATTCATTAATAATATCTCATCAAGTTATCATTGTGCTCTTGTGTTTTGTTTGTTTTTTCAAAATAAAGTTTTATAATTTCATCTTGACACTGCTGTGGATAGGCATCATGAGCTTTTTGTGGAATATCATGGGTAAGACAGTAACCTCTGGTAAGGAACATTTTAAGAAAAGTGGCAGTCATGAGATATTAATGATAAAACCACAAATACAACACCCTTCAGTCTCAGTATGACAATCTATTTTTTGCTGCATCATGAAATAAATCAGGAATTTGGTATTGAGTTAAATAAGTGTAAATAAATACATTTATTAATCATTTATAACATGCAAGTTATAAATGGCTCACTTTTTGGCAGGCATTGCGTTAAAGTTACTCTTTTATTCATGCAGTTATAACTGCTTATCAATGATTTATAAATGTATTTGTAAATGAGTTATTAGTCTTTAACAAACACCATTTACAACCATTTTTAAACCATTTACAAAGGGAACCTTAATGTAAAGTGTTACTAAGTTTTGATGCATATTTATAGTTGTTATTATGAAGCCAAGAAGTTCCTTTAAGAAAAGTGGTTATCACTTTAATTTTTTATTTCTTTATTAAACCTCATTTCTTCAAAGGTATCAAGCAGAGCTCAATAACATCACAGTGGCCAGGTATCAAGAGATCCATGGCTCTCTCTCCCAAGGGTCTTTATCGACCTGGTCCTGGGTCTTAACTGAGGTGGCACAAGTCTCTCGCAGTAAGAGAAATTCCCTCTTTGAATGAAATGAGAATTTATTCTCACAAAACCTGTGAGGAACTAAACAATGAAACCATTGTTTGTGTTTTCCCCTGCACAGTTATTGTGATATCAGCACACGGCAAGGTGGTCCGCAGCTTGCTAATTGAAGCTCACAAGAAAGGCCTGACTAATGGAGATTTCATTTTCTTTTGTTTCGAGCCGTACAAGCAAAAGGTCTTGTTTGGCAGTTTTGACTGGAAACAAGGTGTGTTGCGTATCCTCAAAAGCAACGACTTCGCTTACCTCATAAATTGAGATATTGCGGAATATGATGCCATTTCCTATTTACAGTGCATGATTTTGTTCTTTCTCAGGTGATGAATATGACTCAGCGGCCAAGGAAGCTTATCAGGCTCTGTTTTTCCTGTCTCTGTATAAACCCAGTGATAAACGGTATCAGGCCTTCTCAGAAAAGGTCACTAAAATATCCAAAATAGACTTTGGATATACATATGCCCCTAACGAAAAGGTTGGATTTGACATTATAGACATGAACACATGAGTCTAATGTCAATGATGCTCAATTGTTGATGAGTTCAATTGTTTTAATTCAACAGGTGACAGTGCTAGCAGCCATAGCCCATGATACCGTGTGGCTGTATGCCCAGGCATTAAACGAAACTTTGGCAGAAAGTGGAAACCCGTATGATGGCTTGGCCATCACTAGACGAATGTGGAACAGGACCATTACAGGTTTGTAGAGTTTAAACTATATCTAGTGATTCCCAATTGGGTAGCAAACACTGTGCAAATTTGTAATAATTAACTCTTTCACAGACCTTAGAGTTTTAAGGTATATAGCCTATTTCTAGTTTGGGTTTGTTGAAAGGGTACTTGTGCATTCTCCTTCCTACACTTACGATTCATGTCATTTCCTATTGTAAATAAAATGGCCACCAAGTTGACAGGATTTCATCATAGTATATGCTTTGTGACATTTTGTTATTTAGGTATCCTAGGAGATGTAACTATTGATGCAAATGGAGATCGTGAGTTAAACTACATGATGAAACAGATTCAAGATAGTAGTAACCAGAGCCAGGTGAGGTACTGCCATATGCTCACTACGTAGATCGACCATAAGAACAACCAATGGAATCCATGCTCTGCTATTCTGAATTACATTTTTCAAAGGGGTCATTGGGTTCTCCACACAGGTCATTGCAAACTATTTTGGGACATATAAGGCAGTAAAAGGGGTTTACATCCGCTGGCCTGGAGGACGGACAACTCCTCCAAAAGACTCTCCAGATTGTGGCTTTCGAGGAGAACTCTGCATCAATCTAGGTATTGGGCACCCCTGACTCATTGAAGGCTGTATGTTTTACATTGCTTCTTGCATGTTTTTCAACACTTTAAATGTCAAGTAAGTGTGTCAGTAAAAGCATGTTCAGCTTTAGCTGAAACAGATTAACTTGAATCTGCAATGTTTTATTTACTTGGCATGTATAGAGACAGAAATGAATTGGGAGTGGAGCTAAAAGGCTCTATTGCAAATGAAAATAATGTACCACACAGGGCTTTTATACGATTCCTCGATTAAATTAGAGTACTCAATTTACTCAAAATTCTTGATTGCAATTTACCATGATGATTAATACCAGAAGTGTTGCATTCCACAGACCAGAATTCATGAATGCATTAGATTGCATTAAAACTGTTTAACCATTTAAAAATCATAAAGCATTGTGCTATTGTGAAATCACAAAGGCTGCTATGCAGTTAAATAAATGTATGTGCTGCTTTAATTATTTAAATGCATGCAACTAGCTATATGTGTTTCTTTCAGCGCCGAACCTATTATTATTGCCTCATTGTTATTATATATTTTAAGTTATTTTAATAGCACAAAAAATTGCCAAAAGTTTTGGGACGCCTGCCTTTACACACATGAACTTTAATTCCATTCCATTCTTAATCTGTAGGGTTTAAATGGAATTGGCCTACCCTTTGCAATTATGACAGCTTCCACTCTTCTGGGAAGGCTTTCCACAAGGTTTAAGAGTGTGTTTATGGGAATATTTGACCATTCTCCTAGGAGCGCATTTGTGAGGTCAGGCACTGATTTTGGACGAGAAGGCCTGTCTCGCAGTCTCCGCTCTAATTCATCCCAAAGTTATTCTATCAGGTTGAGGTCTGGACTCAAGGCCAGTCAAGTTCCTCCACACCAAACTCGCTCATCCATGTCTTTAGACAGTCATGGTGGAAAAGGAAGGGGCCATCCCCAAACTGTTCCCACAAAGTTAGGAGCATGAAATTGTCCAAAATGTCTTGGTATGCTGAAGCATTTAGAGTTCCTTTCACTGGAACTAAGGGGCCAAGCCCAACCCCTGAAAAACAACCCCACACCATAATACACCCTACTTTACACCAAACTTTACACGTGGCACAATGCAGTCAGGCAAGTACCATGGACCCAGACTCGTCCATCGGATTGCCAGACAGAGAAGTGTGATTCGTCACTCCAGAGAACACATCTCTACTGCTCAAGAGTCCAGTGGCGGCGTGCTTTACACCACTGCATCTGACACTCAGCCATGGAAACCCATTCCATGGAGCTCTCTATGCACTGTTCTTGAGCTAATCTGAAGGACACTTGAAGTTTGGAGGTCGGTGAGAAAGCAGAAAGTTGCTGACTTCTGTGCACTGTGAGACTCAGCTTGTGCTGACCCCGCTCTGTGATTTTACGTGGCCTACCACTTCGTGGCTGAGTTGCTGTTGTTTCCAATTGCTTCCACTTATAATACCACTAAAAGTTGACCCTGGAATATTTAGTAGTGACGAAATGTCATAAATGGTGGCATGCTTGAATTCACCACGCTTGAATTCCACGCTTGAATACCACGCTTGAATTCACTGAGCTCCTGAGAGCGACCCATTCTTTCACAAATGTTTGTAGAAGCGTCTGCATGCCTAGGTCATTGATTTTATACATCTGTGGTCATGGAAGTGATTGGAACATCTGAAGTCAATGATTTGGATGGGTGTCCCAATACTTTTGGCAATATAGTGTATATTAAACCCAACCAATAGTGTTCAAAGAAAACATGAGATAAAGACGCATTTGCTGAAGCAGCCATGCCATTTTAGCTTACTTCTACTTGTTTGAGCTCTTTTTAAAATGACTTGTGTTTCAAAGGACATCAAAATGTATTAGTTTACAAATGAAGCACTATGGTAAAAGTGTTTTGTGGTCATTACATGTTCAAGGAACCACATATAAATAAGTCTTTATTAATTCATAATCTGCCCCTGTAATCATAATTTGTGTGAAAGGGGATAGCTGGTGTTTTACTGCCACAAGTCTTAAGTTCTGCTGAAAACTGTGCAGATGAATTGTATGTATAGCTAAGTTTTTCCAATAAGCCTATGTTGGTTTTGAGACTTTAATGGCCTCAAGGTTGTTGAATGTATTTTACCATTGGCCCACTCTTCACTAATTTGTAAAGTGTCTGTGTGGTAATAGCACACAGCAACATGATATGAAGTTTGGAAGCGTGTTCATGCTGTTATTGCTTATCAACTTCTTCAAGGGGCCAGTTAGAGGCCATAGTGCAGTACATTTGTTTCCAGAAGGGGGCATCAAAAGCCCACCTTTGTACATTCCCACCCCACAGTCCTTGTTTTCCCACTCCTTGATTTTCAGTTTTTGGCATTGCCCCATACCCTCACTTTGATTAAAAAAGGGGAGAAAAAAAAACTTGAATAATGTACCAATGCCTGCAAGACCCAAATGTTCAACTCAACGGCAATATAGATTTCTCAGCTATTCACTGACTGTATCTCCCCCAAGCTAACAGGTAGAAGCAATAAAGTCTGGACAGTCTTATGCAACCAGCTATAATCCTTTTATCAAAATTCTGAAAAGGTGACTTATTGCATTCCTACAGAATTACCCTTGGCGGCTTCAAGTCTTGCTGTATCATACTTCTATAAATGGAGGTAGTTGGATGTTGACACCGAGTGTGCACCAATCACATAGCAGACCTGCAGATTACAAATGTATGTGTTTTATTTTCAGAGAGAAAATTTTTGATTGCTTTGGGGATTATTGCTGGTTTGGTGGCTGCAGGAACACTTGCAATCTGTGTTCGTTACAGGTAATAGTCAAAGTGTGTATTTTTGACTGCTCTTAAACTTTAAGATTGCACCTTCAGAATTTCTGAACCAAGCATCGAAATTAGATAATTTGCATAAATGTGGTGTATATACTTTGATTTTCCATTGCAAGAAATTGGTTTTGCTAGTTACACCGTTTTCATTTATTTTGGATGTAAAATATGCAAATAATACTGCAATTATGTTGAAACTTTTTGTTGATTTGATAGTTCATGAATGCCAGACTAAATTCAGCTAAAACGTTCGAGCTGATGTCCAAAAATGCAGGCCTTATTCAATCAAAACCACCACAGTTCTTTAGTTTTTTCTCAGTATTTCAGGTTTTATTTGCTTGAAATACATCCGTAAACTTTCTCCAGTCTCCAGACTAAATTCATTTTTATTGCCAGGAAGTACAAACTCCAGGAGGAAGCCTCCAATATGTTGTGGACAGTTAATGCTGATGATGTCATAATGATGGAGCATCACTCCTCAACCGTGCCAGCAAAGGTTTTGAGATTAATTAGTTAATCATATGTGGATTAAGTATGGAGCCCCGCACATTACGTGCAAGAAAAGAAAAGTAAATTGTGCGCATGATTAACTAATTTGTAGGGATGCACTGATACCACTTTTTTTCAGACCAAGTACAAGTACAAGTACTTATATTTGGGTACTTGCCGATACCGAGTACTGATACGAGTATAAAACAATGTTTTATTTTCATCAGATGTTTTTCACTTTCTGATTGTAACAAAGTAAATACACAAATTGATGCTGTACATTTTAACATTCAACTTCCTAAACAAACATGGCACTGCTGCCCATTTCACATAAATTTAACCTGTAACATTCAGTGGATTCCAGCACCACTCAACATAGTAGCAGAACAACTGAATTAAATTATTATATGTTACCATATCCATACAGCCCTTTTTGGAGATGAAAAGAAGCTTCTCTGCATTATCAGCTATGAGCCGGTTTCTGTTTTCATCTACAATGTGTGACACTGAGCTAGGGATGTGCGAGACTAGTCGATTAAACGTTAGTGCTGCTGCAAGACGACTTGGAAAATACTAGTCGTTTACATTTTTTGGGCACATTTAAGGTTTAGCTTAAAATATATATTTTTTTACAAAGGCTATGTTTAAATTACTGTCGTGTTAATGTTATATCTTGAAATTAATATATTATTTTGAAAAGTGTATATCTGCAGCAAAACAAAATCATTTAATTTGACCTCAGGCATGCATGCAGGCTTCAGATAAATCTCCACTCGGGTGAAGGAGGATTTTGAAAGCTTACACAAAACTTTTCCATTTTCTTCCATGTCATGTCAAACTAGTATAACAATTAAGCTTGCTTAGGCTTGTTATACTACCGGGGTTAGGCTAGTCATTACGCACATCCCTACTAAACAGCCTTTCACTTTCGGCAGTCACTACCGAGCGGTATCTGCCTCACGAGCGGTTAAACTTGGTTTATACTCGCCGTGTCCGCAATAGCGCGCTGCAAAAATGACGCCATACTATGGCAGTCGTGCGCTTTGAGAGCGCGAGACCCCTTTGTACTTAGCGCCGCGGTGTGCAGGCCGAATTATGTAACTTTCCGCGCGGCTCCGCATCCGAAGATGCGTTGCCATAAAGTGGAATCGGGTGCGGTTGTATCGGGGTAGTTTTACGAGTACGAGTAAGAGTACGAGAGTACTTGACAACAGTATCGGACCGACACCTGAGTACTGGTATCGGTATCGGTGCATCCCTACTAATTTGTTCCCTTGATTTATAAATCATGCCCACAATTTACAATTTCGTTCCCTCGATTTGTTAAATCGTGCGGACGATTTACTACTTCGCTCCCTTGACTTGCCAAACCGTCCACACGATTTACTAATTAGTTTCCTCGATTTATAAATTGTGCGCACGATTTAAATAATCGCGGGAACTAATTAGTAAATCGTGAGCATGATCTATAAATCGAGGGAACGAATTAGTAAATCGTGTGCACAATTTAGACTACTATTTTTTCCTGCATGTCATGCACTTTTTTTTGTCATAATGTGTACTAACATATGAGTACTAATAGTAATTGTAAGAATAATACAATGTATTGAATATGCTCATCCTTCCCTCGCCACACCCCCAGAAAAAAAAAATAAAAAAAATAAAAATTAAATGAGTGTTCGTCAGAGTGGTCCAACCACCATAGGAATTAATGGGATGCGAGGAATGCTTCAGGATTCATTGAAACCTAAAAATGCTCAAAATACAAACTAAAAATGCTAAAACTTGTGTATTTGGATGCATACTTAAAAGAACTGACTTTAGGACCCAGCGGAACAGCTCATTTGCTCCATATAGAACTATAAGGCCATCTAATGGCAAGAGTCAAGAAATATCATGTTCTATTATTATTTTTCCACAAGAGGTCTGCAAAGACACCCAGAGTAAGGTATTTTGAGCTGAATTAAAAGGGTTATGCAACTTGAAATTGAGTTATTTTGAATTTAAGAAAGAATGTGCTTAAATTTGTATTTATTTATTGATAAAATCTAGTCATTTAAAGGTAAATGTAATAAAAAAACCTCCAAAAAATTGCATTAAAAAAGAAAAAAATATCAAAATTAAATGAAATATACGGAAGCCCTAAGAGGCCATGGATTATTATTGTTTTCCGCTTGAGCTGTTGAATGCTCTGTTGATAGTTTAAACATGTTAATTACAATAATGAAATGTTTATGAAGCGAAGCAAACATTTTGCTGAAAATCCACAACATAGCTTATAAGAGCGCATGGTTTATCCGTTGATCAAATGCGCGAGAAAGTTGTGTTCGTTGCTATAGCAAGGCTATAGCAGTGGCTCAGTGGTTCATGTAGGTTGTCTACAAACTGGAAGGTTGGTGGTTCAATCCCCGGTTCCACTTGACCACGTGTCGAGGTGTCCATGAGCAAGACACCTAACCCCAGCTGCTCCCGACGAGCTGGATGATGCCTTGCATGGCTGACACCGTCGTCGGTGTGTGAATTCGGTGAATGTGAGGCAAGATGTAAAGTGCCTTGGATGGCCATGGGTCTGTTGAAAGCGCTATATAAATGCAGTCAATTTACCATAGCAACAGTAGACTCCAGTGCAGTGTGTTATGTCGTGATCACAAGAAAGAAAAAAATTATAATCCATGGCCTCTTAGGCCTCTTAGGGCTTCCGTAGAAATAAGCTTTCTGAAAAAACTATATCTTTTCGACCCGCAGAAAGATATATTACAAAGGATTTGTTACAAAGTTCGAGGGATGAGGGTTAAAGAGTTATCCTTAATCATTACTTAAGGTGCAGGCCAATGCTGTTGTTTGGGGTTTTTGTTTGTTTTGGATTGATTTTGTATTTAATATGCATTATGAATGAATCTATTACATTAATAGGCTCTCTCTCTCTCTTTGATTCAGTCCAACAGATCCAAACCCATTCAGACTTCTTTGGAATCTATCATAAGCAGCATGCAAGACAAGCCATCAGCACACAAAACCGCAGTCTACAAAGTGAAGTTTTTGGGATCTTTGTGATTAAACATTTACATCACTGCATCGTGACATGCAGAAGACAATTTATGCTACAAAACATTGGCCATGATTTAGTTGCCCTATAAAACTATTCATATTTAATTTATTTAAATTATTTTTCTTTCTAAATCAGGGGACAATTTGTTCTGTTTACTATCTGAAATTAAGAAGCACTCATCTGAACAGCGAGCTGCTGGCAGAACTCAAACAGGTGAAATCTGTTTAAAACATTGACAAACATTGATTTTTAGTCTGTCACAACAAAACGTTGACACCTCTATGGGTGTGTGTGTGTGTTTCAGTGCAGAGATCTGACCCACTATAACCTTTGTAAATTTATTGGAGCGGCCGTGGAGACCCATCAACCCTTCATCCTTACAGAGTACTGCCCTAAAGGAAGTCTGCAGGTGCTCTTGTGCAACACTAAGATAATTGTTCCCTTTCATTCAGTCACTACGACGTACGTTAGTGACTAACGAATGTGGGTTTCGCTTAGAAGCCAATTACCTTCGAGAATTCAACAGTGCCCAATGGCAGTGCCAATGCCATGGGCATGCGGAATTTGCATGCGTAACTCCGCCCCACCTCATGGGTATATAAGGAAGTATGCTGGCAACATCGCATTATGTTTCTGCTTTGGAGCCAAGAGGATCTCTTCACTCCTTCAAGCCTGATACTGAGTCTTTGTCAGCCTTCGAGGCGAGCAGCTTTCCAGAGGCGTTGGTGTTACGGCGCGTTCCAGTGATCGCATACTGCCTGCCTGCTGATCTGCGCAGTGGTCCGCTAGACAGCTGGTGTGTGGTCCCTGGGCGCTTCGGCGTTCTCTGCGAAGCTTCCTCTCACAAAAGAGCTTGCACGTGATGTGTCCTTTTCAGGATGTCTCGTCCGTGTACTTCTGGGTGTGGCCGGTCGTTGTCTTCCTTTGATGGCACAAACACTGTCTGGTATGTTTGGGCTTTCAGCATGCCCAGGCAGCGTTTGTGGATGTGTCATGTTCCCACTGCGGGAACATGACCATCGCAGTGTTGCGGTCAAGACTTGATGAACTTCGTTATGAGAGTCCCCTCTACCACACCCCGATCTACTGAGTCCCAGAGGCCCAGTACTTCGGCTGGTGGTCAGGGTGACCTGAGGGTTACGGTGTGGAACAAAGCCCCGACGCTCATGCCTCAGGCCACACCCCCCTCTTGCACACTGCAACCCGCGAGTGCTCAGGCGCAGATCCTCGTTTGGCGCTCCAGAGGAGGATGCGATGTCGGTGCAGAGGATCTCTTTTCTCGGTATGGATATCGACTCGGTCACTATGTGCGCGCAGCTTTCGAGTGAGCGCGCGCAGTCTCTGCTGACTTCCCTTCGTCAACTCGAGGGCAAGAGTGCGGTTCCACTGAAACTATTTCAGAGGCTCCTGGGGCATATGGCATCTGCAGCCGCGGTGACACCGCTCGGATTGCTACATATGAGACCGCTTCAGCACTGGCTACGTGATCGAGTCCCGAGATGGGCATGGCGGTCTGGCACGTTCCGAGTACAAGTGACTCGGGCCTGCTTACAGACTCTCACCCCGTGGTCGAACCTCAAGTTTCTACGGACCGGAGTGTCCTTAGAACGAGTTTCCAGGCATGTTGTTTTATCAACAGATGCATCATCCATGGGCTGGGGTGCCATGTGCAATGGACAAGCAGCCGCGGGCTCCTGGACAGGACCCCAGCGCCTTCTGCATGTCAATTGCCTTGAGTTACTGGCAGTACGGTTCGCTCTGCACCGCTTCATGAGCGTTGCTGAGGGGTCAACATGTACTAGTCAGGACAGACAACACGGCCGTAGTAGCGTACATCAACCACCAGGGCTGTCTACGCTCCCGCCGTATGTCTCAACTCGCCCGCCATCTCATTCTATGGAGTCAGAAGCACCTGAGGTCCCTTCGTGCTGTCCACATCCCAGAAGACCTAAACCGTTCAGCCGACGAGCTCTCATGGATTCAGCCTCTTCCTGGAGAGTGGAGACTCCATCCCCAGACGGTCCAGCTGATATGGGAACGGTTCGGCGACGCACAGGTAGACCTGTTTGCCTCCCAGGACTCTTCCCATTGCTCCCTGTTTTATTCTCTGACCGAGGGCGCCCTCGGCACGGATGCACTGGCGCACAGCTGGCCGTCGGGGCTACGCAAGTATGCGTTTCCCCCAGTGAGCCTTCTTGCAGGTGTACTGTGCAAGATCAGGGAAGACAAGGAGCAGGTCATGTTGGTCGCCCCGTATTGGCACGGCCAGACCTGGTTTTCAGAACTGCTACTCCTTGCGACAGCCCCTCCCTGGCCTATTCCTCTGAGACCGGACCTCCTCACTCAAAGACGGGGCACCCTTTGGCACCCGCTTCCGGCGTTCTGGAAGCTCCACGTGTGGCTTCTGGACGGGACGCGGCAGGTTTGAGTAGCCTTCCACCTGCGGTGGTCGCTACCATCATTTCCGCTAGGGCTGAGTCTACACGACATCTCTATGCGTTGAAGTGGAACCTCTTCGTCACATGGTGTTCTTCCCGCCAAGAAGACCCCTGGAAAGGCCCGATCGGGTCCGTGCTATCGTTTCTCCAGGAGGGGTTGGAGCAAAGGCTGTCTCCCTCCACCCTTAAAGTGTACGTGGCCGCAATATCTGCCCACCACGATCTCCTGGGAGACAAAAAGGTAAGTCAGCACGACCTGATCATCAGGTTCCTGAGGGGGGCGAGGAGCGAATCCTCCTCGCTCTCCTCTCGTTCCCTCTTGGGACCTCGCAGTAGTCCTAAGTGCTCTACAGAGGCCTCCCTTTGAGCCTTTGCGGTCGGTTGAGATTAATTTCTGTCTATGAAGACGGCTCTGATGACCGCATTGGCCTCTCTTAAGAGGGTAGGGTACCTGCAGGTATTTTCGGTTGACGAAGCGTGCCTGGAGTTCGGACCGGCTAACTCTCACGTGATCCTGAGACCCCGGCCCGGATATGTGCCCAAGGTTCCCACCACTCCGTTCCGAGACCAGGTGGTGAACCTGCAAGCGCTGCCTTTGGAGGAGGTAGACCCAGCCTTGGCATTGCTCTGTCCAGTACGCGCTCTCCGCGCCTATGTAGACAGCACGCAGTGTTTCAGGACCTCAGACCAGCTCTTTGTCTGTTATGGTGGAGAGCGGAAGGGAAGAGCTCTCTCGAAGCAAAGGCTGTCTCACTGGATAATGGACACCATTGTTTTGGCTTACCAGCAGCAAGGTGGACCATGTCCCCTTGGGGTTCGGGCCCACTCCACCCGGAGTATGGCCTCCTCTTGGGCTCTAGCGCATGGCGCCTCGCTAACATCTGAGCTGCAGAGCTGCAGGCTGGGCGACACCGAACACATTCGCCAGATTCTACAATCTCCGAGTGGAGCCAGTGTCCGATTATGTACTCGCCCCTACGGGTGGCCGGTAATGGACCAGGCTCAGGTGTCTTCGCCTGCTCTCCATTCCACTCCACGGACTGGATACGTGCGATATTTTCCTCAGGCGAGCTCCCCGAGAGCCCTGAGCTCCTCCAGCACTGCTAACGCCGACATCAGTTCAGTCTGCCCTTTCGAGCCCAGACCATCATGTCCGGCCAGGTGCCCCGTGTGCATGGTTCCCCTCCGGCAACCCCCACACGAGTATTTCCACCGTAAGCCTCCTTGGCGAGCAGGTTTCTTTCCCTTGGCAAGTCCCTGCCACCCCTAGGGTTAAAAATCCACCTTCGGCTGGTACCCTAGAGTTCTTCCATATGCAGCCCTTAGCGGGTCATATGTGTATTCTCTAAGTCCTCCCCACGGGTAGGCATTTTGGCATATCCACACTGGAATATGCTTCCCAGTGTACCTTGGTATTCCTGTGATAAGTGGGAGTCCTTCGTCCGCACTAGTCTTACGACAGGGTACTCACACTTACTCAGGGCACTGGATGACAGCTGAGTGGCGTTGTTGTATTGGAACCCCCTTTCGTTAGTCACTAACGTACGTCGTAGTGACTGAACGAAAGGGAACGTCTCGGTTACGTATGTAACCCTCGTTCCCTGAGGAGGGAACGGAGACGTACGTTTCCTCTGCCACATCAGCTGTGCTGCCTGGAACGCGGAGTTCAGTCTTGGCTCCTGCAGCAGTAACATAATGCGATGTTGCCAGCGCACTTCCTTATATAACCACGAGGTGGGGCGGAGTTACGCATGCAAATTCCACATGCCCATGGCATTGGCACTGCCATTGGGCGCTGTTGAATTCTCGAAGGTAATTGGCTTCTAAGCGAAACCCCCATTCGTTAGTCACTAACGTACGTCTCCGTTCCCTCCTCAGGGAACGAGGGTTACATACGTAACCGAGACGTTTCTTTTCTATCAGTTATAAGGAAGAAAACGGGAAATGGCATTTTCGAACTATGCATTCCCTCAGGTTTTCCCAATGGGTTTTTAATAATGGAAGTTTTGGATTTATGAATTAAATAAGTGTAAATTTAGTGTAGTCTTTACATGATTGCAACATACATGGCAGCTTCAAAATTTATGTTTCAGGTATGGATGTGTGTAATTTGTGTTGTAGAATAAAACGGCAATGTATCTTCAAGTAATTTCTACTCCTTAATGTAAAAAGAAAAACATTGAAAATTCCAGAGCGAATTCAGGTCAGATTAGCCTTCCGGGTTTACCTACTAATTAATGTCATGGGTAACACTTTACAATAAGGTTGTATTAGTTAACATTAGTTAATGCATTAGTTAACATGAACTAACCATGAACAACACCACTGTTCAGCATTAGTTAATCTTTGTTAACGTTAGTTCATAAAAATACAGCTGTTCATGTTAGTTCACAGTGCTTTTACTAATGTTAGCAAGATTTTAATAATGCATTAGTAAATGTCCAAATTAACATTAACAAGGATAAATAAATGCTTTATAAGTGCAGTTCATTATTAGTTCATGTTTACTAATGTAGTTGACGAATGTTAACTAATGAACCTTATTGTAAAGTGTTACCATGTCATGGCTTAGTGGCTCTATTGACAGACAGTTAAGACATCATTATTTTCTCATTGTTACCTTTTTTGTATGGCTAAAATCAAATAATTTGTTTGAAGGAATTATTCACTCAAAAATGAAGATTCTGTCATTATTTAGCCTATTTTCAAAACTGTTTTGAAAATGTAAATCTGTTAGCAGTAGTTTTATTAAAATGCTATGCAGTCAGAATACCAACTATGTTCACTCATGTGAAGATGGGCTCTTATAATTTTTCGAATGGCCATTGTAACAAAAGGTTTTTGTCCCCAAACTTTGCAGGACATTTTGAAAAATGAGTCGATCAAGCTGGACTGGACTTTTAAGTATTCCCTCATGCTGGACATTGTTAAGGTCACTGTGTCTTATAGTCTAAAATTATTTTGCTGACAGTAGAATATAAAACAGTGATTAACAAATTTTGACTCTTGTAGGGCATGGATTATTTGCACCGTAGTCCCCTCCATTGTCACGGTCACCTCTCATCATCGAGCTGTGTGGTAGACAGCCGCTTTGTCCTGAAGGTCACTGATTTTGGACTTAACGCACTGAGGCGTTCAGACTCAGAGCAGAGCCCTGGATCTGACCCCTGGGCCGGTAAGCTGGAAATGAGGAACTTCCGAAAGTTTTTTTTATAATAAGAGAGAGAAAAAGTAATATCTGATTTAGAGTTCAATATATTAAACACATAAATGTTTATATGCAAACTATATTTTTTTTATAGTTTTAGGGTGAATTCCAAATGGCGTTTTTGCACCTTTAAGGGCACTTCGGGAAGGGGACCTCATTTATAGGGGCGTTCCAAGTGAAAGTGAACATCTGAATTCCTTCACGAAGGGCCCTTCCACAAGTTTGTTAGCGTAATTTTATCGTTCATGGTCATGTGACCCTCACGATTCATTTTAAAGCTAGATGGCGGGATAATTTGTTAACGTATAAACAGAATTATTCAAGTTGTTTTGTTTTTGATATTTTAAACACATTTATGCCATACATTTCATATGAAGTTTACATTTTCATAAGTAAGAAATAAGTTTAATAGTATAATAGTTACATATGTCTGGTTCGCTATCTTTGTGGGGACTCTCCATAGACATAATGGTTTTTATACTGTACAAACTACCCATCACAGAAAACTTCTAAATTTTTACATAAAAAACTCATTCTGTATGATTTATAGGTTATTTAAAAAAACTATATATAAAAAAACTTTATATACATTTTGCGAAGAAATATACATTTGATAACTAAGCGCAATAATAAGAAATTCCTGTTGAACGAACAGCTAATGGTAACATTACAGTTTGCTACCCTTGCTAAATGGCTACATTGTGACACAAATGTGCCCTGCTCCCTCAAAAGTGCCCACTTCAAAGGCTCTGTCCTTCGGAGTGACTAGGACATAGGGATGTTCACTTCCGATTGGAATTCACCCTTTTGTCAGTTCGGTAAATAAATATGTGTGTTGCATTTTAAGATCTGCTATGGAGGGCACCAGAGCTGCTAACGCAGTTCATGCATGCTAATGGCACTCAAAAAGGGGACGTCTATAGTTTTGCCATTATCGCTCAAGAGGTGGTATATCGCAGAGGGCCTTTCTACATCCCAAACAGCCACTTCAGTGCTAGAGGTACGGCAATACACTCCACCCCCTCTCTCCATAACCCCCTATCTTTTATTAAAGCCTCTCTTTATAACATAAAGTAAACCATTGCAGATGGATACCTGTGAAAGACTCTTTTCCTGTCTTTTTTTCCCCAGAGATTGTGGAGAGGGTCAGGGCGGGGGGCTGTAGCCCACTGAGGCCGCACATAGACCGAGCAGAGTGTGTAGAGGAAATGGATTGTCTCCTGGTCAGCTGTTGGAGAGAGAAACCTGCCGAGAGACCAGACTTCTCATCTCTCAGGACTGCCATCAAAAAAATGTGTCCTAACGGGTCAGTTATGAAGCAGAGCAATAATGTGTTGCAATAATCTCAGATTTTCGTTGTCTACATTTCTTTTGTAGCCTTGGGAAGTCTGAAATTGTTAATTCACAGAATTATTGAAATAATAATTATTTGGTCACACTTTAGGGCCCAATTCTTACTATTAATTAACTATTAACTATGACTTTTGCCTCAATACACTTGTAATTACTGCTTATTAATAGTTAATAGTAAGGTGGTTATGTTTAGGTATTGGGTAGGATTAAGGGATGTATAATTGGATACCAGACTCGGAGAGACGGGTTAAACTGAAACAGGCAGGCATTTATTAAACAGTTGTAAAATGACGTGAAACAGGCAGGTAGCAGAGATATCGTACTGTACTGTGATGATGGTAGCTGAACAACAGTCTTTTCTGAATACCAGGGTAATGTAGTAGAAGAGGAGGGATAAAGGAGACACTGGAGAACACAAGGATAAACAGGAGGAGAATGGGAATATACTGGAGTTCGAAGATCAGGTAAATAGCGTCGGTAAAGAGTCCTTTTCCACATAGGAGACCAGACGATAAAGGAAAGGAATGAGTTTGTATATATAGGGAGGATGGTGAGTGCAGTGATGAGGAACAGGTGTGGCTGGTTAGAATTCTGGAGACTGTGGCTGCGTCCGAAAACCTAGGCAGCTGATTCGTTGCCTCGCTGCTTTATCAGACAATGCGTTTGTGCATGAAGGCACCTCACGGAACTAATTTCATTTGACTTCTTAGGCAGTGTAACAGTTTAATGATCTACAGCAAAATAGAGAGAGCTTTGGTGAGAACTAAACAATTATTTAATTACTACATTAGTAATTTCTCGCTAGAAAGGACATCTGAAGTGGAAAATATTGCTAAAAACGTACATTTACACACAAACTGAACTTTCGGACGCCATCTTTTTTTCCAGCTCAACTGTCATAGAATGGAAAGCACAGGATTGTGGGATATCAAAGGCAGCGAAGGATACATATATGCTGCCTTCAAAACTTGATCAGATGAAGGTATCTCAGGAGACAGGAAGTGAAGCTAACATTATATTTGGGCGTGCCTTGATGGCTTCCTACCTTGAAATGTGTCCTCCGAAGGCAGCATTTTCAGGGTTTCGGACACAGCCCGTGACCTTTGAATGGGCGTGGTGGTTGAGCCTGGTGAAACAATAATATGGTCATGCAGAATAAGGCTTAATATGTGCTTTATAAATACTAATGAACAGCCAATATCCTAATAATATTCATGGAAACGTAATAGTGAGAATTGGACCCTAAACTAAAATGTTACCAATAATTTATTATTATTATTATTATTATTATTATTATTATTATTGGTATTGATATTATTATTAAAGAAATTAGTACTAGTCAGGACTGACATATTCTTTTTTTTCCGCAATTTAAAAAAATGATTTAGTATAACTGAGTTATGAATAAGAAACAATCCATTTTTTTACAATCATTAAAAAAAATTTTTTTTTGTTAATTGAAATAAAGCTGAAATAAAATACATATAAATATAAGATGAAAAAAAAATGTTGCCATGACAAGTGAAATTTGAAGAACTAAAATTACACACAAAAAAATGTATTGATTAAAATGACAAAAGCACACAGCAAAATCACTAAAACTTAAAAAAATTAAAATAAAAACTATAATAATATACATAATACTTAAATAACACGAAACGGTATGTTATTATTTTTATACCAAAGGTAACTTCATTTATTTCATTATAAACTTTAAGAGAAGGCTTAGATTAAGCAAGGAATAGGCTTTAGTTAAATTAGGACATTTAAGTAGCTTTTATAAACAATGTCAATATCACTTTATTTATAAAGCACCTGTTAAAACAACAACTGTTGACCAATGTGCTGTACATAAAATAGCATTATATGATATGCATTGATTGACATCATTAGCTAAAAGCAATGATAAATAGATAAGACTTCGTTTTGATTTAAAATTCTCTACTGTTGTGGCATTTCTAATACTAACTGGCAGGCTATTCCATAGTTTAGGCGTCACTACTGTGAAAGCCCGGTCACCTCATGTTGCCCTTGGGATCGCTAGTAGTCCCTAATTTGAGGATCCCATATTTTGTAGCACCCTACAAAACCCTAAAAGCCATTTAAAGATTTGGAAAGAACTTTAAAATAAATTCTGTAGCCGACCGGAAAACAGTGCAATGACATCAACGTGGGTGTAATATGTTCATGTTTTTTGACCCTGGTCAGGAGCCTGGCAGCTGCATTTTGAACCACTTGAAGTCTAGAAAAAGAGTAGCCTGATTAATCCCTAGTGAGTTACAGTAGTCGAGCCTTGAAGTAATAAGGGCATGAATCACCCTCTTAAAGTTCTTAAAAGACAAAAAAGCCTTCACCTTTACCAGTGCTCTTAGATGGAAGAAACTAGATTTGACCACATAACTGACCTGTATATAAAACTTAAGGGCACTATTCAAATATACTATCCACACAAGGTTTAACATATTTGGAAAGAGAGCCAAGGTTAAAATTAGATGGGGTTTGTTTGGCCTCAGAGGGCCCACTTTCATTTAAATGTAGAAAATGTACCGACATCCAGACTTTCAAATCAGTAAGGCAGGCTAGTAGAGAATATATACATTTTTAAAATCTTTTTTAGGGGGAGAGAAATTTGAGTGTCGCCTGCGTAGCAGTGAAAGGAGATGTCATATTTCTGAAAAACTAAACATATTGGAAGCATATGGAGAATAGCATCGGAGACAAAATGGAACCCTGGGGGATTCCACATGTAAGTGGAACTGTACTTGATACAAATTCCCCAATATTCACTGAAAAAAGTTATATTTTTAAGAAAAGACTGAAACCAATTCAGAACTTTCCCTTGGATGCCTGCACATTTCTCTAAGCAAGACAACAGGACAGCACGACAGAACTACTGGTATTACCAATTAACATTACATAATTTATCATCTTAACAAGTGCTGTTTCTGTTTTCTAAATCCCGAATGAAAAACGTAAAAAATAAAAATTTCTTTCAAGAAATTGTACAGTTGCTGAAAGACAATTTGGCCATTTTAGTATGAGAACAGAGCCATGTTTCAAATAATCAAGTACAGTTCCTGATTCAAGAAATGTATTGATAAACTCTAAAAGATTGGGCCCTATTGAGTTTAAAACATACTTAACAAGGCGGGGAGGAATTACATCAAGTGAGGAGCCGGTTTGTTTCATTTTATTTGCAATTTCCTGCAGAAATCAGAGAAATTGCTGTAAATTGATTAAAAACCAAATGACATACAGAAAGCACAATTGGATCATATGTTGAAGGCATGATATTCAATCTTATATACCTTATTTTAAAAAACCAAAAAAATCTGAAAATTTTTCATACATGGCCAATGACTCACAGTGATGGAATACACTTGTAGAAGGGTTTACGACAGCATTTATGGATTTAAAAAGAGTTCTTAGATTATGAGAATTTCTTTTGGTGAGGTCAGCAAAGTATTTAGACTCCGCTGATCTCATAGCCCGTTGGAATTAAGAAAGAGCGTTCCTTAAAAGTTTGTAGGAGACCTGTAGTTTATCTTGCCTCCATTTGCTTTATACTTGCCTACAAACCCATTTAAGCCCCTGAACAGTCTCATTTATCCATGGCTCAGGCTTGAGTTATTGATGTCTAGCTTTCAAAGGGGCCACTTCATCTAAAATATTGATACAAGTAGTATTAAACCAGCTGAGGTGTTCAGCTGCACTCAAATCATGGAGATGCTCGTCACAAACTCCGGCAATCTCACTGAATGCTGCAGAAGAAAAATCTCCACTGGTTTTTGATTTTAATATACGAGACCATCCCACAGGTTTAACATGCCTAAGGAAAAAAAAAAAAAAACATCATTGATATGCAGCTTGAGACAAAACAATGCAACTGACATACACTATATTTCCAAAAATATTGGTACATCTTTCCAACTGTTAGTGGTATTATAACAAAGTGGAAGCAGTTGGGAACAACAGCAACTCAGCCACAAAGTGGTAGGCCATGAAAAATCACAGAGTGGGGTCATGCTGAGGTGCATGGTGCGCTGAAGTCGCCAACTTTATGCAGATTCAATACCTCCAAACTTTGTGTGGCCTTCAGATTAGCTCAAGAAAAGTGCCTTGAGAGCTTCATGGAATGGGTTTCCATAGCCGAGCAGCTGCATTCAAGACTTACATCACCAAGTGCAATGCAAAGCATCGGATGCAGTGGTGTAAAGCATGCCGCCCCTGGACTCTGGAGCAGTGGAGACATGTTCTCTGGAGTGAAAAATCACGCTTCTCTGTCTGGCAATCCGATGGACGAGTCTGGGTTTGCCAGGAGAATGGATGGTACTTGCCTGACTGCATTGTGCCAAGTGTAAAGTTTGGTGGAGGGATGATTATGGTGTGGGGTTGTTTTTCAGGGGTTGGACTTGGCCCCTTAGTTCCAGTGAAAGGAACTCTTAATACTTCAGCATACCAAGACATTTTGGACAATTTCATGCTCCCAACATTGTGGGAACAATTTGGGGATGGGCCCTTTCTGTTCCAACATGACTGCGCACCAGTGGTCAATCAAGGTCCATAAAGACATGGATGAGCGAGTTTGGTGTGGAGGAACTTGACTGGCCTGCACAGAGCCCTGACCTCAACCCGATAGAATAACTTTGGGATGAATTAGAGCGGAGACTGCGAGCCAGGCCTTCTCGTCCAACATCAGTGCCTGACCTCACAAATTAATGGTCAAAAATTCCCATAAACACTCTCCTAAACCTGGTGGAAAGCCATCCCAGAAGAGCTGAAGCTGTTATAGCCACAAAGGGTGGGCCAATTCCATATTAAACCCTACGGATTAAGAATGGAATGTCATTAAAGTTCATGTGCATGTAAAGGCAGATGTCCCAACACTTTTGGCAAAATAGTTAAAGCAGCACTAGGTAGGTTTTGCTCTCGGGGATCTGTGTAATATTCTCGCGCATGCGTCATGGTGCTTCATGAGTTCACGGCAGAGGCCAAAGTTCGTGTTGAATAAAGTCGTTATTTAGATTTTTTTTTTGCGCACAAAAACTATTGTCGTCGCTTTGTAAAATTATTGTAGAGCCACTGTAGTGAGATGGACTTTGTAATGACGTGTTTAGTGCCTTTTATGGGTCTTGTGAGTGTAAATGTACTGAATCCCTATGGAGGGCTTCCTGAGGCCTTTCTCAGCCATCAGCTTTCGACAAAAATATCTTAATTGGTGTTCCGAAGATGAACGGAGGTCTTACGGGTGTCGAACGACATGAGGCTGAGTAATTAATGACATAATTTTCATCTTTGGTGAACTAACCCTTTAAGGAAGTGGGGGTGATGGTGAAAGTGACGTATATGCCGTAAAGCAGTCGAATTTTGTAGTTATTTTTTTTCTCGGGTTACTACCCGAAACCCGAAGTTTAAAAGTACGATTAAAAACGATACAGACCCCGTGAGGCTATGGCAGACGTGCCATTCAACCTATTGTAAGTCGATGTATCATCACAAGAGTCTTGAAAATATATTATGAAGGTTGAAAAGTTACCTAGTACTGCTTTAAGATACGTCAGTGCAAGTTGCTTTTAATTAAAACAGTTCAAACATGCATTTCAGTCTGGGACTAGGCTTAAGCCTTGTCTGTGAAATCAGGCAAAAAACAAACAAACAAAAAAAACTTGAATTGGCAACTGGCACTTGCATACCACAAACCAAACAAAGAGATCCACAGACTCTCCAGCATTTATGGTCCTCTGTGGACTGCACTTTTATTAGAGTTTCTGTTGATACAATCTTCCCCACTTGCAGAGTAAGATTCCCAAGTGAAGTCAGTGTTAACACTGAGATAAGTCTGATTAAAGCCACTTTAAACAAGCCCTGCTGAGACATCACTAGTGTACAGCTATCTCTCCCTTCCAATCTAATGCTGTCTTGATACTGTAACAGTTGCACATTCTTCCTCTCTGTGTTTGTCTCAGCTATGTAAATGAGGGCAGTTTTGACTAATGAGCACTTTGGAGGTAATAAAGAATAACAAGGCAGGGACACAGAGGATCATTAATTACACTTACAATAGCAGTGCTTAATCAGGTAGACAAACACACAGGACATGAGCACTCCGGGGACAAGAGACACACAACCCAGTGAGCACAGAGTCTCGTGAGAACAACACTGTCACAGCGTATCACGCTAAACATTTATACTGGCCTTTCGCTGAGCAAGGGCGAGAGAAAAAGAGAGAGAAAGACAGATTAAAATAGCAATTGTGTTATGAGTACTGTATGTTGATAATTATTTTGCAACAGAATGAAGGATTGCTACTGCTCCTTTAATGTGATAGAACTAAAGCTAGTTAATAGTAGTAATATTAAATTACTTTTGCTAATCGTTTGTGTGTGTGTTCACAGGGGGTCTGAGAACATTCTGGATAACCTGTTGTCCCGTATGGAGCAGTATGCGTGTAATCTTGAGGATATAGTTAGTGAGCGTACCGCTGAACTCCAGGAAGAGAAGAAGCGGGCAGAGGGACTACTCACGCAGATGCTGCCACGGTAATGGTCCAGATTATAACCAAAAAATGCTGCCTAGAAGTATTTTCTCAAAAGATAAAGAAATTTGCAAAAGAAAATATGCGTGACACACCAAGCCGACGGTTGGCTGTTGTTGAACATCTATCCTATTTTTTTGTGGTATGTTCCACACCGTTGACACTAATTGAACCCCCGTTGGCAGATTTTCATGGATGTAGCATGTTGAATAACTCTGATTGTCTGTTCAGTTAAGTGAACCTGTAATGATGTGGAGGACGCGGAGGAATCCATTTGCAGCTTTATTATAATAATCAACAAGCAGGGTAAAACAGGGGCAGACAGAACAACGGAGATGATCTTAGAGCAGAAGTAGATAACAGGCAAGGGTCGAGGCAGGCGGCAGGAATCACAGTTCAATGGACAATCCGGGTCGAGACAGGCAGCAGAAGAATCAGTAGTCGATATAAACAATCCAAGGTCAGTAACAGTTCAGTAAACACAGGGAAAACGCTCAGAAATTGTACGCCGTGGCAATGCAATACTTCGCAATGAACTTGAGAATGAACGGGGTATATATATAGGTGAGTGTGGATGTGCAGGTGTTTGTGTAGATGAGCTGCAGGTGTCTGTGTAATCAGTCCCAGGTAAGCGGCATGATGGGAAATGGAGTTCGTAATAGTTAATATGCTGGTGAAAGTGTCCTACAATAGTAAAGAGGAGGTGAAGTGGAAGCCTGCTCTGTAACAGAGCCCCCCCTTTAAGGAGCGGATTCCAGTCAAGGAGGGAGGAGGAGCGGAGGCGGACCTGGGGGCGGGATGGATGGCCAGGCCCGTGGAGTGGATAACGACCTGGAGGCTGCGGCAAGATGGGAGGCCAGGGCGGATCAGGCTGTGCAGGCGACCAGGGTGGATCAGGCTGTGCAGGCGACCAGGGCGGATCAGGCTGTGCAGGCAACCAGGAAGGAGACGACCCTTCAGGCGGCCAGGGCGGAGACGACCCTTCAGGCGGCCAGGGAAGCGACCATGGCACAGGAACAGGAACAGACACTGGCTCAGGAACAGACACCGGCTCAGGAAGAGGAACAGACACCGGCTCCGCGGAGACCATCTTGTCCTGGGACACTGGTTCGGCGGAGACCATCTTGTCCTGAGACACTGGCTCGGCGGCGACCATCTTGTCCTGAGACACTGGCTCGGTGGCGGCCATCTTGTCAAGAGACACAGGCGTGGAGTCGGCCATCTTGTCCAAAGACACAGGCACAGGAAGAGGAAGAGGAACAGATTCAGGCTCAGTATCAGGATCAGATTCAGGCTCGGCGGGACGAGACTCTTGACGGGCAGACGTGACGTGAAGCTCAGTCTCTGGATCGGCTGAAGTGACGTGAAGCTCAGTCTCTGGATCGGCAGAAGTGACGTGAAGCTCTGTCTCTGGATCGGCAGAAGTGACGTGAAGCTCTGTCTCTGGATCGGCAGAAGTGACGTGAAGCTCTGTCTCTGGATCGGCAGAAGTGACGTGAAGCTCTGTCTCTGGGCTTGACAGGACCAGCGGTGAAGAGGGCTTTGAGCTGGACAGGACCAGCGATGAAGAGGGCTCTGAGCTGGACAGGACCAGCGATGAAGAGGGCTCTGAGCTGGACAGGACCAGCGATGAAGAGGGCTCTAGCTTGGCGGGCATGACGCTCTCAGTCTCAGGGGCGGCGGGCATGATGCATACCGCCTTGGCTTCGGCAGATTTGGCATAAAGTGCGGGCTCGGCTGGACTGGCGTGACCCGGCGTGCCCCGGAAGGAAGCTCTCCAGGCATCTGGAGAGTGCCTCTCTCCAATCCAGACCGAAATGATCGGGGAGCTCCCTCGGGTTGACCGCTTTAGCCCCCAGCCGGTAACACAACTTAATTGCCTCGTCCCCTAGAGAGCAAGAGGCAGCGAGAGGAACAAAACCCCAGGTGTACTGGAACAGATCGCGGCTATCCAGGGCCAAGGCCGCGATCTGTCCAGCAAACTCCCGGTCCATGCTGGGAAGATCAGGCGAGATCCGTTCTGCTGGACCCCTGGAAGTCATAGCTGCTGGATCGGGGTGTGGTGAAGTATTCTGTAATGATGTGGAGGACGCGAGGAATCCATTTGCAGCTTTATTAGAATAATCAACAAGCAGGGTAAAACAGGGGCAGACAGAACAACGGAGATGATCTTAGAGCAGAAGTAGATAACAGGCAAGGGTCGAGGCAGGCGACAGGAATCACAGTTCAATGGACAATCCGGATCGAGACAGGCAGCAGAAGAATCAGTAGTCGATATAAACAATCCAAGGTCAGTAACAGTTCAGCAAACACAGGGAAAACGCTCAGAAATTGTACGCCGTGGCAATGCAATACTCCCCAATGAACTTGAGAATGAACGGGGTATATATATAGGTGAGTGTGGATGATATGCAGGTGTTTGTGTAGATGAGCTGCAGGTGTCTGTGTAATCAGTCCCAGGTAAGCGGCATGATGGGAAATGGAGTTCGTAATAGTTAATATGCTGGTGAAAGTGTCCTACAGTAGTGAAGAGGAGGTGAAGTGGAAGCCTGCTCTGTAACAGAACCAGTGCACAAGATAAAAAATAGAAGTAAAGCAAGCATGCAAATGACAATGTCAATAGGGCACACACACAGAATGCTAGCTTGCCTATTTAAATTATGAATACACACTTCTGCAGCCTGCTGGTATGGACAGTTATTTCCTCTCATACAAGCGCAGAAAGAATGTGCTAGTTGGCAGTAGGCTTTAGTCTTTGCGGTGTGTTCAAGCGCAGATTTTTGTCCTTGACACAGGCGACAAGAGGCGACAAAAATCATTTATTCACCCTCATGTTGTTTCAAACTTGAATTAATTTCTTTCTTCTGTTGAACACAAAAGAAAATATTTTGCAAAAAGTGGGTAATCAAACAGTTGATAGGCACCACTGACTTCCATAGCATGGAAAACAAATACTATGGAAGTCAATGGGGTCCATCCACTCTTGGTTACCGACATCATTCAAAATATCTTCTTTTGTGTTCAGTAGAAGAAAGAAATTCATACAAGTTTGAAACAACATGAGGGTGAATAAATGATGACAGAATTTTCATATGCTTGGGCTTTAATGCACTCGTCTGTCATTTGACTCACAACACTTTTCCCACTGAATATGGAAGGTGATTGGCTGGAAATTTACTTTATAAAGTTTTAAATATGCATAGATATTTTTCTTACACAAATACGTAGATTCGCTTCAGAAGGCCTTTATTAACCCCCCGGACCCGTGTGGAGCACGTTATAAGACGGACAGATGCACTTTTAATGGACTTCAAAAACAGAGCCACAATCACTGCCATTATAGCCAGGACTTAAAACTCTGATTTTATTCGTCTGAAAGAAGAATGTCATATACACCCAGGATGACTTGAGGGTGAGTAAATCATGGGCTCATTTTCATTTTTGGGTGAACTAACCCTTTAATTGACTTTTATTCACATATAGACATTGATCAACGCACGTACATAGAGTACATCAAACGGTGAACAAAAGCACAAGGTTTGAGGTTGAGCTTCTCTGTACCGTATTTCAATGGAGAGACAAAATTTCTAAATCTAAAAGTATCTTAATTCGGGTTTTTAAGATGAATGAAAGATTTGGAATGACATGAGGGTGAGTTAATAAGAATGAGTTTTCAGTTTTGGGTTTAACACCTAGTTAAACTGGATGCTTAGTGAATAAAAATGCATGTTTTTGTTTTGACGTGCGCAAAAGTGTTCAGTGAATTCGTCCCCAACACTACAGTTACTAAAAACTTGCTTGCACCTGGCATAATGACAAGCCTACGTGACCAGACCAGTGATAAACATCACCAAGGCCTCCACTTGAAACCTGCCTTTGAGAATTGCCTGTCTTTTTTCTCATATTTTTAGATCTGTGGCTGCTCAGCTCATAGCGGGAAAGACAGTGAGAGCAGAGACGTATGACTGCGTCACCATCTATTTCAGTGACATTGAAGGCTTCACAGCCATGTCAGCATCCCTCACACCAATGCAGGTGATGAAAAACACCAAGACTCAAACAGCATCTCAGAGAGTTTCTGCCCAGTACTTTCTGAGTGGACTTGGCTGCATTTTAAAAACATTTCACAGTTAAAAAAAAAAAAAAAGTAGGTCCTATGGGGGGTCATTTGTACGAATTTCGATCATATTTTGAAACATATATCTGTCCAGAGCCATTTGGGCAGGATTGAGAAGCTGCTGTCTTGAGTTGTCTAAGACTTTGAAATACCCTGCACTTGTTAAACAATGTTGTGTGTGTGTGTGTGTGTGTGTGTGTGTGTGTGTGTGTGTGTGTGTGTGTGTGTGTGTGTGTGTGTGTGTATAGGGGTTTGTTGTAAGATCAAATACCCACATAGTGGGCTCTGGAATGGGTCTCATATGTCCTACGAGAGCTCCTGACATTACTATATCACATGGCTCAAGTGCCGAAAACACCACTCTGTCACGAATATCAGGCGTCTGTTAGCATAGCTGTTGGCTCGCTAGCTCGTCTGAGTCTTAAAGTGGAAATAATACATTCACATGAGACTATATTTAGACCATACTGAAGCCCACAGCTGAACCACAACGGAAAACTATTGTCACCTTACAGAAACTTTGATCATTGTATCCATAAGCTGACTTTAAACTGACCATGCTTGTTTCCTTTCCTGTAGGTTGTGAACTTGCTGAATGATCTGTACACATACTTCGACAATATCATTGACAACCACAATGTTTATAAGGTACGTGATTTGAATGCCTCACCGTTCCATTATATGATATGGGTTGATTCATATTTCATTTGCTGTATCCAGGTAGAAACCATTGGTGATGCCTACATGGTAGTGTCGGGCCTGCCTATAAGAAATGGAGACGACCATGCAAAAGAAATTGCCAGAATGTCATTAGCTATAGTGCAGGGCATGAGGAGCTTCTACAGTCTGCACGTACCAGAGCAGCAGCTGAGGGTTCGCATTGGAGTCCATTCAGGTAATAACTGGATGGTGACAGCTCTTTGGCTGGGCTATTCTTGTATATTCACTTGCCTGCAATGACCCTGATCAATCAGGAAAAAGAAATGTGCTCAGGATATGAGTGTACTTTGGTACTGGGTTGTAAATCATGTTGCATATAACATATGAGTAAACCTTCATGTAGACCTTTTTGTGCTCTTTTACTAAAATATGAAGTATACAACAGATCAGTGGTGCTCAACCTTCGCAGTAGTTAAAGAGCTAGGTTGGCAATTTTCTTTTGTCTGCAAGAGACATATTTTAAAAATTCCCTCATCCACCACCACAGCTTTGTACATGGAAAAAAAATTGCAACTTAAAAGTTTTGAGTGTTCGGAATTACCGCCTCTCATTTGTCCACTTGATTTTCCGCCCTGCAAATTCACAAAATGTGTGCTGTGATTCAAAAGTTTGGGGGTAGTAGGATTTAAAAAATATATAATAATTTTATTCAACAAAGAAGCATTAAACTGATCAAAAGTGGCAGTAAAGACTTTTACACTGTTAAAATCAATCAATCAATCAATCAATCAATCAATCAATCAATCAATCAATCAATCAATCAATCAATCAATCAATCAATCAATCAATCAATCAATCAATCAATCAATCAATCATGGTTTCCACAAAAATATTCAGCAGCACAACTGTTTTTAACTGTGATAATAATAAGAAATGTTTCAAATCAGCATATTAGAATGATTTCTGAAGGATCATGTGATACTGAAGACTGGAGTAATGCTGAAAATTCAGCTTTTCCATCAATGGAATAAATTACAATTTACAATATATTATTAAAAAAACTGTTATTTTAAATTGTAATATTTCACAATATGTCAGCATAGTGGAAACACAAATGTCGTGCCATCTACAGGTTTGAGAGACTACTTTTCATAAATATATTTGATTATGACTAGTTATTTATACAAAAGGATTATACAGTACATTTAATTTCTTCTCTCTCTTGCCTTTTTCAGATGTGTTTGTTGTAGAAAACCAATGACACATTTGTATATTCATTCTGATTGGTCAATTTACACATAAGAGGAGTGTTTATGCTGTCGGCGGCTCTGGCATTTGTGCCGTGATTCTAACTTACCAACTTGTGTTATGACACATATAAGAAAAATTCAAATAAAATACATCATTGTACATTATATTACTTAACACCACCATTCAAGAGCTGATTTAGGCACGCAAACCATAATACTGCGATAGAGGAATAGAAGAAACTTTATTTGAAATGTGTTTGTTAAAACGTCTCGGGTTATGACTATAACCTTTGTTCCCCAAGAAGGGAACGAGACACTGCGTCATCGTGACAACACTTTGGGGAATGCCCCTCGCGTAAAGCGTCTGATGAATGAATGAAATCAGCCCAATACTGATTGGCGTTGCGTGATGATGTAGTATGTGACGGCATACCCGGAAGATACAAAGAGACGTCTGAACACAACAGAGATAGCGTTCTTTGCGTTGAAGCGAGCGCTCTGTCTGATTGGGTGGACACGAGACGCAGTGTCTCGTTCCCTTCTTGGGGAACAAGGGTTATAGTCATAACCCGAGACGTTCCCTTTCGAGGGAACTCGAACTGCGTCATCGTGACGACACTTTGGGGAACGAGTACCCACTATGGCACATCAATCATACCCAACCCAGTGTGTAGCTGGAACCCAGGCACAACTAGGGAGCAAGCACTCTAGCGCCTGGCGTCTCCGGGAGATGCATACTGTAGTACATAATGAAGGTGTGCGGGGTGGCCCACCCAGCCGCCTCGCAGATCTCTTGCATAGAGGCTCCAGAGAGGAGGGCCACCGAGGAGGCCATGCTCCTGGTGGAGCAACGGTGAAGGCAAATTGCACACCTGATAAGCCTGGACAATCCAGTGACTGATTGTCTGTTTTGAAGCAGGCAGCCCCTTCTTGGGTGAACCAAAAAACACCAACAACTGGTCTGACTTTCTCCACTGAGCAGACCTCTCCAGGTAAAACCTCAATGCCTGCACGGGGCAGAGGAGGTGAAGTCTGCTCTCTTCTGCCGTCACGTGAGGTGGAGGATAGAAGGCCTGAAGAACCACTGACCGTGCCACATTAGATGGCACCTTGGGCACATAGCCCGGACTGGAATGCAAGATGGCCTTAACCCCGCCAGGGGCAAACTCCAGGCAGGTTGGCGTGATAGCCAAGGCCTGGAGGTCCCCCACTCTCCTCAGAGAAGTGATGGCAAGGAGAAAGGCCACCTTGAAGGTCAGGATTCTCGCCTCAGCCGACTCCAGCGGCTCAAAGGGGTCCTCAGCCAACCCTCCGAGCACCACTGCCAAGTCCCAGGTTGGGACTCTGGAACGAGCCGCAGGCCTCATCCTCCGAGCCCCGCGGAGGAATCGTACAACCAGATGGTGCCTTCCCAACGGCCCATCACCTAAAGGTATGTGGAAAGCCCCAATGGCAGCCACATACACCTTAAGTGTGGACGGGGAAAGACCAGCGGAGAAGCGGTCTTGGAGGAACTCCAGCACTGATGCCACCGGGCAGTTAACTGGGTTCACCTCCCGCTCTCTACACCAAGTGGAAAATATATTCCACTTCAGGCTGTACAACATCCTGGTGGAAGGAGCTCTGGAGCTGAGTAGGGTCTCCATGACACCCGCCGACAGGCCCTCTCCTAGGTACTGAGCCCCCTCAGGGGCCAGAACCAGAGATACCACACCTCTGGCCGGGGGTAGAAAATCGTGCCCCCGGCCTGTGATAGCAGGTCCCTCCTCAGGGAAAAGCGTACAGACGCAGCAGGGCCAGATGGGTGAGGGAGAACCACAGTGGGCAGTGGGACGTATCTCGAGACGCGAAGAGATCCACTTCCACTGGGCCAAACCGCTCGTACATGGCCTCCACCACCTCTGGGTGAAGTAGCCATTCCCTGGGCCTCAGCCCCGGCCTTGACAGGATGTCTGCTCCCTGGTTTTGATCCCCGGGGATGTACATCGCCCTGAGGGATGAAAACCTCCCTTGGGACCACAGGAGAACCTGATGCGCCAGTCTGCAAAGAGGGCGTGACCTCAGGCCCCCCTGGTGGTTTAGATACGATACTGCCGTTGTCAGATCGTATCAGGACATGGTGGCCGCGGAGGTCCGGAAGAAAGCTCCTCAGAGCCTTGTAGACCGCCAGCATTTCCAGGCAGTTGATGTGCCAGGAAGAATGCCGGGTCCCCCACAGACCTCTGGAAAAGCGGCCTTCCATGACCGTGCCCCAACCAGTGAGGGAAGCGTCTGTTGAAATGGTTTTCCAGCAACAGGACGCTCCCAGCACTGGCCCCTGGGACAGGAACCAAGGTTTCTTCCATATAACGACGGAACAAAGGCATCTGCGCATTACCCTGCTGCCATGAGACCCAGAAGTCTCTTTAACTGATTCACAGTGAGGTTTGCGGCCCAGCTTTACTTTCGAGACCATCGCCAGTATGGACTCGACGCGTGCGGGGGACAACTGTGTCCGCACCAGCGTCGAATCCCACACAACCCCCAGGAATGTGGTCCTCTGGGAGGGCGTCAACACGCTCTTCTTCGTGTTGAGTCTCAGTCCCAAGCACCCTATGTGGGCTAGAACGACATCTCGATATCGAACCACCATATCGCGTGACTGGGCCAGGATGAGCCAGTCGTCGATATAATTGAGTATACAGATGCCCTGGAGTCTCAACGGAGCCAGTGCTGCATCCATACACTGCGTGAAGGTGCGAGGGGAAAGAGCTAGGCCGAAGGGAAGAACCCGATATTGGTACACTTCGCCCCCGAAAGCGACCCTCAGGAACTTCCTGTGAGATGGAAGGATGGAGATATGGAAGTATGCGTCCTTCAGATCTATCGTGACGAACCAGTCCTCGAACTGGATCTGACTCACGATGCCTGGAATTGTAAGCATCCTGAACCTGTATCTCCTCAGAGACCGGTTCGGATACCTGAGATCTATTATTGGACGCAACCCACCATCCTTCTTGGGAACTATGAAGTACAGGCTGTAGAACCCGGTCTCCCTGTATGGTGGAGGAATACTTTCTATAGCCTCCTTGACCAGCTGGGAGCGTACTTCCTGTTCCATCACCCGCACCTGCTCCGGGCCAACAACAGTCCGGACCACCCTGTTGAATTTTTGAGGGAAACTGAACTGCAGCCTGTAACCCCGTTCCACATTACGCAGGGCCCATGCAGATATACCCGGAAGGCATAACCATGCGCTGAGATAATATACTAAGGGAACTAGCCTCTCGAGGCCAGTCTCGGGTGTTAACCAAGCCTCCTCCCCAACCCCCTGAAGCGGCTGACCGGCAGGGCAAAGTTGGGGAAGAGATCCGGCGCGCAGGGAATCGATGCGGCCCGAAGCGTCCTGGACGGCAAGAATGCAGCATCCATTCCCCGAGAGCTCCAGGGCAGAAGCGACCTTGATCGTTCTACCCTGTGGGGGACAGCTCTCAGCAGCCCTGCCGAAGCTAGGACCGCTTGGGAGCCTTCTTAGCCTGAATGACGTCCCTCAGGTCGTCCTTAGGCTGAGAAGGCTTCCTTCGAGAGCGCCGTCTCCATTGCCAGGCTCCCTCAGGAGGGGCGCGGGAGGCGACACTCTGCTTTTGCACCTCGCGGTGCGAGAAGCTGGATGAAGGCCCGGGCTGCCCACTCGGGACTGCTCTCGCCGAGGAGCCCGAGCGGCGAGGGATGAACCTCTGGAAGGCGGCCGACTGGTTGGTCTCTCGACACATACCAGACCAGCCATAGCGCGGGCCGTCTCCTTGGTAATGCGGAGAGACAAATCTGTCGCCTTCCGGAGCTCGGTGACGTCATCCGGGGATGGTCCCTCGCCTCATCCAGCTCTTTGAGGAGGTCAGCTTGGTATGCAACACAAATCGGGGAAGAAAGGAAGGCCCTGGCGTGGAGGCTGAGCCCGATGCCTGAAAAAGTGTTCATCCAGCTTAGATGGCGGCTGGATGTTCACTATTTCCTGTGGCCAATCTAAATTAAGCTCGGCCATGGCGTGGGTTAATACATCCACAAGCTCCTCAATAGCAGACGTGGAGTGGCGAAGGCCCCACATCATCCGCCTCGATTTCTAAAGCGTCCGACTCCTCAGAGTCGGACAGCCTGAGAATCAGATCCTCCACCCCGCGGGAAGAAGCCGCAGCGTGGGCTTCCACACGGGGCGGGAAGATATCAGAATCGTCAGAGGTGGATGAGGAAGATGCCTCAGCAGTCCCGAATCCCCTCGACAGATCCCTCTGTGAGCCCCACGATCTATGGCGCCGCACTGCCTCAACAGACGCAGGCCCAGAACCACGGGGCTCACGAGGCTGGCCAGTCTCCTCAAAAAGATGGCCAGCCGTGAACACAGCACTCTCAGTGGCAGCAGTTCACAATCACCGCAGGCCGCTCCCTCAAGAGCGGACACAGAGGCACACACAACCTGAAACGCTCGCTCGTCATAATATTGCTTTGTAATAACAACACCAACTTTACTTTCAGACTGATAACACAGAGCGTTAACGCTGAAGAGCAAAAAAGCTCTCTCTGTTGTGTTCAGACATCTCTTTGTATCTTCCGGTTATGTCGTCACATACTACGTCATCACGCAACACCAATCAGGATTGGGCTGATTTCATTCATTCTTCAGGCGCTTTACGTGAGGGGCATTCCCCAAAGTGTTGTCACGATGACACAGTGTCTCGTTCCCTCGAAGGGGAATTAGTGATGTTTTATTAACAAATTTCGGGAGGAGCACGTTCAGATAACTAAACCTAATTATACAAGAGTGGAGCACATTAAGTTAATCAATTTAATCAACGATAAGAGGTGTATATATACAGCAGATTTACCTCCTTTCGTTGACATCTTTTTTAGCATCCCTCCACCACCCCATCTCCTCACTTTGATTTAATAAACTTTCATTAGACGTCAACGCAATCCATAATACAATGCAATCTAGTTCTAGACTATCTCTATCATGGGGGGGTAACTCTGGGTTCGGGCCAAAATTCCGAGCTCGGAACCCTCCCCCAGACAGCACGCCAAATACGCATAATCTTTACTATATTTAATTTGATGTAAGTGTGAACTTGTGAACTAGAAGTTGAAGAAAAATGCAGAATCATAAAAAAATCATATTGCTTGTTACAGGGCCTTGTGTTGCAGGGGTTGTGGGTCTGAAAATGCCACGCTACTGTTTATTTGGAGACACTGTGAACACGGCCTCCAGGATGGAGACGTATGGATTACGTAAGATCACTCATGAAGGATGTGTCGATAGTAGATAAGTAAAATGTCAGCGAAGAATTTCAAATGAAACGCATGTGATTGATGTTGCATGATCTTGCCACTGCCTGGACCTAAGCATAATAAATGATGATTGCGTAATAGTGTAGACAGGTGTCATAACGTTTTACTTTTCCCTCTCCAGCACTGAAGATCCATCTGAGCAGTTCCACCAAGTCTCTCCTTGACACTTTCAGGACTTTCCACTGTGAACTTCGAGGTGACATCCACATAAAGGTACAGAGTTTCTGTCACTTTCACCTCAGAAAACACCATCTCGCATTCATCTCACCTGTCTCACCACGTCACAACAATCCGATTCGCTCAGCTGATTCTTTTCACACATATTTATTTTAGGATTGGTGCTTCAACATTACTTGCACTAACAGTGACAAATCCATTGTGTTAAAAAGCCATAATGTAATAAAATGACATCATAACTACAATCAAGGATGTAAACATTGATATCTGAAAAGTTATGTATACATAGCAACATAATTTCAGAGAAAGTTGAAATATTTCTTCGGTAATGGGCCACAGCTGTTTTCAAAGCTTCAGAACTGCCCCTGTTCTCTTCCATTTCAGGGAAAGGGCTTGGTGAGGACATTCTGGCTTTCGGGAGAGGACCACTAAACCAGATGTCCCACTTAATTTGTGTTTATTTTTAGATGCTGAAAATGTCTGTTAACTAGAACATACTACACTATATTTCTAATGTTACCTTTCTTTGCGTGTTTGCAGTGCTTTCTTTAAGTGTTTGCTGCAAAATTCTTGCAGGGTTCCTACGCAGTTTTGAAAAGTATGGAAAAAAGTATGTGCATTTCCATACTATTGCCCCCATTTAGAGTTCTGTAATAGAAAATTAAGAATTTAAAGAAAATAAAAGTGTTAATTTATTTCAAAGAAAAAAGTTACACTTTTTTAAAGTTTCCTTATCATCACGTTCAGTGTGTTCTGTTTCATTTTCATGAAATTTTACTTTTATATATATATATATATATATATATATATATATATATATATATATATATATATATATATATATATATACAGTGAGGAAAATAAGTATTTGAACACCCTGCTATTTTGCAAGTTCTCCCACTTGGAAATCATGGAGGGGTCTGAAATTGTCATCATAGGTGCATGTCCACTGTGAGAGACATAATCTAAAAAAAAAAAATCCAGAAATCACAATGTATGATTTTTTTAAACTATTTATGTGTATGATACAGCTGCAAATAAGTATTTGAACACCTGTCTATCAGCTAGAATTCTGACCCTCAAAGACATGTTAGTCTGCCTTTAAAATGTCCACCTCCACTTCATTTATTATCCTAAATTAGATTAACCTGTTTGAGATCGTTAGCTGCATAAAGACACCTGTCCACCCCATACAATCAGTAAGAATCCAACTACTAACATGGCCAAGACCAAAGAGCTGTCCAAAGACACTAGAGACAAAATTGTACACCTCCACAAGGCTGGAAAGGGCTACAGGGAAATTGCCAAGCAGCTTGGTGAAAAAAGGTCCACTATTGGAGCAATCATTAGAAAATGGAAGAAGCTAAACATGACTGTCAATCTACCTCGGACTGGGGCTCCATGCAAGATCTCACCTCGTGGGGTCTCAATGATCCTAAGAAAGGTGAGAAATCAGCCCAGAACTACACGGGAGGAGCTGGTCAATGACATGAAAAGAGCTGGGACCACCGTTTCCAAGGTTACTGTTGGTAATACACTAAAGGCCCTGTTATACTCGCGCCTGGCTCCGCAGCGCGAGCTCCGCAAACTGAGCGCGCTCCTCCCCCAAACGGACGAGGCGTTTATAGTCGACGCGCGCGCCGTTGTAGTATTCTGTGAAACGACAGGGGGCGACTTGGAGTAATTGTTCTTAAATCCGTCGAAAGCAGGAGCGAAGAAGTAGTTTACCGGAACAACAACCCAGGTGAACATGGCGTTCCGCGTGGAGTTGCTGAATGCTGAGAGAAAGTGAGAGTGCTCGCAGTGAGAAATGACCTCAAGTCATTTTTTCTCACACAGCAGGGTCTTGTACCCTGGCAGGACTCTGTCATCAGAAGGGGATGTATACAATAATGTTGCCAATCAAAGAAAAAAAAAAAAAGTGTTATCTTGTGTGTTTGCTTTGTGCTTTAAAATATATTTTTCACTTTCATGTATAAGTTATCACAGTGTTTTTAATAAAACCATAAAACTGAAAGCGTGGTTTGTCTTCCTTCTTGTTATAGCATCAAAGACCAATCATTGGTCGACATTAGAACAAAATAGATGGATGTAAAAACATGCATACACTATTGATATTTTTATACTATATATACATATATATACTAATTTTAACTATATTAGTTCACAGTGCATTAACTGAAGATGACAACTAATTTCTGATTTTGTTTGTACATTCTGAAATTAACACTAAACAAGCACAATAAATGCTGTAGAAAGTGTCTTGTAAACTAATGTAATCAAAGTCGTACATCTTCGGACGCGGAGGTGCGCGCGGAGTTACAAAAAATGCGCTGCGCACCGCCAGGCGAAATGGGGTCTTGCGGAGCCAACGCGCGAGACCGCCCCCTTCGCGTTGACGTCATTTTTGCTGCGCGCACCCTCACGCTCTTGCGGCCGCGGCGAGTATAAACAAGGCTTAAGACGTCATGGTTTGAAATCATGCATGGCACGGAAGGTTCCCCTGCTTAAACCAGCACATGTCAAGGCCCGTCTTAAGTTTGCCAATGAACATTTGGATGATCCAGAGGAGTCATGGGAGAAAGTCATGTGGTCAGATGAGACCAAAATATAACTTTTTGGTCATAATTCCACTAAACGTGTTTGGAGGAAGAATAATGATGAGTTCCATCCCAATAACACCATCACCACTGTGAAGCATGAGGGTGGTAGCATCATGCTTTGGGGGTGTTTTTCTGCACATGGGACAGGGCGACTGTACTGTATTAAGGAGAGGATGACCGGGCCTTGTATTGCAAGATTTTGGGGAACAACCTCCTTCCCTCAGTTAGAGCATTGAAGATGGGTCGAGGCTGGGTCTTCCAACATGGCAATGACCCGAAGCACACAGCCAGGATAACCAAGGAGTGGCTCTGTAAGAAGAATATCAAGGTTCTGGCATGGCCTAGCCAGTCTCCAGACCTAAACCCAGTAGAGAATCTTTGGAGGGAGCTCAAACTCCGTGTTTCTCAGTGACAGGCCAGAAACCTGACTGATCTAGAGAAGATCTGTGTGGAGGCATGGGCCAAAATCCCTCCTGCAGTGTGTGCAAACCTGGTGAAAAACTACAGGAAACGTTTGACCTCTGTAATTGCAAACAAAGGCTACTGTACCAAATATTAACATTGATTTTCTCAGGTGTTCAAATACTTATTTGCAGCTGTATCATACAAATAAATAGTTTAAAAAATCATATATTGTGATGTCTGGATTTTTTTTTTAGATTATGTCTCTCACAGTGGACATGCGCCTATGATGACAATTTCAGACCCCTCCATGATTTCTAAGTGGGAGAACTTGCAAAATAGCAGGGTGTTCAAATACTTATTTTCCTCACTATATATATATATATATATATATATATATATATATATATATATATATATATATATATATATATATATATATATACATACATGCATTGTTATAATATTCTAGTTTTATCTTTATATGACTCACATAGTTGATTGGGCACTGTGATGGAAAGGAGAATATTAGCCAAACATATATTTCAGTTTTTATTTATTCATTTATTTGTTATTGTTTATTTGCATTTTAAAACTCATTGCACATAAAATAATGCTAATAAATCAATTCTAGCACTGCACATTTTGTTGGACTGTATTTTGTGTCACCTAGGTATATGGGCACTGCTGAGAGCAGGTCATTACATTAATAGCTCTCCCATTCCACAGTTGACCCTCAATGATTAATTCCCCCTTCTAGCTTTTAACCAGTGATCTCTATCTTGCCACTGGAGCTTTCACTAAAAGCCTTTAACTGTTGTGCCATATTGACAGCAAACCTGTAAAAAAGATTCAAGATTCAAGATTCAATCTTAACGGTTTACACATTACCATCGCTGAAAGGGACTGTCCACACCGGCACTACTTTTTTCTTGCTCTCTGATAACCTTTGCTACCTTTTCAATAACTATAATTTATCACAGGGGTCACAGACGCACTATTTAATCTTTGCTGTGTAAAATTGCTGTGTTTGTCTTTTTAGGGAGGAAATAAAAAAGGTTTTAAGTATTATCATTGTACTGTCTGCTATTTTAGAATTAATAGGAAACGTATCTGTCTTCACCAGAATTTGTTTCTGCAGATAATCTTAGATTCAAACAAATATCCCATCAGAGTTTTTGTTCAAAGTTTGAGGATTCAAAGATGTATGTGATGTTGAAAAGGTAAATTAGGGATTAAAACTGATTAAAGTAAAACATGAACAAGGGTTTTTATTATATTTTAGGCTTTGATAAAAGACTAAGATGTTATAACTTTGCTAACTTACTTTCTCTAGAACACTCACATGGCAATTTGCAACTGTTATTTTGATGAATTGATGGCTAATTTGTATTAATTCGTACAATTTTGTACAATCTGCTTATGCCCCATTGATGTTTAGGCTTAGGGGGTGGATTTTCTTTGAAGAAGTTGAATATGTTTCAATGCAAATCACATTGTGCGATTTAATATGAAATCGTCACCTCCTAAAATAGTACACAAGATTGGATTGATTTTCTGACGTTTTAATGACAACTGACATGCCACTATTTGTGAAGTTTTTAGACATTGGAATGAATTCAGAAAGTTCAGTTCAGAAGATAGTCCAAAATCAAGTATTTTGACTCTAATATCTCATGAATACTTAATAAAATTCAAATCCCTCATGGATACTTTATTCATATCATTTAAAAATAAGCTGCACTTCCAATATATTTTTAATTTACTAAAAGCCTAATAAGGCATACTGTTAAAATGCCAAAAATGAAGTAATACACTGGCTCTTTGTCTGATTAAATACTTTATTTTACAAAGTTTAATTAACTTTTTTTTATATATATCATTTCTTTTTACACATTATGCTATTCTATTAATATTGAATAAAATGTAACATATATTATTGATCTTCATAATTCTTTTTGTCCATTTTAACCTTTGTACCATTTTTCCCTTTAGTCCCATTGTACTGTATAATGTTCATTTTAAATATAAAAAATAATAATATACTTTAATATACACAAATTCTGTTTGGAAAAGATCTTGTATTTTCACTCCAATCGTTCATGCATGCTTAATCAAATTCCTCATTAATACTTTATTTTTATCACTTAATGATACAATGTGAGCTCCTGTTCAGAATTCAAAGTTAATCATGTTTGTCTTGTATTTCATTTCTTGCTCAGGTTGCTGCCTACTTCCTGCAATATAGTATGTAATGTATCACTGAAGTGTCAACGGCACTCATCCAAGACCACTTTAGCAATTTCCCTCCGCTTAAGATTCTTGTCACGGAAGTGGGATCAGTGTCCTTTGAGAGGCGCTTTCTTGCAATGAGCCGTGACCCCAAAATGGGTGATTTGTTTTACGCATTGAAAGTGCTGATGGGGTAACTTCCTCCTCATGATCACCCTGTTGTGTTGGTGGTCATTGTTGTTATAAGCAACATACAGGTCATGTTTACAGTAGAAACGGTTTGTGCAGCATGTTTTCTTTGGCCTTATGCCTGGTTGGCACTGGCATTCTCTGGGCAACCATTGGCTGGATGAGGAATTATAGGCAGGACTAATTCATATTGTATATGATTGAAGCAGTGTTCAGTGAGAAGGTTCTGTATAGGAGACGGGCCTGTGCTTTCCTCGTTGACCTGTGACCGGCTCCCATCAAGACTGTCAATGTCTCCCTGCTGACCATTCAACAATTATGGGTTTGTTTACTTCTGTGATGACCCTGATAAGCGGCTGCTGTGAGTGGTTTTAAATACTTGGTGCAGATCATTGTTCTTGCTACATAGATGCAACTGAACAGGAGAGTTTTAACCCAAACATCCTGGAGCAGATTGAAGGATATCCTGCTTTTTTCAGCCAGTAAAAGGCAAAGATTGTCAATGTTATTGTTATTGTAAAAAGAAACAAAAGAAAGAAAAAAAGATATAATGCACAATGTGCATTTTTTTAACACTTAGTTTCTTTGAAGCTTGTATAAGCTACATTTGCTGTGTAGCTCCAAGATACATCTTTCATTTACTAAGAGTATAATAACACATACGGTAATACGGTTTTGAAATGGCAAAATATATTAAATATATTGACTCTTTGATCAAATAGCTGTGTTTATTTTACATATTTTAATCAGTTTTTACCATTTCTTTTTACACAAATTAAATTGTTCCAATAATACTTACAGTTCCCATTCATTCTGTCACTTCCGATGCCACGTCGGAGACCGACGAATAGGACTCTCGCTCGCAAGAGCCAATCTACTTCGAGTGTAACTAAACAAGCCAATGGACATTGGCATGCAATGATTGCACCAGTTGCTCATGCCACACAGTGCGGGTAAATGAGGGTATAAATGAGGCACAGGTGCTTGCATCAAATTAGCTTTTTGCTTCAGAGCCGAGTGGTGGATGGCCCCGTGGATAGTGATTGCCATCACCTTGGCTTACCAAGCACAAGGTGTGCCTTGCCCGCTCAGGGTGCGAGCACACTCTACTAGAAGTGTTGCATCCTCCTGGGCGCTGGCACATGGCGCCTCGCTGTCAGACATCTGTAGAGATGCGGGCTGGGCGACACCCAACACGTTTGCTAGATTCTATAGCCTATGTGTCGATCCGGTTTCCTCTCATGTTCTCTTTGTTCTCACCTCAAACGGGTAGAAGTACTGAGAGGCCCTGGCTCTTGTCGGCTTGCTGCACTATGGCGCTATATTCTCCAGAAGCAAACTCTGTCGAGTCCTCCATCACCCACTGTGCCAGACGTGGCGGAACGTCTTTGCCGCTGAATCCTTGAGAACCGGTATTGGGCAGGGGTTATATGAGTGACCCTGCGGGGATATATATATATATATATTTCCACGGTCGCTCCTAAACGAAGCCCGTGTCTTTCTCTTGGGAGAGCCCCCCCTCCCCCCCTGGACCCCCACTGATAGATGGACGGACGGATCGACAGACAGACAGACAGACAGACAGACAGACAGACAGATGATAGATAGATAGATAGATAGATAGATAGATAGATAGATAGATAGATAGATAGATAGATAGATAGATAGATAGATAGATAGATAGATAGATAGATAGATAGATAGATAGATAGATAGATAGATAGATAGATAGATAGATAGATAGATAGATAGATAGATAGATAGATAGATAGATAGATAGATAGTAATATAGGCTGTGATTACCGTCAATGAATTCTGCTGATTTATAGTCACACAGTATCCTTGATCATATTCATAATTAACAAAATTCTCATTATGCAGGGCTCAGTGCAACACATCCCGGCCTGTTGGTCTCAATCTGCTTATTCAATAGCGCAGATGCTCTGTACCTCTCCTGACAAACACTCACATTACATATGAATGACTGGGCTGGAGACACCGCTGGCCAAGGAGTGAGTGTGCCTTTTATCTGGGAGCGATTGAAAACCCCACATGTTTAATTAAAGCTCATCCTACACACTTGAAGGACTTGAGCACAGACAGACGCTCCAGGTATCTGGAGGGCAGTTTCACCTGTCAGATGTAACTCAGCAGGAGGTTCTGGAGGGGAGAGGGACACGCATAGTTCCTCATGTGTACGCCTGGCTTCTTATATTCTGATTGTTGTGAGAGAGACTTGTGTGCTAAAGGAATTACATGAGTAGATGAGATGGCGGGGATGATAAGCAGGGTTACATCTTGCCGGATAAAATATACATGTCAAGCCAAGTCAAATTTATCAATGCAGCTTTACAGAAAAACTGAATTTCTATAAAGAGCTGGGTGATAATATAGTTGCATTTTGTGACAAAATTAAAATCAGGCATTTGAGAGGTTTGAGGCCCAGAGATTTGCTATATAGTACAGTATGTATGTGAATGTGTATGGAGTACAGAGAGCATGCCACCATTTCTTTTACTGGCAAATACAGTATTTTTTATACAAGTTTAGATTATGGATTTTATCTGGGAAATGTGTAAACATAAGTTAAGCCAATAGTCACATTTTTAAGTTCAAATGTGTTCAGATCACTGATCTATAGAGAACTGGATTGCTCATGGTGTCAAAAAAAGTGACGCCATCATATTGGCATTCCCTAGTAAGCTCACGCGTTCTATTGAATCTATAGGAAATTACATGATTTTACTGAGAAAACATTGCCTAAGGAGACACCGTTTTTATATATTAAGTCTCCCTGTACATTCTTACAACACAAACGTCCTGAGCAGGTAAATGCTCATTCGGTTAAAGTCAGGAATTTCCCCTGCTTATTAAAAAGTTACGTTCATATTCCTTACAGTAGGGAACATCAGCTCAGCGGGCGGACAAGGCACTATGTATTTCAAATGTCAAAGCGCACATTTTAAAATCGGAATAAAGATTTATGCCTTGTAACCTGGCCTTGTACTGTTATGTTTATGTATTTAGGTTGTGCTGTAGTATTGTTTTTATTCATACAGTAGGCTAACTGCAAATGTTTAAACAATGATTTCGTTATGCATTTAGAAGCAGTTAATGATTTAAACGATGGTTAAATTAATAATTACAACATTGCATATTGTAAAATGACCGTAAAGAGGCAGTTTCTTTGGATGAACACCATGTTTATTAACAACCAGCAACCAGGGGCGGAGCCAGACGATGTAAACATTCGGGGCTTAGCCCAAACCTAGGGGGGTCCGGGGGCATACTCCCCCGGGGAGATTTTTTTCCCATTTACATCAGCTAAATGCACTATTTTTCAGGCTGTTTGAGATAATAGAATGCCTAAAAATCTATATACTATCTGGCAGCACCAATCAGATGTGGTTTTCGGCTGCAAACCTTCGCGGTTGGTTAGTTCTATAAAGGAAATGTCCATATTTGGATTAGCAAACGCTGTGTGTGAGACTGAGAGCTTTAGCATGACATGTTTCTGTGAATGGAGACGCGCGGGAGCTCGCGCTAGAATAACTTTGGTGATTTCAGGTAGAAATCTAAAGGCGCACGGTGACAAAATATAATGAAATAACCACCTTAATGTGTAATGTTGATTTTTTTTTTATTTTGACATGAAAGCTTACATGTTAAGGGAGCAAACTGGCCCAAAATCTCAAAATTGACTATGTTTTCACCTGTGGTGTCTCGCCTTAATAAGTAACACCTAACGTTAACTCGCCAGCAATACAGTCATGTAACTCAAGTGTTACAACAGCGGATTCACAAACCTGTAACACTTGTCCGCGTTTGGTCTGACGCTGAATCTCTCTCTGGGCGGTGAGGTTTAGTGTTCCTTTTAAAAAATGTAGTTATGTCCATGTTAGCCGGACCGGTTAACTACGACGCCGGTGAAATATAAAAGCCCGCCAATCCCTGATGACAACGACGAATTAGAAGATGTATTATTCTTCTTCGTTAGTTTTTATTGGCAGTTGGCAAACAAGCTGAGTGATGTGCGATGCATTGCCGACCGCCACCACACACGGTAATAGAGCTTTTGTTTCATTTTTTGCCGCTCCAGTCTGAAAGACTGAGAGGAAATGAAACAACGTTTAAGTATTTTTATTTTATTTTTTTTTTTAAACTAAAAGATTCGGGGCTTTTGACAAAACATTCGGGGCTTAAGCCCAATTAGCCACCCCCCCCGCTCCGCCCATGCGCAGCAACCACTATAACTTTGACATCTTCACGTTTCCCTTAGCGACCCCACCCCCCTTGCGTCTCGTCACTCAGAATTAAAGCAACAGTGCAACAGTACACAATATCACATCACATGACATCTCTCAATTTTTCTGAAAATAAAGTCTGCTATTCACTTCTCACCCCTTTGTGTTTTTAGAAAAACTTTACCTTCACAGTAAACATTATCATGCAAAACAAAACAGCATGTCATTAGCTCATAAACATCATTCTCCATTATGACGATTGTAATAGAAAGCTGTCTGTCTTTCTCCATTTTGTCTTTCAGCATGACAGACTTCCTGTTTGGCCACCTGGGTTGAAGATTCTTCTCTAGGCTTCCCGTAAGAAGCTCAGTGTTGGGGAAGCTACTCTGAAACAGTAGTTTGACAAGCTACAAGCTACTTATACATGAAAGTAGTTAAACTATAGTCAAGCTACCCTTCTGAAAAAGTAGTTAGATACACTACAAGTTACTACCAAAATGTAGCTAGTTACATCGAAACTACATTGATTGTTTTTTTTTTACAATTAAATTGCATATTTACAAATAACTGAATAATCGTTTTAAAACAACACAATGCAATACAATTATAATAAGAGTAAAGTTTTATTTTGTAAACTATCCAAATATACAATACTCAAATTTAGTCTATATCTCAAACTCACTGTCAAAGTGCAAAATCGTTACAAATGTCATGTCCCATCAATGCAAGAACAAAATATAAGCAACTTTGATACACAGGAGTAGACAAAAATTCATATATATATATATATATATATATATATATATATATATATTAGCAGGATAATCAATTTAAAAAGGCTATTATTAACCTGTATATGCTTGAAGTCTTCGAAGCAGACAGCGTTTTAATCTTTTGTTTGTATAAATCAAGTATTACCTTTACTAGTTGATTCGTGTGAAGTTATCAACCCACTCCTGTACGTCCTTTACATAATCATCAGACGATCTCTTCTCTGTGAACCATAAAGCCGCAAGATGCGCGATGAAACAATAGATGGGGGTAACGCGCAATTTTGGTATGTGATCAAATAAGAAGAAAACACTGTGCTGCTTCATTGCAGGCTCGTCAAAACACAAAACAGAATGTAGCTTTTGGTCGCGCTTTACAGCTACTTGCTGGAAAAAGTAGTTAGCTACGGGAAAAGCTACATTGTTTTAAAAGCAACTGAGCTACTGACAAGCTACTGAAAAATGTAGTTAAGTTAGTAGCTTAGCTACTTGTAGTTAACTACTCCCCAACACTGAAGAAGCTCTGCTGGACTGACTCCTGTAGTCAAGTCAACTTTATTTATATAGCGCTTTCTACAATGCTGTAGTGGCACAGGGGGTCGATCGGTAGCACATTAGAGCTACCAAAGGAGCTTCAAGATTCTTTTTGCAATCTGCACAGCCCTTTGAATGTGACTGTTACCCTGAGGATGGTGAGGACTTGATGTAATGTGTTTGAAATCCAGTCGCTTAGCTAGTTCCTGAAACTCTGCACTAGAAAACTGAGGACCGATGTCACTCACCACCTCACCTCACCTCATCCACCAATCCCGAATCCCAAAGATAGCCTTCAACTTTTGTGTGACATGAGATTTTGTTGTGGAAGGTAGGCTTCCCTTCAGGATCTCGAGTGCTCCAGAGATCTTCCAGAGGGCTGGAGGGGGTAGAGGTCTTCAGAATCAGAATCTCCAGAAATCTAGAATAGTAATCAGACACGATTATTAATTCTGTCCACGATGTTCACAAAGATCAGCTGCAATCCTTTTCTAGGGCCGTTCTGGGAGTGGTGTGGAGATCAGGGGCTCTTTCTGCTGTGTATTTCTCAACTCACGGCATATCTGACATGAAGTGCGTGTTCTTTATGTCAGCCGAAATTCCTGGCCACCACACTGACTCTTGTGCTCTCTCTCTGGAAGTTGTAAGGCCGTGGTGACCTTCGTGAATCTTTTCCAGAATCTCAGTTCTCAGTTCCTTGGCACAATGATTCTCCTTCCCTTGATCACTAAGCCCTCCTGCTCCAAGAGCTCTGCTTTTGCAGCTGTGTACTTTCTGGCTGCTACCAGAACTTGGCTCCTGTATTGTGGCCATCCAGCTCTGATCAGCTTGATTACGGCTGGCAAGTCACCATCTGTTGTAGTGGCATCTCTGATACAGTCCATTTCATGGGATGTCACAGGTATACCTTATATTACTCTGCATCCACATAGCACTCTACATCAGCATGTGTTTCTGTTTCTTTGGTAGTGGCAGTTTGCGGGCTCCTTGACAATGTATCTGCAACAACAAGCATCTTGCTATGGGCTTAAAACGCATTAGATGCATCAAAAGTCTCTGGCACCGTACTGGAACGTTGTCAAGACTCCTGCTGTCGATGAGAGGAAACAGTGGCTTATGATCAGTCACCAGCTTAAACTCATCCAAGCCACACAGATATTTATCAAACCTCTCGCACGCCTACACGCCGGCCAGACATTCCTTCTCGATCTGTGCATATCGGGTTTCTGCATCAGTGAGACAGTATGCTACCGGCTTCCATCCTACCTTGTGTAACTGTAAGAGCACCCCCCCAAGTCCACAACTGCTTGCATCAGCCAAGACAGCAGTGGTCTTAGTGACATCAAAATATGCGAGAACCGGTGCCTTCATGAGCAGCTCTTTGATGTTTTCAAGTGCTGTCTGCTGCGTGTGTGTCCACATCCACAAACTGTTCTGTCGGAGTAGTTCGTACCTCCCCAAGTAATTCACAATGCCTAGCACCCTTTTCAGTTCCTGCTCATTTTGTGGTGGTGGCAGCTGTCCGATGGCATCCACCTTTTCTGGATCTGGCCGCATCCCTGTCTCATTATAAGGTGACCCAGGAACCGAAGTTAGCTTTGTCTGACCGTGCATTTCTCAGGATTCAGTTTTAACCCTGTAGACTCCAAGTACTCTAAGGAAGAGAAAACTTTTGCACTGCTCAGTTTAGAAATGATCTCATCTGCATTAGGTAACTGAAAGGAAAGGAAATGTTCTCGTTTTACTGCTTCATGCAGTCTTTTGAGATCCATGCATGTGCATGTTTTGCTATTTTTCTTCAGAACAGAAACCATCGCTGCACACCATTCATTTGGTTGTCCTGTTCTTAATAACGCCATTTGTCTCCATCCTCAGCAACTCCTCTTTCACCTTTTGCAGCATTGGTATTGGAACACGCCTCGCAGTGGCGCCTCGCAGAGTCTTTTAACTGAATATTGAGTCGTTTTTTAGTGTGCCGTGCTCACCAAACACATCATAATTTTCAAGGGCCACTCTGTTCGCCTCTTCCACTCTCCTTACAAGATTCATGTCAGCAGATAGAATCCGATTCAGCAGGTTATTTACATTGTATCCACGGACCACATAGGCAATGGGTATATTTGACAATGGGTATATTTGACAATGGGTATGACTGTCCTTTGTACACTGCAGTGCTTTGGAACTGACCCAGGCAGGCTAGCTTCCCCCCAGGGTTATCCAGTGTAACATTAGCTGGCTCTAGTGCATTTACTGGGGCTAATTTGCTGAAAGTCTCTACTGCCACAATGTTTACATCGGCCCCTGTGTCTATTTTGAATTTTACAGGGGTCGCCCCAATCAGGAGCTGCACCATTCACTGCTCTTCGAGTTTATTTACATTATAAACTGAATCCAGAAAATATGAACGTTGGTCTAAACATTCTGTGACTTCTCTCACTGACCTGTTACTGTGGCAAACTCTGGCCCAGTGTTCGGTTTTTTGGCATTTAACTTTCTTCACAGGGCAGCGCTCATCACTTGCATGCGCAGCATTTCCGCACTAGCCACATTTTCTATGACTGTCAGCTCAGATTTTGTCTTTAGGCCTGCGCTGTCCTTTCGCAAGTTGCTTACTTGTGCTGACAACTGCTCTGACCATGCTCACCGTCTCGCCTTGCATGCTGACTTGGATTGTTTGTGCTAATGTGAGATCAGTGATTAACTGCAGCCTCTGAGAGAGATCTTTATCCAAGATGCCGACCACGATGCAGTCACAAATCATTTCGTCCCTCATGGCGCCAAATTCACAGTGCTTGGACAGCTCGTATAGCGCTCTGATTGCTCTCGCAATACTGACTTTATATCACGCAATTCTGACTTTATATCTCATTTCTGACTTTATCTCTCACAATTCTGACTTTATATCACGCAATTCTGACTTTATATCTCACAATTCTGACTTTATATCTTACAATTCTGACTCTATATCTAATTTCTGACGTAATATCTCACAATTCTGACTTTATTTCTCGCAATTCTGACTTTATAACACGCAAGTCTGCCTTTATAACATGCAATTCTGACTTTATATCATGCAATATGCCATACATACGGCATGAAAACCTATGTTCCCTGAGAACAGGGGACGAGACACTGCGTCGGTTTGACGCTATGGGATATAACGTCACAGCGTGACAGGTGTCTGAAATCACTATCAAATCACTATTGACCAGTGACAGCCGATGATGTCATCAACGTGTGACCCGGAAGTATATAAGGGCGCCTTGCAAACAAACATACATCTTATCGTCTGAAGGGACTGTTTGGCAGGCAGGCCCTGAGGCATGGCAAAAAGACACAGTGTCTCGTTCCCTGTTCTCAGGGAACAGGTTACATATGTAACCTGAGTCCATTCCCTTTCGAAAGGGAACTCGGACTGTGTCGGTTCAACGCTATGGCACCGATATACCCACGCCTAGTGGAGGGCCTGCCCACTTGCAGTGACAACTGTCAGAACAAGCAAGTTCACATGAAATGCCTGAATCACTCCCCCTCAGGTCACACTGGGCTGTCAGTGACAGCATCCCCTATGGTCATAGCCCAAGCTATAAGCCTTAAGAGGAACCTTAATGCATATGCATGAGGTCCTACCCAGACTGCTCAAAGGCCTGGGACCAACCACTTAAACAGAAGGGGTCCCTTTAAGGGAATGTGGCTAGGGGACCCGAAGGAACCCCAGCCAAATCACTACCTGGGGAACATATTCACCCGAATGCCACCAGGGAGGCCTGACCTGATGCCCTTCATTTTGGACAATTCGGTTTGGCCAACCCTGTCTGTTCAGAAACAGAGCCTCCAGACTGAGGGCCTGAAAAAAACTGGCATTCCTTCACAGCCCGAATCTCAGAGACGGGTATCCCAGAGAGCAATACTCAGCATAGCGCTTTACAACCCTTGCTACCAAGGGGAGTCTAACTGCTCAATCCAAGGATCTACAAGGCACTTATGTTTAAAAGCACTAAGGAGGCCGGACAGGCCTACAGATCTAACAGGGAGACCTCATGAGAGGCCTGCCACCGTCTGATCAGACTCAGGCGGCTGTGTGCTCATAAACGACCCTCATGGGGGGAGCACCTGAGCCTGCCTGGTGGGCAACCCCCAGCTGTAGGCTAAACTACCATAGGTTCTATTCTGCAAAGAACTGGTAATAAAAAAGTGCCTAACCTGGGGAACTTCTCCTTCAAGGAGACCTAAGGGAGGACTACCACCTGATAGCAATTCATGCCGGCTGCCAGAGCATCCAAACTCGCCTTTATGGAGGCCTAGTGAGGCTTACTACCTGCCAGCAATGCATGCTAACCCCCCAAGCAGCTGAGTTCACCTTCAGGGAGGCCTGATGAGGCCTACAACCTGACAGCCAGCCAGGCTAGTTGTCCAGATGCCATACATTGGTACTTGCCTTCAGGGAGGCCTGGTGAGGCCTACCAGACGATAGCTAGTCACGCTAGCTGTCTGAGCACCCCGACTCGGGAACTCACCTTCAAAGAAGCATAGCGAGGCCTTCTATCTGATAACAAGCCTTTTAGGGGCTACCACCTGCTAGCAACATATGCTAACTGTCAAAGTGACTGAGACTCAGAGCACCCCTCCAGAGAGGCCTAGTGAGGCCTACTAACTGATAGCAATTTATGCAAATTGTCAAGGTAACCAACAAGACCCTGGGTGCTCGCCTTCAAAGAGGCCTGGTGAGGCCTACTACTTGATAGCAAGTCATGCTAGCAACCGAGTATCCAAGTCTAGAACTCGCCTCCAGGGAGGCCTGGTGAGGCCTACCACCTGGTAGCAAGTTACAACTGACTGAAAGGAACCCCTGACAGTTAGACCACTGGCTGACTAATAACCACTTCTTTTCCTACTAATGGAGCGAACGTCACGCCTCTCTTCATCAGTCTGCACTGGCTACCAATAGCTGCTCGCATCAAATTCAAGGTACTGGTGCTCGCCTACAAAGCAACCACTGGCTCTGCACCATTATACCTAAACTCGCTTGTTCAGACTTACACACCCTCTAGGAGCTTACGTTCTGTATTTAAATACCTATTAATGCCAGACCATTTTTCTAAAGTGTTTCCCTGTGTTCTTTGCTTGGCATTCTGGCTTATGTAAAAAGTGTGGTTCTCACCGTCATGGAGAGAGATGTGTAAAGGAGCGACATGGCGATATGGCTCTGTCTGTGTAGTTCTTATTCTGTGTTCATAATTAAAGGAGAAAGATGACGATACTGCCTCCTGCCGGTCTGTTCTGACTGTGCTCTTAATCTCTGAGACACTCATGGTCGTGCGTTGTATGGGATGCGAGTGCTCATATTTTTCGCAAGCAATTAGCTTAATGCAAGTTTAATAGCTTAGCTTAGCTCCGGTCAGCCCCACGTTCTTCACAATAACTACCAGTTATCACACACACACACACACACACACACACACACACACACACACACACACACACACACACACACACACACACACACACACACACACACACACACACACACACACACACACACACACACACACACACATATACACACTCAACTAAAGGATTATTAGGAACACCTGTTCAATTTCTCATTAATGCAATTATCTAATCAAACAATCACATGGCAGTTGCTTCAATGCATTTAGGGTTGTGCTCCTGGTCAAGACAATCTCCTGAACTCCAAACTGAATGTCAGAATGGGAGAGAAAGGTGATTTAAGCAATTTTGAGCATGGCATGTTTGTTGGTGCCAGACGGGCCGGTCTGAGTATTTCACAATCTGCTCAGTTACTGGGATTTTTACACACAACCATTTCTAGGGTTTACAAAGGATGGTGTGAAAAGGGAAAAACATCCAGTATGCGGCAGTCCTGTGGGCGAAAATGCCTTGTTGATGGTAGAGGTCAGAGGAGAATGGGCCGACTGATTCAAGCTGATAGAAGAGCAACTTTGACTGAAATAACCACTCGTTACAACCGAGGTATGCAGCAAAGCATTTGTGAAGCCACAACATGCACAACCTTGAGGCGGATGGGCTACAAAAGCAGAAGACCCCACCGGGTACCACTCATCTCTACTACAAATAGGAAAAAGAGGCTACAATTTGCACAAGCTCACCAAAATTGGACAGTTGAAGACTGGAAAAATGTTGCCTGGTCTGATGCGTCTCGATTTCTGTTGAGACATTCAGATGGTAGAGTCAGAATTTGGCGTAAACAGAATGAGAACATGGATCCATCATGCCTTGTTACCTCTGTGCAGGCTGGTGGTGGTGTAATGGTGTGGGGGATGTTTTCTTGGCACACTTTAGGCCCCTTAGTGCCAATTGGGCATCGTTTAAATGCCACGGCCTACCTGAGCATTGTTTCTGACCATGTCCATCCCTTTATGACCACCATGTACCCATCCTCTGATGGCTACTTCCAGCAGGATAATGCACCATGTCACAAAGCTGGAATCATTTCAAATTGGTTTCTTGAACATGACAATGAGTACACTGTACTAAAATGGCCCCCATAGTTACCAGATCTCAACCCAATAGAACATCTTTGGGATGTGGTGGAACGGGAGCTTCGTGCCCTGGATGTGCAACCCACAAATCTCCATCAACTGCAAGATGCTATCCTATCAATATGAGCCAACATTTCTAAAGAATGCTTTCAGCACCTTGTTGAATCAATGCCATGTAGAATTAAGGTAGTTCTGAAGGCGAAACGGGGTCAAAAACAGTATTAGCATGGTGTTCCAAGTATTTGTACACCCTGCTATTTTGCAAGTTCTCCCACTTAGAAATCATGGAGGGGTCTGAAATTGTCATCATAGGTGCATGTCCACTGTGAGAGACATAATCTAAAAAAAACAATACCAGAAATCACAATGTATGATTTTTTTAACAATTTATTTGTATGATACAGCTGCAAATAAGTATTTGAACACCTGAGAAAATCAATGTTAATATTTGGTACAGTAGCCTTTGTTTGCAATTACAGAGGTCAAACGTTTCCTGTAGTTTTTCACCAGGTTTGTACACACTGCAGGAGCTCCCTCCAAAGATTCTCTATTGGGTTTAGGTCTGGAGACTGGCTAGGCCACGCCAGAACCTTTATATGCTTCTTACAGATCCACTCCTTGGTTATCCTGGCTGTGTGCTTCGGGTCATTGTCATGTTGGAAGACCCAGCCTCGACCCATCTTCAATGCTCTAACTGAGGGAAGGAGGTTGTTCCCCAAAATCTCGCAATACATGGCCCCGGTCATCCTCTCCTTAGTACAGTGCAGTCGCCCTGTCCCATGTGCAGAAAAACACCCCCAAAGCATGATGCTACCACCCCCATGCTTCACAGTAGGGATGGTGTTCTTGGGGTGGTACTCATCATTCTTCTTCCTCCAAACACGTTTAGTGGAATTATGACCAAAAAGTTCTATTTTAGTCTCATCTGACCACATGACTTTCTCTCATGACTCCTCTGGATCATCCAAATGGTCATTGGCAAACTTAAGACGGGCCTTGACATGTGCTGGTTTAAGCAGAGGAACCTTCCGTGCCATGCATGATTTCAAACCATTACGTCTTAATGTATTACCAACAGTAACCTTGGAAACGGTGGTCCCAGCTCTTTTCAGGTCATTGACCAGCTCCTCCCGTGTCGTGTTTAGCTTCTTCCATTTTCTAATGATTGCTCCAACAGTGGACCTTTTTTCACCAAGCTGCTTGGCAATTTCCCCGTAGCCCTTTCCAGCCTTGTGGAGGTGTTTTGTCTCTAGTGTCTTTGGACAGCTCTTTGGTCTTGGCCATGTTAGTAGTTGGATTCTTACTGATTGTATGGAGTGGACAGGTGTCTTTATGCAGCTAACGACCTCAAACAGGTGCATCTAATTTAGGATTATAAATGGAGTGGAGGTGGACATTTTAAAGGCAGACTAACAGGTCTTTGAGGGTCAGAATTCTAGCTGATAGACAGGTGTTCAAATACTTATTTGCAGCTGTATCATACAAATAAATAGTTAAAAAATCATATATTGTGATTTCTGGATTCTTTTTTTTTTAGGTTATGTCTTCCACAGTGGAGACCTACGATGACAATTTCAGACCCCTCCATGATTTCCAAGTGGGAGAACTTGCAAAATAGCAGGGTGTTCAAATACTTATTTTCCTCAGTGTATATATATATATATATATATATATATATATATATATATATATATATATATATATATATATATATATATATATATATATATATATATATATATATATATATATATATATATATATATATAAATAATGGCCTGATTTTTGAGTTATCTTCTTTGTATATTTAAACACTCTCATTGTTTGAAAGTGGATTGTCTGGCACTTTGGTGGTATTATGTTCACTGTTTTTGCTTTTGACATTTTAATGGATAATGCATTAAAAAAGAAACACTGGCACTCATCCCATCTACGGCAAATTTTGTCTGCTCAGCCAACCTATGACACTATCTATCTGTCTGTCTGTCTGTCTGTCTGTCTGTCTGTCTGTCTTAGACAAAAATGATGCATTGTTCACCATTATGCACAACATAAAGTAGAATTATTTTAAGTGTGTGTTAGTGGTTCAGATGCGGATATTCACACCTGGATATTTTAGACTTTAAGCCCCACAAAAGTTATTCATTGTTATCGGATAACTTAAAGATCCAGACAATAATCCGACAAGATCTCTGTGGAGTCATGTGGGCACAGATTCTGTATGAGCCTGGAACTAAACTCATCCTGAGATCAGAGCGGAATGCAACGTGTTTACTGATGTTATTTGTCAAATCCAGAATCTCAACACAGCAGAAAGTATTCTTCAGCTGTCCGCTTAGGAAAAGCAAGTATTTCATCTGATTCAAACATCAAGCACAATTTAGAAATCATGTAACCTCTCTGTTTATTACCCCGTGACTTTGATGTCTGCATTAGCCACACTGAGAAAGAGTGAACAGTGCAGGAAATTTGTCGGATGTGAGGATTATTTGCATAACAATGCCCAACTCTTAATACCCAACACACAGGCACCCACACACACACGCCCCGCCTACATTCTGATCAAGAGGACCGTTTTAGTGCTTATTAATGTGGCGTATTCAAAATAACACACGCACAGATACTTTACCATCCTTACTTTACAGATGGAGCTGCCACTCGTCTATTCATCCAGAAGAAATGGAGGAAACAAGAAGAGTCAGATAAACATGGCATTGTAAAGAAAGAAGAAACACTTCCATTTAGGTGAGTAGATTATCTCTGATTTGACATGTAAAACTAGATTGTGATTGTAACATGCTATATATATAATAATAATAATAATAATAATAATAATAATAATAACAACAGTAATAATATTAAATTATTATTATTACTATAGCTCTCCCATGATTACAATATTTGTATGGGGTATTTAATCATGCTAATACTACTACTAGTATTTATTATTATTATTAATAATAATACTAATAATAATAAACAATTATATATCATTGTTATTTTTTTATTTATTTTTTATTTTAAATAATCATGATCCCTGAATGTTCTCTCTGATCCCTGTTATGATTGACAGGTCTGTTCGTCTCCTAGTTAGTGTGGGAAGGTGAGTTTTATGTGGCCCGTTTTTTGTAGATAATAAAATCTGACTCAAATGGTCATTTCTGGCCGGTCCAGTCTCTCCCTCCAATTCCATGAAAGTAAAGTAAAAACATATTTTAAGTGAGTTGGCAGAATGCAGTGGTTTAATTTGGGTAAATTGTTTAGCTTGGAACGCTCCAGAGATTGGTTTTGTTCAAGAATAACAAACAAAGCAACTGATAGCACAATCATATTGGATTTGCAGTGGCTTTAGTTTAAATATAGTGATTAAAGGGATGAATGGCAAGACATTTGTAATAACTCCAGTAGTGGTTAGTTAAGTTCAAGGATATATACAAATGAAAAGTGTTTGGGTATTGTCTCTCATGATAACCGAGGGAGAGATTTTGTTATGGAACAGTTGAGTGCTCTATTATGGTCTGCATGTCTTTATGAACTGGATCAAATTTGGCCCCATATCTTTATTATGCACTCAGAATTAGTCAGTGTTTACATCTCTAATGTGAAGCGTGCACAGTGTTGAGTTTAATTGGTTGTGTCTGAAATGGGGACAAACGACCACACACGAAGACACCTGTATAGTATCTGTTTCTCCCTATGTTCCTTTCAGAGTATCTTTAAACTGTGTTCTCAGAAAATTGTCTTGATATTCAAGGGTTCTTACTGCAAGAGTGTCTGTACAGGATGTTCGCCTGCTGTGTCTGAGTGGCCAGAGGGAAAGAGTGTGTTTGTGAACATGTCTGTTAATCTATTTAATTGAACAGTGTCTGCAGTCCTAACCTCGGCCAACAGAAAGAATTCTACTATCATTTAGCATTCTTCTCTTCCCATTACTTTTCAGTGTAAATTGACCTATAACACGTGCAATATTGCAGGAACAGAAGGCCATTTGGCATTCCTCTATTTATACTCTTTATGCAATGTCTCTAACATTTTGTTATAGTGACACGTCTACAGCATGAATACTTTTTATTATTCATTAAACGATAAAACATGAATGAATGAAAATGTAGGCCGGTCTAATGTCGTTCTAAACCAGTATATGCTGTTATATTATAAAGTGATTTTTGAAATAATCTTTATGCAGATTTTCATAAAAGCACCTAGTGACATTTGTAGCTGCACCAAAAAGGAAAAAAAACACATAATTAGTCCAAACGACTTGTGCGCTATATTCTATATTCAAAATGTGGAGGGAAAGCATACATTTGATGGTGTTTTTTTGTCCTTTTTGGAGCTGGACAGATGAGGTCACTGTGAACAGCTACTGTATATGGAAAGAAATGTGAAAAAAAAAAAGATTTTGTGTTTCACTGGGTCCTAACGTTTTGGAATACATGAGGGTGAATAAATGAAGACAGAATTCATATTTTTGGGTGAATTTTTGGTAAAACTTTAGTTTAGGGTTCAGTCCTCGCTATTAAAGGGGACATATCATGAAAATCTGACTTTTTCTGTATTTAAGTGCTATAATCATGTCCCCAGTGCATCTACCAACACAGAAAACATGAAAAATGACAACCCAGTAACTTTGTTTTGTTAAGCCTTTTTTCTGCAATCATTTGAAAAAACAAGCCACTCTCCCCTTCTGACGTAGGAAGGGGATCTATATCACCGGCCCTTAAGATGGACGTTTCCACCCACGGCACTGACGGATTGTTCCGTATTAGCATAGTTTCCGCCCTCAGCCAGTTGTACACACTGTCCTCCATTTTCTCCGCGCTTGAGCAGCTGTAGCGACAACAATGTCTTGTAAGCAATGCAGGTGCTGTAATAAGTTAGACTGAATGCCATGTAGGTTATTAACAACTGCTTTTATTCGTCACCGCTCTCACGGTATGTCCTCGACTATTAGTGCCCTCACCTGGTAAGTTACAGGTGCATTGCCTGAATGAGGGACAATTCAAGGCAGGTTTTGCTAAAAAGTTGGATGGATCTGTACCAAATATTCGTGATCCAGCTTATAGTCTCCGGAGCGATACTGGTCACGGCAGTAATAAAAGGGAGAGTGTGTACTTTATTACAGTTCATCAGAGTTGTTTTACGGATATAAAGTGCACCAGTTACCCCGAAAGGCATATGGTCTGTATATATTTGTTTACTGTTAGTTGTAAGGAGTGTTTTTATGTAATTCACTGTGTATGTTGATGATAATGCAAGGGAGAGAGAGTGTTTATGGACAAGATTTTAATGCACACTTCTTGTACTGTGTTTTATTCAGCTCTTACAGTGATTTTCCGGAGTGAAAACAGACACTTCATCCAGGCCCGGTTCTACGGGGGTGCTAAGCACCCTCAAACGCAAGCAAAAACACCCTCAGTTGATACTGTAAGAATATTGGCGAAAAAGATTGGGCAGATTTGCACATTTGTGTCCGAGTTCTGGAGAGCCTCAAATGCATCTATTTACAGAATGTTTTTTCAGGGGTGAGTAATGTAGCCAAACACAGTTGATCTCTTGAACGCGATCAGAAGTTCAAACGCTCAAAACGGCAGAGTTTTTATTCAGTGCTGAGTTAATGCTGGCTCGTGAAACCTCTCATTATCAAACAAAGTCAAGACACGATGTAAGTAAGAGATTTATTGTTGACATTTTTATAATGTAACTCTGTGAGAACGCGATGAACTGACAAAGCAACAGCATTTTAGTGATCTTATAGCAATCTTGGCTCACTTTCGAGGCTAACATTCATTTAATAAAACTGTTGTTGCTAAGAGGACCGACGACCAAAGTTTCGGAAGTGACATCTAAATATAAATGCCACTCTGCTCGAAACAGAAATATCCTCCTGAGACCCAGATTAGAAGTTTTGCCTCTGTAGAGGACATTATTTAGCGAATTTCTCTGACAACATACACAGTTTTAAGTCTGAATAATCTTATGAAATTTCAGACATTTTTATGAAAATATTATTACACTTCTTTTTACATGACATATTGTCCCAAAACACATTAATATGCAAATTAGATACAGTGCATAGATGCATTGTATAGAATGGGAATGGCATTTATGGCCATGTTTACACACATATTGCATAAAGTAAAATGTATATCAAATTATTCTGTATCTTTCATAACATTGAGAATCATCTTTATACAAAGTTTGGATATGAGGCGTTTGGATATTGTTTGGATAAGTTTGGATATTGGATACGTAAATGTGAGGCAATGTGTAAAGCGCTTTGGAAGGCCATTGGTCTGTTAAAAAGCGCTATATGCAGTCCATAAAAAAAAAGCTTGAAGCATAACAATTGATTGGTGAATGAAAAGAAAAAAAAGCCAATCTATTCATATTCTTTTAATTTTCTCAACAGTTCTGGTGTCCTCTACAGAGCAGAGGATATAACATATAACATAGGATTTTTAAAAAAAAATGTTTAATATCCATTTCTTCATTTATTGGTTTTATAGTGCAATTATTAGTAAGAGTGATGACTTGTAAATAAATATCCATACATTTCTCACAGCTACGGTGGAGCCGTTGCTTAGCCTGCACTTTACTAGAGCACCCTCAGTGATTTCAGAAGCACCCTCAGTGATTTGATTCTGGAACCGGGCCTGACTTCATCTTTTGTGTGATGAACAATAAACTTCATAAAACTCATCAGTTAAGTATTTTGAGCTAAAACTTCACATACACATTCTAGGGACATCAGAGACCTATTTTACATCTTGTAAAAGGGGCATCCAATGTCCCCTTTAACTATAGTTGCTTATTAGCATGCATATTACTAGGATATTGGCTGTTTATTATTAGTACTTATAAAGCACATATTAATGCCTTATTCTGAATGACCATATTCTACATCCCTTAATCCTACCAATACCTAAACTTAAACGCTACAAAAACTAAAAGCAGTAAATTAGGAGTTTATTGAGGCAAAAGTCATAGTTAATAGTGAATATGTTCACCATGCTAAAGTGTTACCTAACTTTTCTATTTGTGCTAATGCGAACAGTAAAAAATACTTTACAAAATTATAATAAGCAACTGCTAATATCCACACAGGAGCCATAAAAAAACTAAATTGTAATAGAATATCTTTTTTTGAATGGATATTAGTAGGTAAGAGCAAAATCTCTCCCTGTCACATGGTCCCATTGGTGGTAATTAAATGTTTATTGTTACTGAACTGAAACCATTTTTTTTTTGTGCAAATTTTTCTTCTCCGTCAAACATCCCCAGATGTTGTTTTCAGGTTCTGTCATGGGCTGGAAAACATGCCTGTCACTCACTAGGAACTGACACTCTGTTCTGCTTGACTGAATTTGAGACAATTCATTGGTGGTTTCAGTTAAACACGGCATACATTATACATGAAGAATGCGCAATGGCAGGTTTCTTCATTACATCTCAAATATGTTATTTTTAGAATTCCATAAATTACGTAACACATTACACCATCCCTTTGATTTGTTTCCGATAATGAAAAATATATGTGTCAGACTTCATGCTTTCAAACTTGTTTTTGCTCACATCCCAATAGGGACTAAGTTAAACTGTAACAATGTTAATGACATTTTAGGTATGCGTGTTAAGTATAATCCCAAAGGTCAAGATGGGGCACACTGCAGGGATACAATTCCTGAGACAAGGTCGAGTTGAGAGGCTTTTTATGATTCTTGGCAGATACCCAGAACCAAAGGATCCGAAATATTGTTTTTATTGCAGATTTGGCTAGGGTTTTCCCAGTCTGTTCTGCTTTCCCAGCCTTACAGGAGCTTCTGGGGCAGTTGTCACTTAGCAAAAATTATTAATGGTGAAATAGACTGATTATTATTGTGTGGTGAAACGACACAGCCGTTTTTTGTTCTCATATATCAGTATGGCGGTTTATTAGTGACACTGGACAATATCTCATACAAGCATTCTTTTTGGTCTTCTAAAACACAACATGTTGTGAGATCAAACAAAGCATTTATCAATGAGCATGGGAATAAATCTTGATTGCATGTGTCTTGTTTATCACCAGGTTGAGCAGCATGGAAAACTCCTCGGAATGGAGCAACATTTCACTTGACGCCGATTTCGAGCCCTGTTCCACGTCGAGGAGCTCTGGTTCACGAGTCACCCTCTATATCTTCATCATCGTTGGTATCGCCTGCACCGTTGTCGGAAACTTCCTGGTGGTGCTCGCCATTGCTTACTTCAAACAGCTACAGTGCCCTACTAACTATTTCGTCATGTCTCTGGCTGTCGCTGATTTCCTGGTGGGCCTTGTGGTTATGCCGTACAGTATGGTCAGAACAGTGGAAGGATGTTGGTATTTTGGTCCAACCTTCTGCCATCTTCACTCCAGCTTGGACGTTATGCTCTGCACGGCCTCTATCTTCCATTTGAGCTGCATCGCTTTTGACCGTTATTACGCCGTCTGCAACCCCTTGGTGTATTCGTTTAAGATGTCCCTTAAACGTGTTGGTCTGCTGATTGTGGTTTGCTGGGCCATTCCTTTCCTCATCTCCTTCGGCCCAATCCTGCTCGGGCTGCACAAGCTTGGCGTGGACTTTCCTTTGCCTGAGAACGTGTGCATCTTCTTAGTAAACCGCGTTTATGCTGTCATGGCATCCCTTGTTGCGTTTTACATCCCTATGGTGACCATGTTGGTGGCCTACTGGAAGATCTACAAAGCAGCCAAGCGGCAAGCCATGCAAATAAGCACGATGGAAGCACAGATGGCGGCTGGTGTGGGCAAAGACTCGAGTAAGAAACAAAAACATCGCAACTCTATAAGGAGGGAAAGAAAAGCAGCCAAAACTCTAGGCATCATCATGGGGGTTTTCCTTCTCTTCTGGCTGCCCTTCTTTACTGTCAATATCGTTGATCCGTTCATTGAATACGGGACTGCTGGTGTGATATGGGACGTGTTCCTGTGGTTGGGGTACGTCAACTCCTCCCTAAACCCTTTTCTCTACGGTTTCTTCAACCGTTCCTTCCGGAGGGCTTTCCTCATGATCATGGGTTGCAGAATATGTCTGTACGGCACAGCTCAAGGAACAGACCTATCTCACTCAAAAAGAGATGCTAGTGAGCGCACAGACAATCAGTAGACTGTAGCGGCAGTTTATTTGTTTTAATAAAATGCTCCAAACTTGTTACTGTCAAGCCCACATGGCAATATATATATATATATATATATATATATATATATATATATATATATATATATATATATATATATATACTTTTTTTTTTATAAATATACACAATATTCATGTAAATATAATAATAATAAAAATGTTTCTATCAATCATTTGCTAAATACAGCTTAAGGAAATATAACATTTTCCAAATTGAATAAAATATTTAAAACAAAATAGTTGCACCAACATCCATTTTCAGTCTTAAAATACATTTGCGTAAATACAAAAAAAAATTGTTTAAAAATATCCAAGAAACTGTCAATAATATATAAGGAAAAGTAACTAAAACGTATCAAACATATATTTATATGAATATATTTTAAAATATTTATTAGCATTTTTTGTATATTTTGAAAAATATATCTAAAAATTAGAACTGCACGATTCTGGATAAATTCAGAATCAGGATTGTTTTTGTTATTTAAAACAGAGATCACGATTTTAAACAAAAACTAAACAAAACAACGTAATTTACTAGAGGTTCTGACAACACGTCAATTGCGGCAGTCTATTTAAAGTGTTTCATTCATCTGAATTATTATTTTTTTACTATTTTTGAATGATTCAATCCACTCACTCATAAATACTCATAAATACTTAAATTGTTGTATTACTGGTAGTGCTGTCAAATCGATTAATCACGATTAATCGCATCTAACATAAACTTTTGTGTTTATATAATATATATATATATGTGTGTGTGTGTGTGTGTGTGTGTGTGTGTGTGTGTGTGCATTGCAACGTTTCGACCAATAGGTCTTCGTGCCCCTTTGCTCTATTTTGGTCGCTTCCTGTAAATATCAGTGTTATCCAAACTATAAACTTTTATCCCAGTACTTCTGTGATAATAAGAATATTTGTAACACAGAAATATCAATACTGTGTGTTTGAAAATACAAAAAAGTTTATGATAACTGCTTTCTCTGGGTCAGCGGCAGCGCCAAGGTTTAATCAAAGGTTTAATCAAAGTTTTAATCAACACAGGTGAGTCGTTGTCATTTAGGAATGAGATCGCTTTTGATTGAGCCTTTGAATTGAGATCTCGAACTTTTAACAATTAATTGTGCAGCTCGAACTGAAAATATATGTTTGCCGTATGGGTGACCAGAGGTATTCTTTGTTGTAAGTCTTTCGAAGATTTAACCAGTTAAGCTCTGGGAACAATTTTGGGATTGCCGCCTGGATTTGGCCTACCCAAATTGAAAAGCTTCCCATACCCACATATACAGTGGTCTAAATACAAAATATTGGTGTCATTTTACAGGAAACCCTTTGAAATTACCACTGCTAAAAGTGATAAACATGTAAATATATGTTGTCTGAGCTTATTACAGCGCAGACAGCATATACTTACATGTTTATCACTTTTAGCAGTGTTTTATGTAACTTCAAAGGGATTCCTGTAAAATGACACCAACATTTTGTATTTAGACCACTGTATGGGGGTATAGGAAGCTTTTCAATTTGGGTAGGCCAAATCCAGGCGGAAATGGTCCCAGAGTAATTTAGTGTAAATAAGTTACTTTGTGTAAAACAAATGACAAAGTGATGCATGTCTCCAAAATAGAGACTCTAAGCTTTCAAATGGTACCCCATATGAGGTCAGAGCTCCTCCACAGACATTTAAAATGTAAAGTATATACTTGATGATGTCATTCTGCAGAGTTTAAGAGGTTAAAGGATTAACACATTTTGGAACCTCATTATGGGTTCCAAATAATGATAAAAATGTCATAACATGAATCCCAGTTAAACTGAAATAATCCAGCTAAGAATAACAGCACAGCAAGCGATAAAGTGCATGCACACATTGTGATTTGGTGTTTAACTTTCTGTAAAATGTGTTCCCTTTTGTTCAGTCACTACGACGTAACGTTAGTGACTAAGGAATGGGGGTTTTGCTTAGAAGCCTATCATCTTCGAGCACTTAGAAAACGCCCAATGGCATGCCAATGCCATGGGCACGCGGAATTTGCATACGTAACTCCGCCTCACAGCATGAGTATAAAAGGAAGTACGTGGCAATATCGCATTACGTTTCTGCTTTCGGAGCCAAGAGTACCTACCTCTTCACTCCTCACAAGCCTTCTGAGACTCTGTCAGCTTCTTCGAGACGAGCAGCTTTCCAGTCGGTGTTGGTGTGACGGCGCGTTCCAGTGATCGCATACTTCCTGCCTGCTGATCTGCGCAGTGGTCTGCTAGACAGCTGGTGTGTGTTTCCCTGGGCGCTTCGGCATCGACTGCGAGGCTTCCTCTCACAAAAAGAGCTTGCGCGTGGCACGTCCTTTTCAGGATGTCTCGCCTGTGCACTTCTGGGTGCGGTAGATTTCTCTCGCCTTCTGATGGGCACGAGCGCTGTTTGGTGTGTTTGGGCTTTCAGCACGTTCAGGCAGCGCTCGTAGATGATTCATGTTCTCACTGCGGGAACATGGTCATCTCGGTGTTACGGTCGAGACTCCGTGAACTCCGTGCCGATGTCGGAGCGAGATTCCCCTCTGCCACACCCCAATCTGCGGTCTCTACGGGAGGCTGCACTTTGGCTGGTGGCCAGGGTGACCTGAGGGTGACGGTGTGGAATAAAGCTCCGACGCTCATGCCTTGGCCCACACCCCCCTCTCATGCACCTGACCCGCCCCTTGTTCAGGCGTCTACATCGGGGCCGGCTACTGCTGTCCCGACTGTGGCGTTTGATGCGACAGAACACGAGGAAATATCTATTGCCACATCACAAGGTGGGCTGGAGTCATCTGAGGATGATGATTCAGCTGCGTTGCCGCCTTCGGGCGTTACAGCGTTGCCCGAGTCGGACCCAGAATTGACAGCCATGCTCTCTCGGGCCGCCGCAGCGCTTGGGTTGGAGTGGAACCCTCCGCCCCGACCTGAGCGTTCGAGGTTGAATGATTGGTTTTTGGGGGCGGCGTGTCCGGACTCCCGGAGCGGCGGCCAAGCGGTGCTCCTGACGCGGACAGCTCAGGGATGGGCAGTTCTTTCTGGGAGCCGACAGCAGGGTCGCTCCTACCCCCGGTGGCAGCAGCACCCTAATGTGGTTAAAGAAAGAACTGACAATCCCATCCCTGAGCAGCCAGAGACCGGCGATGACAGTGTGCGCCACCCCCGGGTCCCGCCACTCGCATCCCTCTCTGTCGCCAGACTCCTCTCAGAGCAGACCCCAGTGGAACGCACATCCTTCCCTGGTCTCCTCTGTCAGGACGCAGCCGTTAACCATGCCCCCACACCGGGACGCCCAAAAGCCTCCCATGTCTGGGCCGGTAACGCTGCCTCGCTGCCCCACCCTGGGTACGTCTGTGCTCCGTATGACCCTGCTGGTGCAGTTCCTGGGAGCCTGGCTTCAGCTTCTGGGACTGTCCCGCTGGGTCATGCGGACCATCAGGCTCGGCTACGCGATTCAGTTCACGCAGGCTCCTCCCCGCTACAGGGGAGTCTGCCATACCATTGTCGGGGCCAACGCCCCCGTCATGCGTGCGGAGGTTGCCCCTCCAGCCGAAATGAAGTCGGGGTTCTACAGCCCTTACTTCATTGTACCCAAGAAAACCGGTGGGTTACGACCAATCGTGGACCTTCGCATCTTGAAACGAACCCTGCACAGGCTTCCGTTCAAGATGTTGACTGCGAAACGCCTTTTCGAATGCGTTCGTCCGGACTATTGGTTTGCAGCAATCGACCTGAAGGACGCCTACTTTCATGTCTCCATCCTTCCTCGACACAGACCGCTCCTACGGTTTGCTTTCGAGGGGCGGGCATATCAGTACGCGGTCCTCCCATTCGGGCTATCTCTGTCCCCTCGCATCTTTACGAAGATTGTTGAGGCAGCCCTTGCGCCCCTTCGGCAGCACGGGGTTACGCATCCTGAACTACCTCGACGACTGGCTCATACTGGGCCACTCTCGAGCGCAGGTTTGCGAACACAGAGAACAGGTGCTCCAACACCTAGCCCATCTGGGCCTTCAGGTCAACTGCGAAAAGAGCAAACCTCAGCAAACCCCAGCGCAGAGGATCTCTTTTCTCGGTATGGACATCGACTCGGTCGCCATGTACGTGCAGCTTTCGAGTGAGCGCACGCAGTCTCTGCTGACTTGCCTCTGTCAAATCGAGAGCAGGACTGCGGTTCCACTGAAACTGTTTCAGAGGCTCCTGGGGCATATGGCATCTGCAGCCGTGGTGACGCCGCTCGGATTGCTTCATATGAGACCGCTTCAGCATTGACTTTGAGACCGAGTCCCGAGATGGGGATGGCAGTCTGGCACGCTCTGGGTACAAGTGACTCGGGCCTGCTTACAGACTCTCACCCTGTGGTCGAACCTCAGTTTTCTACGGGCTGGTGTGCCTTTAGAACGAGTTTCCAGGTATGTTGTCATATCGATGGATGCCTCTGCCACGGGCTGGGGTGCCATGTGCAATGGACAAGCAGTCGCGGGGTCCTGGACAGGACCTCAGCGCCTCCTGCATGTCAATTGCCTCGAGTTGCTGGCAGTACGGTTCGCCCTGCACCGCTTCCGGGCGTTGCTGAAGGGTCAACATGTGCTAGTCAGGACAGACAACACGGCCGTTGTAGCATACATCAACCACCAGGGCGGTCTACGCTCCCGCCGTATGTCTCAACTCGCCAGCCATCTCGTTCTATGGAGTCAGAAGCGCCTGAGGTCCCTTCGTGCTGTCTATATTCCGGGAGTTCTGAACCGTGCAGCCGATGAGCTCTCACGGTCTCAGCCACTGCCGGGAGAATGGAGACTCCATCCCCAGACGGTCCAGCTGATTTGGGAACAATTCGGGGACGCGGAGATAGATCTGTTTGCCTCCCACGACTCTTCCCACTGCATCCTGTTCTATTCCCTGACCGAGGGCACGCTCGGCACGGATGCACTGGCGCACAGCTGGCCGCGGGGCCTACGCAAATATGCGTTCCCTCCAGTGAGCCTGCTCGCACAGCTTTTGTGCAAGATCAGGGAGGACAAGGAGCAGGTCCTTCTGGTCGCCCCGTATTGGTACGGCCATACCTGGTTCCCCGAACTCGTACTCCTTGCAACAGCCCCTCCCTGGCCTATTCCTCTGAGACCGGACCTCCTTACTCAGAGTACCCTTTGGCACCCACGTCCCAATCTGTAGAACCTCCACGTGTGGCTCCTGGATGGGACGCGGCAGGTTTGAGTAGCCTACCACCTGCGGTGGTCGCTACCATCACTTCCGCTAGGGCAGAGTCCACTCGGCATGCCTATGCGTTGAAGTGGAACCTCTTCGTCACCTGGTGCTCTTCTCACCAAGAAGACCCCTGGAAATGCCTGATCGGGTCTGTGCTCTCGTTCCTCCAAGAAGGGTTGGAGCGAAGGCTGTCTCCCTCCACCCTTAAAGTTTATGTGGCCGCAATATCTGCCCATCACGATCTCTTGGAGAACAAAAAGGTAAGTCAGCACGACCTGATCATCAGGCCTCCCTTTGAGCCTTTGCAGTCAGTGGATCTTAAATATTTGTCAATGAAGACAGCGATCCTGACTGCATTGGCCTCCGTTAAGAGGGTCGGGGACCTGCAGGCATTTTCGGTTGACAAAGCGTGCCTGGAATTCGGGCCGGACTACTCTCACGTGATCCTGAGACACCTGGATATGTGCCCAAGGTTCCCACCATTCCGTTCAAAGACCAGGTGGTGAACCTGCAAGCGCTGCCCATGGAGGGGGCAGACCCAGCCTTGGCATTGCTCTGTCCAGTACGCACCCTCCGCACTTATGTAGACAGGACGCACTGTTTCAGGACCTCAGACCAGCTCTTTGTCTGTTATGGTGGAGAGCGGAAGGGAAGTGGTCTCTCAAAGCAAAGGCTGTCTCACTGGATAGTGGACACCATTGTTTTGGCTTACCAACAGCAAGGTCGACCATGTCCTCTTGGGCTTTAGCGCATGGCGCCTCGCTAACAGACATCTGCAGAGCTGCAGGCTGGGCGACACCGAACACATTCACCAGATTATATCATCTCCGAGTGGAGCCAGTGTCCGACTATGTACTCGCCCCCCCCGAGGGGCCGGTAATGGACCAGGCTCAGGTTTCTTTGCTTGCTTGCCATTCCACTCCACGGACTGGATACGTGCAATATTTTCCTCAGGTGAGCTCCCCGAGAGCCCTGAGTCCCTCCAGCACTGCTTACGCCGATACCTGTGTCTGCCCTCTAACGAGCCCAGACCCTCGTGTCCGGCCAGGTGCCCCGTGTGCATGGTTCCCCTCCGGCGACCCCCACACGTGTATTTCCACCGTAAGCCTCCGCTGTGAGCAGGTGTCTTTCCCTTGGCAAGTCCCTGCCACCCTGGGGTTAAAAATCCACCTTCGGCTGGTATTCTAGAGTTTTCCCATATGCAGCCCTCAGTGGGTCATATGTGTACTCTCTAAGTCCTCCCTACGGGTAGGCATCTTTGTATACCTCCACTGGAATATGCCTCCCAGTGTATCTTGGTATTCCTGTGATAAGTGGGAGTCCCTCGTCCATACTAGTCTTATGACAGGGAACTCACACTTACGCAGGGCACTGGAAGACGGCTGAGTTGCGTGATTTTATTGGGACCCCCATTCGTTAGTCACTAACGTTACGTCGTAGTGACTGAACGAAAGGGAACGTCTCGGTTATGGATGTAACCCTCGTTCCTTGAGGAGGGAACGGAGACATAACGTCCCGTTGCCACATCAGCCGTGCTACCTGGAACGCGGAGTTCAGTCTTGGCTCCTCAGCAGGTAACGTAATGCGATATTTCCACTTACTTTCTTTTATACTCATGCTGTGAGGCGGAGTTACGTATGCAAATTCCGCATGCCCATGGCATTGGCATGCCATTGGGCGTTTTCTAAGTGCTCAAAGATGATAGGCTTCTAAGCGAAACCCCCATTCGTTAGTCACTAACGTTACGTCTCTGTTCCTCCTCAGGGAACGAGGGTTACATCCGTAACCGAGACGTTTTCTTCCACTTATGTATGTTTACTCTGTGAATAGCCTAAATTAGATGTCTGGCCTGCATTTATCTTTCCCCCCATCCCCCGTCTTTTTCCAATACTACAAAGTGCATTACATTGTTTTTTAATGGCAGAATTATGAGCATTCTGTTGTACAAACTGTTACCATTGAATTCTAAAATGGTTAAGAACATATTTTAAACTCACATTATGTCCTTTGCAGAAAAAGTTCTGGTATGTTTGACAAAATATGTGAGCATGATAATAAACACAACGAGGAACAACTAGAAACTGAAGGTTTTTGGCATTTGAGAGTGAAGTTACAGTACACTTGCCCTGTACATAGAGTGCCTGTCAAAAGAAACACTTCGAAGGCGTGTGACACATCCTGCCCTGTCATAAATTTGAACCAGTAACCTGTAGAAAATCAGAGTCATGGCTAAAATATGTATGAGAACAAATAATGATATAATGATGGAAATTAAATAGTTGTGATCACGGTTTCTTGATATAATTCTTATGAAATGACTGGACATTCTGGACAGTATTGGCACCGGCTGGTCTGCCTGCTTCAATAATGAGGTAAGTAAAGATAAAGGAGCTGGGGGATGGGGTTCTTTATAATAAAACATGTATATAATCATTTTAATAATGGAAATCATCTCTGGAAAACATTAAGCATCCTGAAGACTCTTTGTCCGGCTCCGGCCATACACTGCAGTGCTCTTCTTTTTAGACTTTTATGGCACCGCTTAGCGAATGACTGAAATGTACATAAAAAAACATTTATGTGACAAGTGAAAGCCTACAAGCGTTTAGCTGAAGGAACCCATTAAGAACTGTTATGTATGCTGATGTTAGTGTTCAGTAATCCACAGGAAACAGGGGAGGACAGGGACTCACACTGAAGTTCTCAGAAATCTTAAATGGAAAAGGAAACCACTTTTCAAAAATACCGTAGTTAGTTTGCACTAAGGGTATGTTATCCTCACGAGTCATCTTCACACCCACAGCTGTGTCACTTTTATGCATTATGCATTATGTGAGATGATTCAGACCACTTTTAGATGCTACCTGTTAACACGTTGCATTCAAATGATTTGTGTTGTAAAAATTTGTAGGAATTTGCCATTCTTTTTCAGTAACAGTGACCTCTACTGGCATCTAAATGAATGCAACAATAAATCAGCTGATGGGCTGATCAATTTAATTGCTCTTCTCCTTCATGGATTTCAATAGCCTATCATAGAGTAAAGGTGATGATACATGGGGCAATTTTTCTGAGCAATGTTGCTGGGCAATGTTACAAAGCAATGTTGCTTGGTCACTTTCCCATTGGGAATGGGCAACAAATTTCTATCTGGACACTTTAGATCGGTCATGGGCCCTATGTCTTACCTGGTTGCCCGTCGACAGCAATATTGCCTAGTAATTTTGCTCAAAAAGTTGTCCTGTGTATCATCACCATAAGTCTCATTAATGTTTCCGTTAAGTATGAACTTTGTCTCAGAGTTTCTCCTAAAATAGTTTTGGGATAAATAAAAACAGACACAAATGAGATAAGCTGACATGCAGTAAAAGTATGGAGCTATAAAATGTGGATAGTTTAGTTTTTTTTCTTCTTACCTTTGAATGCAGATTTGGTTTCCTGTAAAATCTGAGCACAAAGCATGTAACATTGTGGAAATAATATTTGGTATGTCCTTTTTCTTTGCTTAAATGTCAGCAGCGCTTGAGCTGCATGAACTCCACAATTATTGTAAAACATGATAATCATGTTCTCCGGCATGATTTGATAATGTTCCAAAGAGCGTTGTGACCACCAGAACATCTGACCTTTTGTACATAGGAGTCAAAAATCTGCTTATTTGAGCAGTGACCATAGGCTATGTTCAGACTACCAGCAAAAATCTGATTTTTTGCATATCAAGATGAGTTTTTGAAAGTCTGGATTTGAAACACATTCTGAAAGTCGATAGTTGAAGAGACGACAGCTTTGAATAAAGCGGTACATAATAAAGACGATGCATTAGTCCAGTGCAGCGGCTACACATTGTCATGTTGTAAATAAGACAACTGTATTGCAAACAGGAGGAGCTGCAAATGGAGACTTGAAGTCGGACATTTTCTGCTTCCCGCAGTGATGCCCGCGTTGTGTTTGCATTCTTTATCACAGCTGAAGTGAAATAAATGCAATATTTTTCAATACACAGTCATGTAATACTTTATGCACTGCTTAATACAGCATAATAAAGTTCAACATATAAGCCTACACTATCAATGAAGTGGGGTCTACGTTTTTTATCAGTTTTATTTTGATAAACATGACAATATAACATTGTGACTGCATGAAAAAACAGATTTGTGAGCATTAGTAGAGTTTTAGAATAAACACGAAACACACGTGATCGCTGTCATGCGGTGAATCTGGCCAATCGTGGAACAGCTGTATCGTCATCAAAGCTCTTGCAGCTGCTCTGGTGAAGCTGCGCAAAATGCACCAGCCGGCTGCTCTCGAATCGTTCTCACCACCTGATATCACTCATCAGTTCACGGTTATAAACCACCATCTCCCTTCACTCCCTGTCTGGTCTTGTCTATGGACACTACAGACTGTCTCCACTCACCTGTGTTACTTACCTGTCCGTCATCCGTATACTGTTCGTCTACATCTGTTCACCCAGCCACCTGCACGCCGGCATCCACGCTGACCAGCCAGCCTTCTGGTTCCCTGCAAGATACACAAAGACTGTGATCACCAGATAAGCTTCATTCCTTCCGCTATTCAACTTTTTACTCCTCTCTGGATCCCCGTTCCCCTCAGTCTGCCCATAAAATAAAGTTGTGTTGATCTTACTATCCTTTGTCCTCTTCTGTTTATGACACACACACACACAAACCGTTGTTTATACACAATGTGGACAGTCAATCATTTTAGATTAGATTCCAATCAGATATACAAATAATTGGATTTGGTCTGACAGTGTGAATGTTGCCACAATCTGGATGATCTGAATTGATGCTCTGAATTGATGCTCGGATTTTGAATTGTCTTTTGTGTCACTCTTAAAGTCCCTTGTAGTCAATTTTATCCCTTAAAACTAATCTTTGATCACCAAAATATTTGAGAATTTCCTTGTGAAAAATTCTTTATGCTTTAAAATAGCTTGAATGTAAATCTACACCCTTCATTTAGTAGGCCTATATGTAGATGAAAGAATATGCAACTGAGCCCCGTCTCCCCTCAATCACACCAGCTCAGAGATCCACTTTTGGTCAACTTTTACTCAAGTTACTGTATGGTACTGAATGGTATCTTTAAAACATTCAGTTTTTCTGAATTGCTAAAACACAATCCCATTCTCTGAACCAAATTCACAATAGCATGAACCAATTCATCAAATCACTCTTTCTGTCAAACACTAAACAAGTTCAGGTAGTTTAGACACCATTTGCAAATATCAAATGCTCTCCCTGCTCTTGTCCATGCTAGGCTGCTTGGATGCACAGAGAGTTCTTGCCCAGAACGGAACCATACCAGCAATCCAAACTGTATGCTAATAGACAATCAATCATAGTAGATAGACGATAGTGGTCCTGACAGAAATCATGCACTCTTTTTGCAAAACTCTAAACACATTCTCACTTACTAAAATATGTATCGCACTTGTGTTTCAAAATGCTAAACACAAAAGTTAAACACAAGTAAAACACAGTTGTCATTGTTTACACACAACGACTCAAAATTGTTCACACTTATTTCTAATGATGTGACCAAACCAACTGCATAATACAAGTCAGTTCAGAGTTGTCAAAATTGACTCAAAATGTTGCACTGAATGTTGATATCAATGGAAGCAAACGATATAAGAGGAAGAGTAATGTAAGAGGTGGTGAACAAGGAGGAAGAGGCTGAGGATGAGAAAGTGCCAGGTATGGAGGATGTTGTCAAGTCTGGATCAGACCCAACATGAAGACGTGATGCTGAGGCAGAATAAATCTCTCACGGAGTCTGCTTACTACTATACTTTATGTAATTGTAAAATTTGTTTACTTTGTTACAATATACTTTTTTTCTGTAACTGCATGCTTTGGATTCTGTGTTCTCCATTTTTTGATGTAGTGTCTAATGAATGATCTGTAATGTTTATAAAATTGACTCGCTGGTGTGTATGATCTGAAAGCACATATAAAATGGTTTTGAGGCAATTGTTTGATTTTTTCCAGAAGAGTCAGAGGTTCTCTGAATGTAGTTTGAAGAGTTGGTTTTGTGTTTAAGAGTTGGTTTTGTGTTGGTTTTGAGAAAGTGGGTGATGGTTTCGAGAAATGTGTCTTAGCAATTCAGAAAAAAACTGTAATATGATTAGCCTTTGGCTTGACTATGTCATCAAACAGCTAATAATGTGTTGCTAGCAACCAATGTAGTGTTAATGTCATCTCAGTCTTCTTTCTGAAATTTAGCATCCTTAGAAATGCTTTGAACATAGAACGTCGGTGGAGAAAGGCATATAGTTCATCAAAACATCGTAATATACATCATAATACATACTTCACCCGCTGTATTGCTAGAAATACCAGATTTTTCATATCAACAGAAAATTATACTGAGATAACCTGGCTTCTCTTGCTTCAAAGCATAGTAATGATGATTTGCTAAAGCCCGCCCACATGTTGATGTGATTGGTTACAAGGTAGTTTGTGATGTAAAAAAAACACCAGCGATTTGTCTTCACTGCAGTTTTAAACAGAAAATCCTCAGCAATGGTGTTGACTTGAATTTGCACATGATTCGTCTGAAAAACATATTAAAAACACCACATAAACATACAAAAACCATTAAAAACTTGATTTAGTCTAAAAGTTACTGCTTATAAGTAGCACTTCCAGTCCCATTGCTGGCCGTATTGGTGTGGTGGGTCTTCTTCTGGTGCCCCCCTCAGCACTTGGTGCCCTACATGCAGCGCATGATGGGGTGGTGGGAGCGGCGGCGCTGAGTACTTCCTAAAACATTCTATAACTGCTTAGAATGTTCTAGGACTGTTGAGAACGAACTGAATCTGTTTTTCTAGAACAACCCAAATCTTGGTTTACATATATGTGTAGGAGAGAGAGAGAGAGAGAGAGAGAGAGAGAGAGAGAGAGAGAGAGAGAGAGAGAGAGAGAGAGAGAGAGAGAGAGAGAGAGAGAGAGAGAGAGAGAGAGAGAGAGAGAGAGAGAGGTTGTTTGTTGTTTTTCTATTATGGCATTTGAAAGGTTCCTATTTTTGTTTTGGGAGTCTCCAACAACAGGTTTACATGCATGCAAGGTCAAAAAACACTTTCATTGTCTTATAATATGCATTCATTTTTACCTTATCTGATCAACTACTCCAAAAGGATTCGCTCAATGATAAACACAAACATTTTCCCAAACCCCTTCTTTGCGTGACGCTAATCTGCGGTGGTTGGTCAGATGACCCAGTCAGTTGTGATTGGTATACTGCGTGCAACGGAACGCCTATCACCATTACTCGATTACGGCTTGTCGAGTGTTGACAATTTTATACAGTGTATAAACAGACATGGCATCAATTTTGCCTTACCAATTCGAGCCAGAGTCCGACGAGGAAACGTCCAGAGTTGCTGATGAACCAGAAAGTCAATCGCAAACACGACTGGAGCAGGACCTTTCTCAATGTTAAGTGTCAATGTAGTTTATGGCACTTCAGGCCGATTGAACATGCAGAATCGGAGTAAGAATGTCTGAGAAGTGAGGTGTTGTAATCTGATTAATCTTGCTGTCTGTCGCCATTTTTTAGTTTAGTGTAATGCCTCACAGACAAATAATTGCTGAATTTATTTAGTGCATGTGTGTGGAACTGTATAAAAATGCCAAGCGAGGCTGAAAATGCAGGCACTATGCTAATGTTTCGTCTTGACGTCACAACAAAACGTCTTGGGATTCGTTAAAAAAAACGATTCGTCGACTCTTACTTTTGAGAGACAATAACTTAATATACGCTGCACTTTCAGATTTAAAACATTGCAGGATGTTTTCATTAACTTAGAGCTTTGTTACACACTACTTGAAAGGTAATTTTCAAAAATCCATAATAGGGGCATTTTAAGCAAAAGTTTATCGATTTATAATACATGAAATCTTTTATTTGAAAAATAGTCAAAAAGTTATAATATATAATCTTAAAAGTCCCATGGCATGGCATTTTTCTATTATTTTATAATGTTTCCTGAGGTGTACTTATATTGTTAGTATGATTTTTACATCAAAAAATGTCATAATTTAGAAATAAAAGGCATTTTTTATATACTGTTATTACCCCTCTAGCTGAATGCCCTGTTTCAAGGGGCGTGTCTGCTGTGAGACTTCAGTGTAAACGCCCACTGTTGTGATTGGCTGACATCTTTGCATTTGAAATGAGTGTTAGATTATGTTGCGGAGGGGGCATGGTTTAGCGAGGCACTGCTGCACGCACTGCATGCATGAGAGAGAGAGAGCTGACTGACTGGACACTCATGAACCACGGAGAGCTGGAGGAAGTTTTATTGTACTGAGTTGTTCAGAGTGCTGTGCTGTTAGCGTAAGCTTATTGAGAGTTCTGAATAAAAAGTCCCAGTCATGTCGACTCTGTCTTCTTCCACCTTATTCTACGAACTTTGTAACACATTAATTGTACCATTACAGCCGTCGAGATGAACGAATCGTCAAAGTGTGGATTATATCTCTCACAAAATGCTTTCACCACAACTAACAGTAAACACGACATTGATATGAATACAGTAAGAGCTTCGCTGTGCTGCATAACAGCGTCATTCATTATAATGACAGTTTTGGCAAGTGTGCAGATACACTCAGCTCTGAACATTATAAAAAAGTGTTCTTTGATTGCTCTCTGTAGTTTAATCACTTAAAAATCGGATTTGTTTCATGCTGCTAACAGAAACGATCGTTTTAGTCACTGGCTTGATTCACTGATGCATTATGCTTAGGGCATCAAGACGGCGATCATTAAACGATCTAGAAAGAAAGTCTGTGTGAACTTGAATGATTAGCTACTCATCAGAAATCACTGATCACAGATCAGGCATTAATGAACACTGTTGCCCACTGTTTGTCGCGGTGCTGTCAAATCCATATTGTAAAGTCTGTTTGTAAAGCCTGTGCTGACATAAACTGAATCCATTTTCTACGAGAGCTCTGGGCGGGCAAAGCAGAGGAAGGGGAGGTAACCTTTCGTGGTATGACGTCATAACAGGAAAATTCAAGATCAGCTTATCTTAGCTGTCATTTTCTCAAAGGCAGAGAAAGACAGCCAGAACTCGGTTTATACCCATCAAAATTTCTAGCTACCATATACAGGCTAGGGGAACAAAAAAAAAACTGTCATGGGACCTTTAAATATTTCTCATTAATTGTTTTTTCTCAGAGTCTCAGAGTTTCAATTTAATCTCATTGCTGTGCAGGAATAGCATTATTAAAGAAATACAATTTGTGATTTTTCTTTATGGGCATAGTCTTTTGAACAAAACAGGTTCTACTCAGGATTCATCAAATACACATGAAATCCACTGCATGCTCTTTTCAGATTTATTATGTTTTATAGTTGACACTGAAAGACGTCGTCACATTGCAAAGAAGCTCAAAGTTTTTATCAACAACACAACAAATTTAGTTGTAGTCCATGAATTATGATTTTTTTTTTTACTTTTTACTATTGGTCCTTTTAGAGATGACTGAAATCTTGTGGTTGAAATAAGAATAGCATGAAGGGCACACATTATTCAACTACCCTCTGAAATACTGAAAACATCTGCACAAAATCCATTTCAATTACAAATGTTGCCTCACATTTAATGGTATGTTCCTCTAAATCAATTTCAAATCATTTCAAAGTGAATTCCACAGTAATCTGCAAATCACAGCGAATCATTATGTCAATAGAAATCAGTATCATGGATTCAACAGTCTCTTGAATACATCACAGTTCCTGTAAATATGTTTTCCATTCACACTTAATGGACAACAGGTCAAAGTAATTGTATCACTGTACAATTGCTCACTGTAAATATGCCGCGGTCATCAGAGAGTTTGACACATCTGACTATTTCTCAAAGGCCACATGGACAACACAGTATACAGATACCCAGCAGCTATGAGTCTTTTCATTCTGGTCCAGTGCAGATAAGTTGTTTTTTTTTTCATAATAATTCCATTCAGTGTACATTTTCCACTTTTAAACTAATATTTTTAAATTATCCACATGGAAATACATTAATCTCCTTTAAAACACAATGTCCTTTTTCCTCACATTTGCTTCTCAACTGTGTTCAAGCCAGTACTTATAACAAGAATACTACTAGTCTTTGAGGAAAAATCAAACAATTTGTAAGGGCTGGCAGTGGGTCAGAGCTCTGAGAAAGCAGACAGTAAACTCTGTCTTTGTTTATATGTCTGTTTCCTTCAGGCCGTAGCACTCTGTGAGGTCATAGATCTGGTAGCCGCTCTGTTCGCTGCAGTCATTATAGATCCCCATTGAGACTGTGTCAATCTCTGTCCGGGCCAGAGCAGATGTGCTACTCTTCCCAGTACCATTCTTGATCTTATTGGAAAGGTTGTTCATTTTCTCCTTGAGCTGGAAGGAGGACTTCTGTAAAGGGGGGAAGAAGCTCCAGCTCTTCAGACTAAGAGGCCGGCTTTTGCTCTGGCAGGAATAAATAGAGTTACCGCACTGCTCGTGAAAGGGAAATCCAGAGCAAAAGTCTCTGTGCGGGTCCCTCCGGGGTCCCCGCATGGCCGTTCTCCAGCGCTGATCGTAGAACCGGCGCAAAATGCGACGCCGCTGCTGGCACTGGCAGCGCAGGAGACGAGTGAAGGCGCGCTGGAATTCCTTGCTCGAGCAGGGGTAAATTACGGGGTTAATGCAACTGTTGAAGTATCCCAGCCAGAAGATTACTTTGAACACAATCTCAGAAGGCTTCAGAGCTGGGAAGAAAGAACCTGAGGGCGCAAAGAAAGAGAGAGAAAGTGAGGTGGAGAAATATTTAGTTGTCGGCTCAAGAGAAATTATTTACATGGGAAACAACGCTGTGCCTCAAGTAAACTTAGCCTGAAGCTACCATTCTCCTCCCACGTACTGAAAAATTCAAATCCACGAGTTCACCCTTTAAAACCATGTGTGCCTAATTATACCCAGCAGACAGATTATATACTTCATACATTGTTTTTTTCCTTCAACTCACTGAAGAAATCTAATGCATTTTAAATAATAAGTGGCATATCTTCTAACAGTCTTTTTGAAACAATTTGTATTTTGTTCTGTCTGCAGGAGACCAAGAGTGGGAGCAATGCCAATATGTCATTCCCAAATTCTCCTCCAAACCAAACAAGGACTATTTTCTTTGATAGACTGGCCACATAAGCCAATTAGTCATCACAATCAACATGAACTGCTGTTTGCAACACATTTTACTGCAGTAATTTCTGAGCAAAATATGTTTTACGAAACAAATGCAAGGCAAGACATTATTTTATCCGTTGGGAATTGATTGGAATGTGAAAAGTGGTTGGACTAATATAAAACTTTGCCTAAATAGCTATTTGCTTATAATGTTACCCAAGATGACGTCAGTGGAAATAGAAATTAGTTTTAGGGGAGGCAAGTTGTTGCATTTTGATTAAAGATTATGAAGAGAAATAGTTTGTTTGGAGTAACATGCACCAATGAATCGTTCACAATAAGACCAGAATTGTGCTTTAAAGAGATAGTTCACCCCCAAATGAACTTTCTTTTAAAAGTAAAATATTATTAAATTATTGGTATAGTGGAAAAGGGCTCTTTAGAAATATTAAAATGCTCTTCACATTAAGAAAATAATGGTTCTTTCAATACTCAAAAAAAAACAAAAAAAAAAACAATAATGTGTTTAGAAAGTTAAAGTTTAAGTAAGCAGAAATTGCAGATTTCATACATTTGAATTGCTCTTAACTTGAAATATTTGAGTAAGCTCATACATTTAACTTAACATGATCATGAAATCTCAATTTAAATATTTGGTTGCACTTTATTTTAAAGGGGTGATGAATTGAGAAATCAACTTGCCTTTGAGCCTTTGATATATAAAAGTTAATTGTGATATAAGAATATCCTGTAGGTTTTGGAGCTGAAAACTTCCTTGTTAGTCAAAGAAAAGCTTTTATTGACACCAGGCCCAGAAAACGCTCAATCTCAGAATATGTTGACCCTTGACGTCATCGTATGCTGAAACGCCGCCTCAACAGGTAAATATGTACACCTGATTCTGTAGCCCCGCCCACCGACTCGTGGAGCTAAACGGATCACGCTACCGAGCAATAAACATCCCAAAGATAGCAAGATATTGCACTGTGCCTGGTTGTGGAAGAACACAGCCGCTGTATAAGCTTCCTTCGGATTCTAATATTGGAAATGTGTGGTTGAACTTTATTTTTAATGAATATCCAGACCAGCTCACGTGGGGAATACATTGCACATTTGTTCATTTACAACCACGGGTTCGTTTGTTAACAAAAGACTGGATTTGCAGACAGGAATAGATTACATGAATGAATGAAGCCACACACTAATGGGAGTAAAACATGTTTTTATATGTAATAGTATTGCATTGTGTAACAGGGTGTTTTGGTGTTGGTTCATGTTCATTGTTCTTGGTTCTGTTTTCAGTTATCATGTTCTTGGTTATGTTTGAGTTTGTCATGCACTTCCTGGTCTTGTCATGTGATTCCCATGCCCTCATGTGTTGTGTCATGTCATTGGTTAATTGTCTCATCACTGTTCACAGGTCTCTTGTCATTAGTGTGTGTGTATTTAAGCCCTCATGTTTGCCATGTGTCTTTGTCTGTTATTGACGCGGTAACCCGTTGGTGGTGAGTTTTATGTTTAGCCATGACTTTGTTTTAAGTTTTATTAATAAATGCTGCACATGGGTTCAAAACACTTGCCTCCAGTGGATATATGTTACACATCGTTACAGATTAAATACAATGTTACATTGTGTACATGTCTAACTAAACATAACTTACCACTGTCACAGAGCTCACAAAGCCCAACGTCCCGGGGCTATGTGTTTTCCAAACGGGCTACCAATACGTATCATCTTAAATAGTGAAATAATATTCCTTTCTTTGTGCATTGTTCACTCTCTTGACTTGATATTTGAAGAAAATTGCAATCGCCTACTGCTCACCCCTCCCTTTCGAAGCACATAGAGAAGCTACGGTGGCCGACACAGGACAAAGATGTCGTCGTCTGAGTAGCTAGCGTTCTGTTGAGCAGTTTGTCTGTTTAGGGCTACTGTAGAAAACATGACAGTGCAAAATGGTGACTTCACTTTAAGGGGACCTGCGGTGTGTGTTGATATAAATGGCTCATTCTAAGGTAATACAAACAAAATGGTTCATTATCTAAGGTCTTTATACACCACTAAAAACATAGTTATGTATATTATATTGTATTTCTGTCAATAGATCCTCAGAAATACTACCCACGGCACTTTTAAGTTTGTTTAAATTAAAAGAAACAAGTTCATAAAACTCAAAACAATGAAACAATTTAGATTACTTAAAGTGTCAAATGTGTACTTTTGTGAACTCAAAAGAAAAAGAGAAGTTATACTAATAAACATTAATTTGATGGAACTAATGTGTTTAATTTGAGTTGGCTCTACTCAAACCAATTAATTATTTTGAGTTTTAGGGTTAATAGTAAAAAAAAATAATAATAATCTTTGGTTTTCCACAGACGAAAAAATATCTTCACGTAGATTTGGATCAACATGAAGGTGAGTAAATGATGACGCATTTTGAGTGAACTATCCCTTTAAGAAAGCAAATAAGAAAATGTTTATTCCATAACTTGTGCAGCAGCAGGCATGCACAAACTGAAGATATAGAGCATATTTGAGCGAGATGAATTTGGTTATGGATGGACTCTGTCTACATTGTATCTGTCTTCACATTCACTCCTACACATACACATACACATCTAAACTACCTGCACATTTCTGCTCCATCTACGTCTGACAGACACCACATATGTCTTGCCCATTTCCTACAGGGAGTGAGATGAGGTTAGCTTTGCATTATCTCACACATAAACCAGTTGTCGGCGCCCATGCCATGCATTTCAGTGTCATGAGAGGTCAGAGTCCCTCCCTGTCAGTGGAGATGTTTAAAAATAGCACCAGAGGGAATAGATATAAGGATGGACTGGGAGTAGTGTGATCTTGATGAACAAAAATATATGCTGCTCTCCCTCTTGTGTAAAGGTCGTAATTTGGACATTGTGATGAAAGCTACTGAGATAAAAGTGTTGTTGTTGTTGTTGTTTTGTTTTTTGTCAGAGAATTATGTACAATGTAGCAGCTCTTATTTTGGTGCAATATGGAACCATTATGTGTACTTCCACTGAAGAAAAAGTGGATCTTCTGACTCTTTTAGATCTGCTGTTCTGGTTTTAGGGGAACATCTGAGGGATTCTGCTAAAAGGATTTAGAAAAGCAAGCCGAACTAAAGTAGGCACTTACTGGTTGCGGAAAGCTTATCAATAAGCCAAAACATTTAATTAATGAATAAACGAAGGGGCAGGGGATGTGTATACATTTCTGAATTATGGATGCAGATGGCCTAATCATAAGTTAAGGAAATGGGTTCCGTTGGCACTTTGTCAGCAAATATCCAATGTGTTTTTATATCGACATGCATGTTCTGTACACTCTTAAAAGTAAAGGTTGCAAACAGGTTTTCACATGCCATAAGAACCTCCAAAGGAAAAGTTCTTAAAAGAACCATTTTTTTTCTTAGTGAAAACAAGAAAGAAAATAGTTATACTGATGCAGCAGTCAGAGAGGCTATTCATTTCATGCTGTAAGCTGAGAGTGTTGAATGCGTTCGTGCGGTCTATGTTTATAGCATTGAATTTGCCTGGCACGAGCCACTTGAGCTAGTGTTTTGGCAGGGAGCCACATGTTAAATTGTCTCATTGCACCTCACTGATCACCTGAAGAACGATTTACACGTGGTCTATGGCTATTGGCTACATGTGTAAGCTCCTGTCAACCTGCATGCCTGTGTCAATTTGATGTAAATGTATTAGAGGCTGACATAAGAGCTTGGGTCAAAAAGGTGCAGGATCCTTTTGACAGGCAGGCAGCGTAAATCAGACTTTCCAACTTAAATACCATTAAGCTCTCATATTCACAAAGCACAATCACAGAAGTCTTAAAAGATGGTATTTAGTGAAACTTAAAGGTCCCGTTCTTCGTGATCCCATTGTTCAAACTTTAGTTAGTGTGTAGTGTTGCTGTTAGAGCATAAATAATACCTGTAAAATTATTAAGCTCAAAGTTCAATGCCAAGCGAGATATTTTATTTAACAGAAGTTCCCTTTCAAAGCCTACAGCGAACGGCTGGCTTGGACTACATCCTGGTACTTCCTTCATAAATGACGTTGATAGAACAGTAGAACAGACTAACCTCCGCCCACAAGAATACGCCAAAAAAGGGGGCGTGGTCTTGTTGCTGTCCCACGTGGAGAAGAGGACGTGTCGCGTGGAGAAAAGGAATTGTTGCGTTTGAGTGTGTTTGTCGCCATGTCGTCGAGACGCTGTTATTTTCGTCCCGGAGTCAAATCACCTTTGTTTGGCTTTCCCAGGGACGCTGTAGAGATCATTAAGCGCGCATATATCTCCCGTTAAGAGGCGTGACCTTTCCACGTGCGCTAAGCTGCTGTCGAATCACAACACAGGACCGTGCTACGTTCGTTAAGCTGCTGTCAAATCAAAACACGGGAACCGCTGGCACAATCAGAACTCGTTACGTATTTCTGAAGGAGGGACTTCATAGAATAAAGGAACTCATCAGCCGTTTTCAGGAAAGTGAAAACAGCGGTATACAGATAAGTAAATTGTGTTAAAAATACTGTTTTTTTTTACACGCGAAACATGAATACGTTATATTGCACACTGTAAACACAATCAAAGCTTCAAAAAGACATGAAGAACGGGACCTTTAATGGAAAAATAACAAACATTAGTCATGGTGACATTCATAATGTTGCATAATGTAATCTTACATTGCCAGGAAATTAATTGCAAATATCACATGCCTACATAAATAACCTAAAAAAGTCTCATTCTCTAATTTGGACTTGTTGCACTATTCACGTACACATACAGAACTAACAAATTGCTATTATGTAATGACAATGTTTACAATGATTAGATATTGCAATTAATAAACCTTGCAGTTAACTGTCACGGAATATGTACCTATGCAATTTCATGAAAGTAGTTTGTAGTTTTCTTTAGGACATGGAATTTAGCAAACTGCATGGCCAATCAGCACAAATAAAAATCATAGTGAAATTAAATTCTCAGTGTTGCATAATCTTACATTGCCAATTCATTGCAAATATAACCTGAATATTCAATCTACTCACACACATGCACATGTTGTGTTTTCATGTTTTATGGGGACTTTCTATAGACACAATTGTTTTTTATACTGTACATACATCCCCTAACCCTACCTATCACAGAAAACATTCTGCATTTTTATATTTTCAAAAAACATTTAGTCTGATTTATAAACTGTTCAAGCTTCATGGGGGCAGTTCAGACAGTTCAGTTCTCAGATATTGCCATCTTTGTGGGGACATTTTGTCCATTTTGTATTATGTAGGGTTTACCTGGGCCACACACACAAATAAATGATGTTGCATTTGATGATTAATTGGATTAATCACACACACACACACACTCTCAAATGACTATAATGTGATAAAAATGTTTATAATTGAAATCAACAAACCTGACAATGCATTAAAAAATCACCAAATATTTACTGTAATTTCAAACATCTGGTTGTGTTTGTCACCAGAAGCAAGTCTTTCGCTGTCTAGCATATGCCAAAAGAAAAATATTTCCCTGATCCATCACAACAATAACAGTAACATTTTGTTGCCAAAAATATGACCTGTCATTTTAAAAACTTGTGTCACAAAAAGTACAATTATGTAAGTGGAGCTTGAGGCTGTTTATTAACAGACTGATTACTTATCCCGCTCATTGCATAGCTACTCACAAAAATAAAAATGAAACATAGACATGAAACATTGATTTGAGTTGAAATGATTTCCTAATATTATCTTTATATTACCTTAAAACTTACAACAAGAAAAAAATGCCCATTACAATGAACAATTGGTCTAGGAACAATACTAACAACATCACAGTAATATTAATACTGAAATGCTCTGAGGTCATTTTCACCAACTGAGATGCAAGATAGCATCAGTTGCGTTGGTGTGAAACAAGACAGAATGAGTCTGCAGAGAGAGACATGAAATATCTCTGTATGAAATGTCCACCGGATGAGTGGATGGATATACAGTGGGATATTAGGCAAGATCAAGCTACTGAATGACCAATTTTAACATTTTAAAGAGCCATGTAAATAAAATAAATAAATAAAAAAACACTTTTTATTAATTATTTTTAATAACCAGAATATATAATACCATAAAATAGAATGCAGAATAAAATATAAGAACATTCCCGCAGATTTCCAAATGCCTTCACACTGAAGAACGCTCTAACGTCATTCAACCCTTCTTTTCTAACACAGCGACTCACAGTTTGTGCTTCTCCAGTGTACGTGTGGATCTAAGCCATGTCATATCCCTCCTCTGTCCTGGTGGCTGGCTGTTTCTGAGGCTTTGGAAAACGAAAGCACCCTATTTAACTCAACTCGTTAATAGCCGTGATTAAGGCAGTGGAGCGTTGGGCGAAAGGAGGTTAGGGACCTGAGTGAAAGGGCCTCCTTCATTTTCTTAGGCCCCCCTTCCCAAACCATCTTGATCCCAGAATTTCACCAATACCACATGCAGGTCTTGCCAGGAGATGTTATCAACCACTGCTGCCCTATTTTTCCCCACAGTGACAGTGAGTTGAATACTAGCAGGGACTGTCAAAACCGCACTTCTGGAATACCCTGGAGATGGATGGGATGGTGGGTTTGAGGGGAAACCAATACATTGAGGGGAATGTACAATGCCAGCCATATGTTTTTTAATTATTTTGAATGTAGACTAATTATTTCAATAAATAACTAATAGTCAACATCATAATCATTACTATTTGTTTGATTGTTTAGATACTTAAGACGTATGCCTGTGAGCAACATCAAAATTCCTTTAATGTAATGGGAGACTGTTTTTTTCCCCCTTTTCTAGCACGTTTTTTGGCCTCTGTGACATATTTTTGGGTAATGGTTGCGTGACTGGAACACTGAATCTAATGTCTTTCCTTTAGTCTCCCATGGGTTGTCTTTGATTGAGCATATACCAATGTATCATCCCTGCATTATGAATATCCATAGCATCTTTTTTATTTTCTGCAGGACTCAGGTTTAGTTATTAACCCTGGGATGCAAAGAACTTAATCATTGCACAACTTCTGTTTTTCATGGGGTTTGGTGACAGGACATTTTTGACACATGATTGTGGCCAGTGTGTTTTAAAGGAAAAACGTTTGAAACATTTGCATTTACTGCTTTTTGTAAGCACTTGATTATTGTGTATGGTTTGTTGATATCATACAATCATGAGTAATATAACTAAATGAGCCACAACTCATTTTTGGCAGCATGAGAACATTGAAATCCTCATAGAGGCATGAGGGAGTGTTATGAGATAAGATGTACTGTCACAAAGAAACCGTTATTGACTGATTGCATGGATGATTCAAGAGCAAACAAAGGACATTTCTATGAACTTCTTATGCCATTGCCTTTGGAAAAGTATGCACTTCTGCATTCATTGTTATTGTTTTGACAACATACAGGTCAGCTTGTGCACTGTTGTTATGTGTATTTATCTGTCTATCTCTCTGTTGAACTTTATTTTACAGTATGTGCACGCACTTACAGTGCACTTATGAGTTAATGTTAGGTTTAGGAGTAGGTTCAGGGTTAGTACCTAGTTATAGTACTGAAAGCTCTAGCGTAAAGTTCTGCCAGGAAGATTCAATGTTACGTCACTTATCACATCCAACCAATCATGTCCTAATTCTCAGAGTATAAAATATGGTCACTTACACATGTCTGAGTTCACAGATACTGAAGCCAACATTTACCTCCATCCTCCCCCACCACCACCAGGATGGTCCCCGCCTATACCTCCCAGGGGGTCGGCTGCACCCCTGCTCTAAATATAATACTTTCTGGTCTGTTAAAGGTCCCGTTCTTCGTGTCTTTTTGAAGCTTTGATTGTGTTTACAGTGTGCAATATAACATGTGTTCATGTTTCGCGTGTAAAAAAAAACAGTATTTTTAACACAATGTACTTATCTGTATACCTCTGTTTTCACTGTCCTAAAAACGGCTGATGACTTCCTTTATTCTATGAAGTCCCTCCTTCAGAAATACGTAACGAGTTTGTGCCAGATGATTGTGCCAGCGGTTCCCGTGTTGTGATTGGACAGCAGCTTAGCGAACGTGTCACGGTTCCTGTGTTGTGATTCGACAGCAGCTTAGCGCACGTGGAAAGGTCACGCCTCTTAACGGGAGATATATGCGCTCAATGATCTCTACAGCGTCCCTGGGAAAGCCAAACAAAGGTGATTTGACTCCGGGACGAAAATAACAGCGTCTCGACGACATGGCGACAAACACAGTCAAACGCAGCACTTCCTTTTCTCCACGCGACACGTCCTCTTCTCCACGTGGGACAGCAACAAGACCACGCCCCCTTTTTCCGCGTAGTCTTGTGGGCGGAGGTTAGTCTGTTCTACTGTTCTACTGACGTCATTTATGAAGGAAGTACCAGGATGTAGTCCAAGCCAGCCGTTCGCTGTAGGCTTTGAAAGGGAACTTCTGTTAAATAAAATATCTCGCTTGGCATTGAACTTTGAGCTTAATAATTTTACAGGTATTATTTATGCTCTAACAGCAACATTATACACTAACTAAAGTTTGAACAATGGGATCACGAAGAACGGGACCTTTAATAAATTTGTTACTTCATTGTACTCATCTGGCCTTCTGAGTCTTTCTGGTATAAACTGGTTATTATTATAGTATATTGGTTATTACTATAATAAGACTGTAAAATAAAGTGCATTTTATCTATCCATCCATCCATCCATCACTCCAATATGCACCATAATGTAGCCTATTTGAATCCCACAGAGCATAATGTTCTCCTAAACAAAGATCGATACACATAGAAAATATAGCAAGTGTAGCAAATCAACACAATCTCCCTTCTAAAGATTGAGCTGCTATCAAATACTGATCAAAGCCCCATGCCATGTGCAAACATCCATCTTTAATCGTATTAACCGAATAGAAAAAGTGATGCGTGGAACTGCTTTCGTCAGTGAGAAAAGCGCAAGTCAGATAACAGCCCTCTTACATAATTTCACACATTTTTGTTTTTCTCCTAGCCACGGAGTGACACATGATCACAGTATTAAAATAGACATGCATTTTACATGCATTCCAAAGCATAAAGCATACACACATACTTTAAAATACTAGGTAAAACATTATCAACTCACATACACCAGCCCAAATGCAATTATGCCATTTGCTGTATACGACATAGACTATACAGATTTTTTTTTTTTTTTTTTACATTTCAAAGTTATAAACGAAATAAATCTGACAACGCACGCTTGATTAAGTTCCAATAAACAGTGGCTTATCTAATAAACTTTCTTGTATTGGAATATTTATCAAAATTCGGAACCAATTCTGTTTCCTAATTGTCTCATAGGAAAAGCATAACAAAAAGGATGCATTTAGAACACATATTTTCCTGCTAGAACGTCACAAGGAATTTATATATATAGGCCTTTATCCAAACTATTTCTATCCTGTGATTTCATTTAACTGTCCAGTAGCAAAACAATCGAAAAACAATTATGTCGGAATTTTATTTTGATCTTAAATTAATATTTGATTCATTTCGATTAGTGGTAAATATAGCCTAATTTGTACATAAATAACGATGAAGTCCTAACATCCATTTACACGGTCACAATAATTTATTTCTACTCGGTGCATTGAAATTACTTTTTTTTTTTTTTTTTTGTGAAAAAGTGAAAGTATTACTTATTATTTTATATATATATATATATATATATATATATATATATATATATATATATATATATATATATATATATATATATATTTTTTTTTTTTTTTTTTTTTTTACGGTACGTTATAAACCATAACGATAAAAAAGCAAAACCACATACAAAACAAAGAACAACTCGTATACGTACCCAAAGGCAAAACGAAGAAAAACGGCAGCCAACAAAGAATGAACATGCCCACGACGATGGCGAGGGTTTTAGCAGCTTTCTTCTCCCTGGAGAACTTCATGAGTCTCACGGACAGTGAACTTCTGAACGGGTGGTTTTTTGTTTTCGAGTTCGTGCTCGAATCCTCCGGCATGCTCCTGCAATGTATCCTCAGCACCACTTCCATTGATTTATCTCTCTCCCGTTTCACACCCGCTTCCAAACTTTTTGTAGTCCTGCGGGCCACGATGTATACTCTAATGTACATGACTAAAATCACCATGAGCGGGAGGTAGAAGGAGAATAAGGAGGAGAACAGAGCATAGCCAGGTTCCTCCGTGATGCTGCAGATGCTTTCATCAGAAGGTGGAGGTTCTTTCCACCCCAAAAGCGGTCCGATAGAAATCACCATTGAAGAAACCCAGACCACCACGAGTATGACACCTGCTTTCCGTTCGGTCATGATAGTGGGGTATTTCAGACAGTGTTTCACCCCGATGTACCTGTCTATGGATATAATGCACAAACTTAAAATAGACGCCGTGCAGCAGAGCACATCCACCGCTGCCCAGATGTTGCAGAACACCCGACCGAACACCCAGCATCCCATCACCTCCAGAGACGCAGAGAACGGCAGGACAATGGTACTCAGCAGAAGGTCCGCTATGGCCAGGTTCACAATGAAGAAGTTTGTGACCGTCTGCAAATGTTTGTTGCAAAGCACCGAGAGAATAACCAAAATGTTCCCCACGATCGCCACCAGAATGAAAACGGCCAGAAAGATTCCCACACCGATGACTTGAGAGTCGAGGGTGATGCCCTCACAGATGGTGGTGTTGCTGATGTTGGAGAGAACGTCCGAGGGGAATTCATCCTTGCTCTCGTTCAGCAGTTTAGAAAATGTCATTTTAAAACTCCATAAAGACGACTTTTACTGGTTTGGTCCGATGGTGTTGGCTGGTCGGTTCATGGTGAGTTTCATCTTCATCATCACTGTTGGAAGTTGTCCTCAGATTCAGATTGTTCAACTGGATCCGTTACTTTGTGAGCCCATTTATAAAATGTTGCCTGTCAAACATCTACACTTTTGTGCGATGACATAACCTGAAAAAATAATTGTAACATTTTTTTTTTTTTTTTTTTTTTTGATGTAGAATAAATAAACAAGCAACTAATAAGCTCCTATGTCTATAAAACCACAGTGCCGATGCACTGCATGTCTTGTGGAGAGGCTACTTCTGGTGGCATCCTCAGCGACCACTCCAAACTAGATTACAGAGGCTCAATGTGGACCCCAGTGCTCCAGGTCTCCTCCTCCAGCCCTGAGAACTTGGTGACGCGTCGCACATTTGCTGCAGTTCTTCATATGACCACTAGAGGGTTCTGTATTATTGTTGCACGGAGAAGGACTGCTTGCATTTTGCAATAGCAATACTTTGGATCAGTAGAATATCATTCCGCAACAGCAATGGGGGTAAACAATAACGTCAAGTCAAATTTATTTGTATAGCATTTTTCACAATATGCACTGTCATTCAAAAGTTTTTGATATGTAAGATTTTTAATGTTTTTAGAAGAAGTCTCTTTTGCTCACCAAGGCTGCATTTATTTCTTTAAAATACAACAACAACAATACAGTATTATTGTGAAATATTATTACAATGTTTTTCAGTTATTTTACCTTTTACATTAAAGTTCAAAAGAACAGTATTTATTTGAAATATAAATTACATTTTTAAATATATTGAAATAAATAGATAAATACTGTTCTTCTGAACTTTCTATTCACCAACGAATCCTAGAAAATGTTCTCAACATTGATAATAATCATAAATGTTTCTTGAGCAGCAAATCATCATATTAGAATGATTCCTGAAGGATCATGTGACACTGAAGACTGGAGTAATGATGCTGAACATTTAGCTTTGCATCACAGAAATAAATAACATTTTAAAATATATTCAAATAGAAAACAGTTATTTTACATTTTAATAATATTTCACAATATTACTGTTTTTCTGTATTTTTAACAAAATAAATGCAGCCTTGGTGAGCATAAGAGACTTCGTCGAAAAACTTCCGAAAAATCTCACAGACCAAAAACTTTTGAATGGCAGTGTATTGTTTTGAAGCATGTTTACAGAAATTTGCCCCATGCCAATTCTTTTTTAAATAAATTAAATAAAATTATTAAAAGACTGTTTAAGCATGCTCTTTGAGTTTCAAGTATAATGACTATTTTATAGTCCTTGAAGTTCAATAAAAATAACTGATATGCAGTCAGCAGTCAGTAAAGCATCCCTCCTGATATTAAAACCACATTGAACAACAAAACAATATTTTAGATTTGTGTGTAAAACCCCTGTGTCCAATGTCACTCTGTACAATGCCATCTAAAATAAAAAGATAAATACCACATTTTGTGTGTGGTATCTTTTTTTCATTTCTTTTTGTCAACAGCTATTTGAGTAAAAATAAACCCCTGAAAGCACTGTTCAGAAAAAATCGGAAATAAATAATGCTATTGCACCTGTAGGTCCAGATGCACACTTAAAGCCGAGGGGAAACTGAAGAGCCACAGGGTCCCTTAATGAGAAATTGGAAGGAAGCGATTATGCAAAGAAACTCTGGTAAAATAGTACTGGGATACACATAAGGAATATGCAAGACACCACACCTGACTGCCAATCACAGTCAGTGTTTAAATATTTTATGATGCCCTGCAGGTAGTCATCACTGATGGCATGAGACACATATCAATACCTGACATTTACATTCTACATGGATGTTTCGAGTCATTTGAGACATAACATAGCCTACTGCAACATCAAAGGTGATTGTCACCTGAAAAATGTATATTACATTTGTAACTTAAAGGTGCACTATGTAACTTTCCTGTCTGCTTGAGGTCTCCTGTTCAAAACAAAGGCGTAGTTTGATGATACCAATTTTGAGCTCAGAATCTTGGGACATGTGGTCTTCACTTCACAGCCAGTGGAAAAGAATAGGGATAGGACTCGGGCAGAAATCATGTTCATGGATGCGATTATTAACGTTACTGTAGTATGAAGCAGAGCAGGACCGAGTGTTGTGAGGCAGCTGAGCAAGACTGCTGGAGCGATTATTAATAAGATGAATGCAACACACGCCTCACGAGCAGCAGGACTTTTATTATGACACAGTCGCCGGCACCACTTCCGCTTTTCCGGTCACGAGTCTGAGGTAACGCAGCTCTGTTTATCATATTAGACACATCTGAGTGTGTTGAAAATTAAGTTATGACGTTACTACATTACGGCTGCTATGACACTTGTTCACACTGAAGTGAGAGCAAAGCGTTTCTGCAAAATAAAACTGGAAACCGAGGGTAATGCAGATATGACGCAATCGACAGGCGACTCCCTCACACGTCCCGGTTCCTTAGTTAAAATAGCAATTTCTCATGATTTACAAATAGTTGGAAACATTTGGGATATTGTAAGTACTCAACTGAACAAAATATATAACGCTGGCCTAGTGGTTTTTGGATATTGTACTGGATTTTTTTTTACATAGTGCACCACATGTTGTTGTAAGTACGAGTCTGTTGTCTGTATTGTTTGCAGCTCTTCCAAGTGCCGTTCCTAATCCTGAGCAAAGAAGCTTAGTTCCAGCTGAGAAGAGGAAACAGAGGCTACAATTCACACATGATCACCAAATCTGAATGGAAAAAATTGGACAGACACTGCATGGCTTGCAAAATCCTGCCTGCGAAAGGCAGATGGTATGGTCAGAATCTGGCACATCATAAATCCACACATCCTTCCTGCTTAGTGTCAACAGGGCACAGCGGTGACACTGGTGTAACATGTTTTCTTCTGACACATTAGACCAACGGTCATCAGCCGAATGACGCAGGTTGCCTGAGCATTGCTTTGATTATGTGCATCCCCATATAGCCACAAACTACCCATTTTCAAATTTGACTCTGTTGGCCTGTACAGCCTTCAGGAGGTTTTAAAGTATGATGTGAAACTGCATGAAGTGAGTCAGCATTGACAGAAATCCCCAAGGAATGTTTCCAGCGCTCTTCTAAAACCATAATGCACATCATAACGTGTATCAGTGAAGGCAAATGGAGGTTTTTGTCTGAGACTTTAAAGTGACAATTAAGTCACAAATGAGACACAAATTGATTATAGGTATAATCATTTGATTCTGCATTAGTCCCATGACATCATAAACTGCATATGCACAGCTTGAGAGAAGAGATTTAGGCAGTTTATTATGATGTTTATGATATATATCATATACACAATGTATATTTTTCTGCCAGGACATTATCCAGTAATTTTATGGAAATTTCCGTGAACACTTAAAACACAAACTAATGCAATGTGTAATTCAAAATACAGGTAAAAAACCAACACAGACAATTCTTCATATGAAATGTTAATGATTTCTCGTTTGTCACTGAGGAAAATAAAGAAGCAAGAGTGAACATCGCTTTTCATCGCTGCAGGATATTGAGCTTCAAAAGGCTAAAAAACATGCTTGACAGGTAATTATATTGCTGTAGAAAGAGAGGGCGTGTCTAATTTGGTGGCCAAATGTGGCGGAAGTTCTAGAACACGCTTACTTAAGCATGGAGGGTATATCTTTAGACTTTGTACAAGGCTCAGTTTATTGTATTCGGTGCAAATATTGGTTTCCCTCTATTGTTATTTTTCAAGGGATTACATTAGAACATTACATTCCAGGTCTTGGTAGGAAATTGTCAAATTTGACAAGACAACCGCAACAGAGCTGCCCTCTCTGTCGCTCTAACTGAAACAGTTTTTGCTCAGCTGTCAGACCTGCAATGTCATTACTTATTCCTATCTGAGATGTTTACGAACAGTGGTTGTGCTGTCACACTCTCCAGGTCCAGGCCTGTTAGATCCATTCATGCATGAATGTCTTTTTTTCTCTCAACAAAATCCTCCACCTGAACACCAGCTGCCTTCCAACATCAGCTCTGGAACATGTTTAGGTTTTATCAGGATGCTTCAGCCTGCAGGCAGCAATAAAATGAGAATCAAATATATATATAATGCCGTTATTAATTAATGACTAACCTTTAATTATGCATTTTAATTGGCTGTTTCTACATAAGGGTCATTAATTATGAATCTTGTGTTAAATAAGAAGACCACAAAGCTACTTTTGTGTTTTTCGTCTTATGCTGTAATCTGGCATTTTTCCTTTAAAGTATATGCCATTAAAAAGTCTACATCAACATGCACTCATGCTCATCTCTATATACCCTATTCATTAACAACATGTATTCTTATTTCTGTGCCATAGTTATTATATTGATTAATAATAGATGGTTAGCTAATCTGTGTGATTTGTATATGTGAATTTCTGAAATGCATAACATGTACAAATCTATTTAAATTGTAATAGATGCATTTTCTGTGAAGCTGCTTTGAAACGATATGTATTGTGAAAAGCGCTATACAAATAAATTTGAATTGAATTGAATTGAATTGAAAAAGTCAAAATTATGACATAAATATTTTAAATAATTACACACTGTCACTAATTTTCACATTTGATGTCAATTATAACATAAAAAGTCATTAGGAGATACAAAGTCAAAATTATGAGATATATGAGAGATACTGCATAATTCTGACTTTTTATGTCATAATTATAACCAGTCAAAATTATAAGAAGGCAAAATTGACATAAAAAGTCAAAATTATGACAAATATTTGAAATAATTACACACTGTCATAATTTTGACATTTTATGTCAATTATAACAAAACGTTTTACAGTCGAAATTATGGCTAAGTGACGTAATTATTATATAAAAGTCAAAATTATGAGATACAGTCAAAATTATGACATAGCAAGTGACATAATTATGATATAAAACGTCGAAATCATGAGAATATGACATACTAAGTAACAATTATGAGATACTAAGTCATAAGTAAGAATTTCTACTTTTTATGTAATAATTATGATTTGCACAAGCATACGTTTTTTATGGGATGGAAATGGCTTTCAATGTGTCTACATACACACAAACACACAAAACATGGTTTAAAAAACAATTTCTCTCAGAAATTGCTAGTAAATTTCACAATTAATTTAATATAAATTGCAAGTAACACATTGAATTAAACATGACATTTTGAAGTAGAAAGACTAAAGTCGCGCTTTCGTGTAAAACGTACTCCAATAAACGCTTTATTTACAATATAGTGTGGTACACATCTCCAATAATGCACTTTATGACTGTGACATTAGGAAAATTAACATTGCATTTAATTTCTGCCACATATGTAATATCATCTTTAAGGGCAGTTATAGGAATAAAGGGCAGTTGTTTGTTTGAAGCTGGCAGGTTTTTAATAGTGCTCCATTTATCCAAAAGTAATTCTTAAACAGTCTCTGGGGAGCTCAAACTGAATTCAGTACCACTGAAGGACACAATGCTATGCTCTAATTGAACTGACACTATGCATGCGCGTCTACTTTAGAACACGGTGACGTCCTTTGGTTTTGTGACTTGCCTATGAGTCACACAGTAAATTAACGCCAGGCACTTTTACCTCTCAGATGAGAGCCACCATTATTTCACACATCAGAGATTATTACCTACCTACACTCAACCAGGTTACACACTGCTATGTGCTTCAGTGATGTAAAGGCACTTTGTTATGCTGATTAGGAAACAGTTTTGTAGTTAGGTCTTTCTAATAGGTCTTGCACTGAAAGGATATTTCCATGTCGACAGATGTTATTTTGTTGTGCAGTGATGAGACATTCAAGATTCACAGCCGACACCGTTTGAGGGGATGGTTGAGCCATTGCTCTAGCTATTTAAACCACAGAAAACAACTGATTGGGCCAAACATAACCGCAGCTGCAGCATAGAGTCTGTAGGTTTCACGCACACACTTTTATTAGAGGGTGATTCCCCTGACAATGTTCCCTGTTCCCAGTCTACTTGTCGCAGCCCCAGTCCATTTCCACACCACTCAATGTGGAAAAATCCAGCTGCCAATCACCTCTTCCAGCTGTCTGAGCTTCAAATAGAGAAGAATTCAAACCTAATGTTAGCAAAGTTTGTAACCTGGTATATATACACAGATCAGGCATAACATTATGTCCTATTATTGTGTTGGTCCCCCTATTGCTGCCAAAACAGCCCTGACCAGTTGAGGCATGGACTCCACTAGACCCCTGAAGCTGTGCTATGGTATCTGGCACCAAGATGTTATCCGCAGATCTTCTAAGTCCCGTAAGTTGTGAGGGGTGGGGGCGGGGGCCTCCATGGATCAGACTTGTTTGTTCAGCACATCCAGATGCTCGATTGGATTGAGATCTGGGGAATTTGGAGGACAAGTCAACACCTCAAACTCATTGTTGTGCTCCTCAAACCATTCTTGAAACTGTTTTGCTTTGTGGCAGGGAACATTATCCTGCTGAAAGAGGTCACAGCCACCAGGGAATACCGTTTCCATGAAAGGGTGTACATGGTCTGCAACAATGCTTAGGTAGGTGGTACGTGCCAAAGTAACATCCATATGGACGGTAGGACCCAAGGTTTCCCAGCATAACATTGCCCAAAGCATCACACTGCCTCCACCGGCTTGCCTTCTTTCCATAGTGCATCCTAGTGCCATGTGTTCTCCAGGTAAGTGATGCACACGCACCAGGCCATCCACGTGATGTAAAAGAAAATGTGATTCATCAGAACAGGCCACCTTCTTCTATTGCTCCGTGGTCTAGTTCTGATGCTCATGTGCCCACTGTTGGCGCTTTCGGTAGTGGACAGAGGTCACCCTGACTGGTCTGTGGCTATGCATCTCCATACACAACAAACTGTGATGCACTGTGTATTCTGACAACTTTCTATCAGAATCAGCATTAACTCTTTAAGCAATTTGAGCTACAGTAACTCCTCTGTTTGATCGGACCACATGGGCCAGCCTTTTCTCCCCACGTGCATCAATGAGCCTTGGCCGCCCATGACCCTGTCCACCACTGTTCCTTCCTTGGAGCACTTTTGATAGATACTGACCACTGCAGACTGGGAACACCCCACAAGAGCTGCAGTTTTGGAGATGCTTTTTATGGTATGGTACAAAATTGTGTTAAAACACAGTTAAGCATTTGAAAAATGTATATCAAAACGGAATTAGCTTGTGCTGTTACGCAAACTAAAGTTGAGTTGCAAATATAGCCAAGTCAAATGAGCTCTCACAAAAGCTGTAGAGAACAAATTGTTTTATTACATTAGAAAGTCTATGGCTTACAAGAGGATTTCCAAAACACTCAAAGTTCATATAGCTGGTAGCCTAATTCATTAAAAATATGTTGTACCAGAAAACCTTTAAGGGTAAAAAGAGAAAAAGCACAATATCATTAAGCGGAATAAAATGTTTGATTAGAGCAACTGATGAAAAACATTCAATTTACTGCCAAAGACTTGCAAGATGACCTGATGAAAAGAGGGGAAAAAAAATTTCAATGAAGAAGAACACTAGACAAGCATAGCCTTCATGTTGGGACATCTTGCCAAAAGCCACTCTTGACCAAAAATAACATAAAAGGCTGACTTGAATATGTTAACATTTATTTGGATAGACCTGTGGAGTTCAGGAAGAACGTTTTATGGAGTGATGTGACCAAACTGGAACTTTTTGGACCCATGGATCAGCAGTATGTCTGGGGCAAAATAGACAAAGCTTATGAATAACAGAAGAACACCATCTCCATGGTCAAACATGGAGGTGGTCCAGTCTTGTTATGGGGTGCTTTGCTGTTGCAGGAAGTGGAAATCTTGACTGTATGAAGGAGATCATGAATTCTTTAAACTAACAAGACATTTGGTGATGCCTTCGGTGTAGAGACTGAAGCTTGATGATCAATAGACTTTCCTGAAGTACAGCCATCCCAAAGTATCGATCCAAATCTACTTAAGAATGTTCTTGAGTGGCTTCTTCAGGTTTAAATCTCTTTGAAAATATTTGGTGGAATTTGAAGAAAGCAGTTGTAATGTGAAAACCAAAGATGATCAAGCGAGAAATTGGGCCAAGATTGCAGAGGTGACACAGGCTTCTAAGCACTTACATGCAGCGTTTATTGGAGGTTATAGAGAATAAAAGATTCTGCACAAAATTTGACTTTTTGGGGTTAAATAATTGTGTACATGAATGTTTACAGCCAATTTGATTGTTTTTAATTCTTTTTTCAGCATCTTACATTATCAGAATCACTCAAATCGGTATTAATAAACAATCTAATATTTTACTGATGCCTCTGTTGAATTGTTTTCATAAAATGTTGCAAGAGGGTTACATTTTTTTGCTTTTGAATTTTGATTGTCATTTTGATCTTGATTTTATGATGCAAATAGCTACAAATTGCCATCCTTGGCCATATTATACAAAATATTCTTAATACACTTTACAGTGTCTCTAAAAAAAGTGCACATAAAGGCAATCCTTTTTAACTGGTTCTGTAACTCAAACTGTATTGTATTTCAGTGTGAATTGTTGGTAAAGCAGTGGTTGAATCATTGTTTTTTTTTTTTTCATATGGTCTAGGTCTAGGGCATATCCTGTGTTTGTTTATTTCATTTTTCCCAACATTTCTGTTGCAAAGGCCAATATGTTAGTCAAAAAATACTATGAAGGAAATAAAGTATAACATTAACATCACAGTGAAATTACTCCATAAATGGTTCCATATCATTCTAATCCCCTCAGTTTGAACATTAGATTTCATAAAGATAATTTCATGACCAGAATATTTCTGATGTCTGACCAAACCCCTGCCGTCCTAATGAAATAAACAGAACCTAAATGACTCCACATGCCTCTACATCCGAGAGCATCACTATTTCAGTGCTATTAAAACAACGAATCAAAGTCCATTGCCCTGTCCTTATGAAACAGCTCTGTTCTGGGAACAACATTCATGTCCTTTATAAGAGACTGCAAATCTTCCCTCTCATCAGAGCAGAGGGTTAAGTTCTACCAGCTTTAAGTAGCACATGTTTTATGAGTTCCATGTTGTGTCCTTAGTTCCATCTCAGTCCCATGGGCCGTCAATAGTGCCGCACCGGACACTGTGGTCCATGGGGTCACATTTTTCACAGATGTCTCCTAGTGGGGAGACATCCGCATCACACAGAGTGCATACACTCCCACACATATACACAACCCCCCACAGAACATGTGTCACACCTCTGCACACAATTTACTAGCACACAAGCTTGCTTTTACTGTATTTGCACAAATATACATATGAATATATGCAGGATTTTCTCCTCAATTTGAGCACCAGTTCTTATTAATTTCCATGAAAAAAAATTATAGCGCATGCGTTCTTCCCGACGATGGAACCATACTAAAATACTCTAAAAGGTGTTTCAGTGCATTACTTATTCAGTGCAAAACCAGTGAAGTCCGAATCCCAAGCTATGCCTTTTACAAGCTATTTTTTTTGTGAGTTTAAAACATACAACGTAACTCTTATGTGCCGGTTCTTTTTAGTTAATCACTGTAAAAAAAAAAAAAAATGTTATAAATAAAACAAAGATTATTGAAGTACATTTAATAATTTGTATTATTCTTATTTTTTTTATTATACATTTCAAATTTAATTCAATGTGTTACTTGCCATTTCTATGTAATTATTTGTGAAATTGACCTTTAATTTGTGATTGAATATTGTTTCAATGAAATCCTACACCATTTGTTTTTTCAGCACAAAAAGTAAAGGTCTGCATTAAAAGGGAGTTGCGAAAGTCTTTTCTCCCCATTTGTGACATATCTGAGAGATATATCCAAGTGGAATTGCTTCTCAAACAAGAAAAAATGTAGGGCATGACTTGATGGTTTTCCCATCAGGAATTGATTACACGAGAGCAGGGAAAATCGTCTCAGGTTACAAATGTAACCATTGTTCCCTGAGAACAGGGAACGAGACGCTGCGTCAGCTCGACGCTACGGGGAACGCCTCCGGCGTGACAGGTGCCTGAAATCACAATCAAAACGCGTCAATCCTATTGACCGGCGACCACCTCTGGTACTTGCCTCCGAAGAGACATCCCGCTAGGGTGCTGCAAAAAAGGCAGTGTCATCCACTAGCCGGACCTCAGAGACAGGTTATCCCGGAGAGCAGCGCTCAGCGAAGTGCTTTCAAACCCTTGCTAGCGAGGGGAGTCTAGCCGCTCGATCCTCGGATCTACCAAGCACTTATTTTAAAACGTGCTTAGGAGGCCTAGAGGCCTTACAGGCTGATCGTACCAGGGAGGCCCCGAGGGCCTACAACCATAAATCAGCGCCAGGCAGCCGTAAGCTCATAGCAGACCCTCACTTGAGAGGAGCTCATAAGCGTGCCCGGTAGGAAACCATGCCGTAGGCAGTCTATGAAGGTCCCGTCCTGCATGGACCGCATAGCCGCAGTGACGTCTCGTCATGCTAAGGTAAGAACATCGCCTTCAGGAATCGCGAACAGCCAGAGACCGGCGCCTGATAGCGGGTGACCACTAGCTGTCAGCGTAAAGCCAGTTATGTGTTCCCGCCTGGGGAACTCGTCCCCCAGGGAGGCCGAGAGGGGCCTCCACCTGGTAACATGTGTCAACTGCTCGCGCATCCAACAGGAGCGCTCGCCCTCAGGTAGGCCAAAACGGGCCAAATACCTGATCGCAGTCTCGCTAGCCCTCGAGGTAGCTGGGAAGACCAGGGACTCGCTTCACCAGGGAGGCCATGCAGGCCTACCAACTGCAAAGAAACCGGGCATTCCTCCGTCACAGCCTAGCTGAACGTGCTACTCATAGCACTTCATGCTCATCCACAGCGGCTGGGGACCGGGAGCTGGCTTCCAGGGAGGTACCATGCCTACCACCTGATAGCAGAACGTGCCACTCATAGCACTTTACGCTCACCACAGCGGCCGGGGAGCCAGCCTCTGCTCAGTGACTGGACCTATCCAGGAACCACGAGCCAGAGTGTGCCCTCAGAGGAGGCCACGTGGGCCTACTACTCCAAAGCGAATCCCCTCAGGGAAGCCCGTGCAGCTTGCCTGATAGCAGCCCATGCTACGATCCGTTACCGAAACTGGGGACCGGGGAACGATTCCAGGGAGGCGCAAACATGGACCTAATCACATTGCCAACAGCAGTGTACTCAGCGAAAGTGCTTAAACAAAGACCCTCTAAAGCGAGGGGAGTACAACTTACGTCACCTGCATCGGGGCGGCTGTCTTACTTTCCATGCAGCGGCCAACCTTGATTGCGAGGGCGTCAGCCATTGGCAATGCTCGGGCCTCAGGGGAGCATCCGACCAGAACCGAATTGACAGTAGGATTATCCGATGTTCAGCTCGACCCGGGCCCTAAAAGAGGTGGAGCAGAGACATAAAGCAAGGGAAAATATCACAGAAATATGAAATCCGCCGACCAGGAGGAGGCCGGGGGCCGCTAGCAGATGGCGGCCACCAAGCTCCGAAAGGCGGAAACAGCAGATAAAGTCTAATCGCAAACCGGCGAAAGACGCTTAATTCCACCCCACGACCACTGGCGAAGTCGCTGTCTCCTGCAACACCTCATCTGCATTACTCGTGACCCCAGAACACAGAGAAGGGGGCGGGCCTTGGCCGGACGACTCTGTAACAAGAGGAGGCTGAAACAAGGATGCATACTAGCAAAAGTGAGGCATTCACACACAACCACATAATGTTGCAAAGAAGATCGTTCTTAGCTTACTCACGGGGAGCTGCAGGCCCTGCGAAGATCCAGCGGCGATCCAAATTTCCCCAGAAAACCTCTCAGGCGAGCGAAGGTATAGGAGTTCTGAAAAACATAGTTTTAAAAATGTTTCGCCCTCAAAGAGGGGGACTCACCAATTGCTCCTATCGGTGCTTCAAGCCAGCCATAGGGCTAGTATCCGCCCGCCATCCTGAGGAGGGCGCTCTCACAACCAAGCCAGGCGGGCCGTCAGAACCTTACATCTTCTGCTCATCATGGGCCCACCGGCCTGATGTAAAAGCGCCCGGGGAAAACCGGAGGAAGGGAAAAGAGGCAGCGTTCATCTGCGTCCTCTCGGGGGCGGAGTCCGCTGCCTACGCTGGTCCCGGCTCCGGCTTCCTTCCTCCTCTTATAGCGGGTGTCCCGCCTCTTCTGTGCCGCGGACTTCCTCCGTGGGGGCGCTCGAGAGGCAACACTGGCTCTCTGTTCCCGCCAGGGACACCCGACTGCCTGGGCGCGGTCCCGGACCTCAGTGGGATGCATGTCTTAAATGCCGCCGAGCGCGCCCTCGCCTCTCTGAACTTACCCACCACCGCCTCTACGGAGGTGCCAAACAGTTCAGAGGGCGAGACCCGGGCATCGAGGAGAAAAGCTCTCTCTTTCCCCGCGATGTCCGCTAGGTTCAGCCACAGATGTCTCTCCGTGGCCACCATCGCCGCCATCGAACGACTGATGGCGAAGGCTGTTTGTTTGGTGGCCCAGAGAGAAAGATCTGTGGTGCGGCGCAGCTCGGCCACCGCATCAGGGGTTATCCCGTCCCCCTGATCGAGGTCCCTCAGCAGATCTGCCTGGTAGGCTTGTAACACTCCCATCGTGTGTAAAGCCGCTCCGGCATGACCCGCTGACATGTATGCCCTGCTGTTCAGACGCGTTGTTGTCCTCAGAGGTTCTGACAGAGTCGATGGCCGCCCGGAAGCGAGGTAGTTTGCAAACGTCTCGTCTACGGGCGGCAGCGACACATATCCAGCTTCCGGTAATCCCTCGACGTCAGCAAAATTAGCCCGCAGACGTTGGTGGATCCGGGCTGAATAGGGCTTCTTCCATCCTCTCGAGATCTCATGATGGAGATCAGGAAAGAAAGGTCATAAAGAGATAACGGTCATCCAGTCTGCTCGGACGAACGTCATCCCTCCTAGCGCGCTGCCAAGGCAGCTGCAGTCTACCCGCAGCGCGCTCCATAACCTCCAACAGCTCCCCATACATGGGACAGGGTGGTTGAGAAGTCTCAGCCTCAAGCGCTTCACTTGGCTCCTCAACCATCCTCTGCTCAAGCGGAAGAGCAGTAGACGAGGAGGAGGAGCTTAGATCCCGCTCCCCCTCTGAGGTCTGCCCCTCACGATCTGGCTCGTTGTCTGCAAGCACTACACCGGTCTCCAGACGACGAGCCAGATCCAGCTGGGAGCCCCAGGACTGAAGCCGCCGCTCTCATGGGAAAACGCTCGCAGTTCGCACAGGAGGCTCCCTCGAGAACCTCCCGTGCGTGCTCTTCCCCCAGACAGTATACACAGAGTGAATGTGTGTCATCATGTGTAAGGTACCTGGTACACGGATCTGCGCACCTGCGGAAGTGACGCTGCTTCTTAGAGCACTTAATTCTCACAGGTTCTCGGTTGACGCTTCGGCGAAATACAGGCAAAACAGTCACTGAAGACGAAGAGATGCTGTCATGTTGGCAAGGCGCCCCTTTTATCCTTCCTGGTTGCGCCTAGATGACGTCAGAGGCTGTCGCCGGTCAATAGGATTGACGCGTTTTGATTGTGATTTCAGGCACCTGTCACGCCGGAGGCGTTCCCCGTAGCGTCGAGCTGACGCAGCACAAGTTCCCTTTCGAAAGGGAACATCACAGACTCCACTCACCCTGGACACCACCTGTTTGAACTGTTACCATCAGGACGGCGACTCCAATCACTGGCCACTAGAACATCTAGGCACAGGAACAGTTTCTTCCCACAGGCCATTTCCCTCTTGAACAGTTAAATTCACCCCCAAAGTGCAAGACTGTTTAGTGCAATCTTTTAAACTCAGGAGATTATTTATGTTTATATATTCATACTACTCAAATACTGTAATGTTCATAAAATGTTTATTCTGACTAAACATAACTGTGACCATATATTTTATTATACTATTTTTCATATTTTTATTCTTAGAATTTGTATTACTATGTTCTTGTTGTGTTTGTATTGTATATGTGCACTGGAAGCTTCAGCACCAAGAAAAATTCCTTGTGTGTGCAAGCACACTTGGCAATAAAGCTCTTTCTGATTCTGATTCTGATTAGATGGTTATAGTTTGCTATTGCTGTGATCTCATGTGAGTGACAGGTTATACTCCATGAATCAAGAAGTGATACTGTGTTCAATGTGTTCATATTCATAGGATTTACTTTTTGCTTAATTTCCTCATTTAGACCTATACATTGCATTGAAACAAACCTCACCTTTCATCTCAAAGAGAGTAGCTCCAGCCCTTCCCATCTTTTTGTGCCTTTAGAACCTGTGATATGGCACTAAAAGCAGTTTCTGCATCCGGATGTTTAAATGACTGCATGGATTTTCCATTAATGGTAATGCAAGGGTACTGTTCCAGCAGAGTTGGCTGTTAAATTATATAATGTTGCTTAAGGCTTAGACTATAACACAGTAGCATGCTGTGTTTTGTGAGTACTTGTATACGTGTGTTTTTGCTCATAGGTGCTCTTTAGGAGCAGTGCTAAATTTTACCCATTCAATTGATTTTTTGAAATGATGGGGTAGATGGGCTCCTATACGTGGCGATATCTATTATCCAATGAGACTCCAGGCATGTGCCTGCAGCAGATGATACAAAATGCTTTTGTTCTAAACACGTCCACATTTACAGTGTGAGAACTTAAAACATACAAAAAAAGTATGGTCTTTTTGGAATGTTTTTATAACACCCTGCTTTGCTGATAACCAAACAAATTATCTTGCAGAACGGCAAAATCTTAGAAAATAGAGTATGTTGGTTATATTTAGCTTTATTCTGTGATATTTTGTTTGTCTTAAATGCACAGTCATGTCTTAATTTGAAATGTTTGCCTGCACAACATGCTTAATACATTTAATCTTGTTTTCAAATTTCAATGCCAGTCATGATGGAAATGGACACAAAATACTCACCTTTTTCCTTTTTGTGACTAAGACAGTTATTGTAAACTTAAACTAAAATTAATAAACTTAAAGGGATAGTTCACCCAAAAATGAAAATTCTGTACTCACCCTCAAGTTGTTCCAAATCTTTGTTTGTTTCTTTGTTCTGCTGAACACAAAAGACGATATTTGAAGAATGTTTGTAACCAAGCCATTGACTACCATAGTAGGGGAAAAAATACTATGGTAGTCAATGGTTGCTCTATTTGCTGGGTTACAAACATTCTTCAAAATATCTTCTTTTGCGTTCAGAACAAAGCAGAACAAAGAAACTCATACAGGTTTGGAACAACTTGAGGGTGAGTAAATGATGACAGAATTTTTATTTTTGGGTGAACTATTCCTTTAATAAAGGCCTTCTGAAGAGAAGTGGCGCGTTTGTGTAAGAAAAATGTCCATATTTAAAACTTTAGGGACTAAAATAATCAGCTTCCGGTGGTCAGTGGTACACAAGTGAAAGAGTAAAAAGTTATGGTGAAAGAGTAACCCTTGACACTTGAACCCTTGACGCATGCGTATTGATGAACGCAGAAGCTCAGAGGATAGAGCAAAACAAAACACTGGTCATGAATTAGAGTCTAAAACGAGACTTTTTAAAGAGAAATGGCGGAGGATTTCGATATAAGAGAAGAGGGGCTTGAGTTTGTTGCCCAGCCCTATGCGTGAGGCGTCAAAGCTTGAGATGCTTGACTTCATAGAACAAGGAACTCATCAGCCCGTTTTTAGGACAGTGAAAACAGCGGTATACAGATAAGTAAATTGTGTGAAAAATACCATGTTTTTTTACACGCGAAAACATGAACACATGTTATATTGCACACTGTAAACACAATCAAAGCTTCAAAAAAACAAGAAGAACGGGACCTTTAATATAACTCTGCAAGAAGAATGTTATATACACCTAGGTGAGTAAATCATGGTCTAATTTTCATTTTTGGATGAACTAACCCTTTAAATAATTCCAAAATACAATTACACTGGAGATAACACATCTTATGTACAGATCATATCCCTCTTAGAGATAAAACAGCAAGCAAAATGGATTAACCCCTTAACTGTCACCCCCCTTTTTGAGAACACACATGAAAATGCACTATCCAAACTTAAAGGGCTGTAATTCAAGAATGCTTTGGAATATAGACCTAAGTTTGGTCTTGTTTTAAAGAAGACACTCTGCAGATTATTGCTGAAGTGAAAGTTATGGAAGTTTAAATTTACTGTAAATAAACAATACTGTACTATATATTTTTTAGTTTATATCAAATATATTTTTTACAAAATGTTTTAATCTAAAATTACTATAAAATCAAAGCCATATGTCTAACCAAGTTGTGTTCCAAATTTGAAGTTGATAACACAAAAATTGAAGTCCCCATGAGATTTTGTTTAGGCGCAATACCAAAAATAGCCACTGGGTCTCATCCACTTTCCATTGGTTGTTTTTTTGATGCATATTCCTGTAAATTTCTGTCTAAATATCACTTCCATCACAAAACGGTCACCAAATATGGAACCTTGAGACTCAGACCTTTCCGACGATATGTGTTTTGTCAAGATTAGAAAATATTTTGATTATAAAGTAGTTCAAATAAATGTTGTAATATGAAACATGACGCCGCCCACTAGGGGGAGGAGCCCGCTAGAAGAATTTAAAGTACCATTTCCATGGTAATGCAACGTCCAATTTCAAAATGATCACAGGATACATTTTGAGTTTGTAAGCTTTCGAATGATACCTAATTTATGATAATTACTTAAATATATGATACGAAAAATGCGATCAAAAAAGAGTGCCAGGTGTCCTGCCAGCGGGACGGTGACAGTTAAGAGGTAAAATATCTGTCCATTCAGATCACTTCTTCAGCTGGGATGAATTATGCTTCCAGACCTTACCATAACAAGGTTATCTTTTCTAATAACAAGACGCTAGATGTGTGTTGATTTCCACATATTTGTTTTCTTTGTATGTATCAAACTCGTGTGAGAAAATAAACCCTTTGACCCAATAATATTGAAGGAATGCTAAGTGGAAGTTGATGGGATGTTAGAGGTAGTGAGTCTGAAGACAGCTTGAGATCTTGCTTGACTAGTGTTCTGAGGGAGAAACCCTTCAGCTGTCATGCGATAAGATGGTGAAACTGAAAAAAGTAGCCACAAAGGACTATCCTGATCTCTTACACCTTTCTCAGATCACAAAAAAGATGAAAACATTTTGACAGTTTTTTTGTTTTGTTTTTTGAAAGGGTGAATCAATGTATACTGTGATCTGTGATTCAGGTTATGATGTGAATGAGAATACATGCGCAGACCTTTCGGAATTGTGCAAGTGTTTGTGATGGCATTCTCTTCCTTTGGCTCCCATATGATTCTTCCTGATATTTATGATCATTGTAAGTAGAAAACAATTATTTTTGGAATATATTAGCCTGACGTTGTCACACTCAATTCTAGTCAGAATCTGAGTCTGATACTGCTCCGTTGGGCTGTGATTATGGGGCGTGTTTCCAGGAAACCAGGAAAGACCTCAATTGGATAGACCTACAACCAATCAGAGCAACGGAGCGACGCATAACGTTAGTTGTCAAATGTCAACAGAACTCAACTGCACTGTGTTGCCAAGTCAGCAGGTTGAAGCGACCCCAAATATGTGATATACAGACCCAGGAATGCGAATTTTAGCATTTTTACCCCCCAAATGACTTTTTTCCCCGGAGAACCCCACCTGGTAAGCTATTGGGCTTGTTTTTGACTAGTTTTGAGTAACGTTAGCAATTGGGCGGGTTTTGTTGTAAAAACTTGGCAGCCCTGTCTGCACGCACGCTGGAATAAGTAGCCTAACGTTAAAAGAAAAAAATGAGTGTAAACGATCTTTGCCGGTGTTGTAAAATAATAATTTAAGGATACACAGAGTACTTACCAACATGATCATCATTTCTGAGAGAAATAGTAAAGGTGAATGCATATACGAACAAGTTCTCCGTTTAGGATTAGAACAAATTCAACCCAAGCGCCTTTGATGACGTGGATGATTACGTCACTGTTTATCATCTGTCCATCATCGTCTAAAGCCCGGCCTGACAATTTTATTGGCCCGAACAGTTTCTGTTTGTGCATAATTACTTCTCTATGGATCAAGTCCAGACCGAACTGCCCGAGTTAAAATGTTGTGGGCGGGGTTAAGTTCGGCTGGCATCCAGGCTAGGAATATCCTAACAGACATCCAAATTAGGACACAGCAAGGCTAAACTCCACCCTTAACACTATAGTTCATCCTAAAATGAAAATTAAATTATTATTTTCTGACCCTGATGTTGTACTAATGCTTTGTGCCATTTTCTCTTTTTCGGACTACAGAAGGAGAAATTTGGAAAACGTCCCACTCACGCTTGTCCATGTATTGTCAGTGAATCAAGCATCAAGCATTAAAATAATATCACAGAATGATCCCATGCAACACATGCCGTATATATGAAAGTATTTTTGTTGCAAAACAACTGAACACGCGTGAGAGTGGGATTTGTAGCTGTAGATCATATCCACACATGTGTACCAAAAAATTTGAAGTCACAGAGAAAAATATTTTAGGAGTTGTAAACTTGTAGACTTTTTTTCTCACTTACAAACACAACGCAACAGTTACACCTTCACACATTCTTCACTGCAGGTGCACAAATCCTGTTCTACGAATCACACGTGAAGAAACTCATACACTCTCATTTTTGCTACAGTTGCTGCAGTAAATAGGGTGCAAAACGCATTCACACACCCGTATCAAAAATGTGAAGTCACAGACAAATTTTGCACATCCGCAAATTAATATGTGAATCCATGCAATGAGAGTTGCACACTTCAGTCATGTTGGGCAGATAATTGGTCCTTTCCGTTCGTACGGGAACTGGTGCTTATAAAAGCTCACAACGCGCAATGTATAATTCATATCCTGATTCATGTTTCCATTACCCATGTTAATGTAGGTGTTTGTAGGCTACTTGCTTGAATTGTATATTAATTGTACAATTGTGCATTTTATTATTATTATTATTATTATACATTTTATTTATAGGCGCCTTTCATGGCACTCAAGGACACCTTACAAAGTTCACACAAAAAGAGTGTTATCAAACAATAAAAGACAATACAGAACTGACGACAATAACATTAAAATCACATAAAAGCCTGCCTAAACAAATACGTTTTAAGACGAGTTTTGAAAACCTGAAGACTTGTACTATTACGAACTTCTACAGGAAGCAAGTTCCATGAATGAGGAGCCGCATAACTAAAAGCTCGTGACCCCATGGTAGTTGTCCTAGTGCGTGGAAGAACAAGTGTAAGTGCAGAAGCAGATCTGTATGAGTATGAGAAGGTATGTATAGATGCAGAAGATCAAGAAGATATTGAGGAGCCAAATGATTAAGTGCTTTATAAGTTAAAAGTAAAATTTTGAAATTTACACAAAATTTAACTGGAAGCCAATGCAAATTTTGTAAAACAGGAGTAATATGTTCTGAGATAGATGTTTTGGAAATAACTCGAGCAGCTGCATTTTGTACTAACTGTAATTTATAAAGAGATTTTGAAGGAAGCCCATAAAACAAGGCATTACAGTAGTCAATTCGTGATGTTACAAGAGCATGCACAAGAATAGCAGTACTCTTGAGTGAGAGAACAGGACGCAACCGATTAATATTCCTAATATGATGGAATGCAGAACGAGTAACACTGTTAATGTGTGCTTCAAAAGACAGAGTACTGTCAAGGATGACACCCAAACTTTTTACTTGATTAGACAGAGGAACAGAGCAGTTATTTATTGTAACGGATGAAATGTTTGGCTTAGCTATTGAATGTTTTGATCCAATGAGTAGAATCTCTGTTTTACTATTATTCAACTTGAGAAAATTACCTGAAAACCACATTTTTAATTCATCCAAACATTCCAAAAGAGCAGATGGAGGAAACTTTAAGGAAGGTTTCGAGGACAGATAAAGCTGGGTGTCATCAGCATAACAATGAAATTGAATGCCATATTTCCTGAAAATAGTGCCAATTGGAAAAAGATAGATGATAAACAAAAGAGGTCCCAAAACAGAACCCCGAGGCATACCAGAAGAAACATAAGTGGGTTTTGATTTAAACTGTTTAAGTTGTACAAATTGAATGCGGCCGTTAAGATAGGAACAAATCCAACTTAAAGCCATACCAGTGATACCAATAGATTCCAATCTACCCAAAAGAATTTTGTGGGAAATGGTATCAAATGCTGCACTAAGATCGAGAAGTACAAGTATCGATAAAAGACCAGAATCAGCAGCTATTAATAGATAATTGGAGATCTTTACAAGTGCAGTCTCAACGCTATGATGCGAACGATAACCTGATTGGAACTGTTCATATAGATCATGAGAAGATAGGTGTTCATGGAGCTGGAGAGCCACAATTTTTTCTAGAATTTTTGACAAAAACGGCAAATTAGAAATAGGGCGATAATTTTCAAGATTCTTTGGGTCTGTCCCAGATTTCTTAAGAATGGGTGTTATCACAGCAGTTTTAAATGCAGTAGGGACAGTACCAGAAAGAAGCGAAGTATGTAAGATATCAATAATTAAGGAGGAAAGAAAATGTAAACCAACTTTAACCAAATGAGTTGGTAATGGATCCAGTATGCATGTAACAGGTTTAGATTTTTGAATAATAAAACAAATTTCCTCGGCCGTTGGAATAGAAAATGAAGAAAATGAAAATGGCATGGGACTAAATGTGTTGCAATTACTAATATATGGAACCAATTGCTGATGGATATGTTCTACTCTCCTGTTAAAAGAGAGTGTGAAGGCTTCACACAACTCTGTAGAATACATATCAGAGTTAGAACAATCAGGTGACTTTAAAATAGTGTTAACCACAGAGAAAAGGGATTTTGTGTTTCCCACACCAGACCCAATTAAACTTGCATAATAATCTGATTTCGCAGTGGAAAGCGCAGTCTTATAAACTTGCATGTGATCAGCATACATATCTTTATGAACTTGAAGTCCAGACTTGGCATACAGTCGTTCAAGTCGACGACCCTTGACTTTTAGCTGACGGAGTTCAGATGTAAACCAGGGTGCAGTGTTGACAAACGAAACAGTCCTGGTTTTCAGTGGAGCACAAGCCTCAAGGATCGTTTGAAGACTATCATTATAATGTTTGACTAAATTATCAACAGTCGACAAATTTTCTTTATCTGGAAGTGTGGAAAGACATTCACTGAAAAATGAGACATCAACGTTCTTAATGTTACGAAATGTAATAGTACGACTCGATTTAGGCTTATGCACAGGTAGAAAAACATTGAAAGACACCAGCAAATGATCAGACAGTGATAAATCAGAGGCAGTGCAATTTCCAGGAATCACACCCGAGCAGCAGACCAGATCAAGAGTATGACCTTTCGAATGAGTTGGAACATTAACAAATTGCTGTAATCCAAAACTATCTAAACATGATAAAAACTCCTTTGAGGTTAAATTCTCTGCATTGTCTACATGAATATTAAAATCACCAACCAAAACCACATTGGGGGATAAGGTACAGAGAGAAGTTAAAAATGTGGCGAATTCCTGTAGGAATATAGAATTGGCCTTTGGAGGCCTATAAACAGTAGCTAGAATCGTAGGAACAGAACCATTAATTTGCAATGCTACAGATTCAAATGAGGTATATTCCGTAACAGGGAGAGTTGTCATTTTCCATTTGTCCTTGTAGAGAATTGCAAGCCCCCCACCCTGACCAGCAATACGTGGTTTGCAGATAAAAGCATATCCAGGAGGAACCGAATGATTAAAATGGAAAAAGTCATTGCTTCTTTGCCAGGTTTCAGTTAGACAAAGAAAATCGAACTTGCGATCAAGTAGCATGTCATAGATGAAAGGACCTTTATCGGAAATTGATCGAATATTCCAAAGTCCAAATGCAAGATCGTTCTTACCGTTATTAGTGTTAGTCGCCTTGGTCAGCTTGGCTAACATGCTGTGGTTGACAGTCCGGGTATGTTTCCTTGGAGGACGAGGACTCGAGGACCAAAAAGATGGAATTTCACTTGCATAAACCGTTCTAAAACTCCTGCGAGATCCACGGTGGACATGTTTGCGGCGTGGTATGTAAACAATGTCTTGGTGCAGGTACAATGCAGAAGGGGGCTCACCATAATGCACACGCAGCTGCAACAGTTCCGCTACCGAATATTGATGGAGCGAAAACACAGGATGGAAAATTTAGCAAAAGATAATCCACACAACTGCAAGCCATATAGGCAGTTCGACGAACATCATAACTGCAGCTAAGCAGGATGATAGAGAAGAGAAGCAGTCAGATAAGCCCCGATACAGATATTCCAGGTGAGCTGTAGTCCAGCAATGCCACAAACAATCTGTAATTTGCGATCTCCTTAGGTTGCACCAATCACGATCCCCAGGTTGCACCAAAACTCGTCAAAACATGTTTTATAAATAGTCCATGCAGGTGAATAAAACACGATAAAATACAAATAAAAACCTTCACGGAACAGCGGCTGCTAACAGCGCCAGCGTTCGCTCCGGAAGTCGTCAAATGATATCCCATTAATTATAATTAATTATACTATATATATCCATTAATTATAGCCTAGCCTACTATGTTTTACTATATAGAGGAACAAGTTGACTTCGCCTGCTAGGGAGAGATTGCTCATGTATTTTTCCCGTTCTCGGTCGCGCGCCACTGGTTTAAAAGAGCTCTTCTGATTGGCCGAAATTCTCTGCTCTCTGAACCGCTGCCTCACAGATGCACAAATCTCTTTTGCTCCACATTTCGCGTAGTATATGGCGCAAAAGTGAGAGCGCGCGGAACTTGTCATTTGAAGGGGAAAAAACTGCGTTTGAGACTCGTAGCAGCAGATTCAAGCAGTTGTAGTGATTGGACTTGTGATTGTGTTAGAAAAATATCCAAGAAAATAAATACATTTGTGACCAAATATTCTACAAGTGTGCAACTCTCATTGCATGGAATCACATATTAATTTGCGGATGTGCAAAATTTGTCTGTGATTTCACATTTTTGATACAGGTGTGTGAATGCGTTTTGCACCATATTTACTGCAGCAACTGTAGCAAAAATGAGAGTGTATGAGTTTCTTCACGTGTGATTCGTAGAACAGGATTTGTGCACCTGCAGTGAAGAATGTGTGAAGGTGTAACTGTTGCGTTGTGTTTGTAAGTGAGAAAAAGATTCTACAAGTTTACAACTCCTAAAATATTTTTCTCTGTGACTTCAAATTTATTGGTACACATGTGTGGATATGATCTACAGCTATAAAATCAAGCACCTAGGCATGCAAACGCATCTACAAACATTTGTGAAAGAATGGGTTGCTCTCAGGAGCTCAGTGAATTCAAGCGTGATAGGTTGCCACCTGTGCAATAAATCCATTTGTGAAATTTCCTCACTACTAAATATTCCACGGTCAACTGTTAATGGTATTATAACAAAGTGGAAGCAATTGGGAACAACAGCAACTCATCCACGAAGTGGTAGGCCACATAAAATCACAGAGCGGGGTCAGCGCATGCATAGGAGTCGGCAACTTTCTGCAGAGTCAATAGCTACAGACCTCCAAACTTTGTGGGTCCTTCAGATTAACTCAAGAACAGTGTGTAGAGAGCTTCAATGAATGGGTTTCCATTTCCGAGCAGCTTCATTCAAGCATTCACCAAGTGCAATGCAAAACCCATTAGACCACCTTTGGGATGAATTAGAGCGGAGACTGCGAGCCAGGCCTTCTCATCCAACATCAGTGCCTGACCTCACAAATGCGCTTCTAGAAAAATGGTCAAAAATTCCCATAAACACACTCCTAAACCTTGTGGAAAGCCTTCCCAGAAGAGTTGAAGCTGTTATAGCTGCAAAGGGTTGCCAACTATATTAAACCCTACGGATTAAGAATGCCATTAAAGTTCATGTGCATGCAAAGGCAGGCTTCCCAAAACTTTTGGCAATATAATATTATCAAAAGGCCTAAAATGTATATTTTATTCATTGCATGCAATGACCTCAAGGTTCATGCAAGGTTTTCAGTTTTTATTTATCAATAAACAGGGTTGAAATGAAGACGTGCTGATGGATGATGGTGGGTTTTGTTGAGAAAATAAACAGGTCCTTTAGCCCTGTTGTACTCTAAACCTTCTGGAAAAGCTATATAGAAATATATTTAAACCTCAAGTGGAGCAATTCTAGGTTATTCAATTGCAGACTTTGTCAGCCCTCGTAATGTTATTATAATTTATGGAACAACTTTTCAGCTTTTTACTTTTCAGCTAAGTACCTTTCTGTGGCCAAATGTTCAAGAAGCGCTTTGACAGCTTTAGAGTTCAGTGATTTCACAACCTGAGTTATTGTGAGTCCCCAGGTGCCTGTCAAAGCAACTTGAAACAAAGCAAATTCCTTTCACCTAAGTTTTCATATAAGCAGCTTGTTTACACCCTTTTGGCGAGGTCAAACCAATAGAGAAGCCATAAACAAACACTCACACTATGCACATATATATACAGAGGTTTTCAGAGCCCTGCACATTATAGAGAAAATTGTGTTGTCTGTTTACCCCTCCTGTCCACCCAACACAAATAGCTCCAAAAAATACAATTCTCTCAAGCTGCAATAACGCTTGATTTGGACGTTTCTCCGTTTGTACATGTGAAAACTAGTACTTTTATAAAACTGTCAGCATAATGGGGGGAAAAAATATTTGACAAAAAACACAAAATAATTATTTTAGAATGTGGTGTAGGAACGTCTTGGCTACGTATGTTCCCTGAGGAGGGAACGGAGACGTAACGTTAGTGACTAACGAATGGGGGTTTCTGCTGTTGCAGATCACTGCACAGATCAGCAGGCAGGCAATGTGAGATCGCTGGAACGTGCCGTCACACCAACACCCTGGAGAACCGCTCGTCTCGAAGACTGAAGAGAAGACTTCATAATTCAGGCTTGTAGGAGTGAAGAGATGCTCTTGGCTCCAAAGCAGAAACATAAATGCTATGTTGCCAGCGTACTTCCTTATATACCCACACGGTGGGGCGGAGTTACGCATGCAAATTCCGCATGCCCATGGCATTGGCACTGCCATTGGGCGTTGTTAGACTCCTCGAAGGTAATTGGCTTCTAAGCGAAACCCCCATTCATTAGTCCCTAACGTTACGTCGTAGTGACTGAACGAAAGGGAACTGACAAATAAATGAATAAACGAGATGAACAAAAGAGATGTTTGAGTTCTCATCAGCTTTCTTAATAATTGTCCTCGTTACAAATTTAAATTAGTTTTTTAACAGAATGCAAAAATCAACATTCAGGCAATAAATTATTGTTTTTTTCTGAACATAAAATCTGCTGTTGCTTAATTCTGTAGTTTAATTCTGTTGTGTATCCGTCAGACACCAGGCTTTTTTTCTAATCTCTTAACACAGACACTCTTCCTCTTCTCATTGTCTTTCTTCTTCCTATCTCTCCAGCTCTCTACTTTCTCTGCTCTGTTATGATTTTCTGAAAAGAAGACCCTATTTTCACTATAGTGCAGACAGTGCTTTAATGCTGAAAGACAGAACAATTTCATCAAGTGTGTACTTTTTTTATATACATTGACAGGGCATCAGTGACAGTTCCCGTTTCCACTGAAATTACCCGAAACAAGTTGTACCAGGAAATTTTTTTACATGAACTTTTCCCCCAGACCTGCTACTGTCTGCGTTTCCACTGCGGTCTAAAGTACCGTGAAGATTAGGCAAATTAGTCCGGTGACATATGACTGAGATTCAAGCTGTGTGCTTTTGCTGGTTATGTATTGGTTTACTAAAGAGGTAATTAACAAAACTGCGGAAAAGAGACGAGCACTGATACTGAAGCGTATTCTGAAAGCTTGTAAAAATAGATTTAAAATAAGACAATGTATGTTTCAGCTATTACGGACATTGACCGGGAGATGGCTCAGACGAACGCGCGCCATCAGACAGAAAGAACAAGACAGATATTTGCTGACCACAGAACGATACTCGCAAAAGACTTTGCAATACTCAAAAAATGCCGGTTGAAATAAAATGCTGCGTGAGCTCAACCAATCAGGATGTTCAGCTCCCAAGTCCCACCCCCGAAAGTTCCTGAACTTTGAAAGCACGGAAGTATACCTCGCAAGCAAAGACTTTCGGAGGGGGAGATTTTTACCCGGAACTTAATTTAGACCCTGGTTCCTGCGGTCGGAACGCACCGAGTACCACCCCAAAGATCCTGCGGTGGAAACGCAGCTCTAGAAAAGATAAAACATGACCACAGGAATTAACCAAAAGGTTTGGTTCAAATCCACATTTTCATACAATTACAATTCTATTATACTGTATTATACACCGATCAAGCATAACATTGTGTTGGTCCCCTTTTTTGCAGTCCAAAACAGCCCTGCCCCGTTGAGGCATGGGCTCCCTTAGACCCCTGAAGTTGTGCTGTGGTATCTGGCACCAAGATGTTAAGAACAGAACCTTTATTTCCTGTAAGTTGCGAGGTGGGGCCTCCTTGGATCAGACTTGTTTGTTCAGCACATCCTACAGATGCTCAATATGATTGAGATCTGGGGAATTTGGAGTCAACACCTCAAATTCGTTGTTGTGCTCCACCAATTTTGCTTTGTGGCAGGGCGCATTATCCTGCTGAAAGAGGCCACAGGGTGGACAGGGGTCAGCATGGGCACCCTGACTGGTCTGCGGCTATGCAGCCCCATATGCAACAAACTGCGATGCACTGTGTATTCTGACACCTTTTTTAACCAGCATTAACTTCTTGAGCAATTTGAGCTACAGCAGCTCGTCTTCTTGATCGGACCACGCGGGCCAGCGTTCACTCCTCACGTGCATCAGTGAGCCTTGACCGCCCATGACCCTGTCGCCGGTTCACCGCTGTTCCTTCCTTTGACCACTTTTAATAGATACTGACCACTGTAGACCGGGACCACCCCACAAGAGATGCAGATTTGGAGATGCTCTGACCCAGTCATCTGGCCATCACAATTTGGCTCTTGTCAAACTCGCTCAAATCCTTACGCTTGCTCATTTTTCCTGCTTCTAACACATCATCTTTGAGGACAAAATGTTTACTTGCTGCCTAAAATATCCCACCCACTAACAGGTTCCGTGATGAAGAGATAATGAAGAGATATAAGAGATAGATCAGTGTTACTCACTTCACCTGTCACATAATGTTATGCCTGATCATTACTGTATATATTAGAATGATTTCGGAAGGATCATGTGACAGTGAAGACTGGAGTAATGATGTTGAAAATCCAGCTTTTCCATCACAGGAATAAAATACAATTTAAAATACATGAAAATATAAAATAGGTACTTGAAATTGTTAATAACTATATTATATTATATTATATTATATTATATTATATTATATTATATTATATTAAATTATATTATATTATATTATATTATATTAATTATATTAATTATATTATTATATTACATTATATTATATTATATTAATTAATAATATTATATTAATTAATTATATTATATTATATTATATTAATTAATTATATTTAATATAATATAATATAATATAATATAATATAATATAATTAATATAATATAATATAATATAATATAATATAATATAATATATTTGTAAATAAAAAAAATAGACGTTTAGAATGTTCCTACTTTACCAGAGACAGAGAGAAAATACTTTTTTTTTTTTAGTGCCACCATATGCTTCCGTTCTTTTCAATATCAATAGTACATTCACCTGTTTTTCTTGGTGTCGTCAAACACTGGCAATGTATAATGGAAAATTATATTTTTTAGACAGGATAGCTTTTTTGAGTTTTGGCCACCCTCACACAGAAGTTGCTTCATATGGAGGCTGTTTTACATCTAAGAGTGGTCTTAGTAGTTCAAGAAATAAAATGTCAGATGGTCATGGTTTCTAAAGCAGCTCATTTGACTTCCAGAAGACCCACTAGCATCAGCATATATTTTTAGCACTGACAGGCAAACTTATATGGAAAAATAGTTACATTAGGCCTATATTTATTTTCATGCACAACCATCTCTATTGATGCCAGAGGTCAGAGGAGAATGGCCAAACTGGTTCGAGCTAAATGAAAGACAACAGTAACTCAAATAACACCTTGTTACAACTGAGGTCTGCAGAAGAGCATCTCTGAATGTACAACATGTTGAACCTTGAAGCAAATGGGCTACAGCAGCAGAAGACACACCGGGTGCCACTCCTGTCAGCTAACAACCGGAAACTGAGGCTACAGTTCACACGGGCTCACCAAAATTGGACAATAGAATATTGAAAAAACATTGCCTGGTCTAACGAGTCTCGAATTCTGCTGCAACATTTTTAGATGGGTCAGGATTTGGCGTATAAAGCATAAAAGCATGGATCCATACTGCCTTGTATCAGCGGTTCAGGCTGGTTTAAATGCAATAGCCAGCCTACACTGGTCTCACAGTTCAGTTCGATTATGATTATCATGCCATCGATTCGGTTCAATTCTATATCACGATGAATCACAATGCATTGACGATGCACTGCATCCTTATGTTTACAATTTTGTCAGTCAGATATATGAACTGAACCTTTAATTTTACCTGCTCAAAGAAAACACAATTCTTGAATGTATCAAACAAAACTCAAGTCTGGGCACAGAAGACAACAGGAGCATTTAGAACAAATACACAAAATACTAAAAGCCACTTCAGGAGGTGGTCTGGGCTGCATTACAATCAAAACTAAAGTCTAAATGCATCTGGTTGTTGAATGCATGTTGAAATGCATGCTGGTCTATTGTTTTAGTTGACGTGAACTCCATTAAATCTGCATATAGTGCGGGAATTGAAGATTGGATTTATATCCGTTTTGCGGAGATACATTTGTGCCCAAGTGTAAATTAAATTTGCATGTGTTAATGAGATGTCGGCTTTTAAAGTAGTTGAACATTTTAATCACTCGCATCTCGCCTGTCACGGGGTGACAAAAACCAAACGGGACTAAGATCCTGGTGAATGCAGTTATTCAGGATTTTCCAGTGAACGTCCATTCTATGCCCTGCGAATCTGTTGCCATGGCAGCGGGGCTGATTGCCTGAGTGACAGCAGGTGTGGGGCAATTACAGAGAATGCTGTGAGAGGGACACCTATTCAGATGAGGCTTTAAAAACAGAGAGAAAACAGACTGTGGGGTGGATCTCCTCCCGTATGATGCTGTGTTTTTCAGCGGGTTGTTCTTTTTATTGAGGCTGGGCTGTGGAGTGGGGAAGATTGAAGCTGTGGAAGAGAAAGGAAGGAGTGAAGGATTTGTCAGCGAAGGCTTGAGGAATATCGTCAGCAGTGAGAAAGACGCAAGTGATGAGTATTGGATCCGTTGTTTATATGCACTAACACTGAAGTGGTGTGGAGAGTTTGGAAAATGTTTGGCACGAGTGAACTATGACACCGAGTGAATTAATGATCTGTCTCCAACTTCTGTCCTCTCCTTGCCGAATGTGATGATCGCTGCATCGTTCTTCTGCTTTCCCGGAGCGAAGTCAAGCCCTGATCGAGGACTAGATCCGATCTGGTGGGAGAAAAGACCGGTGGGTGAGTGCTGGCCCGAATGCACGGTGTGCGAGTGGAATTGCAGTGCCTGAAGTGACGATTTACACGGTTTGTGCTGTGAAGTGAAATTGGTGTGTGGAGAAGTAATAGAAGTCTGCCGTGCACTCGTCTCCTACAGTCTTCCACCCGCTGTCTCTAACGAAGGGGTCTGATAAAGCAACAGCCCAACTTCCTGCTTTGAAAAGACCCGGCCCCGTTAATGCTGAGTGCTTCGTATATCATGTACTATTGAAACTGTGCTGTGTCTGTTCTAGTGCTCAGCCGAAGTGAGCGTCCCGCTCAAAGTGTCCTTCCCGCCTGGTGGTCTCCACACGCCCCTATTGGAAGCCTTTACCCTGTTCAGAAGAAGAGAAGGTATATCAGTTGCAAAGCTTCATGTACTGTTGAACCGTTGAAACTGTGCTGTGTCTGTCCCAGTGTTCAGCCGACGTGAGCGCCCCGCTCAAAGTGTCCTCCCCGCCTGGTGGTCTCCACACGCCCTTATTGGAAGCCTTGATCCTGTTCAAAGGAGAGAAGGTATATCAGTTGAGAAGCTTCACATACTGTTGAACCGTTGAGACCTTGCTGTACTGTTCCAGTGCTCAGCTGAAGTGGAGCGTTCCGCCCAAAGTGTCCTCCCCGCCTGGTGGTCTCCACATGCCCCTATTGGAAGCCTTTACCCTGTTCAAAAGGAGAGAAGGTATATCAGTTGAAAAGCTTCACATACTGTTGAACCATTGAGACCTTGCTGTACTGTTCCAGTGCTCAGCTGAAGTGGAGCGTTCCGCCCAAAGTGTCCTCCCCGCCTGGTGGTCTCCACACGCCCCTATTGGAAGCCTTGACCCTGTTCAAAAGGAGAGAAGGTATATCAGTTGAAAAGCTTCACATACTGTTGAACCGTCGAAACTGTGCTGTGTCTGTCCCAGTGTTCAGCTGACGTGAGAGCCCCGCTCCAAGCGTCCTCCCCGCCTGGTGGTCCCCACACGCCCTTATTGGAAGCCTTTTACCCTGCTCAGAAGAAGAAGAGAGGTAATCCAGTCGAATGTCCCACATATTGTTGGACAGTTAAACCTTGCTGTAACGTTCCAGTGGCTCGCTTGCCCCCACCTCTGAGTACCTCCCTCCGGAGTAACCCCAGTGATTCGCTTCGCCCCCGCATCTGCATACTTACCTGGTTCCAGTCTGAATGGGGGTCGTATGACCACGGCCTCCCCTCTTGAGTCCCGTAGAGGAGTACTTACCCAGTGACCTACCCGGACGGCGCGGGGATTCCCCCCTGATTTCCCTCCGACGAGCCTCCGGTCCGTTACGATCGTCCCTCCCCTCCCGTCCCGGGAGGTCTAGAGACACTTGAACTGTCCTGGCGGCAAGAAGAAGATTTTAATTAGGACCTATCCAATTCACTGATCTTTTAATATAATAAATAAACTGTATTATTTTATTCCCTTGTCTGTCTGGTCCTTGACACGTTCCTCGAGGTGGTTCCCGGGTTTTTCAGGGGTGGGTGCAGTCTGGTTTGGCCCGCCCCGACCTGTGACAGAACTTGGCGTAGGTCGGCAGGGTTACCACCTCGAGTGGAGCGATCAAGGACCTAGATGGCAGAAGAAGAGCCAGTGGCCCGGCAGCCAGTTATGCCTTTCTTTATGGGGGCCCCGTGGGCCCAGAAGTACGGAGGTCCAGGGTCAGAATTGAGCCTGTCAGCATGGAAGACCCAGGTTGAATACCTGGCAGGGCTCCAAGGGCTAAGTGCCCCTCAGAAGGTACAGTTTGTGCTAAATTCGTTGGAGGGAGAAGCAAGAAGAGAAGTACAGGCAGCGCCGGAAGCAACCCGCATCACAGTCCAAGCCATCTTTGATTTTCTCACGGGGCAATACGGAGACACCACCCCGGTAGCGGTCCTGAGAACGCAATTCTTTAATTGTAGGCAAGGGCCTCGACAAACTGTTCGGCCATTCACGTTGCAACTGAGGGAACAGTTTACCAGGCTAAGGGGAAGACAGGATCACGGCCTGGGGGACGAGGAGACCCTATTGCGAGATCAGTTTCTGTTGGGATTACGGGAGGGTCCCGTGCGTCAGAGTCTGCGGGTGCAACTGAGACGGACGCCGGACCTCACGTTCGAAGAGCTGCGGCAGGAGGCTCTAGCCCTCGAGCGTGACCACACCGAAGGTATGGATCCCCCCAGCTGTCTGGCTGCGAACGCTGTCAGTGGGCCTTCGGCCCCTGTTACTTCCGATTGGAAGCATGCCCTCCGGGAGGAACTAAAGAGGGATATCCGTGAGCAAATGTCTGAACTGTCTAAGTCTGTCGTCGAAGAACTCCGCCGAGAACGCCTCCATTCATTACCCTCACCGCGGGAGCGAGCCTACTCCGACGGGAATCGCCCTCCAGAGCATCACTTCACTCGATCCACGGGTCCCCGATTCCAGTGGGACGAACAGGGGCGTCCTATCTGCAATGGCTGTGGGGAAGCCGGACATTACGTTCGTCAGTGCTCCTCCAGACGCGCTTCGCAGGGGGGTTTTTAGAGTCTCCGGCCACTGTGGGTCAAGTGGTCGGGACCCCCTTTTCAGACCCCTCGTCTTCCCAACTATCGAAGGAACGCCTGGTGGGCCGTTGTCCGGTCATCATGGTTCAAGTCAATGGCCAGAAGGTGCAGTGTCTGCTGGACACGGGGTCGCAAGTCACTCTGTTCGCGGAGAGCCTAGTCCAGGAACTATTCGGTACCCAGGGCCGGCCGACGACCGAAGCCCCCTGGCTGACTCTGCGAGGGGCCAACGGTCTCGACATCCCATACGTGGGATACGTAGTGACAGACCTAGAGATCCATGGCATGGTCGTACCCCAGAAGGGGGTGGTGGTGGTTCGCGACGCCTGCCTAGGGTCTCATCGCGCCCTGTTGGGCATGAATGTCATCTCCGAATGCTGGGAGGGGCTGTTCCAGAGTGGGCCGGCCCGAGCAACTGCGACGCCTGAGGGCAGAGAATGGGATCGCGTTAGAGCTGACTGTCGCCGAGTTTGCCTGGCCGAACAGCAGGGGGACCGGGAGAGCACTGGAAGAGTGGCTTGCCGCTATGCGTTGTCCATCCCGGCTCGAAGCGAGGCGATGGTTTGGGTCCGGGTGCCCCCTAGACTTTACCACCCGGAGGAGTGGGTGTTGGTAGAACCGCACAACGACGGTCCTAAGGTGGAAGTGGCCAGAGGACTGGCATCCGCCCGAGGCAGCCGAGTCCGGGTGAGAGTCCGGAACACGAACCCTTTCCCGATCCAACTGCATCGTCATCAGTGTCTAGCCCGAGTTACCTCAGTGTTGCCCCAGCAAGTGCAAGATCCAGGAGGAGTCCAGTTCAGTCAAGTGGGCCCAACCGTAGTGGAGGTTGCGTTGACGCAGACGGGGACGCACAGAGGGGAGGCTGAAGGAGGACTGCCGGCCCATCTCGGAGGTGAGTCCCTACGGGGAGAAGGGTTGGAGGAGGATCAAACAAGACGGCTCGAGGCTTTTCTATCAAAATGGCCACAGTTGTTCTCCACCCATGACGAAGACTACGGGTGTACTAACATCGTTCAGCATCAAATTCCCACTGGAGAAGCCCCGCCTAGTAGGGAGCGCTACCGGCCGGTACCTCCAACATTATATTCTGAGGTTCGGGCTCTGCTGCGGGGGATGCTGGATAAAGGGATCATCCGTGAGAGCAGTAGCCCTTGGGCGGCCCCGATTGTTCTGGTGAGGAAGAAAACAGGCGCATGGAGATTCTGTGTGGATTATCGGAGGTTGAACCAAGTGACGAAGCGGGATGCTTTCCCATTGCCTCGAGTCGAGGATTCCCTCACGAGTCTCAACCGGGCGGCCTGGTATTCCACACTAGACCTGGCGAGCGGATACTGGCAAGTGCAGGTGGACGAGCGGGACCGGGAGAAGACAGCCTTCACGACTCCCTTTGGGTTATATGAGTGGGACCGGATGCCGTTCGGCCTCTGCAACGCCCCCGCCACGTTCCAACGGCTAATGCAGCGCTGCCTGGGGAGCCAGCTAGTGGATACCGCTCTTGTGTATCTGGATGACGTGATTATCTATTCCCCTGACTTTGAGACTCACCTTCGGCATCTTGAGCAGGTGTTCCGCTCCCTTGAGAAGTACGGGCTGAAGCTCCAACCGGATAAATGTCAGCTTTTCCGGAAGGAGGTAAAGTTCCTGGGCCATATCGTGAGTGCTGCAGGAATCGCTGTGGACCCAGAGAAGGTGTCGGCTGTACAGGGGTGGACTGCCCCGAAGACCGTGCGCCAGGTTCGATCCTTCCTCGGCTTTGTCGGGTACTACAGGCGATTTATTAAGGATTTCTCTAAGATCGCCAAACCCCTGAACCAGTTGCTGGGTGGAACGGGACACACCAAGGGCCGAGGGTCCCCAGCGATTCAGTGGGATCCGGCATGCGAGACCGCCTTCCAGAGGCTCAAGCAGGAGCTGTTACAAGCACCCATCCTGGCATACGCAGACTTCACCCAGCCCTTTATCCTCTACACTGACGCCAGCCACTTGGGCTTGGGGGCTGTCTTAGCGCAGAAACAGCAGGAGGAAGAAAGAGTCATTGCTTATGCGAGCCGGAGTCTACACCCCGCGGAGAGGAACGATGCCAACTACAGCTCCTTTAAGCTTGAGTTACTGGCCATGAAGTGGGCGCTCAGTGAGAAGTTCAAAGACTACCTATGGGGAGCAAAGGTGACCGTAGTGACCGATAACAATCCACTGGTACACCTACAAACTGCCAAGTTGGGGGCGGTGGAACAGAGGTGGGTGGCACAATTGGCCAACTTTGAGTACCAGCTTCAGTACCGGCCAGGAAGGGAACATACCAACGCTGACGTACTATCTAGGTGGCCAGAAGGAGGGCCGGAGGGTCTGAGACCCATGCGGGAGGTGAACCGCGACGAGGGAATGATGGTGGGCATTGTGGAGGCACCGGGACCACCGTTGGAGGAACCGCCCGCAAGTTGGGGATGGGACCCACAGCGCTGGAGGGTGTTGCAGGGCGAGGATGAGGACCTGTCACTGGTCCGGGTCTGGCTGGAACAGGACAAGTGGCCGGAGGGTGCGGGACGCCGGGCTCAAACCCGAATCGTGAGGGGCCTACTGGGCCAGAAAGAGAGGCTCCATCTGAAGGAAGGGGTGATTTGTCGGTCCCTCCAGGACTCACGCTCGGGTGACCTGGTCTGGCAAGTGGTGGTCCCCGAGGGAAGATGTCACGCTCTGCTGGAGGCTTATCACAGCAAGCTTGGTCATCAAGGGCGGGAGAGGACGACGGCACTCTTGCGACGCCACTTTTACTGGCCTGGGATGGAGGGGACCGTGAGGACTTACCTACAGGGCTGCCCGCGCTGCACCCTGTTCAAAGCCAGGAAAGAGACACGAGCTCCATTGGTCCCAATTCGAGCTAAAGCACCGATGCATATCCTCGCTATGGACTATCTAACGCTGGGTCGGCCGGTCGATCGCATTCAAAACCTCCTAGTGGTCACTGACCTGTTCACCAAATATGCCTGGGCCATCCCAACTCTGGACCAGACCGCCATTACCACCGCTAATGCCCTGTGGAGGCATGTCATCCAGCCCTTCGGGTGTCCCGAAGTGTTCCATTCCGATCAAGGGCCAAATTTCGAATCCAGGGTAGTACACGAGCTGTGCCAACTGTACGGATGTAAGAAGACCCATACGACGCCCTATCATCCTCAGGGGAACGGAGGGTGCGAGAGGTTTAACCAGACGCTGCTCGGTCTCTTGGGGACCTTGGGAAACGACCAACAGGGGCATTGGGCTGACAACCTTCCGGCAATGGTCCAGGCGTATAACAACAGCATACACAGCACGACCGGGTATGCACCGACCTACCTGATGTTCGGAAGGCATGTGAGACTACCCGTTGACCTACTGCTGGGGACTGCGGCCGCTGAAGAGGGAGGCGGTGTAACGGAGTGGGTGGCCAGACACCATCAACGCCTTCAACTGGCCTATGAACGGGTCTCGGACCGAATCAAACAAGCCGCAGCCAAGAACAAACGGTTGTACGACCGTACGGCTCGAAGTGCGCCGCTACTGCCTGGCGAAAGAGTTCTGGTGCGAGATAACCGGCGACAAGGAAAGGGCAAACTCAGTGATCGGTGGGAGCCCCAGCCGTATGTGGTCCAACGACAGCCGCATCTCGATCAACCGGTGTATGCCATCCGTCCCGAAGGGAGAGAAGGTCCAGAGCGGGTGCTCCACCGAAACCTGATGCGCCCTTGTCCGAATTACCCCGAACCAACTGTAGAGAGACCTCCGACTGAACCAGCGTGGATGCCTCCCGTGGTGGGATGGGCTGTGGCCCCCCGGAGGCTGGATATAGGGCCAAGGCCAGAGGAACCTAACTCCCCGCCAAGGCCAGAGGAACCTAACTCCCCGCCAAGGCGATCCCAACGGGAGAACCGGGGGCAACCCCCAGCCAGGTACGGAGACTGGGTGTCCGGATCCCGTTCTAGGGACTAGAACGGCTTGGCAGGGGGGTGTGTCACGGGGTGACAAAAACCAAACGGGACTAAGATCCTGGTGAATGCAGTTATTCAGGATTTTCCAGTGAACGTCCATTCTATGCCCTGCGAATCTGTTGCCATGGCAGCGGGGCTGATTGCCTGAGTGACAGCAGGTGTGGGGCAATTACAGAGAATGCTGTGAGAGGGACACCTATTCAGATGAGGCTTTAAAAACAGAGAGAAAACAGACTGTGGGGTGGATCTCCTCCCGTATGATGCTGTGTTTTTCAGCGGGTTGTTCTTTTTATTGAGGCTGGGCTGTGGAGTGGGGAAGATTGAAGCTGTGGAAGAGAAAGGAAGGAGTGAAGGATTTGTCAGCGAAGGCTTGAGGAATATCGTCAGCAGTGAGAAAGACGCAAGTGATGAGTATTGGATCCGTTGTTTATATGCACTAACACTGAAGTGGTGTGGAGAGTTTGGAAAATGTTTGGCACGAGTGAACTATGACACCGAGTGAATTAATGATCTGTCTCCAACTTCTGTCCTCTCCTTGCCGAATGTGATGATCGCTGCATCGTTCTTCTGCTTTCCCGGAGCGAAGTCAAGCCCTGATCGAGGACTAGATCCGATCTGGTGGGAGAAAAGACCGGTGGGTGAGTGCTGGCCCGAATGCACGGTGTGCGAGTGGAATTGCAGTGCCTGAAGTGACGATTTACACGGTTTGTGCTGTGAAGTGAAATTGGTGTGTGGAGAAGTAATAGAAGTCTGCCGTGCACTCGTCTCCTACAGTCTTCCACCCGCTGTCTCTAACGAAGGGGTCTGATAAAGCAACAGCCCAACTTCCTGCTTTGAAAAGACCCGGCCCCGTTAATGCTGAGTGCTTCGTATATCATGTACTATTGAAACTGTGCTGTGTCTGTTCTAGTGCTCAGCCGAAGTGAGCGTCCCGCTCAAAGTGTCCTTCCCGCCTGGTGGTCTCCACACGCCCCTATTGGAAGCCTTTACCCTGTTCAGAAGAAGAGAAGGTATATCAGTTGCAAAGCTTCATGTACTGTTGAACCGTTGAAACTGTGCTGTGTCTGTCCCAGTGTTCAGCCGACGTGAGCGCCCCGCTCAAAGTGTCCTCCCCGCCTGGTGGTCTCCACACGCCCTTATTGGAAGCCTTGATCCTGTTCAAAGGAGAGAAGGTATATCAGTTGAGAAGCTTCACATACTGTTGAACCGTTGAGACCTTGCTGTACTGTTCCAGTGCTCAGCTGAAGTGGAGCGTTCCGCCCAAAGTGTCCTCCCCGCCTGGTGGTCTCCACATGCCCCTATTGGAAGCCTTTACCCTGTTCAAAAGGAGAGAAGGTATATCAGTTGAAAAGCTTCACATACTGTTGAACCATTGAGACCTTGCTGTACTGTTCCAGTGCTCAGCTGAAGTGGAGCGTTCCGCCCAAAGTGTCCTCCCCGCCTGGTGGTCTCCACACGCCCCTATTGGAAGCCTTGACCCTGTTCAAAAGGAGAGAAGGTATATCAGTTGAAAAGCTTCACATACTGTTGAACCGTCGAAACTGTGCTGTGTCTGTCCCAGTGTTCAGCTGACGTGAGAGCCCCGCTCCAAGCGTCCTCCCCGCCTGGTGGTCCCCACACGCCCTTATTGGAAGCCTTTTACCCTGCTCAGAAGAAGAAGAGAGGTAATCCAGTCGAATGTCCCACATATTGTTGGACAGTTAAACCTTGCTGTAACGTTCCAGTGGCTCGCTTGCCCCCACCTCTGAGTACCTCCCTCCGGAGTAACCCCAGTGATTCGCTTCGCCCCCGCATCTGCATACTTACCTGGTTCCAGTCTGAATGGGGGTCGTATGACCACGGCCTCCCCTCTTGAGTCCCGTAGAGGAGTACTTACCCAGTGACCTACCCGGACGGCGCGGGGATTCCCCCCTGATTTCCCTCCGACGAGCCTCCGGTCCGTTACGATCGTCCCTCCCCTCCCGTCCCGGGAGGTCTAGAGACACTTGAACTGTCCTGGCGGCAAGAAGAAGATTTTAATTAGGACCTATCCAATTCACTGATCTTTTAATATAATAAATAAACTGTATTATTTTATTCCCTTGTCTGTCTGGTCCTTGACACGTTCCTCGAGGTGGTTCCCGGGTTTTTCAGGGGTGGGTGCAGTCTGGTTTGGCCCGCCCCGACCTGTGACAGAACTGCTATCGCGACAAAGCACGTACGCGACAAATGACGTCAGAAAAGAATCAGTACATTATAATCGGTTATGGTCTATTACTGAAACGATACCGAATCGTCCTAGTCTGCATCGCGATGCATCGAAGAAACAGTTAATTTCGACACCCCTACAGTGTACCCATCTTCTGATGGCTACTTCCAGCAGGATAATGTTGCATGTCACAAAGCTCAAATCATCTCAAACTGGTTTCTTGAACATGACGATGAGCTCACTAAACTTAAATGGCCTCCACAGTCACCAAATCTCAATCCAAGAGCAGCTTTGGGATGGAAAAGGAGATTTGCATCATGTTTGTGCAATAATGTAATGTCTTAAATTGGGCATGTATTGCAAATACTGATTTCACCTGCTATTAAATTTTATACATTTATCTGTAAAATAATTATTTTGATTACGATTTTTAAATGATTGACAGCTCTAAAAAACTCTTGTGTAGATGCCTTTCAAGAGCGCATGAGATTTACTCAAACTCCGTCAACACTGTAAGTGATTTGATAACAAATAGTCATAAACATGTTGATCTATACACCAAAACACACACCACACACACACTCATATCCTCTTGTCCTGAGCTTGACACTGAGTGTAAATCCCTCTTGATTGCAAAACAGTGACACAAGTTTACTCAGTGAAGTCTCTAGAGAAGGGCTCTCTGTGTCCCTTTGATTCCAAAGGCCCGGATATCTAGACAGGCCATTCTCACGCTGGCTGGACATGGCGTAGTTTAAGAGCAAATGGACAGTGTCTCCACATGCCTCTGTTAGATTCTGCTGACGTGATGCCCAGGGTTTTCATTTCCTCTTGTTCTCTTCATTTGTGTTTTTTACAGAGGAATGCATGGTCAAAATTAACCGTCAGTCACAGGTTGACTTTAATTAACCTCAGCAAGTAAAATAGTATTCAGTAACTGCAGCTGAAATCTAACAAGACTATATGTGAACGTAATAAGACTATATGCATTTTTTGCATATAGATCATGGTTCTTTAATTAGCTTAAAATTATTTCAATTAATATATTATTATCAATATTATCATTATTACTTTATGAACATTTATTTGTCACTGCATGAAAAGTGAGATTTTCGACCCCGTAAACGCCTGTATACTCCTGGAAATCTCCCTAATTTTCGGCAGTTTTCGACAATTTACAGGCAGCGAACGTCGCGTTCGTCTGTGCCACAAATTGTCGTAAACGAACCATGACGTAGGTGGAGAGTCCCCCGCTGAGACCGCGCGGAGGTGCGACGCCTCTAATTTGCATATGAATAGCAGCGAAACCAGAGAGTCAACGGCCAGACTTGAATTTACTCACTCACTATTGGCTGAAGCCACTACATTTAAAAAAGAAAAATCCCTCGTGATTGGTTGGCAGATCACTGCAAACCAATCATTATTGGTCCCCATGGCTCATTATAAATGTAAACCCCAATAATATTAATAAATATATAATTTATGTTGTAATAATTTGTTTTATATTAATGTTATTGTGCTATGAAGTATTCATACCATCAAGGAATATATGGGAAAATTATACGGACCGTGCCGTTTATTCAAAGAAAGAGCATTTATAAGCATACAGCTGTTCATTCAAAGAAAGGGCTTCATTTATAAAACACAGCTGTTTATTCAAAGAAAGAGCTTTATTGTTAAACACACAACTATGTACAGTGCAGCAGTAATGTAATGTAAAGTTCGGCGTGCTCCAGGCTGCGAGAGCGGTGGCCGCACAATCCATCCAGACACCCCGTCAACAATGCGTCTTCCTCGTCAAACATGTGTTCAATGGTCGCAGACTTCCACATGTCCACCTCATCCAGCACACTCTCGCTTCCAGCAACTGTAATACAATCCATAAAGACAATAAGCAACCTGAAAAATACTCACATTGACAAAAACCGGATCTAATATAATAAATCTTACCCTTTTTCTTCTTGATCGACTCTAAACTTCGAGCTAAACTTCGCAGTTTCCGCCTGCTATGTAAGTTCAGTGTTTGTATCTGAAGCTGCGGCATGTCGATTCATAATACGTCTTACCGGCAGCTGGAAAACAATTACATGAGACTGGTATTAATAAAAACAGTCACGGTAAAATTAAACTAGGAATGAGAAACACATTAGAAGTTACTTACACACAATTTCGTCGTGATCAGCGGTTAAATCTGGACTCTTGGAAATCGCTCCAAGCAGATAAGAGCTCACGGCTTCGTTATGAGGCGAGGATAGTCTGTGTAAACAAAATGTGCAGTTTTAAGCTCGGATCTATTAACGCACCCATTTCCTTATACAGCTGAATAAAAGCATATTCTTTAAATCGTGATGTTACATTACCCATGCTCTGAGGCAAACTGCAGGCGCTATGAACCAGAGTTGTGAAGACGAAGACAGCCTCCTGAAAATGAGTCGAAAAAGTTGGTCGCGTCCAGGAGTTGAAGACGGCGTCCTGTCATTGTTGATCACGAAAAAGGAAAGCAGTAAAAAAAAAAGGTTTAAAGCTCGTCTTCTACGCGTCATGGCCATGACCTCGACCTCACACGTCATTGGACTAGGGCTCTACTATGGAACGCGCCCGGGGCCAAATCTCTTTATACGAAACGCGTGACTTATGACTGTTTCAACACGCACTGTTTGTCAACGCAGCAATTTTTTACGTGTTTCTTTTGTATGTGTAGACACGCACATTCTGGTCGTGTAACAGGCATACACACACAGTCGACGCACAGTTTTAACATGTTAAGAAGACACATTTGAACGTGTTTCTTAACGCGCACATTCTGTACATGTCGAAGTGTAATTTTTTTTTTTTTAAAGCAGACTTACCTTTAGATGTAGCCCTAGGCTACATACATATTAATATAAGATATTAATTAATTGCTTAACTGACTACTGTGCTAGAGTAAAGTAGCCTAATGTTACAATGTATATTAAGTAAATGCTTAATTATACAATTATTATAATTTAGCTATATATAATTTCTAAAAGTATATATAGGCTAATTTACACAGCACATATTTATAACTGAAAACACACACACACACAACTTTATTCACTTTCACATAATAATGTTTTTGTAATTTGGTGTTTAGTTTGTTTATACTGTTCTGTCTCTGTTTTGTTTCCAGGAACATCTGATGAGTGCTATAATAAAATGACTTCATTATATTTAAAATATGTTTTGATATACATTTTATTTATATTATTAATATTTTATTTACCCATAACGTGTCTTTAGGAAGCCATAAGTTATAGAGACAAGAATAACTTTTGCCATTTAAATGCCACATTAATTTACTGAGGACCCATACAGCCAATGATCATGTGTGAAAACACTTATACATAAATTGATCACTTAGAAATCAAAACTAAGGTTTGAGAAAGAAAGAATATGCATACAACAAAATATATTGTTTCATAGCAGCTTCAGTATCAAGTTCAAAACAAATTCTGCTGTAAACCGGCTCTAACAAGCCAATATAGTGTCAATATTCAGCTCAAGTGACTTCAGTGTTGATTCAGTTCAGTTGATTTCAGTTCAACTGATTTCAGTTCAACTGTAAATTCCTCAGTTGTGCATATTTGTGTGTAGTTAGATATATGCAAAAACAACATTTTTGGAAGAGTTAAAATAGTTTTGCACAAAGTGTTGCTTTTGCAAGCGATGTCTGATGTTTTGCATGTTGTGTGTTTTGTGTGTAGAGTTACAAGAAATGGAGCCATATTTTCATAAATTGTGTGTAAGCAATGACATACAGAGTAATTAATCTACACTGTGAGCCCGGACAAGTTGAATCTACTTAAAAAATTGGAGCAAACTGGTTGCCCTAAAAATTTAGTAATGTGAACTAAAACGAGTACATTTAACTTAAATTTAAGTTAACATTTTAACTTAAACTTTAAACTTGTTTTAGTTAAAAAAATTCAGAACCTAGATAAAACTCCCCCTGCTGCTACTCTGATTTGCATTTGTGTAGCTCACAGCATGTTCATTTACATGATAAAGCCTCCCCTAGAATTAAGGGGAGGGGGGGTCATGGGGGGACAACTGCCAAGCAAGGCCCACGTCAATTTCCGTCAATTTACGGCAGTTTTCGGAGTTGCCTGCAAATTGCCGTGCACAGTCGTAAACCTGAAGTTTCACGGCAATCTACAGTGCCACATACTGACGAAAATCCCACTTTTCATGCAGTGTGTCCACCTTCAATAACTATTGTTTTTATTGCAGAACATACAGTTCCCATTTAATCGGTCACTTCCAACCATGTCGAGAATAGGAATCTCTCTAGAGAGGCCAATCTACTTTGAGTGTAACGCGCGGGTATATAATGAGCAGCAGGTGGATTTCATATTAGCTTTTCGCTTCGGAGCCGAGCACTTTACGATTGCTTCTCTCTACAAAGTGGTGTCTAACCGATGAGTTAGCTCTTCTAGGAACCTCTCATTCAGTGTTGGTGTCACGCCACAGCAGCGGGGTCGATCTTCTCTTGCTTCTTTTTTTCTTTCCTTTCTCTTTTGCCTTTCAATAGAGCAAAAAAGGTTGTTCTCACAGCCAGTGAGTGGTGTGCTTGTGAGAGCGTCTTCAAGGAGAGAGAGAGCGCACGATAGTTGCTATGAAACTGTGCCCTAACTCCACTTCACAGGGGGAACCTGTGTCTCCTTTCCCGTGCCTGTAAGTACTTGTCAGACTTAACCGGCAAAGATTACCAGGCTTGTGGGGAAGCCTGCTCTTCCATGCATGCTATGCCATTGTTGCAGGTCCATCAGGCCAAGGCACTGAAGGACCTGCATGAGAGTGGTCACGATCCTGTGGCCTCTTCTGTGCCACAGTCAAGAGTAGTTTCGCTCAGCAGTTCTCGGCCACACAGAACTGGACTGAGGCCATCAAACATATCCTGCCCTGGTGGTCAGCTGCTGTCTCCACCCAACCGCCGCCCCTGCTCCTGTGCCGCAGCAGTAACCTCCATCCAAGTGGAGCTGAGGAGCCAGTCACAGGCTGGGCGCCCATCCTGTCCAGGCCCCGCCAAGAGGGGCGGTAAAGCCAGGAGCAAGAGGCCCTGAGACGGGTTACCCAGAGATGAAGGGGACTGCTCATAGGGAGATGGTGACTGCACCACACCCTCTCCCAGAGGAGGGACGGGAATAAAATATTTTGTTTTGTTTCTGTTTGCCGCTGGCCTCAAAAAACAGTGGTACCCAAATTCTCAATAAAAGAACAGTTTCCTCTATCTTTGGATCCCAAGGGGGTTCGGAGAGCTGTGGACAGTTTGAATCCGGACCACATTCATCCTCCTCCTCCATCGCCAGCGGGCAGCAGTGGGCGGTTTGAGGATACAACCAAGCCTTCTCAGGCCCCCTCTGCCCACCTGTTTAACTGATGCTCCTCATGACAGCCCCTCCCTGGCAGATTCCTCTGAGCGCCATGACGCCATGTCTGGTCCCTGGACAGGACACAGAGGTTCTAGGCGACTTACCCCAAAAGGTAGTTAACACCATCACTTCGGTATGAGCTCCATCTATGAGACATGCTAATGCCTTGAAGAGGAACCTGTTCATCGGATGGTGTTCTTCTTGCTGAGAAAACCCCTGAATATGTTCGATCAGTGCCGTGCTTTGCTTCCTGCAGCAAGGGTTGGAATGAAGGCTGTCTCCCTCCAGCCTCAAAGTCTATGCTGTTGCATTGTCTGCATATCATGACCCCACCCACGTGGTATTGAGAACCCGGCCTGGCTATGTGTACAAGGTTCCTACCTCTCCCTTCAGGGTCCATGAAGTAAACCTGCAAGTGCTGCCCCTGGAGGAGGCCGACCCAGTCTTGGCTTTGCTCTGTCCTTTCCACGGACAGAACTCAAAGCTTCACAATCTCCGAGCAACTCGTTGTTTGTTACGGAGGCGAGCAGAAAGGAAGGGCTGTCTCCAAGTAGAGGATGGCCCACTGGATATTGGATGCCATCACCTTGGCTTATCAAGCACAAGGTTTGCCTTGCCCACTCAGGTTGCGAGCTCACTCTATCAAAAGTGTTGCATCCTACTGGTCGCTGGCATGCGGTGCCTCACTGACAGATATTTGTAGAGCTACTGACTATGTGACACCCAATATCCTCTCTAGATTTTATAGCCTTCATGTAGAGCTGGTATCCTCCTGTGTTCTCACCTCAAATGGGTAGAAGCACAGAGAGGCCCAGGCATATTGTTGGCTTGCTTCACCCTGAACTATGGCGATTATATTCTCCAGAGCAAATCCTGTCAAGTCCAGGTGGCAGAGTGTCTGGTGCCGGGCCTATTTTCGTTGTGTCCCTTGAGAACTGGTTCTAGGCTGGGTACCATATGTGTGACCCCGATGGGATCCCATATGTGTATTTTCCATGGTTGCTCCTAATCAGAAGCCTGTGTCTTGTCCTTGCGAGGGCCCCCTTTTCTGATAAGGGTGGAGCCACCCCTAAAACCTCCTTTTTTTCCGGCCCTATAGGGTTAGCCAGATATACTCCACGTATGATGTGGCTTCCTCAGTGTTCTTTTTCTAGTAGAAAAAGGCATACTTTCCCAGTGTTATCCAATAGTCTCACTGAATGGGTTATGTGGAACAGCAGTGCTTGACTTGTCTCAGCCCTATCTTATCAGGTTAGATACTGTAGATCAGGAGGCTTACCGGGTCCGGGTCGCTAAATACCCTAATATGTAATAATGATTGGCGACACATTCATGCATATAAGGGTAAAATGTTCCTAGTTTTGTTTTGGAGGTCTCATACAACAGGTTTACATGCATCAAAGGACAAAAAAACATTTTCATTTTCTCATAATATACATTGCACATCACCACATTTTTTAATGATTCTCAAACAACTCTTCCAAAGTGTCTCTAAACCCTTCCTTTCCGAGAGCCTATACTCTGCTCTCATTGGCCAGATGGCCCAGTCTGTTGTGATTGGTCTACCGCTTACAGCGCGTATCTGAAATGAAATGCCTCTTACTATAAATGATCATTTTCAAAGACTTTTAGTTTACATCCTGTTTCCTTTGTCCTTAGTTTCCCACCATGTCTGGACATTATGATAGATAGATACATGATGGATGGATGTATGGATGGATAGATGATAGATAGATAGATAGATAGATAGATAGATAGATAGATAGATAGATAGATAGATAGATAGATAGATAGATAGATAGATAGATAGATAGATAGATAGATAGATAGATAGATAGATAGATAGATAGATAGATAGATAGATAGATAGATAGATAGATGATAGATAGATAGAGGCAGTGTCTATTTACACTGTTTACTTGGTGCATTTGTGGTTTGAATCAGAGCAGGAAAACGACTAGTCAGTTTATCACAAGATGCGGTGCATAGAAGTTCACAACAGTCTGTCCCTCCAACTGGCAGCGATAATTTCAAACATGCTTTATCCTGTTGGAAGGTCGGCAAGGCCATTAACTCAGCAGGGAATTGGGGCTGCTAATGCCCACCCACTGGGAGATGTGGCCATCTCAGTTTTATTTACAGTGCACACTGCACAGCATAAATCAGTATAAATGAAGGATTGCAGAAATGAGTAGGCCTACACCCTAGTCTTCATTCAACAAATGTATAATATCCAAGTACTTAGCATGTCTCCCATAATTTTAAGTATACTGCTCTGATTGTTTCTTAGCATGAAGAGTACAAGTTCATGGTAAATTGTCACATCTGTCCTGTTTAACTCCTGGATGATGACCTCCTTAAATGCCCTGATCTGTGTTGCTCGACTCATCTCTACAGAATCCGCCACAGGTGCTTAAGAGTGTTCAGATTGGGTTAAATACATGTCCACAGAAGGGTTTTCACCTTGGGAGAATGCATATCGTCATTGTCATGTTGAAAAAATACCCAACAAGGAAGGGATTGAGTAGAGGGTAGCATCTTCTGTTTCAAGTTTTTGTATTACATCTCACAGTGGTGTGTAAATTCATGACAGCATTGATAAAGCACAACTCTCTTACACTTTTAGCACTCATACATCCCTATAATAGCTTTTCTATCACTGAACTTCACTGTGGGAACCAGGCACTTTTCACTGTCCTCCTCCTCTAGCAACACCATAACATTTTAGATGATGTTAGATCCAAAATGATTGACTTGGTCTCGGGTTCAGAGTATGGATTCCCAGAAGTCTATATTTTGTAAATATGGTCCTTGGAAAAGGCTAATTGACTTTATTGTGCTTTGGCTTCAGTAGGTAGTTCCAGTATGGACAACAACCATGCGTGTCACTTCTGCAGGCTGCATCTTACTCTGTGGGATAAACACTCTTTTCATAGCTTCTGCTGGCTCTGTGCAGTCACTTGGGATTTCTCTTACTCTTTGCCTAGCAAAAAAATCACTCATCACTAAATTAAATCTTACAATGAATGCCTGATTATTTCAGTGGCCTTGTAACAAGTCCGTTGTTTTTGATTGTATGTTACTTTTGCTATATGTTCCCACCTAAAACAATGATTTGGTAATCCTCTTGTACCACTGTCCTCTTTTGTGGACAGTTATAGCACCACTTCCCACTGCCTTCTGGCTTAGCAAAAGTCTTATAATTTGTAAGACCCGCTGAGAGCCTGATGCAGAAAAAGTATTGAAGAGATAAATGGATTCTGCCTATATAATATCTTAGTGTTTGGTGTTATGAAACTTCTAGATGCTGAAATCATCAATTCTGTTGGAAACAGCATGTTGATATTCTAAAGTGAACTGAAAAAAGCCTGAAAAGACTTTTGTCTGGTACTGGTCGGAGGGCAGGCACTTACTCACTTGCAGTGATTGTGTATCTGCACAGCGGTGAACTGCCAGAAAGAACTCCTGGTCCCTAATGGACTTTCAGCAAGGATGATGTTGGTTTATGTGAGATATGTGATATATCTGTGTGTGTGCTACTGAATGACAAGGATTAAAAAGTGAGCGAGAGGAATAAGATGAGACAGAAGAGAAGGAAGAGGGAGACAGAGAGCTGGTGGAAGCATTAAGAGAGAGATAGAGAGAGAGCGTGCAGGGGAGACATGCAATTAAGGAGATATGCTGCTTTTTGTGCAAAAATGACAATGAGGATGTGAATGGCTCTTCCTCTGTCATGCAATTTAAAGTTTCAGGACCAGCTCAGCATGTTTCCTGAACGTCAATAGAGACTAAAATGCTGTTACGAAATATCCCTATTTTAAAGCAGCGATTTTCAGTTCCAGCAACTTGACTTTTTTGTTTACAAATCACAATGCTGTAATACTCAAAGGTAATCTCTTTTTGGAAATGTTGACCTGTTGGGCATGTTAGCAGCTGTCAAAAGATCCGTTTTCCTCTGTCAAGCTGTGAACCATTTTTAAGGATTGTGTAAGAGAGCTGCTTCAAAAATACTGTAGGTCAAAATAATACTGCTCAAAAGGTTATCTAAAAATGTTGTGAAGAGATGGCGGTTGTTTATGTGTGGGAGCATGTTTTAACCCTTGTGATCCATATTGTGCGTGCAAATTATTTCATACAAATATAGGTTTCACTTTCAACCTTGATGTTATGCTTTTATATATGTTATGTTTTGTATATATGCTAGTATAAAAAAATTGAATGCAAGATTATATTATATATATATATATATTTACAATACAAACCTCTAAATTAAGATGTTAACTGTAATAGCTTTATTATTTACATTTTACTTATACATTTGGCAGACGCTTTTATCCAAAGCGACAGTGCACTTATTTATTTATTTATTTTTATCTACTGTTGAACTACTGTTCAAATGTTTTTGTTTTTTATGAAGTCTCTTATGCTCACAAAGGCTGTGTATTTAATATAAATATAAAACTAAATTGTGAAACACTATTATTTCCATTTAAATAACTGTTTTCAATTTTAATATATTTTGAAGCGTATTTGTTTCCGGTGATGGCAAAGCTGAATTTTCATGATCATAACTCCAGCCTTCAGTGTCACATGATCCTTCAGAAATCACTCTAATCAACTCTGATTTGGTGCTCAAGAAACATTTATTATTAGCCTGACGTCGTCATACTCAATTCTAGTCAGAATCTGAGTCTGATACTGCTCCGTTGGGCTGTGATTATGGGGCGTGTTTAAACCGAACCAGGAAAGACCTTAATTGGATAGACCTACAACCAATCAGAGCAACGGAGCGACGCATAACGTTAGTTGTCAAATGTCAACAGAACTCAACTGCACTGTGTTGCCAAGTCCGCGGGTTGAAGTGACCCCAATTATGTGATATACAGACCCAGGAATGCGAATTTTAGCAGGCAGCCCTGCCAAAATAACACATATTTTACCCTCCAAATGTCTTTTTTTTCCGGAGAAACCCCCCAGAAAGCTATTAGGCTTGTTTTTGGCTAGTTTTGAGTAACAATCGGGATTGGGCGGGTTTTGTTGTAAAAACTTGGCAACCCTGTCTGCACGCACACTGCAATAAGTTACGTTAGAAGAAAAAGATGAGTGTAAACGATCTTTGCCAGTGTTGTAAAAAAAAGAATTTAAGGATACACAGAGTACTTACCAACACGATCATCATTTCTGAGAGAAATAGTAAAGGTGAATGCATATACGAACAAGTTCTCCGTTTAGGATTAGAACAAATTCAACCCAAGCGCCTTTGATGACGTGGATGATTACGTTACTGTTTATCATCTGTCCATCATCGTCTAAAGCCCGCCCTGACAATTTCATTGGTCCGAACAGTTTCTGTTCGGGCATAATTACTTCTCTACCGATCAAGTCCAGACCGAACTGCCCGAGTTAAAATTTTGTGGGTGGGGTTAAGTTCGGTTGGCAGCCAGGCTAATTTATTATTATTATTATCTATGTTAAAAACAGTTGTGCTGCTTAATACTTTTGTGGGAACCGTGATACTTTTTTCAGGATTCTTTGATGAATAGAAAGTTAAAAAGAAGAGCATTTATTTGAAATGTATAATGTAAAAGTCTTTACGGTATTTTTTGTTTTATTTTGTGTACTACAGAAGAGACAGAGGTTTAGAACGGGTGAATAAATGATGACAGAAATCAATTTCATTTTAGGGTGAACTGTCCCTTTAATGTATTTTATAACTCTAAAATAAAATATTCAGGTCAGGCAGGATATTCATGTATGCATCAGCACTTGCATTGACTTTTAAATATGCATGTTTAAAATATGAATATAGTCCTCCGTATTTTCTCTCCAAAGTTCTTTTGCTTGGATCGTCAGAACATCATTCAGCTTAGCAAATCTTTTGAGGCAGCTCTTTTGAAGACGCTTCACATAACATTCAATCCTTTTTTCTGTAAGAAGATAACGGTTCCCACAGGGGAATCTCACCTATCTCTATCGTACACTGACAAAAACCTGTTGCTGTTGCTTTAGTTCTGCTCTAAACTCTGAAAAGGAAACAAAACATTGCTTCATTACTTTTCAGTGTTTTGGAGCACAGTTTCTTCCCATCATGGTGGTCTGCTGCGATTGTGACCTCCAATTAAGGTAATTATTCAGTATAATCAGATCCGCCATAATGGACGTTAATATGCTCTCTTGCGTACAATTGTGAGATTTGGAAACGCCATAGGCCAACTAATAGGAACTCTTTTGTTTTGCACAATCTGAGAGACCACAGCGATTTGCTGACTGAGATGTTCAAAAAGAGCAAACATGTACCATTTTAAAGGTCTGTGCATTCGAGCACTTTCACATGTAGCTTCAAGACTGCAATATTTATTTGTTTTTTGCATGGAATATAAAAAGGATTTCATTATTAGCTCTACCTAATTATTTTATCAAGCTTTGTAAAATATGTTTCAGCACAAGCACCTCTGTACAAAGGTTAGGCAACAAAATGAGTCACAAATTGGTTACAATTAGTCCCCAATAACCATTATCCATAATAGAAAAATATTGTAGATATACAAGAAATTATCCATTTTAGTCACAAACTTAAAATAAAACATTTTCTACATTGGGATAAATTATGTTATCACTTTACATTACAGTGTTCATTTTGCACATATTATTTTAATGAATTTAAATAGCCATATCCGTAACTATGTATAATTACATGCAGCTGCACAAAGTAATGACATTAAGTACATGTTGTTTGTTAGTTTAACTCAGTACTGATGTAATTGCATGGTGTACCATAACAGGAACACTGATGTTGAGGCTGACCAACGTTAGAATTCAAAACTTTATCATGAGTATCAGAACTTGCATATCCTTGAGACACTGTAAATTGTATGAAAACAAGTTTATGAGAGTATAACGCTGTACTGTTGAATTAGTCAACCATTTTTCTTACAGTTTAAGTTCAATAAAGCGTGTTTACATTTTCGCATTACAACTAAAGCAAGTCATGTAATTACTTTTACCAAGTAACTAGTAAATTAAGTCATACTTTTAAATTTAAAAAAAATATTTGAGTTACTTTTTCGTATAAGTAACTTTGTTTTCTCATTTATTGACTGACACCTCTCCTGTCCCGATGTTGAGTAAAATCTAATCAAAGACTTTGTGTAAACATGAACATGTAGTTTTATACTAAATGTAAGCATGCATTTACTCATCCACTTGACCAAAAAACAGATTTAGTATTCCTCGAAATTAATTAAAACAGAGAAATGCAAACTCAGAATATTACGCAAACTTGCAATAATTAAATATATTAAATTACACTTTATGTATTTAATCTCACTTTATTTACCAATGTCTTTGTTGCTGACCTTAGATGGTCCAATTCAACCATACTAAAAAGCAATAATGACTTTAGATAAACACATTTGTTTCTTGTGTTTTGTTTTTATTGCTGAAGTAAGAGTGAACTGTTAAGGAATAAGGCCCTATCCCAAATGGCACTCTAAACCCGCGTGGTCAGTGCGTGCTCGGCAGAAGTGCGCATCAATAGTGCATATCGTCTGCAAAGGGGGTGCCCGCGAGCACCCTTCTGAGACCTTTAAATTACAAATGGGACACCCTATGGTTTCGTGGACTTAACGTACACGCGCATGCGGCAGCCATTGTAAGTCCACAAGACCGAAAGTGCAAATGAAGTGTGTCATTTGGGACAGGTCCTAAGATACAAGACAAGAAAGTTCAACACTTTATTCTTCTGTGGTCCAGAATACAAAACAAAAAAGCAAGCTGCTCGAGCTATACAAACATATAATAGTGTATTGTGTATTGTGAGATGCTGCTGAAAGAAATGGCAGGAACTGAAGCTAATTTCTCACTGTCACTTTATATGTGTATTCATAAATGAGAGCTCTTGTAAATCATGCACTCACTGTATAGTGGACACCTTTAGATCCAATGATAGAAACTTGGCAATCAGTTCAATTTAATCTGAAGGTCATCAAACCAACCATCACATTCTGGCAATGTGATTTCATAGCCTCCAGTTTTCAATGTGGTGCTTGAATAGAGCAATCAATATGATTGCTTCAGATGCGTACAACCACTGAGTCAGCACAGGAAAGGAGTTTAGATCCTTTCCATGGCTGCACTTGGCTGTATTTGATCCATTTTCCATGATAGCATGAGACGTTGCATGTATTTGTATGTAAGGTGTATATTATTTACGGTGATACATACAATATCAAGAGACTGTTAACCCTCTATGGTACGGTGTTGCCTCCAGGCAACATAGTCTATTTTAGTTTATTTTTAATACAACGAAACACCAATTTATTGGTCAAACCTATTTTAGGGAGGAATAACTCAAATACTAATCAATGAAAGGACAAAAAATTGGTCACATGATCCACAGGGGTCCATTTTGTGTCCTGTTTCAGCACATGTGCACAGGTCACATGGCTCCATATTTTCTCCATTGAAAAGTGCATTCTTCACTAGTTTCCATCCAGTTAATCACCCACAAAAAATATGAGTCACCTTCACTGGTAAGTAAAGAAGTATTTTCAAGAACTTTACATTATATATCATAAAATGTTTTAGAGTTAATAACAAAAAACTGTGTGTTGCCTCAAGGCAACATTGTACCATAATGGAATCGCATAAGGCCATACCAGACACACTAGATTGGATACAAATATAGTATATTTGTAGGGAAAAGAGGTTTTTTTGCATTTTTGCACAATTTTGTAATGCACGTATAAGATTAGTAATTCACATACTATAACTGCATATATTATGATCTGCACATTTTCTATAGCACTTAAAAAAAGGTATAAAACACAACCGATGAGGGTGAGGATGAGGTGCCATGTGATGAGGAAGATGAGGTCATAGTGTCAATCCGGCAGAGAGAGATCGAAGATGGAGATGAGGATGAAGATGGATATGATAACTTGATATAACTTGACACTATATATTGATATGATAACTTGATATGATAACTTGATGTGATGGTTTGGGAATACTTGTGTTCCACGATGGTACAATGTTGCCTGAGAGCAACAGCTGAATTTGAAATGTTACTTTTTATTAAATATGAAATTTGTAATACATTATAAACTGGATAAATGTGTTTGTTCAGGTGTCTCGTTAAAGAAATCGATGTTTTCAATAAATATATTTATTTTTTCTACATGAAAATGTCAAATGTTTAAATTTGTCCGTTGTGGTACAATGTTGCCTTGAGGCAACAAACTTAAAACTCACCTAAAGGATTATTAGGAACACCATACTAATACTGTGTTTGACCCCCTTTCGCCTTCAGAACTGTCTTAATTCTACGTGGCATTGATTCAACAAGATGCTGAAAGCATTCTTTAGAAATGTTGGCCCATATTGATAGGATAGCATCTTGCAGTTGATGGAGATTTGTGGGATGCACATCCAGGGCATGAAGCTCCCGTTCCACCACATCCCAAAGATGCTCTATTGGGTTGAGATCTGGTGACTGTGGGGGCCATTTTAGTACAGTTAACTCATTGCCATGTTCAAGAAACCAATTTGAAATGATTCGAGCTTTGTGACATGGTGCATTATCCTGCTGGAAGTAGCCATCAGAGGATGGGTACATGGTGGTCATAAAGGGATGGGCATGGTCAGAAACAATGCTCAGGTAGGCCGTGGCATTTAAACAATGCCCAATTGGCACTAAGGGGCCTAAAGTGTGCCAAGAAAACATCCCCCACACCTTTACACCACCACCACCAGCCTGCACAGTGGTAACAAGGCATGATGGATCCATGTTCTCATTCTGTTTATGCCAAATTCTGACTCTACCATCTGAATGTCTCAACAGAAATCGAGACTCATCAGACCAGGCAACATTTTTCCAGTCTTCAACTGTCCAATTTTGGTGAGCTTGTGCAAATTGTAGCCTCTTTTTCATATTTGTAGTGGAGATGAGTGGTACCCGGTGGGGTCTTCTGCTGTTGTAACCCATCCGCCTCAAGGTTGTGCGTGTTGTGGCTTCACAAATGCTTTGCTGCATACTTCGGTTGTAACGAGTGGTTATTTCAGTCAAAGTTGCTCTATCAGCTTGAATCAGTCGGCCCATTCTCCTCTGACCTCTAGCATCAACAAGGCATTTTCGCCTACAGGACTGCCGCATAAACCCTAGAGATGGTTGTGCGTGAAAATCCCAGTAACTGAGCAGATTGTGAAATACTCAGACCAGCCCGTCTGGCACCAACAACCATGCCACGCTCAAAATTGCTTAAATCACCTTTCTTTCCCATTCTGACATTCAGTTTGGAGTTCAGGAGATTGTCTTGACCAGGACCACACCCCTAAATGCATTGAAGCAACTGCCATGTGATTGGTTGATTAGATAATTGCATTAATGTGAAATTGAACAGGTGTTCCTAATAATCCTTTAGGTGAATGTATATATATGAAAAAACCATATGAAAAAGTAATGCAGGATTTAAAATGTTTTAAAAAGAAATAAGAGCACATATTTAGTAGATACATTTCACAGTTGTGGACAGTAGTGAAGTATTTTTACATTCTACTCAAGTACATTTTTCAAGTATATATAATTTATCACTGTCTTTCTTTGGAAAACTTTTTACTTCACTACATTCCAAAGCATAATGTTGTGCTTTTTGCTGCACTAAATTTCATAAATTAAAGTTTTCTTTTTTTACCTTTAACACTTAATTACATTAGAAATGTAGTACTTTCTTACTTTTACTTGAGTAAAAGTATACAGTACTAAATTTTTTATGTAATTAAGTATTAAATTATATTTAATATGAATCGTAGTGCAGTAAAAATTACAATATTATGTTTTGGAATGTTGTGAAGTAAAAGTTTTCCAAAGAAAATCACTGATAAAGTACATATACTTGAAAAATAAGATTACTTAGAAAGTAAAAATACTTTCCGCCTGCACAATAGGTTGGTATTCAGTAGGAGTCCGTATAATTTTGGTAGTTCTATTTCAATTTATCATTGTCATGGTAAAGTATTGTGTCTAGCCTTTCAGGACATCGAGTCCATAGGTTTCCTAACAAAAAAAAGTTTGAAAAACCTGCATGATGGGGTTTTGTGCCAGTGAAGAGATGGGACTTCACTTCTGCATCTGCTTCAAAACACGTGGTGGTGTGTATAGTGTTCACTTTAGACCGAAGGATTATCATTCCGGTGATATGATGGAGATCAACATTGTAATACTCATGTAAAGGATGAAATTAAATGAATAAACATCCACATGTGATGTTTCTTTGCCCTTATTTTTACGTGAATCAATTTCAACATTGAGGAATACAAAGTATGGGTAACACTTTAGAATAATGGTCATTAGTTAATGTCACGGTGTGACTTTTCCTGGGGCGGAACCATGGTGGCGGAGATTTGTTCCGCCCGGATCAAACACCACTACTTCCGGGCAAAATCATAGGAAATCGGCGACAGGTGCTCCAATAAACGGCGCGATCTCTGGATTGGGTGAAGGGGAGGTAGGAGGAGTATAAAGAGGGCCTCCAGAAGTCAGTCTGTGTCAGTCACTGCAGCGGTCACACACAGCCGCAGCTGTTAGTTCCGGGTCGGGCTCAAGCTGAGCGTGGTGGTAGCCGCTTCCAGCCGTTGCGGCGAGAGGATCTGGGCATTTGGGCAAACCAAGGATAACACAAGGTGGATATTGTGGACTGAGCGATCAAAGATCTGGAGAGCTATAAAGAGAAGAAAAGAGACGAGGCTGAGTATAATACAGACTGAGTTTGCATTGTGATTCAAGTGCTGTGTGTGTTCGATTCTGAGAAGTTACATGCAGGACAGTTGCCGGAAGTGCTGGTGAGCCAATCCCTTCGGGAGTGAGAGCACAGCGGCCAGGACACGGGCCAGACACTGGAAGAGAGAACAAGACGAGCACACGGGTTGACAATGTGTGAGTACCCTGAGAAACGTATACAGTAACAACTTCATCGGAGGTTTATCATCTGTGAGCCTTGTGACGTTGAAACTAGGAAAACGAGTGGCCCCACCGCGGAGAGTGAGCGTGGGAGAGCCAGAGCCGGCAGGCAGTGAAAGTCGCCGGGGTGGTGTAGCAGCAACGTCCTTTTCGTTGGTTCTTCGCTATACCAGCGCTTCAGCGATCTTCCCTTCCCCCTGAGATAAACGACGCGGGAAAAGTGGTCTCTGGACCTTAAGTACACCTGGTTGGTGTGAAGAGTGCCGTGGGTGAGACTTTGAGAGTGTACACTTGGAATCTGCTGTGTTGTGCTGTGTGTGTGTGCGTGTCGTCCCCGAGACCATTATCCAGGCTGACCCAATCTCTGGGGAGGTACGATCCCGAAGCTGGCGGAGTAACTACATCTGCTCTGTTCTCCCCCCCTCACTGGACCCACTGCAGTTTGCATACCGCACAAACCGCTCCACTGACGATGCCATTTCATCCACTATACACACTGCTCTCTCCCACCTGGAAAAGAGGAACACGTATGTGAGAATGCTGTTTGTGGACTACAGCTCAGCATTCAACACCATTGTGCCCTCCATACTTGACGGGAAACTCCGGGCTCTAGGCTTAAACAGCCTGTTATGCAGCTGGATCCTGGACTTCCTGTCAAACAGACGCCAGGTGGTCAGAATGGGCAGTAACATCTCCTCATCACTGACTCTCAACACTGGAGCCCCTCAGGGCTGCGTTCTCAGCCCACTCCTGTACTCTTTGTACACACATGACTGTGTGGCAACCCACAGCTCCAACACCATCATCAAGTTTGCTGACGATACGACGGTGGTAGGTCTTATCACCGACAATGATGAAACGGCCTACAGAGAGGAGGTGCACACTCTGACACGGTGGTGTCAGGAGCACAACCTCTCCCTCAACGTCAGCAAGACCAAGGAGCTGGTGGTCGACTTCAGGAGGAATGAGAGAGAACACCGCCCCATCACCATCGATGGAGCACCGGTGGAGAGAGTCAGCAGCTTCAAGTTCCTCGGTGTCCACATCACAGAGGAACTCTCATGGTCCGTCCACTCCGAGGCCGTTGTGAAGAAGGCTCATCAGCGCCTTTTCTTCCTGCGACGGCTGAGGAGGTTTGGAATGAACCGCCACATCCTCACACACTTCTACACCTGCACCATCGAGAGCCTGCTGACTGGCTGCATCACCACCTGGTACGGCAACAGTACCGCCCGCAGCCGCAAGGCCCTGCAAAGGGTAGTGCGCACGGCCAGCTGCATCATCGGAGGTGAGCTTCCCTCCCTCCAGGACATTTACGCCAGGCGGTGTGTGAAGAGAGCTCAGAGGATCATCAGAGACTCTAGCCACCCGAACCATGGGCTGCTCTCACTGCTGCCATCAGGCAGACGGTACCGCAGCATCAGAACACGCACCAGCCGACTCCAGAACAGCTTCTTCCCACAAGCAATCAGACTACTTAACTCCTGATCCATCAGGATCATAACACACACTGGACAGAATATCACTCCGCACAACCCACTGTAGATACACACACATTATATACACATTTATTTATCATATAGCACCTATTGCACTTTGGATTTCAATTTTTCAATCTGTGAATAATATTTTATACTATACATTGTATATTATTATTATTATTGTAGCGTAATGTATATTGTTTAGTGTATGTTTAGTGTATATTGTCTAAAGTATATGTATATTGTAAGTATGTGTATATTGTTTAAAGCTGTGAGAACTAAACTCACATTGTGCAAATTATTTATTGTAGAGTTTACTGTGCTGTGAGTAATTGTGTGCGCATCAGATGTGTAATCTGATGCTGCTTAAATGTTGTACATGTCATGTCATGACTGCTATGTTGCTCGGAACTGCACCTAAGAATTTCACCTACTGTTGCACTTGTGCATATGTAGAGTGACAAATAAAGTGATTTGATTTGATTTGATTTGATTTAACTAGCTCTAATCATTCACGCTGTGAACCTCACCCTATTCTCTGTCTCTACGGGGGTAGCATGACCGGAGCCAAGTAAGCCCTCTCTGGAATAGCCATTGTTACGTGCTTGTGTCGGAGGAAACTGTGTGCGTGTGCAGGGCCTGAGGAGAGGAGAACGCTACATACTCCCGGAACAAAGTTATACTTACCTGCCATTACCGGTGTGTAGCCACCTAGAGAAGCGGCTGATCCAGCCCCACCGCCGTGGTTAAGCCCTTTGAGCCACCGCTATCACAGAGCCTGGAACAAGGAGAGAGAACGGATGAACCGTGTCTACGGAGTCTGTGAGTGATATCCATTGAGCAAAGTCATACTTACCTGCCATTACCTGTGTGTAGCCACCTAGAGAAGCGGCCGATCCAGCCCCACCGCCGTGGTTAAGCCCTTTGAGCCACCGCTATCACAGAGCCTGGAACAAGGAGAGAGAACGGATGAACCGTGTCTACGGAGTCTGTGAGTGATATCCATCGAGCAAAGTCATACTTACCTGCCATTACCTGTGTGTAGCCACCTAGAGAAGCGGCCGATCCAGCCCCACCGCCGTGGTTAAGCCCTTTGAGCCACCGCTATCACAGAGCCTGGAACAAGGAGAGAGAACGGATGAACCGTGTCTACGGAGTCTGTGAGTGATATCCCTTGAGCAAAGTCATACTTACCTGCCATTACCTGTGTGTAGCCACCTAGAGGAGCGGCCGATCCAGCCCCACCGCCGTGGTTAAGCCCTTTGAGCCACCGCTATCACAGAGCCTGGAACAAGGAGAGAGAACGGATGAACCGTGTCTACGGAGTCTGAGAAGGAGCAAGCCGTGGCGTAAATCCCCCGAAAGGTCCACCCTGGGAAACAGGAAGACAGAGACAAGTGAGCACGTAGCAGGATATGGAAGCCAGACATTGAGAAACAGGACGAAACGACTTATCTGAGGTCCTCCTGCAGAAAGAGCCGGCGAGCTCTGAGGCGGCGTCCTCACTCTCCAGTCCTTTTGGATTTTAGCCCCCTCACTTCCCCTTCCCCCCCCCCAAATTTTAAGTAAATTAATAAAGAAGTGTAATTTTAAACTTTACTCCAGTGTCCTCGTGTGTCTGGTCGTCTGGGGTATCACTGGGAACCTCCCCGAGGTGAAAAATAAGGGAGGAGCGGGACTCACACGGTCCGCTCCGACCTGTGACAGATTTGGCGCAGTTGGCAGGATTTCACCTCGGGTTGAGCGACCAGGGATCCTCAGATGGCCGACGACGAGACACTGGAGGCCCCACCCCGAGTCATGCCAGTATTCATGGGAAACCCCTGGGTCCAGAAATATGGAGGAAGTGAGTCAGAGATACGCCTCTCTGAATGGCGGGCTCAGATCGAGTATCTGGCCGGGCTACAGGGACTGAGCGCGACCCAACAGCTGCAGTTTGCCCTTAATTCCCTTGAAGGAGAAGCACGGCGGGAAGTCCAAGCCGTCCGAGCCACCGTTCAGTCTGTGTTCAGATTCCTGACGGAAAGGTATGGTGATACCACCCCAACTGCGGTTCTCCGGGCCCAGTTCTTCAGTAGCAAGCAGGGCCCCCGCCAATCCGTCAGAGCTTTCGCCCTCCAACTATGAGAGCAGGTTACCAGGCTACAGGGACGCCCAGACCATGGTCTCGGCAACAGCGAGACCCTGTTGAGGGACCAATTCCTGCTGGGGTTAAGGGAAGGCCCAGTACGCCAGGGTCTCAGAGTACAATTCAGAAGGGAGCCAGAACTTACCTTTGAAGATTTAAAGAAAGAAGCGGTGGCATTGGAGATCGACCAGGCTGAGGTGAAAGAGCCCCCTGTGTGTGCGGCCGTAAGTAGTTCCGCAGTGGCTGTCCCCGACATGGCGGATTGAAAACAGACTCTGAAGCTCGAACTCCTAAAGGACGTCCGGGAGCAGATGGCGGAGCTATCCAAGACGCTAGTGGACGAGCTACGCCTCGGGGTTACCAGGCAAGAGGTGAGGCCCATCTCTCGGGACCGTGCATACTCTGATGGGAACAGGGATTCAGGGAGGCGACCCAATCGACCCAACCGACCCCAGTTCGAATGGGACGAGCAAGGGCGACCTATATGCAACCGCTGCGGCCAACCAGGCCACTACAGCCGACAGTGTGGCCCCCGAAGAGGTTCGGAGGGGGGTTTTTAGGTCGACCGGCCACAGTGGGTCGTGTGGTCGGGACCCCCTTAGATGACCCACCCGTTAGAGCAGGCTCCAAGGACAGGCTGGTTGGGCATAGCCCAGTGGTGGAGGTCCAGGTGTGCGGTGTGAAGGTGCCCTGTCTCATCGACACTGGATCCCAGGTGACCTTGTTTGCAGAAAGCCTGTCGCAAGAGCTGTTCGGAAACCAGAGGATGCATGGGACGGAGGCCCCCTGGCTCACCCTGAAAGGAGCGAACGGTCTAGACATCCCCTACATTGGCTACAGGCTGACGGACTTGGAGATCCACGGAGTTGTCGTGCCCCAGAAAGGAGTGATCATCGTACAGGACCACTGCTTGGGGAGTCACCGGGCCCTACTAGGTATGAACGTATTATCAGCGTGTTGGGAAGAACTGTTTCGGGCAAGGCCCGCTCGAAGGATCCCACCGGCTGAACGACAGGAATGGGAACGTGTCGCGGCTGACTGTCGACGAATTCGGATGTCCCGGGCCCGGCAAGGCCGCGAAGGAGCTGGTCGGGTAGCATGCCGGTACGCCTTGTCCGTGCCAGCAAACAGTGAGGCCCTAGTATGGGTACGAGTCCCCCAGCGGGACGTGGGACCAGAAGAGTGGGTGCTGGTGGAGCCCCTTTGGGATAGCCAACAGGTAGAAGTCGCCAGAGGCTTGGCCGTAGTACGAAGAGGACGGGTCCCGGTGAAAGTTCGGAACGGGACGCCCCATGTCGTGCACCTACACAAACACCAGCGGCTGGTCAAGGTGACGCTGGTAGAACCCCACCAGGTGCGGGAGAACAAGGACGTGAGCTTTCGCCAGGTACGCCCCGCTGTGGTGGAAGTGGCCCTTACCCAAGCGAGCTCGTCGCCCCAGAGTCTGGGGGAGGAAGTGCCCGGCCATCTGAGGGGAAATTCCCTGCAAGGGGAGGAGTTGGGACCAGCACAGGCCAGGAAGTTGCGAGACCTGCTGGGCAAGTGGCAACATGTCTTCTCGGCACACGAGGAGGACTACGGCTGCACCAATGTCGTGCAGCACCGGATCCCCACGGGGGAGGCAGAGCCCAGCAGAGAAAGGTATCGACCCGTTCCGCCTACCCTGTATACAGAGGTCCGCACACTTCTACAGAGTATGCTCGACCGAGGGGTTGTCAGGGAGAGCAGCAGCCCGTGGGCAGCTCCCATTGTGTTGGTGCAAAAGAAGACAGGCGCATGGAGGTTCTGTGTTGACTACCGGAAGCTGAACCTGGTCACTAAAAAAGACGCGTTCCCCCTACCCCGGATCGAGGACTCCCTGGCCGGCTTGACACGCTCGGCATGGTACTCCACGTTGGACTTAGCAAGTGGCTACTGGCAGGTACAAGTGGCCGAGGCCGATCAGGAGAAGACCGCCTTTACCACCCCGTTCGGTCTCTTTGAATGGGACCGGATGCCCTTCGGCCTCTGCAACGCCCCTGCCACCTTCCAGCGGCTGATGCAGCGGTGCCTGGGAGGCCAGCTGATGGAGTCCGCCCTGGTATACCTAGATGATGTCATTGTCTATTCCCCAGATTTCGACTCCCACTTGCAGCACCTTGAGCAGGTCTTCAGGGCCATGGAGAAGTATGGGCTGAAGCTCCAACCAGACAAATGCCATCTGCTACGGCGGGAAGTCAAATTCTTGGGACATCGTGTGGGTGCGGCGGGAGTTTCTGTCGACCCGGAGAAGGTGTCGGTGGTGCGGGAGTGGGCTGCCCCGCAGACCGTGAGGCAAGTCCGGTCATTCTTGGGCTTCGTAGGGTACTACCGCCGCTTCATCAGGGACTTCTCAAGGATCGCGAAGCCCCTGAATCAGTTGCTGGCTGGGACGGGACGCCCCCGAGGTCGTGGATCCCCGGCTATCCTGTGGAGTCCTGAGTGCGAGGCTGCGTTCCAGCGACTGAAACAGGAGTTACTGCAGGCGCCGATTCTGGCGTATGCCGACTTCTCCAAGCCCTTTGTCCTGTACACGGACGCCAGCAACCTGGGCTTAGGGGCCGTGTTGGCCCAGCAACAGGACGGCGTGGAGAGGGTAATAGCCTACGCAAGCCGGAGCCTCCATCCAGCAGAGAGGAATGATGCCAACTACAGCTCCTTCAAGTTGGAACTGCTGGCGCTGAAATGGGCACTCAGCGAGAAATTTAAAGACTATCTGTGGGGTGCACAGGTGACGGTAGTAACGGACAACAACCCATTAGTACACCTGCAGACGGCAAAGTTGGGGGCAGTTGAGCAGCGTTGGGTGGCCCAGCTAGCCAATTACAACTATCAGCTCCAGTACCGGCCAGGACGGGAACACACCAACGCTGATGCCCTGTCCCGACTCCCGGAAGCCCAAGGCCCGAGGGATCCACCGGAACCCACGTCGGACCCCGAGGGGGAAGAGTATATGGTGGGCATTGTGGAGGCGCCTGGGGCTCAATGTGAGGCGATGCCTGCGAGCTGGGGATGGGACCCCTACCGCTGGAAGGAGCGACAGCAGGCCGATGAGGAGATTAGTAGCCTGACACGATGGTTGGAACGGGGGCGAAAACCGACAGTGACCGAACGACGGACCCAAGGGGGAACAGGAGGGAAGCTGCTGGGACAATGGGCCAGACTCCGGGTAAAGGAGGGAGTACTATGTAGGTCTGTCCGAGGTCCAGGGCTGGACGAGGAACTCCAGCAGATCGTTGTCCCCGAAGGCCAGGTACAAGGGCTCTTGACAGCCTATCACGACCAGCTGGGCCACCAAGGACACGAGAAGACCGTGTCCCTCCTGAGGCGACACTTTTATTGGCCTAAGCTAGAAGCAACGGTACGCACTTTCGTACAGGCCTGTCCCCGTTGCACCCTGTTCAAAGCCAGGAAGGAAGCACGAGCACCGATGGTCCCCATCCAGGCGAAGGCCCCTCTCCACATAGTCGCAATGGACTTCTTGACGTTGGGTCGGCCGGTAGACCGCTATCAGAACATCCTTGTAGTCACTGACCTGTTCACCAAGTACGCCTGGGCCATTCCTACCCTGGACCAGACGGCGAACACCACTGCCACTGCCCTGTGGGGAGCTGTCTTCCAGCCGTTCGGTTGCCCTGAGTTTCTCCACTCGGACCAAGGGCCAAACTTCGAGTCTCGGGTGATTAGAGAGCTGTGTCAATTGTATGGCTGCACCAAGACTCATACCACCACTTATCACCCCCAGGGAAATGGCGGATGCGAGCGGTTCAACCAGACCCTATTGAACTTGCTAGGCACGCTAGATCAGGAACACCAGAGCAACTGGGTGAGTGCGTTACCAAATTTGATACAGGCATACAATAACAGCACGCACAGTACCACGGGCTACGCCCCCACTTATTTGATGTTTGGCAGGCACGTGCGGATGCCCACCGACTTAATGCTGGGGACGGCAATGACCGAGGAGGAGGGGAACGTAACCGAGTGGGTAGGGCGCCACCACCAGCGCCTCCACTTTGTGTATGAGCAAGTCTCGAGACGGATCCGAGTGGCTGGGGAGATAAACAAGAGGCTATACGATCGGACGGCTCGAGAGGCCCCCCTTCTTCCAGGAGAAAGGGTCCTGGTAAGGGACAACCGGCGACAGGGAAAGGGGAAGCTCAGTGACCGATGGGAGACTACTCCGTATGTGATCCAGGGCCAACAGCGGCCTGGACAGCCGGTGTATACGATTCGGCCCGAAGGGAAAGCCGGGCCCGATAGAGTGGTCCATCGGAACATGATCCGCCCCTGTCCGAACTATCCCAGCCCCGTAGAGGAGGTGCCAACGGAGCCTGAAGCTGTAGCCCCGTGGATAGCGGGATGGGCCGTGATCCCAGGAGAACGGGTAAATGCCCCCGCAGAAATGGCCCCCAGAGACCCAGTGGATATGCCTGCTGGCATTGACCCTGTTTCGCCACCACGACGGTCCCAGCGGGAGAACCGTGGCCGGCCTCCAGCACGCTATGGAGAATGGGCAGCCGAAAGACGTTCTAGGGACTAGAACGGTTTGGCGGGGGAGGATGTCACGGTGTGACTTTTCCTGGGGCGGAACCATAGTGGCGGAGATTTGTTCCGCCCGGATCAAACACCACTACTTCCGGGTTCCCGTCCCCGCGCCAAAATCATAGGAAATCGGCGACAGGTGCTCCAATAAACGGCGCGATCTCTGGATTGGGTGAAGGGGAGGTAGGAGGAGTATAAAGAGGGCCTCCAGAAGTCAGTCTGTGTCAGTCACTGCAGCGGTCACACACAGCCGCAGCTGTTAGTTCCGGGTCGGGCTCAAGCTGAGCGTGGTGGTAGCCGCTTCCAGCCGTTGTGGCGAGAGGATCTGGGCATTTGGGCAAACCAAGGATAACACAAGGTGGATATTGTGGACTGAGCGATCAAAGATCTGGAGAGCTATAAAGAGAAGAAAAGAGACGAGGCTGAGTATAATACAGACTGAGTTTGCATTGTGATTCAAGTGCTGTGTGTGTTCGATTCTGAGAAGTTACATGCAGGACAGTTGCCGGAAGTGCTGGTGAGCCAATCCCTTCGGGAGTGAGAGCACAGCGGCCAGGACACGGGCCAGACACTGGAAGAGAGAACAAGACGAGCACACGGGTTGACAATGTGTGAGTACCCTGAGAAACGTATACAGTAACAACTTCATCGGAGGTTTATCATCTGTGAGCCTTGTGACGTTGAAACTAGGAAAACGAGTGGCCCCACCGCGGAGAGTGAGCGTGGGAGAGCCAGAGCCGGCAGGCAGTGAAAGTCGCCGGGGTGGTGTAGCAGCAACGTCCTTTTCGTTGGTTCTTCGCTATACCAGCGCTTCAGCGATCTTCCCTTCCCCCTGAGATAAACGACGCGGGAAAAGTGGTCTCTGGACCTTAAGTACACCTGGTTGGTGTGAAGAGTGCCGTGGGTGAGTCAGCATTTTGACTTTGAGAGTGTACACTTGGAATCTGCTGTGTTGTGCTGTGTGTGTGTGCGTGTCGTCCCCGAGACCATTATCCAGGCTGACCCAATCTCTGGGGAGGTACGATCCCGAAGCTGGCGGAGTAACTAGCTCTAATCATTCACGCTGTGAACCTCACCCTATTCTCTGTCTCTACGGGGGTAGCATGACCGGAGCCAAGTAAGCCCTCTCTGGAATAGCCATTGTTACGTGCTTGTGTCGGAGGAAACTGTGTGCGTGTGCAGGGCCTGAGGAGAGGAGAACGCTACATACTCCCGGAACAAAGTTATACTTACCTGCCATTACCGGTGTGTAGCCACCTAGAGAAGCGGCTGATCCAGCCCCACCGCCGTGGTTAAGCCCTTTGAGCCACCGCTATCACAGAGCCTGGAACAAGGAGAGAGAACGGATGAACCGTGTCTACGGAGTCTGTGAGTGATATCCATTGAGCAAAGTCATACTTACCTGCCATTACCTGTGTGTAGCCACCTAGAGAAGCAGCCGATCCAGCCCCACCGCCGTGGTTAAGCCCTTTGAGCCACCGCTATCACAGAGCCTGGAACAAGGAGAGAGAACGGATGAACCGTGTCTACGGAGTCTGTGAGTGATATCCCTTGAGCAAAGTCATACTTACCTGCCATTACCTGTGTGTAGCCACCTAGAGGAGCGGCCGATCCAGCCCCACCGCCGTGGTTAAGCCCTTTGAGCCACCGCTATCACAGAGCCTGGAACAAGGAGAGAGAACGGATGAACCGTGTCTACGGAGTCTGAGAAGGAGCAAGCCGTGGCGTAAATCCCCCGAAAGGTCCACCCTGGGAAACAGGAAGACAGAGACAAGTGAGCACGTAGCAGGATATGGAAGCCAGACATTGAGAAACAGGACGAAACGACTTATCTGAGGTCCTCCTGCAGAAAGAGCCGGCGAGCTCTGAGGCGGCGTCCTCACTCTCCAGTCCTTTTGGATTTTAGCCCCCTCACTTCCCCTTCCCCCCCCCAAATTTTAAGGAAATTAATAAAGAAGTGTAATTTTAAACTTTACTCCAGTGTCCTCGTGTGTCTGGTCGTCTGGGGTATCACTGGGAACCTCCCCGAGGTGAAAAATAAGGGAGGAGCGGGACTCACACGGTCCGCTCCGACCTGTGACATTAACATTAGTTAACTACATTAGTTAACATTAACAAAGATTAATAAATGCTTTATAAGTGCAGTTCATTATTAGTTAATGTTAATTTCAACATTTACTAATGCCTTATTAAAATCTTGTTAACATAAGTTAATGCACTGTGAACTAACATGAACAAACCATGAACAGCTGTATTTATATTAACTAACATTAACAAAGATGAACAATTACAGTAACAAATGTACTGCTCATGGTTAGTTCATGTTAGTTAATACATTAACTAATGTTAACTAATGACCATTATTCTAAAGTGTTACCAAAGTATGTAGCCTACATTAACACAAATGCATACAGTCTCACACTTTTCAAAAAAGTTTAAAATATTTAATGTCAATATTTTATTCATGCCATGTATGTACATTCAAGTTCACTCAAATACATACTCATAATAACGTCATATACATCCTCACACTATCAGTGAATCGGTACGAAATAAACTCATAACACAGAATTAATGAATAAAGGATAACATGAAACAAACAATAACACTATACTGTCTGTGGTTCGGCTGCTGGCGGGAGATGTGACAGTCACGGATCCATAAGAGATGCAGCTTGAAGAAAACAACTCATTTTTTACATGCGGAAGTAAAAAAAATCACAAAAATAATCCCAGAAAGCTTTAGTAGCGTATTTATAAGTTTATTTTAAAGAAAATCTAGTTCCTACATTTTTTTCTATACATTAACTCACTGGGGTCTAACCTGCAATCGACCTTTCTCACAAAAACCAGAAATACGTAATCGTTGCGAAACCGGAGTTCCTGTCAAGCGCCAACACATCAGAAAAGCATACCCGGCCAAGAGAAAATGGATCAGCGAGTCTACACAACTGTGCTAATGGATTTGCCAAATAATTACATTTGATGGAAATGAACAATTAGGCCTATTTACATAAGTCTCATATTACGTAGCTATAAAGAACCAGCGTTACATGACGTCTTCCTTGACCAAGATGATATCTTGTTTGTGCGGACATTGGCTACAGTTCAAAATAGTTTAAACATCACGCAGTGTGCACAATTCTATTTTTTAACATACAGCATAATACTTTTAATAAAATTATATATGTTTTTATTTTAAAAGACTATAATACTGTATGTTTACAATATAATACAAAATGTTGATTAACATCACGTTATGTTTTAAAACAAAATAAATTCACAATTGTAACGATCACCAGCTGGAGTGCCCTTGAGAGCCACCAGAGAGCACTCCACACATAAGACTATATTCACTCACTAACTACATTTCCCATAACTCACTGCCTGGACTCATCATCACTTATCACTGATCACATTCACCTGTACCCCATTTACTGATTGCATTTCACCTGTGTCTCACCATCCTGTTATTCCCTGTCTATTTATACCTTGGTCATTCATTCACTCACCGCTAAGTCTTGTTCAATGTTACATTGCATTTCTGAGTTGGTTGTGTTTCTTGTTTTTGGATATCTTGCCCTGTTCCCTGGATTACTCTCTTGCCTCTGGTCCCTGCCTGTTTTGTTTGTTTGTTTGTTTGTTTGTTTGTTTGTTTGGACTGCCTGTCTGTGTATGACCCTTGCCTGTACCTCGGATTACGCTTCTGGATTGCCCTCAAATAAAGCTGCATTTGGATTCTCAACCCTTCTGTCTCAGAGCAGTTCGTAACAACAATATGTAGCCCAATGGAGGCATTTTGCAAAAGTGAATTTTATATATATTAAATCAAATATCATACATTTAAAAATATTATATATATACACGTGTGTGTGTGTGTGTGTGTGTGTGTGTGTGTGTGTGTGTGTGTGTGTGTGTGTGTGTGTGTGTGTGTGTGTGTGTGTTAAAGGTCCCGTTCTTCGTGTTTTTTGAAGCTTTGATTGTGTTTACAGTGTGCAATATAACATGTGTTCATGTTTCGTGTGTAAAAAAAACAGTATTTTTAACACAATGTACTTATCTGTATACCGCCGTTTTCACTGTCCTAAAAACGGGTTGATGAGTTCCTTGTTCTATGAAGTCCCTCCTTCAGAAATACGTAACGAGTTCTGATTGTGCCAGCGGTTCCCGTGTTGGGATTTGACCGCAGCTTAGCGAACGTGTCACGGTTCCTGTGTTGTGATTCGACAGCAGCTTAGCGCACGTGGAAAGGTCACGCCTCTTAAAGGGAGATATATGCGCTTAATGATCTCTACAGCGTCCCTGGGAAAGCCAAACAAAGGTGATTTGACTCCGGGATGAAAATAACAGCGTCTCGACGACATGGCGACAAACACACTCAAACGCAACAATTCCTTTTCTCCACGCGACACGTCCTCTTCTCCACGTGGGACAGCAACAAGACCACGCCCCCTTTTTCCGCGTAGTCTTGTGGGCGGAGGTTAGTCTGTTCTACTGTTCTACTGACGTCATTTATGAAGGAAGTACCAGGATGTAGTCCAAGCCAGCCGTTCGCTGTAGGCTTTGAAAGGGAACTTCTGTTAAATAAAATATCTCGCTTGGCATTGAACTTTGCGCTTTATAATTTTACAGGTATTATTTATGCTCTAACAGCAACATTATACACTAACTAAAGTTTGAACAGTGGGATCACGAAGAACGGGACCTTTAAATATTAGTTAAAAAAAATACCCACAGAGGTGCGTCATATGCCGCTTTGCATTGAAAGGCTTGTAGGACACAAAGTTTGGTCCTTCATCCCTCAGCATAGCCTGAATCCATTTCCGTCAAACTCCACCATCAACAGGGAAGGAATGAAACGACAGATATGGCTGCTTTTGGGAATAACAAGAACAGCCCGGTAAGCTACAATCACACTTGCTAGTTGCTTGCGCCATTTGTTTACCTGTAGCCCTGCCCGGGGAGGAAGAAGATTAACACGACGATTGCGTATTTCCGGTCGCAAATATGGAAGTTGTGAGAAAGGTCAATACGCCTTTTAAGTTTGTACAGTATGAAAATCAATATGTTTATAGAAAGTCCCCATAAAACATGAACGCACAACATAACATAACTGCTCTTCAGATCACAAAATCTCCTTTACTTATGATGCAGTCTCTCTGTCGGGGTGCACATTGCCATTTAGACTAAAATGTTAGACTAAAATTCTAAATCTTTTAAATTCTTTCTTAGCAGAGTTTAGTGGAGCCATGGTTCAGACCGCATTGTGACCTTAATCAAAGTTCATCTTAAAGGCCAGTAATGGGACATCACACAACACTTGTGGCTTACAAACTGTACACACACGCACACAGACACACACACACACACACACACACACACACACACACACACACACACACACACACACACACACACACACACACACACACACACACACACACACACACACACACACACACACACACACACACAATTTCGAGTTAAGACACATAGTTGTCTCAACCCCTTGCTGAGAAGTTTTACAGTGGGTCAATTCACACAACCTTAGTTGTGTAAGTACAAAAATCAAAGTAAACTCAGATGCCGTAGCTTTATGCGGTTCTCTATGACATTTTGTCTCTGTAAATAATCAGCAATTATTTTTTTTTAAACAGATCAAAGCTTTAAGGTGCTAATGTCTCTTTCAATCTTCCTGTTCAGTTTCATCCTCTCCCTATTTCTCTAGAACAAAACAACATTAAGTGCAGTCCGTTGTTTGTCCATTAAGGAGATTAAGAATGAATAAAATGTCACTTCCCAGATAGCAGACCAACACTAAATCAACGTTGAATCAATGTTAATGCATCAACTAAAATATCATTGAATCAATGCTGAAATTTAACATTGATTTTTCATCAGGTTCAACTTAAATTAAATCACTTATTTAACACTGAATCAACATAAAAACAATATCAAATCAATCTTGCTTTATGTACAGCAGGATTCTATGGCAGTTAATTGTCAGGGGTTTTTTTTCAATCAAAATCCACGTCGGGCTGCAAATAATATGGTTTTGAATCAAAGAGTCACTCAAAGTAAACAACTTCCTTCAGTTTACGTGCAAATGTGTTTATTTATGCCCCCGCAGTTTATTTACTTACCTTCAGGCCATCCAAGACTGCTTTCCCTGTGTATTTCAGGACAGGACATCCAGTGTTGTGGAGCAGATGACTGTTGTCCTGCAGACCTCCTTTTGTGTATAATACATTTAAACAGTGTTTTAGAGGAAGAGGCTGGCATGTTTCCAGACCTCATGAACATGAACATCACCAAGTGCAATGCAAAGCATCGGATGCAGTGGTGTAAAGCACGCCGCCACTGGACTCTAGAGCAATAGAGATGTGTTCTCTGGAGTGACGGATAATGCTTCTCTGTCTGGCAGTCCAATGGACGAGTTGCCAGGAAAACGGTCCTTGCCTGACTGCATTGTGCCACATGTAAAGTTTGGTGGAGGGAGGATTATGGTGTGGGGTGGTTTTTCAGGGGTTGGGCTTGTCCCCTTCCAGTAAAAGGAACTCTTAATGCATACCAATACATTTTGAACAATTTCATGCTCCCAAATTTGTGGGAACAGTTTGGGGATGGCCCCTTGCTGTTCCAGTGTGACATGGCCACTTCCTGTTCCAGTGTGACTGCGCACCAATGCACAAAGCAAGCTCCATAAAGACATGGTGTGATCGAGGAACTTGACTGGCCTGCACAGAGTTCCTGTTCATAACTATTAAGCTGTTGTGAAGATGTTTTGAGGGGACCTGTTACCGTTCTATTACTGAATGTGTCAAGATGTAAATAGAAGCTGGTGCCTGCATAAGTGCCATAACACTGCATTATTACACTGCTTATGGCTGAGTATATGACACCAAGAACATTATTACTGTATGTACACAAGAACAAAACAACAGAGTCCAAAATTTGACAAGTGAGGGAAAAATAAGAAGATTCTGCTCTGCACAAAACAGTGAATATGCTGTTATTAAAGCAAAAAGAAAGACTATCCAAGTAGGCCTAAACAACTGACATTCATGTACATTTTTAAATTCAACTTTTTACTCAAATTTTAATGGATAGTATAATTTGTAATGGAAAAATATATATAGAAATTTTAGAAAATTGTGGGGCTCCACTATAGTACAGATGCAGAAAGCATGCCATGATCACTGTGAACCTCTTCATTGCAGCACACAGCATTAATCATGAATGAAAAATGTGCCATTTTGTTTTTGTTTGATATGAGCTCTGCAATATATGCTCTGCAATATACTGTAGAAATTCAAATTTGTATGAGTTTTATGAGGGTTGGGATGATACACTTCAAAAATTCAGAATGAGGCTGTGATGGGAAGTTTTGTTCCTGAAATGTTAAAACAACTCCTTGTTTTGTTATCAGTTGTATAATCTCTCCTGACATTTCTTGCTCACATCCATACGCTTCTATTTTTGCTTTCATGATTGCAATCGCTCACTGTCTGTTCAGCTCCTCCGATCAGAATGGTGACAGGTATTATGCAGTTGGACTCTGTCTGGCGCCTGTACGGTTTATGATTGAAAATACTTTTTTTATGACTCCTCCCAGTTGCCAGTTATGTTGGTCCATTTACAGTTACAACCAGCTTTCATTGTACTTTATTTCTGCTTGATGCATTCCAAGTATTAAAGACAAAATAATCCTGAATTGCTTTCTTTAAAAGTTTAGACCTTCTGAATATTTTTAGGCGTCTTGTGGAAACATGACATCACTTTCTCTCCTTCCTACATATCAGAAAACCTGGTACAGTGACTGACACCAAAAAATGTGGTGCAGGACAAAAAAATATCTTAATGCACATTTCATGCTCAGTGAGTAAGTCACACCAGTTCTTCATATAATTCAAATCAATTCAGGAGCTTTACAACTCATGAGTTATCGGAAATTAGTAGCACATACAGTATGCCAGACCCTGTGTTTATGTGAAGCCATTTGCAATAGCTGGTATCCACAATGACACAAAGGAAAGGCCATATAATGTTACTGGGTCAATCAACAAAATAAGTTAAATATCATAGCTAAATGCCATAACGGTGTGTTTTCTCTAATCATAGCCTGCAAATATGACATTTTACCCCATTTTGTATCAGAAGAAGCATCGTTTCAGAGCCACTGCCGCCTGCTTTAATAAAATGACCTGAAAATGCCGGAATAGTCCTGTCATGATATTTTCAAGTGTTCATACATCAAAAGAACCTTTTTGAACTATGAAACTTAACGGTTACTTAAAGTTACTGATGCTATAAAGAAGCTTTGTGTCTTCCTTTTTTTTCTACAGTTTAACCTCTCTCCAAGAAGTTTTTTAATGATCTGGAAAGCATTTATTTATTTATTTTACTCTTTTAAGAACATTTAAAGTAAGCCCTGCTTTTTGTGTTTGCTGTTGTTTTTTGAGGGGTCTCGGAAGCCACTTCCTGTGACAGCGCTTCGTAAATCTGACTCTTTTTTAATATTACAGTGAAAATATCCAGTCATTCAGTAGCTGACTTTTCTCAGATCATATATTAAAAACAACAAACAGAGCAAACAGCAGTGACTCACAGTAATCGAACATGTGCTTCCCTTCATGTGAAGTTAAAGACGCGCTGTTTGTTTTATTTCCTAATGAGGGATTGTGTGATCCCCTTTGCCATAGAACAGTGATTCTTGTTAAATAAATAGTTTCAATAAGTGATAAGCGAATCCATGAGCAACCAGAGCTTTACCCACAGTCGCAAACTTGTTTCTGCAACAGGCAAAGTCTTTGACAAAAATGCGATTTTCTCAACTTTTTGTTTAAAATGTTGCCTTTCTTTATGAAACTTAACCACATTCAAGTTTTGATTAAAAAAAGTATGCAAGCTAAAATAAAATGTTTTTTTTAAATTAGTTAAAGGTATATTTCAATATATATATATATATATATATATATATATATATATATATATATATATATATATATATATACACACATTTGAACATAGTAGTATACTGAAAGTGCAAAACCCTTGTTCCCTGTATAATATATAAATAGTAAACTATAAGTATAATTTCATTTAAAGAAAACTTACAAGATAAAACTTAATTAGTATAAAACTACTAAACTAGTAGTTTACTGAGAGTAAACTTCAAAGTGTACTTTCATAAACTAAAAAATAGTACTTGTATTAAAACAGTAAACTACTAGTATACTTATAAGTCCACTTGTAGTACAGATGCAGTGCAAATGGGAAACCCTTTGCACACTTCAAGTTTATTACTGTATACTTTTGTATATTAAAAGTGGGCCAATTTAGTCCCAAGTAGTAGTGAAATAGTACACTTCCAGGTTTACATTGTACACATTGTACACATTGATATTAGTATACTTACTACATAAAATATGCTTAAAAATATACTTGAACATTACTTAAGTATACTTCATAAAATTAACTTGAAGTATACTTATTTTACATAAGGGTAACTTGGACACAGTCACCTCTGATAACAGATCACTCTAAATTGTAATGTAGATGCATGCATTTTCTGTAAAGCTGCTTTGAAATTATATGTATTGTGAAAAGCACTATGCAAGTTAATGTGAATTTAATTTAATTAAACTTGTGAAAATAATAAAAAATGCTGACGCAGACTGGCAATTTGTTCAAAAACGCTGGTGGGGAGAGAGTTAATTATTTAAAAAGAAAAGAGGCTTTTACTGAACTTGAAATTGGCTGTGTGAAAAGACTGTGGGTGGACAGATTAAAAGTTTTATCAGCAGACAATTATTTGGTTTTAATGGTGGTAACACTTTAGAATAATGGTCATTAGTTAACATTAGTTAATGTTTTAACTAACATGAACTAACCATGAGCAGTACATTTGTTACTGTATTTGTTCATCTTTGTTAACGTTAGTTAATATAAATACATCTGTTCATGGTTTGTTCATGTTAGTTCACAGTGCATTAACTAATGTTAACAAGATTTTAATAATGCATTAGTAAATGTTGAAATTAACATTAACAAAGATTAATAAATGCTTTTTAAGTGCAATTCATTATTAGTTAATGTTAACTAATGTAGTTAACTAATGTTAACTAATGACCATTATTCTAAAGTGTTACCTTAATGGTCCCTTTAATTACAGGATTTAATGGTCAACCTCACATTTTCCATCTCTAACCAGTAAATTATCAATTAAATTATCAATTTAGTTTATTGCAAATGGTTCTTTATAATGACTATAATGAATATATAATGAATCATTAATTATAATGAATTCGTAAACTTTTCTTATTTTTTATTCATTATCAGCTTTATCAGCCCACAGATTTTCCAGAAATGAAAGCTCTAGTGTAAGTTCTGCCAGGAAGATTCAATGTTACGTCACTTATTACATTCAAACCTAACCAATCATGTCCTAATACTCAGAGTATAAAAGATCGTTACACACATGTCTGAGTACGCAGATGCTGACACTTCCATTTACCCCCATCCTCCCCACCTACACCAGGATGGTCCCTGCCTATACCTCCCAGAGGTCGGCTGCGCCCCTGCCTTCATCTTCAGACAGGAAATGCAGAATCCGGTACACTCGCCAAAGAACCTCTAAATATAATACTTGCTGGTCTGTTAATAAATTTACGCATTGTTACTCCATCTGGCCTCCCAAGTCTTTCTGGTAGAACTTTATGATCAATCAGGAAAGCTTCAAACAATCCGAAGTGTCTGTATTCCCGACGGAAGAACAAAAATGAAGCACCCCTGAGATGAGACAGATTGAATGACTCATGTGTTCGAAAACAACATCCAAGAGCAACAGATGCAGCCATCATCTGCAGCCCTCCTGTAAGACAACACCTGGGACTTTGTGTAAATTTGGCTGGACATAATGTGCTTTTAAAGTTATATCACTTTGAACACTGTTTGCGGTGGGAGAAGAAGCTCCCTTACATCCATAGGATTTTGGTAAATATATCATCCCCTCTCTTTTATACATTTAAAAGTATAAAGTACTGTTGGCTTGTCTGTAGGTGAATGGATGTGAATATATATTTTGGGTTTCAGACAAAAATATTGGTAACACTTTATTTAAATAATTATCGCTACCATTTTGTCTGTCTAAATGGGGAAAAATCCAAGATGATGTCAGTAAACTATGGGGTGCCGCAAGGATCCGTATTAGGCCCTCTGCTATTCTCAATATATATGTTGCCACTTGGTAATATTATAAGAAAACATGAAATTAATTTCCACTGGTATGCTGATGACACTCAATTATATATTTCATCACGACCGGATGAAAACGCTAAATTATCTAAACTGACAGCGTGTGTTGAAGATATTAAATACTGGATGATGTGTAATTTTCTGCTATTAAATTCAGATAAAACGGAGGTATTACTTATTGGTCCAAAAAACTGCCCACAAAACCTCTCACAATACAACTTTACCTTGGAAGGATGTCCTGTCACTTTATCCACTACAGCAGGGGTCTCAAACTCGCGGCCCACAGGATGATATTTTGTGGCCCCCTTCTTGACATCAAAGTTTAGTGTTAGTGCGGCCCGCGCGTTGCTCTGAAAAGCACCTTGTTGCTGAATCGTTGCGTGTGCAGTGCTTGCCGCGCTTGCTGCCTCCTTTGTGTGTGTGTGTGTGTGTGTGTGCGAGAGAGAGAGAGTAGGCTCGCCACTCCCTCGTGCAGTATAATTGGTTGACACTGCGTGATTGACAGGAACAGACGAACAAAGCTGTTTAGACAGTTGAAACGAATGTGGTCTAACAGCGCTCGTCAATGTCAAAATGATTGAGATGGCTAATCAAATCAAAGTAGGCGGGGTTTAGGTTCTCTTTTGGCTCGTGCACATTGCACAGTCTTCACACACAGACGAGCGTGTCAATCTTTTGCTTAATGCCGTTGCTGAGAGAGACTCTATTCTTTCCGGAGAAATCACAAAAAAAAAATGCAAACGTGTCCATGGTCTTATTATACAATCATTGATGGACATCTTTGATTTTAATGAAGAAAAATTACATGAGGGCAGATTAAAACCCGGAACCTTTGACACGGTTGACAAAAATTCTACCACCAGACCACAGGAGAATTCTAAAGGTTTTTGCTGATCTATGTATTTATTCACTCACTCATGCGAAGAATATCGGGATTAATAATATATTTGACGCAAATTAATGCAAATATTGTTTACAAGTCCTAGAATTAGACCTAGAATTTCGTTCACTGTTCTGTTTGACCTGGTTACGGCCTTGCTGTGAATAAGTCTATTATTTAAAATAAAATTAAAATCAATCATTATTTCATATTACATTTAATTTCTATAGGCTATATAATTTAGTTCAAATTCAGAGGAACAGTTCATGTTCAGAAGAAACATTCATGTTGAAGAACTGTTAATAATAAAGATTGAGAAGATTGGATCAGTTGTGCTACTTTTTTTTTGAATACTTGAAACATTTTTTATGTGTAATACTTGATGCGGCCCAGCCTGACCCAGAGTCTACCTCCAGCGGCCCCCAGGTAAAATGAGTTTGAGACCCCTGCACTACAGTAAAAGACCTGGGTGTTATATTAGACCGCAACCTGACATTCGAAAATCATATTTCATATGTTACAAGAACGGCATTTTTCCACCTTAGAAACATTGCTAAGCTACGTAACATGCTATCTATTCCGGATCTATTCCGCAGAAAAGTTAGTTCATGCATTCATGACCTCGAGATTAGATTACTGTAATGCTTTATTAGCTGGTTGTCCTGCATCCTCAATAAACAAACTACAGTTAGTCCAAAACGCAGCTGCTAGAGTTCTTACTAGGTCAAGAAAATATGATCATATAACACCAATTGTATCATCTCTACACTGGTTACCTATTAAGTTCCGTATCAATTACAAAGTATTGCTACTGACCTATAAAGCCCTAAATGGTTTAGCTCCAGTGTATCTAACGGATCTTCTATCGCTCTACAATCCATCGCGCTCTTTAAGGTCACTAAACTCTAGGCTTCTGGTCATTCCTAGGATATCTAAGTCCACTAAAGGAGGGAGGGTTTTTTCACATTTGGCTCCTAAACTCTGGAATAGTCTGCCTGATATTGTTCGAGGTTCAGACTCGCTGTCCCAGTTTAAAACTAGATTAAAGATAAACTAGATAATCTCTTTAGCCAAGCATTCACATTATAATTACCCTTTATACTACAGTTAAATCGGAACAAAAGCATTAATATAATATTCTGAACAGCAGCTACGCTAATTATTTCCCATCTGCTTTTCTGTTGTTATCTCGGGACACTAGTCCCGAGGTAAATAGTTCGTCAGCTCCAGTTTGTATCCAGCCTCTCATGGAGACTTCGGATGCCCCAAAACCTGTGATGAGATGACTCCACACCTGTGAAGAGACGACTCAGCGCCAGCGTTGTTATGGCCTAAATTAATACACGATTGATTAACTTTTTTGAACATTATTCTTTAACATTGTCTTTCTAACATTTTTACTGTTCATCTATGAAATGCACTTTCTGTAAAGCTGCTTTGAAACAATGTGTATTGTGAAAAGCGTTATACAAATAAATTTGAATTGAATTGAATTGAATTAAATAGTCCACTTTAGGCATTCTATATATAAGTAACTTTGCAACTACATGTCAACTACCAGTCATTAGATTAGTTGTAGACTTTATTTTGATGGTCCGCCAACAGACTCTAACATGTAGTCAGCTCGCACAAATACAAATAAGATATAAATAATTGGTTATTAAAAAAAAATAAAAAAATAAAAAATGATACATAATATATATAAAAATTAAATTAATTTAAATTTTTTTTTTTTTTTTTAAATACATTGTGCATGTTCAATCCCCCACAAGCACAAACGTCACGGGTTATGACTATAACCCTTGTTCCCTGAGAAAGGGAACAAGAACTGCATCCAAGACACTTTTGTCATGAGAGAGATCGAGGAAGCAAGTGCAGATAAAAAACTCTTTAATGTAACGCTGCCGTAACAAGACAGACAACAACAACAACACTAGCAGGTAACGCAGGGACCAGATGATCAACACCGTGAGTCTGAGCTGGTGCAGAGTGAAGTGAAGGTGATGGTGACGGTGATATCCAGCGTGAACGATAAACGGCAAACACGAACAGGAATCCCAGGAACATACACCACACGATCACAGCGCGGGAACAGGAACACAGGATCAGACACCAGACAGCACAAAACATCGACAACGATCTGACAAAGGAGAGGAGAAAACGGTGAGTATTTAACCAAGATGATGATGAGTTGCAGCTGGCGCCGATGATGAATTGAATGAGCATAATTGCTCCGGCCACACCCACAGATCCACGCAACACATACACAAACACAAATAACAGAGACACGAGACAAAAAGAAAGCAATGCATTCATGAATCGTGACAGTACCCTCCCTCCTAGGAACGCCTCTTGGCGTTCCCAGACTCCCTTACCTGTCGATTGTAATCATCGATAAGGGAGTGATCCAGAATGTCTCTCGTAGGGACCCAACCTCTCTCCTCCGGACCGTAACCTTCCCAGTCCACCAAGTACTGGACTCCGCGTCCCCTCCACCTAGAGTCCAGAATACGATTTACCGAATACGTAGGTTCCCCATCTACGAGACGCGGCGGGGGAGGAACCGGAACTGGCGGGTTAATTGCTGATCGAAACACAGGCTTAATCTTGGATACATGAAACACGGGGTGAATTCTCCTGTACACTGGAGGAAGGTTGAGGCGGACTGCCACCGGACTAATGATCTTGGTGACAGTGAACGGGCCAATGAATTTGGGTGCAAGCTTATTAGAGACGGAACGGAGAGGAATATTCTTAGTAGAAAGCCACACTTTTTGACCAACGACGTATACGGGAGGCTTTGACCGGTGGTGATCGGCTTTAGCCTTGGTGCGCGACCTCACTAGGAGTAGAGTCTCACGGGCTCTAGTCCAGGTGCGGTGACACCTCTGGACAAAGGCGTGTGCGGAGGGAACCGCGACTTCGGACTCCAGACTGGGAAAGATAGGTGGCTGGTAACCTACACTACACTCAAACGGAGACAGGCCCGTAGATGACACTGGTAACGTGTTGTGGGCGTACTCCACCATAGACAGTTGCTGACTCCAGGAAGAAGGATTCTTGGATACCAAACACCGCAGCATTCTTTCCAGATCCTGGTTGGCTCTCTCGGTCTGGCCATTGCTCTGGGGATGAAACCCTGAGGAAAGACTGACAGTCGCTCCCAGTAATTTACAAAACTCTTGCCAAAATTTGGACACAAATTGGGGTCCTCTGTCGGAGACCACGTCAATCGGAAGGCCATGTAAACGAAAGACGTGATCTACGACGGCCACCGCTGTCTCCTTGGCTGAGGGTAATTTGGGCAAGGGAATAAAGTGAGTCGCCTTCGAGAACCGGTCCACCACGGTTAAAACTACCGTGTTGCCCTGGGAGGGCGGTAATAAAATCTAGTGCGATATGGGACCAGGGTCTCGAAGGGACAGGCAGCGGTTGAAGTAACCAATCTGGGGGTCGATTGGAAGACTTACCAATAGCACAAACCGAGCAAGCCAAAACAAAACTGTGAATGTCCCGGGCCATAAGTGGCCACCAGAATCGTTGCTTAACCAAAAAACTAGTACGGGTCACTCCTGGATGACAGGCTCCGTTGGAACAATGCCCCCACTGAATAACGTCTGACCGTAATCCCTCCGGCACAAATAAACGGTTCGGTGGGCAACCGACCGGGGGCGTTACCCCTTCTAAGGCGTTCTTGACCTTCGATTCGACCTCCCATGTGAGTGTGGAGACAAATAGGGTCTCAGGTAAAATGCACTCGGGAGTAACCAGGCGTTCGGAGCGATCAAAAATACGTGACAAAGAATCGGGTTTGATGTTCTTGGAACCCGGGTGGTACGAGAGAGTAAAATCAAAACGACCGAAAAAAAGTGCCCACCGAGCCTGCCTGGAGTTCAATCTTTTAGCGGACCTAATATATTCCAAATTCTTGTGATCGGTCCAGACGATAAAAGGTACCCCCGACCCTTCTAACCAGTGACGCCATTCTTCCAATGCTAACTTGACTGCCAACAACTCTCTGTTACCAATGTCATAGTTACGTTCGGCTGGAGACAAGCGATGGGATAAAAACGCGCAGGGATGCATCTTCTCATCCGTGGAAGAACGTTGGGACAACACTGCACCTACCCCCACCTCTGACGCGTCGACCTCCACCACGAACTGACGTGAGGAATCAGGGGCTATTAGAATAGGGGCCGAAACAAAGCGGTCCTTCAGTTTGGTAAACGCGGCCTCAGCCGTGTCTGACCACCTGAACGTCGTTCTGGGGGAGGTCAAGGCAGTCAGAGGTGCGGCTAGTTGGCTGTAGTTACGAATAAAACGTCGGTAGAAGTTGGCGAATCCCAGAAACCTCTGCAGGGCCTTGCGAGAATCTGGGATTGGCCACTCTACCACAGCCTTAATCTTCTCAGGGTCCATACGTACTCCCTCAGACGAAACGATGTACCCCAGAAATGGAACCGACTGTGCATGGAACTCGCATTTCTCCGCCTTGACAAAAAGCCCATTCTCCAACAACCTCTGGAGCACTCGTCGAACGTGCTGCACATGTTCCTGGAGAGAAGAAGAAAAAATCAATATGTCATCCAGGTAAACATATATGAACTGATCGACCATATCTCGCAGCACGTCATTGACGAGGGCCTGGAAGACTGCTGGGGAGTTGGACAGCCCGAAGGGCATGACCAAGTATTCAAAGTGACCCCTGGGAGTGTTAAAAGCAGTCTTCCACTCATCCCCCTTCCTGATGCGGACCAAATGATAAGCATTACGCAAATCCAATTTTGTGAAAAGTGACGCTCCCTGCAACCTCTCGAAAGCTGAAGACATCAACGGCAAAGGATACGTATTCTTTACCGTGATGTTGTTCAACCCCCGGTAATCAATACAAGGTCGCAGAGATCCGTCCTTCTTCCCCACAAAAAAGAACCCCGCCCCCGCTGGAGAAGAGGAATGGCGAATGAGCCTTGTTGCTAGAGAATCAGAAATGTATTTCTCCATGGCCTCCCTTTCAGGAACAGAAAGCGAATATAACTTGCCTTTAGGCGGAGATTTACCTGGCAATAAATCTATGGCACAGTGGTAGGGACGATGCGGAGGCAGAGAAGCAGCTCGAGACTTACTGAACACCTCCTTCAGGTCGTGGTACTCCGCGGGCACGTTAGACAAATCCACTGCTTTCTCCTGTAACACAGACATGAACAGACGAACAGGCAGACACAAGACAGGACTCATGACATTTAGTGCTCCACTCCGTAATGGACCTCCGGCGCCAGTCCACTCTGGGGTTGTGTTGCGATAACCACGGATGTCCGAGTACTATGGGTGCAAGAGGTGAGTCCATGATGAAAAATGACAGAGTTTCCGAATGGTTACCAGATGTGATAAGGTTAATGGGTCCAGTAGACAGTGAAATGAGATGAGATGAGATTCAAGTTTATTGTCATTACACATGTACAAGTACAATGCAACGAAATGAAGTTTGGAGCAAGCCTCCGAGTCGCAGCTATTTAAAGCGCCGCCACACGCTCTCCGGAAATAAAGAAATGCAGATTGCTAAGCATACATGCAAACATTACATACATAGTACACACAGTACACGTGGTCACGTGATGGGATTTTTTGTTGGGAATAGTAAGGGAGATAGAAAGGAGGAAAGGGGAGGCAGACGGTTGGATGGGGGCAGGGATGGGGTGAGGTGTGTGTGATGCAAGTAAGAGTCTTGAAGCTTCCTGTGTTGTGTGAGAATGTTAGCCATAACTTAAGATGTTTTCAAAGTTCAGTTCTGTGGCTTGTCCTTGAAAGGAGATATGGCCGTGCACAGGGAACGAAAGCAAGATAGCAGGACCCAGCTGTCAAGCTGACCTCCCAACCGAGAGATAGGGACAAGCTGGACGTTGGGATGAGGGAAAATATCTTAATCCATTTAGCTGATCTTCGGTAAGATAATCATAATCAATCAATCCGTTCTGATCCTCAGCGTCAGTGGCGAGCGTCGGTTCATGAATGGACCTGGACATTTCATCCAATTTCACGGTCAGACCAGACATACTGCGTAGCAGTTCACTAGCCTGACCCCCGATGGAGCCCACTCTTCCCTGCGTCTCCGCAGTCCGGGCTGAGATGTTACGATACAGTTCCTCAATCAATGTCATTCTTTGATCTAATACCTTCAGTCGGTCACACACATCCACGAAGCACTCTTTAATTTCCACAGACAGCGGCTGAGTGAATTTACTTGCAGCTGTCTTACCAATTTTACGATAGGTCAGGGCAATCCCAAGGCCGAGAAATAGGAACCCCGCTATCAAAATGCCAATTATGAATAAATCCTCAATATCCTCCACGGACAGGACTTCCAGGCACAGGCCTTGCCAGTTGTTCCAGGCGTCCCGCGTGTAGCCCGCGGGGAAGGTCCCGTCCGGGCAGGTGGGTTCTCCCGGAGCACCTTTCCTCAGTGAGAAAATCTTGTCAATCACACTGAGAGACCAGTTAATTAATTCCATTTCAGTATTTTCAGGAGTCCAGCAAGCAGGGAGTCAAGAAAAAAAGACAAAAAGATCAGCGCCAAAGCAGAGCGGGGAGCATATAGAAGGCATGTAGCGTCTGGAGTCGCTCTTGACGTGAGATCAAAGTGGTGGGTCGTTCGAGAAACACCAGAGATGCAGAGCTTTTACCCAGCTCTGCCTATGAATTAGTATTAGCATATAAATGAGTGTAGTGGTGCCATTTGAGGCTGGCCAAATGGCCGCACTATCACCCTTACGACCAGCAGAGACAACGCAGGCCGTGCCGTTATCGCCTGGTGAGGAGCTTCAAATAGATTCCTATCACACACACACCCCCCCGGACCCCTAGCACACCTTCAATGACCTCAACCCACACACACAGACACACACACACACACACACACACAAGTATTCCTCTTCATATTAGCCTTTAATTTAACCATCCCAGAAATATATGTGATGACCCTTGGGTTATATGTATGTTGACCACAAAGTATATATTTGTATGTGTGTGATGTTGATCTTAAATGCTCAAAATGGCTCTGTAAAAGAGATACACTGTCATTTTCGCATTTAAACCAGCATGTTTGGTGTCGATCAGTTCCTCTTTCTCTGTCTTAGCCAATTATGTAAAAAGTATAATTATGACGTGTACCGTTATTATGCTTACCCATTTTGGAGCAAACCCTCACTCGTTGAGGTTGCCAGCAAGAACATTCCAGTGAGTAATAAAAGTCCAAACAAAGGAACTTTCCCGCCTCAAATTCACATCAAGGATTGGTCCTCTCAGTGGAGGTGGGCGGAGGTTAGTGGACTTTAAAGTACAGTTACTCAAGCACCTCGGTGCTCAGTAAAAACTTGCAAGGACTCGGACGAGACAAAACTTCCCTTCCATCACGCCAGCGCGGCTCGCGGGGCTTCGGCCCGAGCCCGCCTGGCCAAGCTGATCGCCCCTTTGAAGATGACGCAACACCGGCGCGCTCCATCCGAGCGCGCACATCACTGCACAAATCTTCTTAGCGCGAACGAGATGCCTTCCCTTCCAAGACAACCGCTCCTACACGCCGTTAAATCTCCCGCGGACCGACCCCGGAAGGACCGAATGGAGGGAGAGCTTCAGCGCATGAACACTCTGAGAAACGCAACGCACGCATCCTTTACACAACACAAAGAAACCATGCAAGTATCAATTCTATCGAAATTTAGATGCGTTTAAGATTGTACCCCTATTATGGTGATAATTGTTCGTTGCTGGCTCTCGCGGTTTTGGTTGGGAGATGTCCGACTGGACCATTCCCTTCTCACCTTCCTGTTCTCCTCCTCTCTCTTCCCTCTATTTCTATTCCATTTCTTCTCTTTCATTACTTTCCCTATTTTGTATATACATGTATCCTTTATGTAGTCGTATGTAATCGTAGTAGCTATCACTATTAAAACCATTGTATCCACGTTTTAATTGTCATTGTTGTTGCTCACAAACATGAGTCCCTTTAATGTCAGATCTAAGCTACGAGCTCTTATAAGTATCATGGAATGCTTTAATTAATACCATAACTCGGAAAGTTTGTCCTTTGTGGCCAGAGGGAGAAACTTCTCGAAAATGGGTTGAAGTCCAAGTTGATAAGTATTGTACTGCTCGTTCGTTAAACCGAACGGAGTAGAGGAATTCTGAATCAATTCCTTAGAGGCTATTCTGTGATTATTTAATATAGATATATATCCAGAGTTGATTGCAATAAATTGTTGTTAACCATTTAGATATATATGTATTGCATAAATACCTGTTAGGTATTCCCTTTTTGGGTGATTTTGGAGATTTGTGATTCAATTATAACCCGTTGTGATTAATCATAAATCCCTAAATATTAATACCCATTATTCCCTATGAGCTAAATTTAATTTAATAATATATGTGACCCTAAGACGTTACAGATTTTGGTGGAGAATAATTGAGCAACATTTTAAACTTTGTTTTGTGAGCAACTATGTCAATTTTGTGTGTATATTATTGGTATTGATTTTGATATTTTGTATGCGCGCTTCAGAGAGTGAGACAAGTCGCAAACGCGAACTCACGTATATGTAACTGAAAAGCCCAAAGCTGATTTCAGTTAGTTGTAGGCCTATGTTCACAGCGTCTATTTTGGTCAAACATTTTAGTCACTGTTGATTTTTAAGAATAAACTGCAGTTCATAATATTAAAACTGTCTCTGTAAAAAGAAAGAAACTTCTTTTGCAGAACATTTTTAATATTATCCATTCCACCTGTATAGGACGTAGAAATCTCCTATCAGCGTGATTTAATTCCACTGAAGAACGAAGAAATCTTCTCAGCGTGATGATATCATGATTTTCCACCTGTCAGAACGAAGAAATCTTCTGTTCAGTGTGATGAAAACGATTTGAGCGATGTTCCTCTTATTCGTTTTGTAAAAGGCCTTATTAATCGCCAGATTTGATCCGTTGCGTGTTCCAACGTTATTCAACTGAGCGATCCCTTAGGTGGAATTTTGGCGAAGCTAACCGAAACGCACACCTTGCACAAATCAATCAGAAAAACTGCTGGCCAGTATCTGCTTGATGTGTGAATGGGAATATTTAATTTTAACCTTGATCCAGTTAAAATTCGTTGCAGAGAAAACACTCTGTTGTACAATTGCGTGTATAGGCGGTAAACCAAATCCGACCACACACTCTGTGTGCTATAAGTTGGCACGAAAGGGAATTTGAGAACAAATTCCCTCCCCACTTGCGATCGATCGCAGTCAAATCACCGCGTTAGGAGGTGAAAGCCCTTCTCCCCCGTTCTGACGCTCAAAATTTAAGTCACCCTACATAGGTGCCGCAATACCTCTGTCCAACACAAGAGGGCGGCCTACTAGGTGTTCCGCACCTCTCAGGTTACTCCCACCTGACCCCACTCCCTGGAGTGGACTCCATTACGCCACCTTGTGGACGTTCCCCTACTCCCCGCTCTCCAGTCTGTCAAAGTGAAGTGTCTTTTCATTGTGACTTCTCCTGTTGTTTCCATTTCAGTTATTTTTGCTTATCTTCTCTTTTGGCTTTATTTCTTTATCAATTGTTTCCTTCCATTTCATACCCTTCTGATACCCTGCACTTATTTAAATTTCGGTTTAAACAAGTTTGAACCTAAAATTAAATTAAGTCTCCTCTTTTCAGCCTGTGATAGCACCTTATCAGTAGCCCGTCCCCTGCTGGGCACTCTCATAAGTTGGCTTTCCTCTCTTCTCTCCTTTGGCTCCATTTCAGAATAGATTAATTTAATTAATTCTACTTCTCCTTTTTCAAGGTTGCCCCGATAATTACAAACATTATCATCATTATTTTAGGTTTTAGCACTATTTATTAAAAGTATTTTCCTCACTTACTTTACAGAATTAGTTAAATTTGGTTTACACAAGTTTAAGCTTAAGCTGATGTTGTGTTCTCCTTGTTAGCCATTTGTATATCTACAGGTAGTACCTCCAGTGCTTGTGGTGAATCTACGGTTGTCTTCTGGCTGGGTTCCCGTGAGTGGAGTCACCTGGCTGGCGTAACTGACACCGGTCGTGTGTGAATCTCAGACACCTCTGTCTCCGTACCATTCAATTCAATTCAATTTCAATTCAATTCACTTTATTGTCACACAGCTATATACACAAGTGCAACAGCAGGTGAAATTCTTGGTGCAGTTCCGAGCAACATAGCAGTCAAGACATGACATGTACAACATTTAAGCAACAACAGATTACACATCTGATGCGCCCACAATTACTCACAGCACAGTAAACTCTACAATAAACAATAAATAATTTACACAATGTGAGTGTAGTTCTCACAGCTTTAGCCAATATACACATACTTACAATATACATATACTTTAAACAATATACACTAAAACATACATTAAACAGTATACATTAAGCTATAATAATAATAATAATATACAATGTACAGTATACATTATTATTCACAGTAGAGATCCAATTATGTACAATAGGTGCTATATGATAAATGATAAATAATAAATGATACATAAATGTGTATATAATGTGTGTGTATCTACAGTGGGTTGTGCGGAGTGATATTCTGTCCAGTGTGTGTTATGATCCTGATGGATCAGGAGTTAAGTAGTCTGATTGCTTGTGGGAAGAAGCTGTTCTGGAGTCGGCTGGTGCGTGTTCTAATGCTGCGGTACCGTCTGCCTGATGGCAGCAGTGAGAGCAGCCCATGGTTCGGGTGGCTAGAGTCTCTGATGATCCTCTGAGCTCTCTTCACACACCGCCTGGCGTAAATGTCCTGGAGGGAGGGAAGCTCACCTCCGATGATGCAGCTGGCCGTGCGCACTACCCTTTGCAGGGCTTTGCGGCTGCGGGCGGTACTGTTGCCGTACCAGGTGGTGATGCAGCCAGTCAGCAGGCTCTCGATGGTGCTGCTGTAGAAGCGTGTGAGGATGTGGCGGTTCATTCCAAACCTCCTCAGCCGTCGCAGGAAGAAAAGGCGCTGATGAGCCTTCTTCACAACGGCCTCGGAGTGGACGGACCATGAGAGTTCCTCTGTGATGTGGACACCGAGGAACTTGAAGCTGCTGACTCTCTCCACCGGTGCTCCATCGATGGTGATGGGGCGGTGTTCTCTCTCATTCCTCCTGAAGTCGACCACCAGCTCCTTGGTCTTGCTGACGTTGAGGGAGAGGTTGTGCTCCTGACACCACCGTGTCAGAGTGTGCACCTCCTCTCTGTAGGCCGTTTCATCATTGTCGGTGATAAGACCTACCACCGTCGTATCATCAGCAAACTTGATGATGGTGTTGGAGCTGTGGGTAGCCACACAGTCATGTGTGTACAGGGAGTACAGGAGTGGGCTGAGAACACAACCCTGAGGGGCTCCAGTGTTGAGAGTCAGTGATGAGGAGATGTTACTGCCCATTCTGACCACCTGGCGTCTGTTTGACAGGAAGTCCAGGATCCAGCTGCATAACAGGCTGTTTAAGCCTAGAGCCCGGAGTTTAATGTCAAGTATGGAGGGCACAATGGTGTTGAATGCTGAGCTGTAGTCCACAAACAGCATTCTCACATACGTGTTCCTCTTTTCCAGGTGGGAGAGAGCAGTGTGTATTGTAGATGAAATGGCATCGTCAGTGGAGCGGTTTGTGCGGTATGCAAACTGCAGTGGGTCCAGTGAGGGGGGGAGAACAGAGCAGATGTGGTTTCTGACTATTCTTTCAAAGCATTTGCTGATGATGGGGGTCAGAGCAACAGGACGCCAGTCGTTTAAGCAGGTGGTTTTTGACTGCTTAGGTACAGGAACAATAGTGGACGTTTTAAAGCATGTGGGGACCACAGACAGGGAGAGGGACAGGTTAAAAATGTCCGTGAAAACTCCAGCCAGTTGGTGCGCGCACGCTCTGATCACACGGCCGGGAATGCCGTCTGGGCCCGCTGCTTTACGGACATTCACCCGCCGGAAGGATCGGGTTACATCCGCTAAAGATACGGAGAGTGCACCAACCTCTGTATCTTCAGCCGCGAGCTCTCTCTCCGCGAGGGCGGTGTTAGTTCCCTCAAAGCGAGCATAGAAGGTGTTGAGCTCGTCCGGGAGAGAGGCAGCGGTGTTCACGGTGGAGTTTGTGTTCCCTTTATAGTCCGTGATGGTGTTAATTCCCCTCCACATGCTTCTGGAGTCGGTGGTGTTGAACTGTCCTTCAATCTTGTCCCTGTACTGCCGTTTTGCTGCTCTGATGGTTTTCCGGAGGGCATAACTTGCTTGTTTATGCTCCTCCGCATTACCGGAGTTAAAGGTGAAGGTTCGCGCATTGAGTGCCGCGCGAACATCCCCGTTTAGCCACGGCTTCTGGTTAGGGTACAGCCGAATTGTTTTGGTCGGAACAACGTCATCTACGCACTTCCTGATGAAACACGTTACGCTATCAGCGTAGACCTCGATGTCGTCATCAGAGGCCGACCGGAACATCTCCCAGTCCGCGTGATCAAAACAGTCCTGTAGCATAGAATCTGATTGGTCCGACCAGCACTGGATGGTTCTGAGGGCGGGTGCTTCCTGTTTGAGTCTTTGCCTATAAGCGGGCAAAAGGAGGATTGACGCGTGATCTGATTTGCCGAATGGTGGGCGTGGGAGTGATTTGTATCCATCCTTGAAGGGGGAGTAACAGTGGTCTAAAACACGGTTCCCTCGCGTGTTGAAGCTAACATGTTGGTGGTATTTGGGTGCGATGCGCTTGAAGTTGGCTTTGTTAAAGTCTCCGGTCACAATAAACGCAGCGTCAGGATGCGCGGTTTCCTGCTCACTCACTGTCCTATACAGTTCCTTTAGTGCCCGGTCTGTGTCGGCTTGTGGGGGAATATACACAGCTGTGATGATGACCGCGGTGAATTCCCTCGGTAGCCAGAATGGTCGGCACAGAACCATGAGAAATTCCAGATCAGGAGAACAGAAAGACTTGATAGAATGTACGTTCCTCTGATCACACCAGGATCGGTTGATCATAAAACATACACCCCCGCCTTTGCTTTTCCCTGAGAGATCTTTTTCTCTGTCCATTCGATGCACGGAGAACCCCGTGGTTTCGATGGCCGAATCTGGAATCTCAGCGGACATCCAGGTTTCTGTAAGGCAGATAATGCAGCAGTCCCTCGTGTCTCGCTGGAAAGAGATCCGCGCTCTCAGCTCGCAGAGTTTATTGTCCAGAGACTGAACATTAGCCAGTAAAATACTGGGAAGCGGGGGTCGGTTTGCGCGGCGTCTAACTCTGATAAGTACACCGGCTCTCTTCCCTCTTCTCCGGCGTTTGCGTGGTCGGGCCGTCCAGACAAAGGGATCCGATGCTGTGTTTGTAAGCAGCGTGTCGTCACTGAAGAATTTAAAGTCCGGTTTTCGGTGTGCGATTGCCGAACCAATGTCCAAAAGTGTCTGTCTGTCGTACTTAGTAAGGCAGACAACATCCAAGACGAAAAACATAAGAACTATAAACAGAACAAACAAAAAACTACAATGTTCCAGCGGAGCTCGCAACGTAGCAGCCATCCTCGGCGCCATTCCAGTCCATTCCATTGGCGGCGGCACGCAGCAGACTAAGCATTTCGGGCACTCCAGGGAGAAGTCAACGAGTCCAACTGGTCTTTGAGGGCATTTTGGTTAATTACTCTGATTCTCCGTTTGGACTCCAAAGGGATTTCAGAGGAAACCCAATTTCAACCCTTCAGTCTGGCCGTTGACCAAACTTACCTGAGTGCTGCCCCGTCGTGCTAAAAGTCACACGCTGTTTGAGTGGGCGCACCGTGGTACCAAGGGACGAGGATCTGGGAACACCGCGGTCGCGTGTTCAGGGACCGCCGGCGAGACTGACCTCACCATCGGTGCTCACTTGGAACAACCCCGACTCACCCCAGGCATGGTGAGGAAAGTAAGCCCATTCACTTATTGCAAACCCTAGAATATACCTATTCCGGGTCATTTAAGTGTTGGCCACACCTTTCTCCCTGTTTAAGCCATACCTTTCCCTTAGGCTTTATAGCTCAACAGCGCCCCCTCACTCGTTGGCCCTGTCATAAACCCTAACATTGGTATTAAGATTAGAGCCTTTCCCTATCCATCTCTTCTTACGTTCTCATTTTTGTTTCATCTCATGCCTTCTTTCTCTATGCATGTTTGGTTATTTCGCTCTTTTCTACTCTACTGTTCTGTTGCTTAGTGTCTTCCAGCTCACCTAAAGACAGAACCTATGAGAGCCATCAAGGAAAGCTGAATAATAGACTGACGACCAACAGCCAGTGTCAGTAAATGACCCACTAGGCGACCGCACTGTCAAATTGTTATTTAAGCTGATACTCAACCACATAAATCGGCCCCACCTGGCAACTCACAGCCAAGACAATAGGTGCCCGGCCTAGATTCCACTAACTGTCTGCATCAGTTAGTTAAAATTGCGCACACCAATTGAATAGTCACAATCGCTATAGCGCTAAACCCTCCACGGACTTGCATTGGCCTCTTTTGTGTTGTCTTTCTCTCGCCCCCAGTAAGCCAGTGTGTCCCGTTCATCCAGCCCCACTGCCACTGGGATCACGTCGAGACCTGATCGAGCGCCAGGACGACTGCGTTCCTGCCAAAAGCCACGGTGACCTGCAGCCCCGAGCCAAGAACGGCAGCGTTGAAGCTCCAGGCGGAGGAGGCCCGGAGGAACCAGGACCACACGCAGAGTCGGCTAGATCAGCTACTCCTTGAGACCCAGGATCGACGCGGAAGGGAGGACGAAACGGACCTACAGCTCCGGGAGAAAGTTGAGAGACTCCAAAATGCCCTGGCAGAACTTCGTGTAGAGACAACGCGCAAAGAGCAGTTGGAGAAAGAATCCGAAGAGGAATTGAAAGAACTCCAACGAGGTGAAGCTCTCCTTACAAGAGCTGAGATTGAACTGAGAGAAGGAAAGACACAGCACGGCCACAGCTTGTGAAACCCACTTGCAAACGGCCCATGCCAAGGTCCAAGATTTGGTTCAACCAAAGACTATTCGAAACTAAGAACTTGAAACTGTTCAAAACAAAGAACTGAAGTATGCACGTACATTGCATAGTGAACAGCAAGGGGAAACACACACCACACAGTTTCCCCTGACAAGTGGGCCAAGAAACCCCCAGCCAAGAGTTCCAAGCTCAAAAGGGGGGGCGAAAGCCCACTGCTCGAGTTTTCACCAGCCAGCAGCCAAGAGCCCCCACCAGCGCAAAGGGGGTGGGAGCCAATCCAGAGAATCGTGCACAGCACACCATGGCTTCCCAAGAACTCTACAAGCTGGCCAGAAACATCCTACCTTTCACCCCAAACCCTGCAGGAAGCCACAACACGCACACCTACCTGCAGGACATGAACTTTCACCTACAACCTGTGGCTAACGTGACCACATGGAACCAATTAGGTCTACTCCGAGGTACGGCCAGCCGTGAGGCGTAGCATTTCCTCGACCGGCAACCGGAGACTGCAAAGTTGGACGACCAACAGCTACGGGACTGCCGACCAAAAAAGACTGCTTCTGAAAAGACTGTGAGTAACCCAATGATTTGCCCTGTCTCTGATCACTGTTCAGAGCTGGCTCCAAGGAGAGCCATGCAACAACATAGTGACAGACTGTGTAACCATCAAGACCGTTACAAGCCAGCAGAGAGCAGCGCAACCGGCATGGTGCCCGTCCTAAGCACCTGTCCGAGCATGCTGAAAGAATCTGGGACAAGCCACGTCTGTCTAACCACCCAAAGGGGGAACCACGTGGGATGCTAGCCGACAGCCAGGCGATCCTCATCGGCCAGTGCACCTAGCCCAGACAGCCAGCGGCGGAACGACTCACAGCATGCCCCAAACAAACCCAAGCACTGTGCACCAACCACAGTCCACAGAACCAGAGACTTCATCACCAAGTGACAGCGTCGCCCAACCCCCTCAGCTGACGGCTGCACTTCCTGAACAATCGAACTCTGAAATCCCAAAATAGTGAGCTGAATGTGCAGTCATACAGCCAAAATGAGACCCAACTTGAACAGATAGCTCCCATCCAGCTAACGATGGGCCTAATGAGTCTGGTACACCCAGTGTACATCCAACCAATGGACACGTACCCCTGTCTCGACGGCAAAGATCTGCTAGATCGTTCTGAGCCCTACTAGACTTCAAACAGCTAAAGATTTGGGCTCAAGTGCGAGCACCTCTGCCTCTCCAGCCACCCAGACACCTGAGCCAGACGGTCAGGTCACAGAGGTCACGAGAAACCTTGCAACCAGCCGCGAGAACACTGTCCCAGCACCAGAGCAAAGTTCAAGTTCGCTACTCTGCACTTTTCAACTCACCATAGACTCTGACTTTCACTGCCCCGAGGTCATGACCGACCTCCAGCTGAATGATGTGACAACTACAGACAACTCAGCCATCAGTCTAGCACTGGTCAAAGCCATCATGGAAGTAACATCCAACCTTCCATCTGCAAGCAAGCGTACCCGCGGCCCATTGGACTCCTGCCTAACAACCATGGTAACTGCCAAGGGCACCTGCGCTTTGAACTTGAAATGGAACGATCGGTGCCCTACACACTACTTCCTGGTCCTTCCAGATCCACTGCATAACGTCTACATAGAAGCAGACCCCTTGATTCGCCTCAAGGCTCATGTGGACTTTACCAATGAGGTAGTGTAAGCCCCACTGACATCACAGCCCCCTGTGGTTCCTGCCAAACCCGGAAACCTCCTGTCAGGCCAGACCTTGCCAGGAGTCGGTACTTTAATCAACGAACAGTATACTGCAGTACCAGCTTACACCAAAGGTGTCGCTGTTCGGCTCAACATGTGATGTGGTCACACACTGACCCGCACGTGGGGTTTCTTCCAAACTTCACCTGAGTGTGAGGAACTTGGACTCAGTCCGGAGGCCACACCACTCACTGAACTGTCATCCCACGTAGTCTACATCCTAGTCTACAACCGACAGCATTCTTTCACAAGGTGCACACTCGGCTATGCCAACTCACCAGCCGAGTTCAACATCTTCTGGAACAAGCATGCCCAGACACCAGAATGAGGGGCTACCCCGTCTGCGAAGATGTTCTCATGAAGAGCACAACGCCCTTCTGAAGAAGGACTGCCCATTCATCTGGACAAAAGCTCAAGCAAATTCCATGAATGAACTGAAACGACATCTGTGCATAGCTCCATGTCTCGCTCACCCTGACACACAACAGGAGTTCCACTTGAAAGCTGGATTCTCCAAACACTGCTTTAGTGCTGGTCCATACCAAAACATGACCAAGACAAAAGAACAGTTGTACAGGCAAGCAAGACATTTCTTACACCAGAGAGCAGAGAAGAGACTCTGACTATGAAAAGACTCTACCTTACACCATATGGGCCTTCCTGCGATTCTCCGACTACATCGGAGCACAAAAGGTTATTACAGAGACATTCCAACAGCCTGTAACGTCTTCAACAGCCAACGCATCCGAGATGGCGTCGTTACCAATTCACATGGTTGATGACCCTTCAGGGCTGCAATGTTGAGGCACGTTATGCCCAGACTCACAGATCTGCACTGGGAAATGACTCAGCTGCCTGCCAAAAATGTCCTGATGACACACCAGCGGTGACGCTGGACACAGAGGAACCTCAACAACAGACCTGTCACAGGTATTTCGAAAAGAATGCATGTCAAGGACTGCCCACCACCTACGTCGGTGGATGCTCTTGCAACCAAGAGGGCATCCTAAAAACAGGTGCGGGCGTACTATGGCCGAAACCAGCCTTGCCCTCCACTGCACTTCAAGTGGAGCCCTCAGTCATCACAATATACTGAGGTGGCAGCCATTCTAATAACCCGACAAATCGCATTGGCCCACAACAACAGAGAACTATGTATTTGCACTCCAACTATGTCAGACACCGTTTCACATGCCACCTTCCAGGTTGGACACAAAATGGCTTCAAGAAAGCAGTCAAACGCCAACACCTGTTCCAAGCGTGCGATGACATCACAAGCACATACAACATGACCATCTACTGGAAAAAGGTGAAAGGTCATTCAAGGCAACCAGGTCTTGACAAGGACTTGAATGAACAAACTGATTCCCTGACCAAGACGGGCACACTTCACAACAATCCATGGTCACCTCCCACCCATGCAACCACCCTTGATGGGGCTGCGATAACCCGCAGCAAACAAACTATTCCTGTGACGATTCCAAAATTACAGCCGCTTACACTGGCTCCACAATTTCCATCAATGACACCGCCATACGAGCTATGAGTAACCACCTCTCAGACCCCTCCATCCACCCTGTCACGACGTCTGACTTCACGGCTACCAAAAGCCTCAGACAACAGTATGACGGCAAACACATGCTGCGTGCGAAAGTCAACATTCTGTGGTATGCCGCTGATGCCCTCACAGCGCTAGAGCTTGTGATGCCACAGTGTCAAAAGGGGGGAACGCTAAACATTTGTCCACAACGCACCATGTGCTGGACACCACGGTACCAGAGCCACAAGACACCGAAGCAAGTGGCATATTGGCCTGGCATGCAGCAAAGTCGTGTCAGAGTACGTCAGAGAAGTGTCAGGTTTGCTGACAATTCTATCCGGCAAACCCAAACCCCAGAGCCACTGCAACGCAGAGGAGTCACAGTCCCGTGGTCAAACCTCCAAACAAACTGGACAGGAGCCCTATCCAGATCGACGAGGGACAACAAGGACTTCCTCACGGTGGTATGCCAATTCTACAAGTGAGTGGAATGTCTTCCAGCACCCAACGACACCAAGTCGAACGAACCAATCGAACTGGGGTCAGCATGCTGAGAAAGTATGTGACTGCCAACCAGAAAGACTGGGATGTGAAACTTCTGTTGATGCTCATGGACATCAGAGCCACCCCGCATGAATCAACTCGTGCGTCTACCTTTGAACTTGTGACTGGGTGGCAGGTGACCCTGCCGCCGCACCTGCTGTATCAAACAAGAGACTCTAGCTTTATCAGATCCTACACCGCTCACCAGTACATTGACAAACAACACCTACAAACTCAAGGTCATTGTCAAAGTTGGGCATTGGCGAGGTAATACCCAGATCAAGATGCACACCCCAGATGTGGTGGCCTACCACGACAGCAACACACAGCTGTACCTGGCCCCAAGCCTGTGCATGTGTACTTTGACCAAGACAGTCACTACCTCTGCCGTAGCGAACCACTCCTCCAGTGCAACACTGAAGGAACCTGCAGTTTGCAGCCCATGAGAAGCGGCACCCAACACCCCGCAGAGGCCATGCCTCACATCCGGGTCATCGAAACTCAGGCGGAGAGGGTGGTCTAGTGGGTTAAACCACTGAACTGATAAACAGCGGGTAAAACGACCTTGCGCAGCAGGTCAAAGAGACCAGAAGGAGCAAACACATGCTCAGAGCCTCAGCAAACAGCTGGAGACTGAGGCTCAAACCAGAAACAAAGACTTGAAATGGCTCAGACAGCTGTTGAACCATGAGAGCAGCTGGACAGACCAAGCACAGGACCCATGCAGAACTGTCACTATGGCAACACCAAGTACCAGACAAGCTGCTGGGCGAAGCCACGGAAGACAGCACATCCAACCAACATCACAGGATGTCCCACAGCCTTCGACGACAACGTCCTCCGCCAAACCCTACACACAGGTGTCAAGCGGAGGCCACACAAGGACAGCTGGACACGACCATCTCAGGAGCTGCTGACACCAACAAAATAGCCCCTGAACAGGACTCACCAGATGATTACTGCAAAGGACAAGCTTCAAACTCCTTGCCCACACAGCTCAGGCAAGCTCCCACAGACCGCTAACCACTTCCTGAGACCACAAGCAGAAACCTGGGCCACACGAACAGACTTCAGGATGACAGGTGACACACCATCAGGGCACCTGCTGCCTTGACACCTGCCGTACCGGCTCAGAGACCTGAACGTGGCTACTGCTTGCCTTATCTGCTGTGGAGAGACCATCACTCCAGGGGACACAAACAACCAGAGTATGTGGATTCAAGTACCAAAGGGTGCCATCCTCCACCTCGATGATCTGGCATTGTACCTCCGCCCAAGTGAAGAGTACTGGTCAGAGCTGGAAACCCCATCCTTCTTCAAAAATCACAACTTCACTCTAGATCCAGAACTGGAACTAAAGATTGAGAAAGGGGGGTCCTAGCCAATTGACATCACTCCCATCGACGCGGCCCTCCAAGAACTGTCCCGGCTGCTCATCCTGACCAACTCCCCTGTTGGCCAGGCACAGACCACAGCCTACACAGCTCTGTATCTCGCTACAGCTTTAGGCCACACCCTGACACTGGGCCTGGCTTTCACCCTAGTCAAGCGGGTCCACGAGAGGCGAGAGTCCGTGACCAAGAACACGGCCTCTTTCCCCCTAGGATTCCAAACGAAACCCACGGAAGAGAGGTACCAAGACAGAGACAATGCCAAATCTCATCGAGATGGACTCTCAGCCTGAGGAACCAAAGGCTGAGAACAAGTAGAAACCACCTGCCACTCGACCACCATGAACCACCTGCCACTCGACCGCCATGATCCACCTGCCATCCGACCATCATGATCCCACTCGACTACCATCCGATCAAAACGACAACTGTCATCCGACGAGGTCAACCGGACGTCGTCACATGACAAAGGGGGACTGTAGCGTCTGGAGTCGCTCTTGACGTGAGATCAAAGTGGTGGGTCGTTCGAGAAACACCAGAGATGCAGAGCTTTTACCCAGCTCTGCCTATGAATTAGTATTAGCATATAAATGAGTGTAGTGGTGCCATTTGAGGCTGGCCAAATGGCCGCACTATCACCCTTACGACCAGCAGAGACAACGCAGGCCGTGCCGTTATCGCCTGGTGAGGAGCTTCAAATAGATTCCTATCACACACACACCCCCCCGGACCCCTAGCACACCTTCAATGACCTCAACCCACACACACAGACACACACACACACACACACAAGTATTCCTCTTCATATTAGCCTTTAATTTAACCATCCCAGAAATATATGTGATGACCCTTGGGTTATATGTATGTTGACCACAAAGTATATATTTGTATGTGTGTGATGTTGATCTTAAATGCTCAAAATGGCTCTGTAAAAGAGATACACTGTCATTTTCGCATTTAAACCAGCATGTTTGGTGTCGATCAGTTCCTCTTTCTCTGTCTTAGCCAATTATGTAAAAAGTATAATTATGACGTGTACCGTTATTATGCTTACCCATTTTGGAGCAAACCCTCACTCGTTGAGGTTGCCAGCAAGAACATTCCAGTGAGTAATAAAAGTCCAAACAAAGGAACTTTCCCGCCTCAAATTCACATCAAGGATTGGTCCTCTCAGTGGAGGTGGGCGGAGGTTAGTGGACTTTAAAGTACAGTTACTCAAGCACCTCGGTGCTCAGTAAAAACTTGCAAGGACTCGGACGAGACAAAACTTCCCTTCCATCACGCCAGCGCGGCTCGCGGGGCTTCGGCCCGAGCCCGCCTGGCCAAGCTGATCGCCCCTTTGAAGATGACGCAACACCGGCGCGCTCCATCCGAGCGCGCACATCACTGCACAAATCTTCTTAGCGCGAACGAGATGCCTTCCCTTCCAAGACAACCGCTCCTACACGCCGTTAAATCTCCCGCGGACCGACCCCGGAAGGACCGAACGGAGGGAGAGCTTCAGCGCATGAACACTCTGAGAAACGCAACGCACGCATCCTTTACACAACACAAAGAAACCATGCAAGTATCAATTCTATCGAAATTTAGATGCGTTTAAGATTGTACCCCTATTATGGTGATAATTGTTCGTTGCTGGCTCTCGCGGTTTTGGTTGGGAGATGTCCGACTGGACCATTCCCTTCTCACCTTCCTGTTCTCCTCCTCTCTCTTCCCTCTATTTCTATTCCATTTCTTCTCTTTCATTACTTTCCCTATTTTGTATATACATGTATCCTTTATGTAGTCGTATGTAATCGTAGTAGCTATCACTATTAAAACCATTGTATCCACGTTTTAATTGTCATTGTTGTTGCTCACAAACATGAGTCCCTTTAATGTCAGATCTAAGCTACGAGCTCTTATAAGTATCATGGAATGCTTTAATTAATACCATAACTCGGAAAGTTTGTCCTTTGTGGCCAGAGGGAGAAACTTCTCGAAAATGGGTTGAAGTCCAAGTTGATAAGTATTGTACTGCTCGTTCGTTAAACCGAACGGAGTAGAGGAATTCTGAATCAATTCCTTAGAGGCTATTCTGTGATTATTTAATATAGATATATATCCAGAGTTGATTGCAATAAATTGTTGTTAACCATTTAGATATATATGTATTGCATAAATACCTGTTAGGTATTCCCTTTTTGGGTGATTTTGGAGATTTGTGATTCAATTATAACCCGTTGTGATTAATCATAAATCCCTAAATATTAATACCCATTATTCCCTATGAGCTAAATTTAATTTAATAATATATGTGACCCTAAGACGTTACAGGCACATCTGCTCTGTATGAGATCAGGAAGTGGAAGAACCAGGACCCATGCTGCGAGTCGTTCCAGGCACTTTCCGCCGTCATGAAGCGTGTGTTTGATCGTGCGGTCTCCGGAAGAGAGGCGGCGAGGGTGCTCGCCGAGCTTCGCCAGGGAGAGAGGTCTGTTTCGGATTACTCGATCGAATTCCGGATCTTGGGAAATCTTGGGAAGCTCATAACCATTGAGTGCGTGGACTGAAATGTCATGTGGAAGTGACTGAAGAGGAATCTGAAGGTGGTGTGCGAGAGTGCAGTCCATAAAATTACCTTCCGCTCCGGAGTCCAATAGTGCATGACAGTCGTGCTGGTGTGTTGACCATCTTAGTCTTACCGGGAGGAGGGTAGATGTCGATGAGGTCTTCTCGGCGGAGATCCCACCCGATAGTAGCCTCACTGTTACTACCGGGCGTGGCCTTTTACCGGACACATGTTCAGAAAATGTCCAGCTCCGCCGCAGTAAAGACAAAGACCTTGGGACCTCCACCTCTCCTTCTCCTCCCCGGAAAGCCGAGCTCGCCCTACCTGCATGGGCTCGTGATCGTAGATAGGGCTGACCACATCCGTACCGCTGGACCGCAAACTCTCCGCTCCTCCAAGAGCTCGATTGGGAAGGACACGTCGCTCAACTCTTGACAGTCTAGCATCAACTCGTAGTGCTAACTCAATCAGTCCATCCAAGGTGTTAGGCAGGTCCAGGGTGTAGATCTCCTTCTGGATGCGGTCAGCCAGCCCATGCAGGAACATATCCCACTGCGCCTCGTCGTTCCATTGGCACTCTGCCACGAGAGTCCGGAATTCGATCGAGTAATCCGGACCAGACCTCTCTCCCTGGCGAAGCTCGGCGAGCACCCTCGCTGCCTCTCTTCCGGAGACCGCACGATCAAACACACGCTTCATGACGGCGGAAAGTGCCTGGAACGACTCGCAGCATGGGTCCTGGTTCTCCCACACCGCCGTTCCCCAGAGTGCTGCTCTCCCAGTCAGCAGAGAAAGAACGAATGCGACCTTGGATCGCTCATTGTTGAAGGTTCTCGGTTGCAGTGCAAAATGCATGGAGCATCCAGTCAGAAACGCTCGACAGAAACTGGGTTCTCCGGCATACCTCTCAGGCACAGGTAGACGAGGTTCCGACTGGGAGAGGGGATCCGATGGTGTGGGAGGAACGAACGGTGTGGGTGGCGCAGTGGGAGCTCGCAGATGTTGAATTTGCTGGGTGAGCTCGGACACCTGCGTCACCAAAACCTAAACAGCACGGCTAGTGTTGTTGAGCCCCTCCTCCTGGGCGTCCATGCGTTGAAGGCTGCTGTTAACAAAGGACTCCATGGACATCTGAGCTCCGCCTGCTGCTTCCATTCCTTGGTCAGATCGTTCTGTCATGAGAGAGATCGAGGAAGCAAGTGCAGGTAAAAAACTCTTTAATGTAACGCTGCCGTAACAAGACAGACAACAACAACAACACTAGCAGGTAACGCAGGGACCAGATGATCAACACCGTGAGTCTGAGCTGGTGCAGAGTGAAGTGAAGGTGATGGTGACGGAGATATCCAGCGTGAACGATAAACGGCAAACACGAACAGGAATCCCAGGAACATACACCACACGATCACAGCACGGGAACAGGAACACAGGATCAGACACCAGACAGCACAAAACATCGACAACGATCTGACAAAGGAGAGGAGAAAACGGTGAGTATTTAACCAAGATGATGATGAGTTGCAGCTGGCGCCGATGATGAATTGAATGAGCATAATTGCTCCGGCCACACCCACAGATCCACGCAACACATACACAAACACAAATAACAGAGACACGAGACAAAAAGAAAGCAATGCATTCATGAATCGTGACAACTTTGGGATACTCCCTCTAGCGTAGCGCGTCTGAAGCATGAATGAAATCAGTCACCGATCCTGATTGGTGCTGCGTCTTGACATAGCGCTCAACGGCAAACCCGGAAGCTACAAATGCACGCCAGCCCATAGTAATGGTAGCTCTTTTGCAATGAAGCAGGCACTCCCTGCGTCTTGCTGCGTCTGCGTCTTGACATAGCGGGAAGGAATACCCACTAGGCCATACCTAACCACGCCCATCCTAGTGTGAAGCTGGGAAACCAGGCACAACCTAGGACGCGAGCACCCTGGAGCCAGGCGTCGCAGGGAGATCCAGACTGTAAAACCTGATAAAGGTGTGTGGGGTGGCCCACCCAGCTGCCTCACAGATCTCAAGCAGCGAGGCACCAGAAAGGAGGGCCACAGAGGAGGCAACGCCCCTTGTGGAGTGAACCCTCACGGCTATGGGTGAAGGTACACCCGATAAGCCATGGCTATAGCCTGGACAATCAAATTACTGATTGTCTGCTTAGAAGCAGGCAGCCCTTTCTTGGATGAGCCAAAACACACCAACAACTGGTCCGATCTCCTCCACTGAACAGACTTCTCCAGATAGATCCTCAATGCCCTGACCGGGCAGAGCTGGTGAAGTCTGGCTTCCTCTGCCGTCACGTGAGGCGGAGGACGGAAAGCCTGAAGGACCACTGACTGCATCCCACTGGATGGCACCTTTGGCACATAGCCCGGCCTGGGATATAAGATGGCTTTCACCCCGCCAGGGGCACACTCCAGGCAAGTTGGCGACACCGCCAAGGCCTGAAGATCCCCCACTCTCCTCAGAGAAGTGATGGCGAGCAGAAAGGCCACCTTAAGGGTCAGGTCCTTTGCCTCAGCCGACTCCAGCGGTTTGATGGGGGCCTCAAACAGCCCTTCGAGCACCACCGCCAGGTTCCAGGCTGGGACCCTGGAACGAGCCGCAACGATCCTGGAGGAACTCCAGCACTGCTTCAACAGGGCAGTTAACCGGGTTAAACTCCTGTTCTCTACACCAAGTGGAAAAAAGATTCCACTTCAGGCTGTGGAGCCCTGAAGCTGAGTAAGGTCTTGACGACACTGGCTGACAGGCCCTCCTCTAGGTACCGAGCCCCCTCAGGGGCCAGACCCAAAGGTTACACAGCTCCGGCCGGGGGTGAAAAATTGAGCCCCCTGCCTGAGACAACAGATCCCTCCTCAGAGGGACCTGCCATGGAAGGCCGCCTAGAAGAGCCATGATGTCGGAGAACCATACTCGGGTCAGCCACCGGGGTGCTACTAAGAGAAGGCTGATGCCCTCCCGGCGGACCCGCTCCAGAACACCCGGGAGCAGAGTGATTGGGGGAAATGTGTACAGACATAGCCTCGGCCACTTCTGAGCCATGGCATCCAACTCAAGCGGGGCTGGATGCCTGAGGGAGAACCACAGTGGACAGTGGGATGTCTCTCGAGATGCAAACAGATCCACTTCCAGATCCACTTGGAGTCGCCACTCCCTGGGCCTCAGCCCGTGCCTCGACAGGACATCTGCTCCCTGGTTCTGGTCCCCTGGAACGCACATCGCCCTGAGGGATGACAGTTTCCCCTGGGACCACAGAAGGATCTGATGGGCCAACTTGCATAGAGGGCGCGACCTCAGACCCCCTGGTGGTTCAGATAAGATACTATAGACATATTGTCGGATCGTATCAGGACATGGTGGCTGCGGAGGTCCGGGAAAAAAACTCCTCAGAGCTTTGTAGACCACCAGCATTTCCAGGCAATTGAATGCTGGGTCTCCCACAGAACTCTCGAGAACCGGCCTTCTATAACCGCACCCCAACCAGTGAGGGAGGCGTCTGTTGAAATGATCTTCCTGCAACATGACGCTCCCAACACTGGCCCCTGGGACAGGAACCAAGGATCTTTCCATATGACAAGGGAACGAAGGCACCCGGGCGTTACCATGATCATACGGAACGGATTCCCTCTCGAGGAAAACCCCTTGGTCCCCAGCCACCACTGGAGGGGCCTCAAGTATAGCAGGCCAAATGGGATAATGTTGCTTCACAGTGTGGCTGTGGCCTAGCTTCACCGCTGAGACTCGCACACGTATGGATTCGATACGCGCGGTGGACATCTGGGCCTGCATCGTAGTCGAATCACATACCACTCCCAGGAACACGGTCATCTGAGAGGGCGCCAACACACTCTTCATTGTGTGAGTCTCAGCCCTAAGCACCTTAGATGAGACAGGACGTCATCTCAATGCCTCCTCAGAGAACGGTTCAAGTACCTCAGATATAATATAGGACGCAGACCCCCATCCTTTTTATATATATATATATATATATATATATATATATATATATATATATATATATATATATATATATATATATATATATATATATATATATATATAGGGACAAACAACACCAAATAGACGAACAATATTTCAGACACAGAGCGAAAGGGAACTGACCGTTACACAATAATCTTCATTTATTTTCATAGGGCTAATTAGAACTAAGGCAAAAGCTTATAAGGCTGCATCCATGTGTTGATCGAAACAGACTCATAAAAACTGAACAATACAACACTACTGTACTCAGGGGCGTGTCTACGTAGTGGCCAGGGGGGGCACCGCCCCCCCCTGAAATTCGATTGGCCACCCCAGGTGCCCCCCCTATAAGATGTCTTGCGATTGGTTCATTTTACAGCCAATCAGTTTATAGACTCTACTGAAGTTTGCGATTCAAAGAAGTGTAGCGCCAGAGAAACAATGTTCGTCAACGTTGCGGACTTGGACTTTTCCTTTACCAAGTGTGGGGAAGTCAAGACACCAAACAAAGAGCTGGTAAGTAACCTTTATGTATGGTTTTCTCAGACTCAGATCAATGTTTTTACCCCGTCAGGCTCTGCTCGCGTTGGTCGTGGTTGATGTGGTCAATGTTCAGTCAACGTTTAATAAATAATTTATTAATGTTTTCATAAATGTTGTTCTCAGATTCTGATTTATTCATAATGTGGAAGTTCAATGACACATGAAACATTTATATAAATACTTGTATTGCCTTATATGGTTTTGTAGCACACGTTATTACATGAAACAATCAAATAATGGCTTTTTCACCATTTGACCACAAGATGTCGTTAGTGTGCACCCTGTTGAAAAGCATTTTTCGGCACAATTTGATGAAATCCTCAAACGCTTCAGAAAGCCTCGGTTTCCCACCACTAAATCGAAGCTTGTATCAATAAAAAAAAAACACACACACAAAAAAAAAAAACACCTCTCACAGCAAAGTCTTTATTAAACATAACAAAACTCCAGAACAATACTAGAATAACCCCAGGAGCAAAAACACACAATACATCAATGAGAACTGAACAGGAGTAACAAAAACACAGTGCTAAAATAGACTGAGCAAACAAAGAGAGCAAAATGAAACACAGGTGAAACTAATCAGTGACTAGGGAAACAAATTATAACACAGGAACAACTAAACAGAACATAATCATGACAGACATTCTACTGACTACAAATAACTTTGTAAGTACATGTCAACTTATTCTACTATAACTCTATCCCTAACCATAACATTCTACCATACTATAATGAGAGTAAGTTGACATGTACAACTAACTTTACATTGCACTTTGCAAGTTACTTATTAGTAGAATGTCTTAAGTGGACTATTGAAATAGTGTAACCAAAATATCTCTCATTTTCTGTCTGTCTGAGTTTATCCTTAATGATTTTCAAAGTCTGTTGACTCCAGATATTTTCCCCTTTTATGTAACCTCTTAACTTATTAAAGGGTTACTTCAGCGATTTAGCATTAAGCTTCGCATCAGTAGAAACCCGGTAGTATATTCAAATGAAGGTACTTTCCCCCCTCATATCCCCCTGAGACGAGAGAATTATGCATTTTGCAAAAAATCCTCCGATGACGCAAATATCGTCATTTTGCATCATCTGAGGATTTTTTGGCCAGAGGCTAAAGACTACAGTCAGTAGCAGGCACTAGTTCCGCATGTTATCAACCCGCTCATAAGAGAGAGATCTCACTCACAGAATGTAAATGTGCACTGCCACTCGGATCGGGCATTAATAACGGAGCGGTGCGAAGCAAAGGGTCTATATTCATAAATCTTGTCTTATTTTAAACTAGACACTTTAAATTTTGTTACCCAAGAGTCATAATAACTCAAAGTAGTATAGGAACAGAGTAAAACAAGGTGAAATATACATGGAAGTGACTTTTTAAATTTATTTATTTATTCACTTTGGGAAAAAATGTATGATACTTTGGTGTTAAGGGCCTGAAAATAACCTAAATATAAAACTGAATGTCTGATCATGTTTTGATTCAAATTTGAGGACGATTCTCTCAAAAATGTAGGTACTGTAAGCTTTTATGTCAAGAAAAGTCTAAGCGTCCTTTCAAAAAGGCCATTTATTTCAGGACATTTGTAATTGTAAGAGTAGTTTTCCATTTAAATAAATCTGCAATAAACTGCTAATTATAAAGGATATACAGTTATTGAAAAACTAAAGCAACTATTTACAGAATTTGCGAAGTGTACAAAACTCATTTAGTTGATAAGTGTCATTCATAGACTTCGTCCGAAAACCAGCTGACTTGTTGCCTCACTGCCTTATCAGACAATGGCTTGTAAGGCAGCGTTTGTGCATGAAGGCACCTCACAAAACAAATTTTGGACTTCTTAGGCAGTGTAACCGTTTAATGATCTACATCAAAATAGAGAGAGCTTTGGTGAGAACTAAACAAATATTTAATTACTACATTAGTAATTTCTCACTAGAAATGACTTCACAAGTGGAAAATGTTGGTGTAAAAAAACTTTTACACACAAACTGACCAGCAAACGCAACTTTCGGACGCCATCTTTTTTTTCCAGCTCAACTGTCACAGAATGGAAAGCACAGGATAGTGGGATATCAAAGGCAGCGAAGGATACAAATAAGCTGCCTTCAAAACTTGATCAGATGAAGGTGTCTGGAAGTGAAGCTAACATTAGATTCGGACGTGCCGTGAAATGTGTCCTCCGAAGGCAGCATTTTCCAAGTTTCGGGCGCAGCCATAGAGTCTGCGTGCTCCATTGCGGTGTGTGCGTAAACTGTCAGGCGCACGGCGGTGTCATGGAGACGGTAAGCACATGCTTACGTACACTGCGCAAGATGATGCCTTTTGGTTGGTTACTACGCCCATCAATCAAACCTTTGTTGGCAAGGCATTGCCTAGGCATTGACTGCCTTTATCCAACGAAAACCATGGGTGCTTTGACTGACACCTCGCAGAGCCTGTAATGCGATTCCTGTATACAATAAGTCACCAGAAAGAAAAGAGCAGTAATAGAAATTCCTCTGTTGTACTCAAGTTTGAAGGGTCAGTCGTGTGAGAGATAAGAATTTAGACCTGAATTCATTATGTATTTTAGAGTGCTAATTTAAAATCTGTTCCCATAGGTCTGGAACACCGATAGGTTATTTGGGACTAATGAGCAATGCTGACCTGGATTCTGTTCTTTATTTCAGAAATCAGAAAGGCATTTTATTTATCAAACCATGTTTTGCGTAACATAAATATAATACGCATAAGATGCAATCTTTGCAAAAAAGCATTAAATGTATAGTTTCATTGCACAATGGTAAATCTGTTTTTATAATCTTTTATATCCCCTAAACCTCAAAGAAACTTTTTTAAATGATTTAGTATGCTTTTCATGCAGTTTTCCACAATGTCCTCACAATGCAGGCAGCACCTGACTCACAAACACAAACACATATGCAAAATGCAAATAATAACAAATATAAAATATAGCTGCAGGCAGCCATTATTGGGGCCAAGCGCAAAGAAGAAGACAAGACATGCCAAAATGGCTGTCAATGTCAGATCAACTGCAGCAATGAGCAATTAAAGACCTATTAAGGTGATTTTAGGCAAATATACAATAAATAGGAACAATAATAATGATTTATTGATTTATCACTTTAAACCAATAGGTGACACAGTTACAAAATTGATGTGGTGTGGTTAGAATAAGGGAACAATGACATGCAAAGATTGGTGTCAATATATCAAAGCAGGGTGTCAATAAAGTGTCAATATGTCATTGCAGAGATATAGCCTCAAGAGGCCTTTTCATTATAAGTATGGACCACATGGCAGTGCTGTTTTGAAACCTTTTAAGTACCTTAAAGGCATGGTGCTGATGGCACAAACCAAGTTTCGTAATGATACACCAATTAATTTGTAAAGTATAGCATTTTATATCATAATACTGCATTGTAGTCAATGGGAATTTCATGTTTTGTTCTATTAGCGCCACCAAGAGGCACAATCCTACCATTTTTATGTGTCCTCGGAGTGAGCCCATACATGTGTGTGTGTCAATTTTGGTGAAAATATCTAATTTGGTTTTGGAGTTATAGACATTTATATGAAAAAACACATGAAAAATGACTGACACCTGACTTTGATTGGATTTCACACCCCCTTACTATCAATATTTTGACATTTGGGCATTAATATATTGCTATCGACCTATATTTTCGAACTTCTGACGCTGGTTTCGTCTCGATCGGACTAGTGATTTCGAAGATATCAGCGAATGTTTTTAAAGCGCTAAATTACAATGCTGCACAAACCATATGCCGAAACCTAGCAAGTCTTGTATCGCTGGACTCGGCAAGGATTCAGGAGACTAAAAAAGTTCCATGAAAATAAGTCAACCCCACCCAAAGTTATAAGCGTTTGTAAAAAAAAATATCCACTAGGTGGCGCTGTTTTAAAACTTCTCAGGCTCCTTCAGGGCATCGTGCTGATGACCCATACTGAGTTTCATAACAATCCGTTCATGCGTTCATAAAATACAGGATTTTAGCACATAATTAAAAATGGCCGACAGTCAAAATGGCCGATATGGTAAAATTGGATATCATACGACTCGGCATGCAATCCTGAATCTAACGAGTTTCTAATGATTTTTGGACAAACGGTTCAAAAGTTATAAGCAAAAATAGCAATTTTTCATATCTCCGGACCAGTAGGTGGCACTGTGCCGAAATGCTGCATGTTGCCTCAGGTCATGTTTGTGATGACTTGTACCAAGTTTGGTTTGAATACGATAAAGCGTTGCAGAGATATAGCCTTAAGTGTGTTTTCGCAAACGTTGGGTAAAATTTGCTTGTGTGTTAATTGAAAACGATTTGACGAATCAACTTGAATTTCATGTTTTTTTGTCAGTATGGTCTGAAGATGATCTGGTTTAATTTCCGTGCAAATCGGATGAACCGTCTAGGACGTGTTTGCAAAAGTAGGTTTTTCGGAAAATTCAAAATGGCGGGTACATTTTCATGACGGAAAATGACGTGGAGGGTGCAATCGAATCGACTTGAGCCAAGGAATCAGAGGAAAAAGTAAGAGGAATTTTGTTTCTAGCCCTTATGGTTCAAAAGTTATTAGCATAAAGATGAGTGCAACTTTGGGCAGGTGGTGGAGCTAGAGGGATTGAGTTAGAGGCTCCAAATTTGCTATGAAGAATAGGAACGCTAACAGTTTCAATAGGTGCCTTCGCACCTTCGGTGCTTGGCCCCTAAAAACACTATTGTGACTATTTTTATGTAGCTACAGAGCTTTGCAAAACATGTGGAGAGTCTAATAGTCTGCTGAAGTAGCCCTGAAGCATGCAAAGTTTAATCATTTGCATATCATTTGCATGAGTAATTTACATAGTTTTGGTTAACTTTTTGTGGTATGTTTTAATAAAAAAGATTCATTAACACATTTTACATATTCCGTTTTTAGATTTATATTTTTATATTTTTACATATTTACTTTGATTTAAGACATTCAGTAAAAATGCAACTATATATTATAAATAATTAATAAAATCATATATTTTGAGCATGTTTTAGCTTTGTGATGTAACACATAAGACCAATATTTAAGGCCAAAACTATTTTAATTTGAAAAGAGTGATTTACTGGGGGGTGGGAGATAGATGCAGCACATGCCAGGACTCAGATGGTGTGATATATATGAGATGATGCCATTTACAGAAGGTAGTGAGATGGGCTTTTACTGCCGCTGAGCTGCCTAATCCTTTTAACTGTGAGCTGAGGTGTGAAAGCTGAATATGAGCTGCTGGTGATGATACAGACTGCTGCATTCCAGAAGCATTTATTCACACCGCAGATGGGTGAACACTATCAGTTAGGCTCTAACTGGCTTGAGGCCATGCTACACCGAACCAAATTCCAGTGGTGCTTTCACACCGTTTCACACGTTAAAGCTACATTTTGTCCACTGTAAAGAGCACTTATTTCTAGTGCTGAATTGAAGTAGGGAACAAAAACCTCACATTACTTAAAAAGGTAAAAAAAGACAAATTGCAGGACCTAAACCTGAAAAGAAAGCACAATCAGACATGCCAGATAGCTCTCATGTTAAAATGGAACACATTAGGTTTGCTATAGTCTATTTGGTTTCTGTCTGTTCTCAAAGCATGACCCAGCCAGCTAACTTTTATATAATGGCAATCCTTTAGAAATGAGATTTGGATGTGATTCCTGTTATTATATCAAAGTCAAGTATATTGCATAAAACCCTGAAAACAAAATAGGCAGAAACATTGAGCAATGAAAGATTTACGTTTTATTGAGTGCAGACTTAAATTCAGCTTTCTTGAGAGGCTCTTCCCCTAAAATATATTTAATGTGGGTGTTTAAACCCACTTTAGTTAATCAAGGCACCAATCTGATCTGAAAAATGCATGTGGTAAAAACTTTGATGTATAGGCTGAAAATATACTTTACATTAATAACCAGTATTTTACTTTTTATTCAGGGATCTGACAATTAAATGTGCATTGTGAAAATCATCAAATACATGCAAAAATAGTTTAATTAATCTTTTGATATTAATGTAAATGGACATATTTCCATGTCTGCCACTAAAATTATCTTTTGGGAGAGAGTTTTCATTAATCATGAGTAAGTAAGTTCAGGTGTTTTACTCGCCACTGCATCTATTTCCTATCTTCATCCTATATATTTACTGTATTATTTAATTTCACATTGTCAGTTTCATTCGCATCTGTTTCTCTCCTAACACTTCCAGCTCAATAAGAAATGTTTTTAGAAGCATGAAGTGAAATTCATTTGCCCTCTATTTTGTGTCATTTCACCTTTATGTTTTATCAAAAATAAAGTGCTCTTTCATGTATTTAGTTGTACATAATGTAGCATATGAGTCATGTTTTTAAAAAGTATGGTTAAAAAAAGCACACAAATTGATTTGTTTTTATTTTGTAAGCCAATTCAAATTCCTTCCAGAGCACCTTTTAGAGACATTTTTGCATTGTAAATGTACTAAACCACGTTTTTAATGTAATGAGCCTTGTGAAGTATTATCAACTCCCTTGTCATGATAAAGGGATACTTTTTTCCTCTAAACCACTCGATGGCAAAAAAACTTGCCTCAGCACTTTCCAAAACATCCGCTTTTCAAGATGCATGTGGAAATTTGTCTGATCTTTGATGCGATCACGGGCAGCAGCACAAAGTTTATTCTACACTCCTTTGATCTAATATTTGATGTTCCCTTTCGCTCAGTCACTACGACGTAACGTTAGTGACTAACGAATAGGGTTTCACTTAGAAGTCAATTACCTTTGAGGAGTCTAACAATGCCCAATGGCAGTGCCAATGCCATGGGCATGCAGAATTTGTATGCGTAACTCCGCCCCACCGTGTGGGTATATAAGGAAGTACGCTGGCAACATCGCATTATGGTTCTGCTTTGGAGCCAAGAGCATCTCTTCACTCCTACAAGCCTGAATTCTGAAGTCTTCTCTTCAGTCTTTGAGACGAGCGGTTCTCCAGGGTGTTGGTGTGACGGCGCGTTCCAGCGATCTCACATTGCCTGACTGCTGATCTGTGCAGTGATCTGCAACAGCTGTGTGTGTTTTCCCTGGGCGCTTCGGCACTCTGCAGAGCTTTCCTCTCACAAAAAGAGCTTGCGCGTGGCATGTCTTTTTCAAGACGGTTCGCCCGTGCACTTCCGGGTGCGATCGATCTCCGTTGCTGTCTATGGGCACATTCACTGCTCGGCGTGTTTGGGCTTCAGCACGTTCGGGAAGTGTTATGTGGATGTGTCATGTTCCCACTGCGAGAACGTGACCATCGCGATGTCGCGGTCGAGACTCAGTGATCTCCGTGAGGAGAGAGAGTCCCCTCTGCCACACCCCAATCTACCGTCTCTGAGAGAGGTAGTACTTTGGCTGGTGGCCAGGGTGACCTAACGGTGGTGCCGTGGTATTAAAAACCCAGACGATCATTCCTCGGGCCACGCCCCCCTCTCGCACATCGCTTCCCGCGAGTGCTGGACTGAAGCGGCGGGACCATCTCTGTTTCGTTCACATTCCAGATAGCAGCGAGTTGTCGGTCGCCGCATCTAAAGGTGGGCTAGAGTCCTTTGGGGATGACGATTAGGCTGTGCTCCGCCTTCGGGTGTGTCTGCTCTGCCGGATCCGACCTAGAGTTGAAAGCCATGTTATCTCGGGCAGCCGCGAGCCTCGGGCTGGTGTGGAACTCCGCCCTGTCACGAGCGCTCGTGGTTTTTGGGGGCGGCACCTGACAGCTGTTTGCGTGACCGTTCGGTGGCCTCCTCCACCTCCTCTGCCCTCGAGGGGGCCGCGGCCGAGGATACACTGGGGTCCCCCCCCCACTGTTGAACACTCTGTTGTGCACCACAGTGTCCACGGAGGGCTTCAACGTGGCATGGCTATCCTAAGCGTCCCCTCCCCCCCAAAGCCTGTGGGCTCATCTACTTTGGTGGCGTGGTCCTGCAGAGCTACGGGCCAGCCGCTGCACCTTTGCACATGCACGAGGGTGGAGCCGACCCAGGGCTCTTCAATGAGTTGCGTGCCGGCACTGATCCCGCCCCCCAGGCAGTGAAGGTGGCCACACGCTCCCTGGGTCGGGCGATGTCCACAGCTGTGGTCCGGGAGAAACACCTGGCCTTACCTGGTGATGTGGAGGATGTTGAGCGGGCCCGCCTCCTCAACTCACCCATATCCCAGGCTGGCCTCTTCGGCGGCGCGGCTGAGAACTGCGCCCAATGGTTCTCTGCCACCCGAAAGCAGACTGAGGCTGTAACACGTACTGCCCTGACGGCCAGCTGCTGCACCCAGCCGCCGGCTCAGTCGCCTCAGCACTCGGATTGCTTCATATGAGACTGCTTCAGCATTGGCTTCGTGATCGAGTCCCGAGATGGGCATGACGGTCTGGCACGCTCCGGGTCCTAGTAACTTGGGCCTGCCTTCAGACGCTCACTCCGTGGACGAACCTCAGTTTTCTACAGGCTGGTGTGCCCTTAGAACGAGTTTCCATGCATGTTGTTGTGTAAACAGATGCCTCCGCCACGGGTTGAGGTGCCATGTGCAATGGACATGCTGCCGCGGGCTCCTGGACAGGACCCCAGCGCCGCCTGCATGTCAATTTCCTCGAGTTGCTGGCAGTACGGTTCACCCTGCACCGCTTCCGAGCATTGCTGAAGGGTCAACACGTACTAGTCCGGTCAGACAACACGGCCACGTACCGTACATCAACCACCAGGGCAGTCTACGCTCCCGCCGTATGTCTCAACTCGCCCGCCATCTCGTTCTATGGAGTTAGAAGTACCTGAGGTCCCTTCATGCTGTCCATATCCCGGGAGAACTGAACCGTGCAGCCAACGAGAGAGCGGAAGGGAACCCAGACAGCACGTTCAGTCTTACCAACGTTGGCAATTGGAGGGCACCAGCGGCAAAGTATCGGAAGGGGTTTTTCCCCTGCACACCAAAAAAACTTAGGTGGGTAAACCATCGGCGCGATGGTATACAGCCACTCCAATCCATGCACACTCCGGAGATCGGCGGAGGAACCGTGAAGAACCATTTTGCCGATCCCGCTTCTTTTTTTATCTTCCCCACAACTGCTGCTGCCTAGCAACAGGTCCACATCAAGCTGGCGGTGTAAGCGCGAAGGTATGTTGAGCTTGTCCGTATGCCACAATTTATATATGATGATAATTTTTATAAATGAATTTTCAAGCGCGGACCAAAATCTACTGCATCTCTTTTGAGTATAATTTGCAAATGTAAATATTGTCATTTTTTTAACCAAGGGGGCGTTTAGGTCAGGTGGCGCGTGCACATTTTTATGCGCGTGATTTAACTTACACAGAAGCATATCGCCTCGGAAGTACTGGACTCTCTTGTGGTATGTTTATCCATTTCAAACACACAATTTTCAGGCCAGTATGTGTTTATTTTGTTAGAAATTGGCGCCAGACGTAACTTACGTGTTTTTAGACTTGGTTAGTTGTTAACTGTTGACTTGGTATTAACTGGTTTATATTCGCGTGTTAAATATTTTCAATGAGTTATTTTAGACAGTATTTTTAGGGGAACTCGTTTTTCTCTTTCAGCCTGAGGAGAATCGTTTGGTAAACAGCCAGGTTAAACTAATAAACGGTCATAAATTAACAGACTGTCTTTTGTCCACACAAAAATTACTGTCCTTTTATAATATTAACCCCTTACACTCTGAAGGCATTTTTTATGATTTTGTCTAAGTGACATGTTTAAAATTAAAGGCTGCTCTTTTGTTGTGCGCTTCTATGGTAACGTTAAAAGTAGACCTGTCAATCAAAGAGCTCAGTTCAGTACAAGCGCGCAGCCACTGTAGATCAGTGTTTCCCAACCGGGGTGCCGCATTTTTCAAAATATTCTCTATTTGTAAACTTTGTTCAATGCTAGTGCTGTGGTATGTTCGAATATGACCAGTCCTTTTCGCCGTCATCATCCGGGTTTAGTGCCAGAAGACGCGAATGAGAAGTCGCGCGCTGTGAGAAAATATTACTGCCTTTAATGCGTTTAATTGATATTTAAAATATTAATATCTAAATTATGCTATTTATTTAGGATTTTGTGTCACAATTACGTCAGTATAGGTGCTCGATTAATCTGTCAGTCACTACTGGAGGTGTCACGACACATGGCGACATGTTCCGCGACTCTGTGTCATGTCAGTGTGTCGCGATAATGTCAGTGGCACATGCCACTATCCACTGGCACATGCCAATGAAGACCGGATGTGCCAATACGCATAGTGACATGTGCCATTGGCTTCTGTGCGTCCGATGTCATGTCACTTAATGTTAATACCGCCTCTCAAATTTGTCTCTGTGCACTCACCCGAAGCGCGCACACGTCTCACAGCGCGCCAATATTGAGTTCTCTTTCAAGGCTAGCTCTTGAACGGACAAACTCACTCAAAAAGTATGTCAACATGTCCATCTTGAGGAGTATCCTAGCAGACATAGTCTGTATATGCCTTAAGTAAACGTTATACATTCGAGAAAGACGACGCATATCCGAGCATTAGGTCTCAAAAGGGCCTTTACTGCTGTCTGTTTAATGTCAAACAACAAAAGACAAGGACATCACTCACTGCTCTTGATTGAAAAGCTTTTGTAAGTTTAATAGGATTAATATTTAATTTATACAGTCAAACATGCAATGTTATTTTAATTTGATCAATTTCTGTACCTCAAAACTATTATAATAACATTATAATGTTAGACCTACCTGAAAAACCTGAAAAGCATAGTTTACTTTATAAGTATCTTTGCTCAATATTATTTATTTGTGCTGCTGCTTGTATTTAAGTTATTTGTTCTTATTATTTTCTTTATTTTTATTTGACAGTAGTCCTTTTTTCCCTGAACATAGCAAATACTGAACCGTACCGAAACCGTGAACCTAAAACCGTGATACAAACCGAACCGTGAGCAATATGTACCGTTACACCCCTAGCGTAACGTATGCGAGGGGGGGCCACAAAATGGAGAACATTTTCATAGGGTACCATGACTGAAAAAAGGTTGGGAAACACTGCTGTAGAGACAAGTGGTTATGAAGTAGTTAAAGCTACAGTGTATGATATTTCCCCCATCTAGCGGTGAAAAGGTATATGACCATCCAGTAAATATTAGTTTCTGTTCCTCTCAATTCTGATTTCGTTTTAACTCCTACGATGGCCGATTTAGTCCAAGATTAACATGGCTTCCAGTTCGATCTCGTTCACATTCGACACGGTGCCATCGAGTGTTAAAACGCGAAAGGCGAAGCTTGAATTTACGGGTATGTCCCTCTTTGGCTAATGTACTTTCAAGATGGAGGGGCAACATGGCGACCCCCATTCGAACCCCTTACCCGTATGTATTTTCAATGGCATATTATAAACTTACGAGAATACTTTATTACTTGAAAGAAGCATTAATGAGCACATATATTTTTGAAAGAACTAAGTGTTTTAGCTAAGAATAAACTAAAAAAGTTACACAGTGTAGCTTTAAGTGAAGTAAGTGTTTTTTTGGACACACACCTATTCATAAAATAGAGCCTTTATTAACCTTTCTCATTTAAATTTAAACAAAATAGAATAATTGTCTTTTCTGTTTTTTTCAGTGATCGATTTTCATCTGATTTTTGTAAGTGATCAATCTAGAAGTCATCCCACAATTCTGATTTGCTATGTTCTTAACATACTGTTTTAGTCAATAAAGATAAATTAAAACTGAGTGCATATTAATTCACAAAGGCATTTGCAATATAGTTGACTCCTTTTCATGTTTCTTTTTTCTCAACAGGAACTACATACACCCCAAAGGCTCTTTTCAGAGCCATATTACTCAACGTCTTTGCCTTTGCCTTCGTAAGTATGTTTTAATTAACCTCAAAGACTTCTTTTAATGATGTAAATTCCCAATTGTTGACTTTTGAGCACTATCGGACATTTTTCAATCGTTATTGATAAAGATGTATCTAGTTAAAGTTATTTTGCACATATATATCGATACACACATGTAATAACTTGCTCCTGTTTGCTTGTCTTGATTATTGGCATCCTAAGAGTTTTTTTTTTTTTTAACTGCCTGGCACATTCTTGGAGTTTGACTTTTGATCTGTCTTATGGTGCGTTCACACCGGACGCGATTCGTGCAAGTGATTTACATTTACACGTCACAACACTTCCTTGAGTTCCAGGCGTTTCCGTGTTGTAAATAAAATCATTTTTAAAATAATAAATGTGTCATTCTCTTTAAGTGACGCTCAGAAATGTGCCATTTGCATATTAAAATGTATTTATACTGTCCTCACACTATTCTCAACCAGGGTTCTCAAGGTTTTTTTTGTAAAATGCTCTGACTTTTCTGAATTGTCTTTATAGAAACAATCAAACGAAGATATAGACTTTTGTGCTACTGTCTTATTTTCCCCCCTGTTGCTTTTTTGTTTTTTTTGTTTTCTGTTTTAGGTGCTGTGTTAAGAAATCCTGCCCAACCAAATTCCACTGAGGCTGAGGTAGAGATGACCGTGAGAAACTGGCTGCGGCTGAGCAGGGACAGGAATGGGGGTCGGCAAAGGCGGGGCGAGCAAGCATAAGTGAAATAATTGATTTGGAGGGAATTTCTTATTTTTGTTGTAATTTTATGTGTGATTTGTGGAGTGTTAAAATAAATGATACTAATTTTGTAAAAAAAAAAAATTTTCAAGGTCATCTCCCGGTGCCCTCCTGTTTATTTGTCCTGGAAAACTCCTGTAGCCTAATTTGCATGACCATCAAACTTAATTTTAAAATCACTTATCCATTATTTTTCTGTTAGACTGACATTTCCCAGGTTGTCAGATTGTGAATGAAATACACCCTACACATAAACAATCACTTACTTTCAATTTAAACTTTTGTTTGTCATAATACCTGGCATCTCAAACGGAAGCGGCTGCAGACTGCGCAGCCACGGAGTCTCGCATGTAAGTGAGCTAGTTGCCTACTTAACTAGCTCTTGTCAAATTGTTAGAGAAGAAATTTTATGATTAACACATCACATAAACTATTATTGAGTGTTGTTGATACACAATAGGAAACTTGTGTCCACACAATCTGACAGCAGTTAGCCTAAACAAATCAATAAGACCTATATAACGGTGGGATCCCACTAGAGCTGCGAAAAGCATTGAGACGTCTCGCTCCCTTTGACTTAACACTGAACAGCTGATTTTCAAGCATGCTGTGACGTTTCCAGCGATGCAGCCGAAAATCAGCTGTTCCAGTTCAGTCAATGGGAGCGAGACGTCTCAATGCTTTTCGCAGCTCTAGTGGGATCGCGCCGCATAGGTCATAATTATTTCGGGTTTACGTTGGCTCACGGTCGGCGATAATTTCGGGTTTACGTTGGCTCACGGTCGGCGATCATTCTAATGCCACCATCTTCCCGATATCTTGCCGATTAGCTACCGATCTCCATAAGACATCTCACCGAGGCACTTTATGTCGGGCAGGCACACGCGCCCCGACGTCGGCAAGAGCTAATTTGTTGTCTGGGAAGAGCTCTCTCAAAGCAAAGGCTGTCTCACTGGATAGTCAGTCCCTCCAGAAAAATGCGGCTTTTTTTGTGATTGTTGTGGGCAAAAATCCTTGATTATGCGGCATGTTTTCTTAAAAAATGCGATGAAAAATGCGGGAAAATGCAGGAAAATGCGGGATATTTATGCAATTTTATGCGATGAAATTGCGGGAATTTGCAAAAACTGCGGTTTGATGAAAAAGAGAAAAAAAGCACTACATCACAGAAAGTGCTGGAATATTTAAGTTCTCATCTTGTTTTATTGAAGACCTTAATAATGGCTCAAATTTACAAAACATTGAGTCAAACAAGTTCTGTAGCTTTACAAAAGGAATATGTTACAACTTCTGAAGAAATTAATAAATAACTTCCTGTTTTACAGACATTTGAGTGCTTCCAATGCACAAAGTGCAATCTCTTAAAGGGTTAGTTCATCCAAAAATTTAAATTCTGTCATGAATGACGTCCCCTCATGTTGTTGGACACAAATGAAGATATTTTAGTGTAAATCCAATGGCTCAGAAAGGCCTCCATTGGCACAATGTACACTCTCAAGACCCATAAAAGGTACTAAAGATGTCATTACAAAATCCATCTCACTACAGTGGTTCTACAATAACTTTATGAAGCGGGTCAAACTCCTGAAATACGTGACTTTGGCGATCCGAACCGCTGAATCCACTCATTGATTCATAACGCTTCAAACCGCTGAATCGACTCATTGATTTAAACGCTTCAAACCGCTGAATCCACTCATTGATTCATAACGCTTCAAACCGCTGAATCGACTCATTGATTTAAACGCTTCAAACCGCTGAATCCACTCATTGATTCATAACGCTTCAAACCGCTGAATCGACTCATTGATTTAAACGCTTCAAACCGCTGAATCGACTCATTGATTCATAACGCTTCGAAGCTTCATGATGATGCTGTGTTTTGAAATCGGTCAGCACACCGGGAAACTGCTTTGCGCGTCTTTTGCTGTTATTTTTGTTGGCAAATGGGAGTTTGCGCTTCATCATGGTTTCACCGATATCCATGTTTCACCACGGGGTTTGCAGCTTTTCGATGACTTTCACGGCAGGTAATTACGTCACTTCAAAGCGTTCCCATGGCAATAGGGGGAAATGGCTGCTCTTGTGTGAAGTAAACAAACATTTTTCAACTTTCTGCTAATATATATATATGACTTTTTTGCAATGAAAATGCGGGGATTATGAAATCATGCTATTTTGCCCCCGCATATTTTGCACGCGGAAATAGGCAATTTATGCGGCGAAAGTGAAAGTATTTTAATAGATATATGTACAGTTATATCAAACAGAAACAAAGCACAAACATTTGCTTGATCAGCCGCAACAGCAGCACATTGCAATATTATTTATTTACCTCAAACTCTCTTTGCAGAACACAATCATTGCTCCCTGTCTCCCCAGCCATTTCCTCCACCATAATCTTTTTTATTTTTCTCCCTTTTGCTGCAAATCAGAGCACAGACCGCAAGTTTCTGCACTGCAGTCTATATTTTAATAACAATTCCAGTCTAGTGCGAGAACTCCAGTCTGACTCACGTGTGATCTCGCATTGTTTCCTTCTCACTTCTCGCGTGTGCTTTGTTGTGAATCGTAATTTGCGTACGGGACAGAGATGTTGGCGATTATTCATCTTGTACAGTCATGCAGTGTGAAACCCCCTGTCGCCGATCCATCGTGCAGTGTGAACACAGCAGTGACTGAATGCTGGCCCAGATAGTCATGCAGTGTGAAAAGAGTAGTGATCCGACCAGTTTGAAAATCGTGCAGTCTGAACTAGGCATAAGTCAAGATGAAAGTATTCGTTAGTGTACAGAAACAGAGTTGCAATGACGAGATCGCTGCTTTCATGCGCTCAGCATGTCTGTGATTGGCAACAATGTTCATCTCTGCAACCTTTCATGCCAATCTTAATATCTAAATGTAATGCAACACTTTTCACGATTAGTTAACCATGAGAGCTGTAATTGTAAAAATGAGCTAAAAGAGGGAGTAATACTATTTCAAATGCAAAGACTCTCACAGCGGACACGCCCCTTAAAATGGAGCGTTCAGAGCAGAAGGCTAAAATCAGGGAAGGAAAAATGCATTTTATTTATAAATTACGAAATTTTTTGTTGTAAAAAGCATTCTAAAATTATAAGCTCCAGACAGAGAAGCGTGATTCGTCACTCCAGAGAACACATCTCCACTCTAGAGTTCAGTGGCAGCGTGCTTTACACCACTGCATCCCACACTATGCATTGCACTTGGTGATGTAAGGCTTTGATGCAGCTGCTCGGCTATAGAAATCCATTCCATGAAGCTCTCTACGCACTGGTCTTGAGCTAATCTGAAGGCCACACAAAGTTTGGAGGTCTGCAGCTATTTACTCTGCAGAAAGTTGGTTACTCAGCATATGCTGACCCCGCTCTGTGATTTTATGTTGCTGTTGTTCCCAATTGCTTCCACTTTGTTATAATACCACTAACAGTTAACTGTGGAATATTAGTAGTGAGGAAATTTCACAAATGGACTTCTTGCACAGGTTGCAACCTATCACGGTACCGCACTTGAATTCACTGAGCTCCTGAGAGTGACCCATTCTTTCACAAATGTTTGTAGAAGCATCCTGCATGCCTAGGTACTTGATTCTATACACCTGTGGCCATTGAAGTTATTGGAACACCTGAATTCAATTATTTCAAGGGGTGTACCAATACTTTTGGTAATATTGTGTATATGAATTTATCTCAGATGTACACAAACAAGGATTTTTAGAAAATAATCAATCTCTGTGAGAAAATAGTAATGCACATATACAGGACCTCCAAAGTTGATGCTTCAAAAACCACACAAAGCGAACCTGGCAGTAATCCATACGACTGCCTATTTCCATACTATATAGTATCAAAAGTATGCCAAGTAAAATTTCTGAATTCATAGGCTATTCATTAATCAGTTGGCGAAAAGTACCCGGATGACCTATAGGGGAGAGCGGGGCACAACGCTTTTTGACTTTCTCAGTTTGTGTAAATCCACTTGGGGTTCAGATTTTTTTCCCCACATTAAATGCACACGTCTAGTACAATTATGTGGTTTTGTTTCATTAATACAGTGTATACTTTTTTCTTGATTTACCCTGAAAGAATGGAAGTGAAATGTGACAACATGCCCCGTAGGTGGGGTACATTATAACATGTGAGGGGCACAATGTAACATGACCAAATGACAGCTTAAAATGTTACCTGATATAATAAAAAAAATATCCAAGACAAACTAAAATATTTTGTCAACAAAATACAATTTGTAACTTTTTAAAATAAAATAATGGCATTACATCTGCGATTCACAACATGCTGACATCAAGCGTGAACTCATGAACCCGTGTATAACCATCGGCTGGAAGCCATTATATATTGTTAAAATACTTTAAAAATATTAGTATTTTTCTCACACATCTGTCCTTTCTCCAGGAGACATTTATCAACTGAGATCGTATGGATTACCGGCCTGTTTGTTTTGCGTGGTTTTTGAAGCGTCAACTTTGCGGTCCTGTATACTTTCATTATATGGACACAGAGATGGATTATTTCTCTAAAAATCTTCATTTGTGTTTATCTGAAGAAAAAAGTTATATAATGGTATAGTAAGTGAGAGAATTTTCATTTTTGGGTGCATCATTCAAAGGTTTTTGTTGTGAAGAAACATCACATTGTACTTTATTAGACAAAATTAAGAGGTCAACAAGATTGTAGGAAAATAAGCCTCCACATTACCCACTTCATCAGTGATCACAGGGCATAATAATTATGCCTTATAATTGGATGCAGTTGCTCAGTCCTACTGGTGTGTCTTGTGGAACAAAATAATTATGGGTTCTGGCCACTTTGAAAACATTCAGAGTGGGCTTGTGTTTTGGTGAGTGGGTGAGTCATGTTTCCAGTTTTTCGACTCTCAGCTCCGGGCCTTTTTTTATGTTTTCTCCCTCCTCGCGCTGCTTGAAGACAGAGACTGTCAGAGCATTTACTTTATGGTCTTTGTTGCACATATATTGCCTCTGCTACGCATCTCGTAAATCATTTGGACAGATGACTGAGACACAAAGACTGACTCCAGCACTTAATCCAATTCCCTCTCACACACTGAGATGTGCAAATAGTCTTTCTGAAATTGTTATGTTGAAATGTTTCGCTCTTTTGGCTCAGAGATATTTAAATTAGTTTCTCTCTCACAAAAAAGGTATTGGACAGCCCCTCGCTACACTTGTAGTGAATTTCTTTTGTATCCTAATTTCCTCCAAAAGCAGTGATGTCCTCTGAGCGCAATGAGTCATTTATAAATCTTTCATTCTCGATGAATTTACACTCTATGTGTTTTTCCTGTCAAAAATTAAGTGTGTTTCCACCGCCACATTTTGAAGTGTCTGGATAACAGTCTAGAAGATTATATGCATGTGTTTTATAATACATTCGTGGATTGTATATACACTATATTGCCAAAGGTCTTGGCACCTCCCTCCAAATCATTGAATTCAGGTGTTCCAATCACTTACATTGCCACAGGTGTATAAAATCAAGCACCTACATTTCCTCACTAAATATTCCATGGTCAACTGTTAGTGGTATTATAACAAAGTGGAAGAAATTGAGAACAACATCAACTCACCCACGAAGTGGTAGGCCACATAAAATCACAGAGTGGGGTCAGCACATGCTGAGGCGCACAGTGTGCAGAAGTCAAAGCTACGTACCTCCAAACTTTGTGTGGCCTTCAGATTAGCTCAAGAAGAGTGCGTAGAGAGCTTCATGGAATTGGTTACATGGGGTGTGGGGTGGTTTTTTAGGGGTTGGGCAAGACATTTTGGACAAGTTCATGCTCCAAGATTTGTGGGAACAGTTTGGGGATGGCCCCTTCCTGTTCCAACATGACTGCGCAACTGTGCACAAAGCACGGCCCATAAAGACATGAATGAGGGAGTTTGGTGTGGAGGAACTTGACTGGCTTGCACAGAGTCTTGATCTCAACCCGATAGAACACCTTTGAGATGAATTAGAGTGGAGACTACGAGCCAGGCCTTCTCATACAACATCTGTGCCTGATCTCACAAATGCGCTTCTAGAAGAGTGGTCAAAAATTCCCATAAACACACTCCTAAACCTTGTGGAAAGCCTTCCAAGAAAAGTTGAAGTTGTTATAGCTACAAAGGGTGTGCCAGCTCCATTTCAAACCCTACAGATTAAGAATGGGATGTCATTAAAGTTCATGTGCATGTAAAGGCAGGTGTCCCAAAACCTTTGTCAATATAGCGTATATACACAACTTACCCATGTAACAACTAGTTCCAGTCTCCCTTACATGTCTACAACACCCCCAATTGAATTCCATTGAATTCCTCTTACAATAAACTCTAATAATCCAAATATCAAGTCCAGGAATTGTGGCCCTGTGGTGATTGACCTGAAATATTTGTGTCCAGGCCAATACTTTTTTAGAATTGTTTATTTATTACTTTTGGGCTGCATTGCTGAAATATTTTTTTTACAGTGTTTACTATCCACATATTTGTTTGTGTCCACACTATGATATCAAGTTAAACTAAAGCTTTCTATTGCATCAAACAGCCTGTAGTCCTTTTCAGCATGTTGCACTGATGCCAAATAAAATCTTAATGTTGGACATATATCACCCACCGACCTTTTCATCACCCTCTTTTATTTCTCTCCACTATAAAACTCATGGTTATACCCAGTATTGACTACAGTAACTACAGTATTTCTTTTACCTGGAATAATGAAACATTAAGACTATTTGAACGACAGTGGGTATTAGCCGAAGAAGCAGAGATGACAAGAACCTTTCCACTCGTTCAAATTTTATTTTTTTCTCAATCCCTGCATGATCCTTTAGATGTGTATCCTGATCCTAATTGGCTCACTTTGTTACACAGAACCAATATACAATCCCATAAATAATGCTATAAAAGAAATCTCACAGTATCACAAGAAGACTTTGATTTGCTTTTTACAATAAAAAAGGTGTAGTATATTACAACAACGTGTTTTTGTGTCACCACTAATGCCAGCATTTAATGTAATATATACATCAAGAGAAAGAATGCATGTATAGTGTGTATAATATCCTTATGTCTCTATTTCAGCTTATCAGCATCTGGAAAAATGCTCAACCGATCCAGAGAAAGTATTCCCACTCTGTAAGTCCGGGTCCTGAACCACTCTGTCTGCATCCTCCACTCTAGCCAAGAAAAAGAATGAGCGCTTTTTATGAGGAGACATCAAGTCTTAGACAGTCCTCAGACTGTATTTAAGGAAACTCTCTGCACATCTCTTCAAAAGCTATTCATCTAGATTTAGCTGTCTTGCCTTGACTGTTACGTGCAAGGCACAGAAATGAATGTGCTAACGTTATTCTAATATGAAATCCTGCTGCTAGTCGCCGGTATTCTAATCTATCCTTGCAAATATTTTCCTGTATCCCATCGTTTTAAAATATTGTAGGCAAAGGAATGTTGCTTTTCAAAAGGCAAGAGTTTCAGATATTTTCATAAATACATTTTAGGTTAGGTAATACACTTAACATTTAAAAAAAAAAAAATAAACATATTAATATGTGGATCAGGCAAAATGAATATGTAGCCAACTCTGATTATCGTCAATTAAATAAAATTAAATATGACACAAAACACAACCCAGTCTATTTTTTGTTAAATTTAGTTTTAATGATCAATAAAAGCCATTATAAAAGCATAAGTAAAGGGAATAAGAAGCTATACAATAAGAAATAAAGCAACCAATTCAGTCAAACATACAAAGTAAGCGCTCTAGTAGCCTAAATATATAAAGTTATGAAATTTATCTTTGCTCTCAGCCAAAGTGATTTGCCAGTTAGATATACGCAATACAAATTATATCTCATGTTTAACCAGAGACATCAGAGCCAGAAGGACTAGTCGAAGATAGGCTGCTCTCGGCAGGGTTAATGAGCGCTGAATGCCCAGTGGTCGACTGGATCTCACAACTCAAATTTTCAAATAGGCGCTCTCTTTATAAATAAACCACAGATTTGAGCTTTAAAAAAATCTTGACTGAAAAACTCTTAAAACTACATTTCGTGAAATATTAACAGTAGTATTTTTAAATTAAGCTGGATTTCTCCACCACTATATACACTTGCTTTGATGCGAGATGCATTCAGGGATACCTGTCTGTTTCAAGTCTGCACAAGTCACCTCTCGATACATCCTCGATAAAAGGGACGGATCAAGAACACATCCGGGGATTTGAACTGTACTTGGCTAGATGTTAACTTTGAATTGGAACAGTACTTAGGCAGCGAATTATGATATTTCCACAAGAACACAAATACAGAAAATAACGCATATTGAGAAATGGCCATAAACTAATGACAAGACAAACCAATGAAAACAACACATGAAACAATAGAACCACATGACCAGATCATATGAGGGTAACAGAGTATCACATGACACAATAACAGGAAACATAACTATGAGAAACTTCACAATAAAAGACATTAAAATATGAACATAAACGTCTCGGTTACGTATGTAACCCTCATTCACTGAAGGAGGGAACGGAGACGTACGTCAGAACTGACCGACGAATTGGGATCTGTTTTCAGAGACCAATCTACTTCGAGTGTATAGAAACGAGCCAATGAACACTGGCATGCGGTTCGCGCATTCCACGCACCGCCCCGTGTTGCGGGTATAAATACGGAAGTGGAAGTACCGCATATCGTTTTCAACTGAGGAGCCGAGATAAGTGGCTCGGGCCTTTAGCTGAAGCACAGCACCTGGCGATGGGACGTACGTCTCCGTTCCTTCCTTCAGGAAACGAGGGTTACATACGTAACCGAGACGTTCCCTTTCAGTCGGTCACATTTGACGTACGTCGGAACTAACCAACGAATTGGGATCCCTACCAACACGCCAGGGATGCTGGCCCTTCCAGCACCCTGCCTGAGCTCGCTGGACCGCTCCTATGTTGGAGTGGGAGTCAGGGCTGCCGTTAGAGAAGGACAGTCACTTGCTGTTCCTGCAAGACCCACTCAGCGTGACTATTGGATAACGCTGTGAAAGTGTGCCCGTCTCGGGAGATGGTACGCTGCGGAGCCACATCCTTTAATGGAAGGAGAGGTGGCGAAATACACATAAGGACTAACCTATTAGGGTAGTGCAACATATGGAAGTCTCTGGGTGGACCCAACCTGGTCCCAGGGGGGGAATAACACACCAGAGACGACAGAACGGGCTCTGTCCAGGAAAAGACACGGGGCTAGCTGAGTAGGGTAGCTGGTACCGTGTAAAATACACATATGGGTAGACGTTTGGGACAGCAACATATGGAACCCAGCCTACACACACGTTCCACAAGCATACAGGTGCAGGCCTAGCTTCAGACGGTCCGCAACGTCTGACACCGCAGGGGTGACGGAGGAACTCACAGGGTTAGCCGTTTCTGTAGAACTCAACTGGAGCAAATAGACTCACGTATCCGGCCCAGAGGGCGGGAGTGGCGTTGCAAGCCGACACTAGAACGGGTACTTATCACTACTGGCCCCTGGGGGCGAGGATGCGGGAAGATACCAGCTCTACACGGAGGCTATAAAATCTAGCGAACGTGTTAGGTGTCGCCCAGCCCGCAGCTCTACATATGTCTGTCAGCGAGGCGCCTTGAGCCAGCGCCCAAGATGAAGCTACGCTCCTTGTGGAGTGCGCTCGCTCCCCGAACGGGCAAGGCACGTCTTGGGACTGGTAAGCCAAGACGATGGCGTCCACTATCCAGTGGGCCAACCTCTGCATGGAGACAGCCTTTCCCTTCTGCTGGCCTCCATAACAGACGAAGAGCTGGTGTGAGGATCTGAAGCTCTGCGTCCGGTCAATGGAAGCGCGGAGAGCGCGGACGGGACATAACAAAGCTAGGGCTGGGTCTGCCTCCTCCGAAGGCAGCGCTTGCAGGTTCACCACCTGGTCCCGAAAGGGAGTGGTAGGAACCTTGGGCACATATCCAGGCCGGGGAACCTTGGGCACATATCCAGGCCTGCATCGTGATACGCCGCTGTCATGTACACTTTGAGGGTGGAGGGAGACAGCCTTCGCTCCAACCCATCCTGCAGGAAGGAAAGCACAACGTTAATCAAACACTTCCGGGGGTCTTCCTGGCGGGAAGAGCACCATTCGACGAACAGGTTCCACTTCAGGAAATAGAGGCGCCTCGTAGAGGGGATGCGATGGTGTCTACCACTGCTTGTGTCAGGCCACCTAGAACCTCCGCGTCCTGTCCAGGGACCAGACATGGAGATTCCAGAGGTCTGGACGCGGGTGCCATAGAGTGGTCCTTCCAAAGAAGGTCCTTCCTCAGGGGGGTCGGCCAGGGAGGAACTGTTGCGAGGAATGTAAGTTTGGGGAACCAGGTCCGGTTGGACCAGTAGGGCGCAACTAACAAGACCTGCTCCTCGTCCTCCCTGACCTTGCACAGAGTCTGTGCTAGAAGGCTCACTGGGGGAAATGCATATTTGCATAGGGGCCAGCTGGGGCCAGCTGTGCACCAGTGCATCTGTGCCTAAGGTACCTGCGGTCAGGGAGTAGTACCACTGGCAATGGGTCGACTCCGGAGAAGCGAACAGGTCTACCTGTGCAACTCCGAAGTGGTCCCATATCAGCTGGACGCTCCGGGAGTGGAGTCGCCATTCGCCCGGAGGTGTCGACTGACGAGAGAACTCGTCGGCTGTCTGGTTCAGCGCACCTGGGATGTGATTGGCACGAAGTGACCTCACAAACTTCTTACTCCACAGGAGGAGCATGCAACGGGAGCATAGACCACCCTTTCGGTTGATATACGCAACGGCCACAGTGCTGTCTGAACGGACCAGTACGTGCTTGCCCCGAAGCGGTTTCTTGAACCGGGCCAGTGCAAGACGTACCGCCAGTAACTCTAGGCAATTGATATGCCAACGCAGTTGGGGCCCCGTCCACAGACCCGAAACTGCGTGCCCATTGTACGTGGCCCCCCAGCCCGTGGATGAGGCATCCGTGAAGACCACAGCATGCCTGGTCACATGTTCTAAGGACACTCTGGCCCGGAGAAACAAGGGGTCTGACCACGGGTTGAAGGTTTGGTGACAGTAAGGAGTAACTGAGACCCGGTACTGACCGCGCTGCCACGCCCATCTCGGGACTCGGTCGTGTAACCAGCGTTGAAGCGGTCTCATATGAAGCAATCCGAGCGGCGTTACCGCGGCTGCAGATGCCACATGCCCCAGGAGCCTCTGAAAGAATTTCAGTGGGACTGCTGTCCTGCCTTTGAACGTATTCAAGCAGTTCAACACTGACCGGACGCGCTCTGGAACGTATCTTTTAAGATGTGTGCCTATTGAGAAATTTACTTTCAAAATCGACCCTACTGTGATAATTATTCCACAATATTCAAATATAAAGTCATAACTGTGTATGTTTAGGCGCGAATATCACAGTTAATTATTACATATATTGCATAGCCTATAACTGAGTTCAGTTCACCTATACATAGTGAACTCATAATGACGGCAAGCATAAAATTATTCAAACAACCATACAGCACCAGCTGAAAGTACAAACATGTAAAGACCAGACATGTAAAACATTGGAGTTCTTTAACTGTCACTTGACATCAAAATTGGGCCTTGACACCTGAACTTTTTGTTGCATCATTATGCATTTTTCCTCTCTGACAGCAAAGGCCATCATTCAAATTCAGTAGAATTCTGCATAATTTTTTTTTTTTTCAGATTTTGGCTTTAAAAGAGTAATGTGGAAAGTGAAGGCCAAAAGGCATGACGGGCCACACAAAGACCGGTCTAGAGAGAGATAGAAATGAGTTAAAGGATGAAGTCACTAGATAGTTTGTCCAGATTTATCTCTGTACTTGTGTATTTATGTGGGAGCGAACGAGCACACGCTAGTGTGTGAACTCGTCTGTTGAAACTGCCAGTTCAGACGCAGATTCTTGGTAATACTGGAGCCCCCCACAACCCCCTAACCATCCTCAGCTGTGGGAAAATACTTCAGATGTCACCAGTGCACAACCTCCATCCCATTCCTCCAGAGAAAGCATTGGCCAAGATAATAAACATCCTGAAGTTCGGGCCTGCGGAAAACATAATGCCAAACTGGCTTTGCGCTCAAATGCCCAATGATATTGTATAGATGATGCTGAAATCTTGATGCAACTGCTTGGTTCTCTGAGGATCTCCAGACAGACCGAGTTGACAGAAGCATTTTTAGTAGTCCTCTCCATATCAGCAATCAATCTTACTGCAATTTCATCTGACCACCTGTGGAAATTTTAAATGCATTGTATTTAGTAAGCACTCGGACAGTTTGTTAATCTTGATAAATTAGACTTAGTTTTTGTTAGTGGTACAGCCAAAAGAAATACTGCTCATAAACGGAAAAGGCCTTGCAACATCAGTGGTTTTGTTCTTTTCTATCATTCAGAGAGGGTTGTGATTGTTCAAGAGGTTATATCAAGCCAGTTAAGTAATATAAAACTGATATAAAGTTTCCACTGATGATTTGCCAATAATAGGACTTTTTGTTTATTATTTTGCTTTTGTCAATATTTTTTACAAGCACAAGTATAAGTAAAAAAATTTTTTTAGTTATAGTTATTATATATATATATATATAGTATTTGTATATATTGTATATATTGTATTGTATTATTATATATTGATTTTCATTATTATTATTATTATTATTTTTTACAACAAATAACTTGTCTAACTGATTTGAAGGTCCAACTATTAGGTTTACTGTTATGATTATGTAGTTCGTTCCTAATAAAAAAAATAATATTTTGCCCTCTGTCACATTTTAATACTAAACAAATTTATTTAATTAATGTGGTGGTTTTACCATCAGGTCACAGGAGCCGCCCCTGTAGAATAGCACATGTCACAACATGCCAAAGCACAGTGTGCAAAAGCAATCCATCATAATGAACAATGCCCTTGAGCAGAGTCTAGAGCTTAACCAGAAATCCTTTCAGGAGCTTTCTGCATATGTTTAGAGGAAATCCTAGCCATGCCCACGGCCTGATTTAATTACAGAGGCTTTCTGGCTTGAACATTCAAATTCATTGCAGGCGAATCCTCGGAGCATAACATAATTTTACATTCTTATTAAAGAGATTAATATGATTTTTATGATCCTCTGCTGAGGATTTTTAGACACAATATTTTTTCTATCTTGTCTTACAGGAGGTTATTTACTGGTTTAGTACTAAAGTCAAGCATTTCTTTAATGTATGCCTTGGCAAGAAGTTACAGGAGTAGTTTACCCAAAATGGAAATTCTGTCATCACTTACTCAGCCTTGTGTGGTTCCAAACCCATATAATGATTATTTTTTTTCAATATAACACAAACGGAGATTGTACTGGTTGTACTCTATGTAGCCTAATTAGTCCCTAAGGACAATAAAGCTTTCACGTAAAAACACACACACACATACACACACACACACACTAAAGAAACATAAAAGTCAACTATTTGATTGCATTATGTCTTCTGAAGCTGTATTTGTCTGAGGAACACACATACATTTTAATGTAAGTTCTCCCCTTCTTGAAGCCGTCTGTAAGTCAATGGCTGTGTCAACCCCCCCCCCCCCCCCCCAAAAAAAAAACCCAACAACAACAAGCACGACTACTTAGACCGATATAATGTGCCTTCGAAAACATGCGAGGATCGTTCTGCGTTCAGCAGTGGCGAGGCCAGAAATTTTTAACTGAGTGGACCTTGGTGGAATAGGGTGGACCTCAATACTCTCAAATTACACAAATTTAACAATATGGGATAAAATCACTTGACAGTAAATATAAGCAATATATGATTTATTTTTTGCCAACAAATTCATGTATATACAAAATTAATTTATAACAAGCAGCTACAAAGCCTATTGCAAGGAAGACAAATATAGATATTGTGCTGCTATATGACCACTGTAACAAGACAACAGTGTTCAGTAATTGGGATCAACTAATGCAACTCAGTATAACTGTTGTCAAACATGTATTTGCAGCTTAACCTGTGAGAATTTGAAGTAATCTATTTTATAAAATGATAAAGCTAATGCAATATATATGACACCAATAGAACATCAATGTATTTCTAATAAAATCTAAGAGAACAATAAAAATAAACAAAGATCATGTATGTTTGTTGGAGAAAATCTGCATATTGTGACAAGCAGCATACTAACATCTGGCTCCAGAGCAGACAGGTTGCTGAGAGAGAGAGAGAGAGAGAGAGAGAGAGAGAGAGAGAGAGAGAGAGAGAGAGAGAGATTATTGGTACAAGTACATAATGGTAAATGTGAATATGCAGTACAGCACCAGCAGCATCCCCAAAGAAACCACAATTTACTTTTAAATTCATCTACGTTAACAATCTAATATTCATAAGCAATTTCTAACACAAATAAACATTCTCCAATTAGGGAAATAAATGTTGTCTTACCGAATTTATTTTTTTGGAGCTCAGACAAGTCATCTTAAACAAAACGTAGACGTCTTGGCTTTGCGTTGTAATTTGCAATAATTTCATCATAATCCAATGACTCCGTAATCTCACGCTCATGAGAAAGTATGACGAGGTGCTTTAGCCGAGAAGTTGCCATTGATGATCGAATTGATGTTTTAATCCTGCCAGTAGTGGAGAATAGGCGCTCAGCACTACATGAAGTCATAGGGAGGGTGATTATTATTCATAGAAGTTCATTCATGTTTGGAAATATATCGGAAGGGCAACAGTCTAAGACTTCCATGAGTGACAGGAACATCTGTCCTCCCTCAGCTTTCCTTCGCATCTGATGTGTAAAGACAGTCAGCTCAGCTTCCGCGATCTTTATGCCATAATGTCGACTTGTTGATTCAAGCAAGTGTTTGTCAGCAAATGTCCTGGACTGTGGTTGACATGCCACTGCTGCTTTCATTATCCCATACTGGTCTTCATGAAAACGGCTCCTTAGCTCGGTCAGCTGGCGGTCAAGTATCTCATTCCATAAGCACCGCAAGTCATCATTGTTCCTCACAATCGTATTTCTTCCAAGATTTGACACACCCACGGAGTCATTGAGCCTAGCAGGCAACTTCCTTTGTCTGAAGGTAACATCCAAGTTTGTAATTTCATGTTTAGTCATTAACTCATCTGTGAGTTTCAGCACTTTCTCAAAGTCGCACTGTGAATTCTCTCTTAAGACAGAAAATGCATCTTTTAGGCCATCAACAAGGTGAATACAGTCAGAAACGCACAGAGTCGGGCTTTGCAGTCCTTTTGTGGCGAAATCACTGCACTCAAAAAGTTTCCCAAATGTGACTAACAAAAAAAGAAATCTCTTCGTTTGGATCTGTTGTAGAAGACCCTGTGCTTCCATTTTTGTATGGCTGTGGCTACTTCCAGTGCATTCAGCAAGTAATTCTAAAATGCAATCAAATAAAATAAGCACCTTGCTTACGGATCCTGATTTAGAGCTCCATCGAATGTCAATGGATCGTTCAAGCTCAAGACACTGTCGACTTGGATGAAGTTGTTTCTGTATTTCCATAAACCTGGCGTGTCGGACGCTTCCCGTCATGAATGTATGTAAAGAATTCAGTGTATCAAAAAATGTGCTTACTTGAATGGAAACTTTTGATGCTGATGCCAGAACCAAGTTTAGGCGATGAGAACTACAGTGCACATAAACTGCACGGGGGAAAGTCTGTTTCAAAAGAACATGCACTCCTCCCTTATTTCCTGACATAACGGAGGCCCCATCGAAGCTGAATCCTACACACAGAGACGGGTCAAGCTGTAGTGGCTCAATGACTTCGAGAATCTTTTTTGAGATGCCAGCTGCAGTCATGTCTGCGGTGGCCACAAAACCAACAGCTCTTTCCTTTATCATTCCCTGGTGAATATATCGGATACACACCGCAATCAGTTCTTGTTTTGATTCATCTTTGTACTCGTCAGCAATCAGTGCAAAGTAAGTGCTTGGCGTTTCATTTAATTCTCCTTTAATTTTACGCAGTAGTAAAACAGCGGCCGCCTCCAGCAAATCATTCTGCGTATCAGAGCTAATTAAAGTGGCGTTTTTAGGCATCTCCTCAAGTCGGGCCCTTATCTGGGGATCATATTTGGAAATGAACTTGAGCAGTTCTAAAAAGTTGCCTCGGTTCAAAGCATCTTCACTCTCTTTGTGACCACGAAGTGGTATGTTCTGTTTGGCGCAAAACAACACAATGTCCAAAATTACCTTTAAATGTTCCCGATTTCGTTGTACAAATGCAGCGTGACTCATCTGGTTCACTACTGTGCCACGGCCAGATTTCTGACAGGCTCTATAGGCGTTATACTTTTCGAGAGCGATCAGATGTTGCTTACTCATTTGGTGCCGCTCACAAGCCTGCGTGATGTGCTTCCAATCACGGTACCCATCTTTAAACACTCCCTCAAACATAGTGTCATTAAAATGACGACACATCTTGCAGTACACAGCATCGTGTTTTATGCTGTACACTAGAAATGGGAACTTTGTGTACCACTTAGCAGCAAAATTTCTAGACTTGCCGTTTATTATTGTGCGCGGAAACTCGCGTAAATGGGGCTGAGCAGGTGGTTCATCAAGTGTGGATAAATCAGTTGGTATGTTTCCTTTCTCGACGATTAGCCCGGGTTGAGAGGTGCTGGTGGATGGAAGAGATGATGTGGTGGACTGCTGGTCAGTTGAGGTGTCTGTACTGTCATCGTCATCAAATGTTTCAGGTTCTGTTCTTGGTTTTTTTAAATATTTAATTAAAGATGTCTGTTTCGACATGCTCTCGTGTTATGCGCCGTGTTAAAAGTTTATTTCACTAGCAGACGTAAACTCATCTTCCCATCCCCCCAACAATACGCGATTGGCTAAACATTACTACTAAGCTTATTGATTGGCTGTTGCAATAAGGCAGTTATATGAAAATGTTTTCGCTCTACAGTAATTATTTTTTAATTAAATTTGTTTTGTACGTGTTTAAGTGATTAGTGTTGTCACATAGGCATATTCTTTTCTGCTATCCCATTTTTTTTTTTTTTTTTTGTCTGTTCTGATTGGGTGGGCCAGCCGTCAATCTGAGTGGGCCAGTGCCACTCTGGCCCTTATGTAGCCTCGCCCCTGGCGTTCAGCAAATATAAGTCTTGCTCTTTCTGTCTTATGGCGCGTGTTCGTCTCAGCTATTTCACTGACAATGCCCGTAATAGCTGTTAATAACATACTTTGTCTTATTTTAAATCTAGCTTTACAAGCTTTCAGAATACGCTTTAGCATCAGTGCTTGTCTCTTTTCCGCCATTTTGTTAATTACCTCTTTAGTAAACCAATACATAACCAGCAAAAGCAGCGCTGCTTGCATCTCCTCCATAATTGTTATTGTTATTGCAAAAATGATTACTGTCCATCTGTGACTGGGAGGAGCAGTCGTGCCGCGCGCAGTCCTACATCACCGGACTAATTTGCCTAATCTTCACGGTACTTCAGACAGCAGTGGAAACGCAGACAGCAGCAGGTCTGGGGGAAAAAAAGTTCCTGTAAAAAAAGTTCCTGGTACAAATTGTTCCGGGTAATTTCGGTGGAAACGGGGTTTATGAAGTCGAAGTGAAAATTCCATGTTGGCTGAACAAGTCCTACGTCCGAAAAACGGTATATGCATGCGCAAAATGCGCTTGAAGAAAACTGTTTGTGTGGAGGTTTCAAATGCGGAGCGCAGGAGCGGCAGCGCGAGCGGAGCCGAACCAGCATGTGCTGAAGACCGAAACAGACATTCCCAAGAGAATAGAGATATTCATCTCACAAAGACGTTGGTGAGTATTGAGCACTGAAATTATTCTCCAGAGTTTTGCTTTATGACCCGGTATGAAGTTTAAAAGACATTTTGTAGAATCACGAGTTCATGCATTCATTGGTTTCATGCGTGTGTTCTCATTTACCTCGTTTACTCTAACGGTAGCCAATAGTTTTATTTTCCTCATGTCTTATATGTCTAAAACAATAGGTAATAAGTAAATTAAGTCATTTGTGTGATATGTGTGCCACGCGACCCGGTGCTGTTAGATTGCATTTGGAGTCGGCCTCTTTCAGGGCTTGAGTTATAGCCTTTTAATATCAAACAAGTCAAGCTCGTGATTTTATTATTCATCCATTCATTCGTCTCATCCTCATTAATGAAGTACCTTCTGTTCTGTCATTTGCCAGATCTGATGCAGGGGAACTTTGTCATTAATGTCATTAAAGGTTCTTAGCATGCAGTGCCGCGTTTTCTTCACCACATTAAGACATCCTGTTATGCAGAAGACTTCTTGAATGTATTCAAAGTTTTTCCTTATTGAAAATAAGGTATTTTCACCAAATATCCTGTGTTGGAATTTACTTGTTAATAAAGTAATGTGATAAAATGTCAACCCTGTTGTCTGTGTTCTGTATTTTGCTTAATATATTTAGGCTATGTTTTTAGTCATTTTTGTCTTTTGGGCAGTGAGAAATAAACAATTGTGACTACAATTTAAAACATTTAATTGGACCAATCTCACAGTTTCACTGTAAAACATTTCTCCAATTCAAAAATTTCTAGTTTCACACTTAATTATTCACCGTAATTCTTAATTATTTTGCAGTTAACATGTCTTTTCTTCACCACCTGTTTTTGACAGACCCTGCTGACCCAATGAACATTTCGCTGTCCAATGGTCATGCCTTAACTGCAATTTCTAGTATGGCATTAGTATTGTATATTTCTCATGGGCACCTCTTTTTTGGCCAATTTTATCGGTAAAAGAAAACATGCCTAATAAGTCTGTACAGCTGAATATGGCTGTTTATAAGCTGTTTTTCATTTCCAGCCTGCATGAACAATTATATATCACTTATAAATGATTAAATACAAAATGAATAGTTATTAAGATTAATGTGGTTTTGAATTGGTAAAATGTGCCTGGAAAAAAATATATGATCAGAAAATCAGCATGCCTAATAATTCTGCCCGCAGTTTATTTTTAGCTTGAAAGCCATAATCCTCATTCATCTTAAAAGTATTGAAAACGAAACCAGTAGTGCCATATGGTTTTGAAACAACATGCCAAGGGGGCTTTCTTGAACCAACATACAAATAACAAAGGGTATATGTTGTTCTCATTGTGAAGGTTTGGGAAGGATCTGTGATGAAGAGGGAAAAGAGGGACCAGGAGGCAATCAATTAACTGGATCTGGATATGACATCCATAAACCTCAACACACTTGCCCCAATACACTAGGGAACCCAAAGCTGTATTTATGGCACTGACAAGGCAAAATTAGCATCAAGTGTGCCTCATCATGCACCGCCAGAAACGTTCAGTTTTCATGTCCTGCATCCTGTTATGAGCTTGGATGATGATGATAAGAGGATTGGAAGATCCTCTGTCACGAAGAGTAATTGTTTATACACTGGTCAGAGAGGACTGACTTCATATTTATGTATAAATATTATTAAGAGCAAGTAAAGAGTTAGGGGTTGTTAGTTCTGTCAGGATGATTGATTGACTATTAGCAAACATTTTAGATTGGCGGTATAGTTCTGTTCTAGGCAAGAACTCCCTTAGGGTAAACAGAACCGAGCCAACATAATGTATTGCAGATATCATTAATGTCGATATTAAATGTATAAAATAATTCAGGAATTTAGTCTGATTCAAGGGGAATCAGAATACTAAATCCTGGCTGACGAGAGGAGAAGCTGGGGATGGAGGAGGGTAAATGAGCTCGGGAGAAATGCGACAGCTGCTGATAGTACTGAAGGAGCTTATATATGTATGCTGTGATAGACATCGTATTCCTATAGGTAGAAATTATCATCTGACAGTCAGCTGATGGGAGCTTGACTAACGTGGCCTGTCAGAACGCTATGCTTGATATTTGTGATATTTCGGCTTGTGATATTTCTTGAGCTGGTTAAAAGAAAGCATCTTCAACCATAATTTGTTAATGCATCATAAGGATAAAATTGAACACGTGTATCATTATAGTCATTACTTTTCCATTTGGAGGAAAAAATACTACTAATAGAGTCTGGTGAATATAATTGAGTGTCTCTGTCTCTAAACAAATTCTATAGGTACTGTAGAGAGATCTGACACCATCGACAAGCAGGGTTGAAAGTTGGGTACACTGAAAAGATAAGAAATAATGAGTTTAATTAAGGAGGGAAAGATAGTGACTAGATATAGAAATAGAGAGTGCAAAATGAAAAGGTAGCAGATGGAGATGGTCTCTCAAAGCAGATGGGATGAAACCACACAAACAGAGGGTGACGATTGAAGAGAGAGACAAGAGAGGATTCACAGAATTAATTACACAATCTACAATATTTAGTTTGCTTGTTTGTTATAAAAAATAAAAATAAAAAGTTAGCTATTCCTTAATACTGTAAAATTATGATTCATTCATATGGGATTTCCTTTAAATAGACTATTACTTTACAATAAAGGTACATGAATAACCATGTATACTAATGAATACAACATGAACTCATGATTAGTGAAGGCATGAACTAATCATAAACCCCTGAAGAGCTATCCTTAATGTCTGGAGTCATATGGATTCAGGCATGAATAACAGTAGACATGTTAGTACATGTTTCATAATGAATGAATTAACATTTGGAGGTAAACTTTATCAATCAGGCTCCATAAGAATAAATAAGAAGACCTTGAATTAAACATGTGATTTAACATTGTCGTCATTTAAAGTATACTGTAGGCCTAAACGGACATCTGCAGCTTTATGAAAAAAGATTGGAATGACACATGATTTTTTTTTAGCCATTAATTACATAAATCCATCTAATTAAACAATGAAAAGAATAACTACCACTAATAAATGTATTTTGATCTCAACCGTTTTCTGATTTTTAATGTTGATGTATGTTTAGCTACTTTTCTTCCCGGGACTACAGTGTGTAGGGTTTGTTTCTGGTGGGACACTCATTAGGCAAGGCAAGGCAAGGCAAGTTTATTTGTATAGCAAGAATTGATGGCGCACTCTTGCCTAGGTGCTTTCTTAGCACTTTAGTTGTGTTTATATGGTAATGCTGGCATTTTAATCTAATAAATGTTTTCTGCTTTGGTAAACCAAATTTATAATTAAATAGGAAACACTTTACAATATGGGTGCACTAATGTGCATTAATTCATGCTTAACTAATGCACAAATAATCACTTATGAAGAAATAAACCATTTATTAATGATTACTGCATCAGCAACTAATTAATTTTCTATATTATTAATAGATTAGGTAAAATATAACATCATGTATTAATTCCCTAATAACATATTATATTAACTAATAATGTAAATTCATATGTTAATTACCACAATGGGTCAAAGCCATGCATTTCAACTTCCAGTTGTCTGGTTTAATTAACGATTTACAAAGTTATCATTATGTTATGACAATTAACTAATTGTTAAGTAATTTGTCATTGTGGTTATGGCTTTTGAATTAATTTTGAATTAGTTAATAGTCATATGCCTCGACAAGTAAAATCATAACATAATGATACCTTTGTAAATCGTTAGCTAATGATTAATTAAAGCAGTCAACTGGAAGTTGAAATGCATGGCTTTGACCCATAGGCCTTTATCACAGAGGAATTGAATACCGGAAGTGTGCGTCGAAGCAGTGCGCTGATTCTTCCGGTTATGAATGTTTTCAATGTGCTATTAACACCTAGCTGAACAAACAACACAAAATAAGCATCTGGAGAATGATTTAAAAATCCGGACATTTTCAGAGACAGGACAAGAGACAAACTGATCATTACTGTGTACAGGATTTTCCAAACTCTGCTGAAAATGTAGTTTTTTAATCCAACATAAGCCGAGGGTTGTAAATATACGTGATTATTTCACTACATGTGTCAGTGCTCGTCTAAATAGTGACCGCGATGAAGTATGTGTGAGACCTGACGAATAAGATCTGAATCAACATATTTATTTGTATTAAATATTTTAGTCATTATTCTGTCATTTTTCATTGACAATAATTTCACTGTAGCCTACAGTAGGCCTATATGTAATTCACACATTTATGCCAAAATTCCGTCATGCTGTTAATGTATTACTGTTTGATTAATTAAATGTTTAACATCGTTAACTTTCTTTAAGGCAGTTACCGCGCATTCATTCATCTATTTAATACTGTCATGAAAATTAACAATGGTTTTATTACAAATAAAATAAATATAGTTATTGTAAAACCCTTATGATGACAAATAAAACGAGGACCGTGACGTCGCCCGGTACGGCGCAGCCGGGGCCCCACCCTGGAGCCAGGCCTGGGGTTGGGGCTCGTATGCGAGCGCCTGGTGGCTGGGCCTTCCCCCACGGGGTCCGGCCGGGCTCAGCCCAAAGGAGCGACGTGGGGACACCTTCCCGTGGGCCCACCACTCGCAGGAGGGACCGTAAGGGGCCGGTGCAAAGAAAATCGGGCAGCAGTCGAAGGCGGGGGCCTAGACGACCCGATCCCTGGACACAGAATCTGGCTCTTGGGACATGGAATGTCACCTCGCTGGCGGGGAAAGAGCCTGAGATTGTGCGTGAGGTTGAGAGGTTCCGACTAGAAATAGTCGGAATCACCTCCACGCATGGCTTGGGCTCTGGAACCACACTCCTCGAGAGGGGATGGACTCTTCACCACTCTGGAGTTGCCCATGGTGAGAGGCGGCGGGCTGGTGTGGGTTTGCTTATAGCCCCCCAGCTCTGCCGCCATGTGTTGGAGTTTACCCCGGTGAACGAGAGGGTCGTTTCCCTGCGGCTTCGGCTCGGGGATAGGTCTCTCACTGTTGTGTGTGCCTACGGGCCGAACAGCAGTGCAGAGTACCCGACCTTCTTGGTGTCCCTGGGAGGGGTGCTGGAGAGTGCTCCGACTGGGGACTCCGTCGTTCTACTGGGGGACTTCAACGCCCACGTGGGCAATGACAGTGAAACCTGGAGGGGCGTGATTGGGAGGAACGGCCCCCCTGATCTGAACCCGAGTGGTGTTCAGTTATTGGACTTCTGTGCTAGTTACAGTTTGTCCATAACGAACACCATGTTCAAGCATAAGGGTGTCCATCAGTGCACATGGCACCAGGACACCCTAGGTCGTAGGTCAATGATCGACTTTGCGGTCGTTTCATCTGACCTGCGGCCGTATGTCTTGGACACTCGGGTGAAGAGAGGGGCGGAGCTGTCAACTGATCACCACCTGGTGGTGAGTTGGATCCGATGGCGGGGGAGGAAGCTGGATAGACTCGGTAGACCCAAACGTACTGTGAGGGTCTGCTGGGAACGTTTGGCCGAGTCTCCTGTCAGAGAGATCTTCAACTCCTGCCTCCGGCAGAGCTTCGACCAGATCCCGAGGGAGGCTGGAGATATTGAGTCCGAGTGGACCATGTTCTCCACCTCCATTGTCAAAGCGGCTGCTCGGAGCTGTGGACGCAAGGTCTCCGGTGCCTGTCGAGGCGGCAATCCCCGAACCCGGTGGTGGACACCGGAAGTAAGGGATGCCGTCAAGCTGAAGAAGGAGTCCTATCGGGCCTGGCTGGCTTGTGGGACTCCTGAGGCAGCTGACAGGTACCGGCAGGCTAAACGGACTGCAGCCCGGGTGGTTGTGGAGGCAAAAACTCGGGCCTGGGAGGAGTTCGGTGAGGCCATGGAAAAGGACTATCGGCTGGCCTCGAAGAGATTCTGGCAAACCATCCGGCGCCTCAGGAGGGGGAAGCAGTGCCCTACCAACGCTGTTTACAGTGGCGATGGGCGGCTGTTGACCTCAACTGGGGATGTTGTCGGACGGTGGAAGGAATACTTCGAGGATCTCCTCAATCCCGCCGTCACGTCTTCCATTGGGGAAGCAGAGGCTGGGGGCTCAGAGGAGGACTCGTCCATCACCCAAGCTGAAGTCACTGAGGTGGTCAAGAAACTCCTCGGTGGCAAGGCACCGGGGGTGGATGAGATCCGCCCTGAGTACCTCAAGTCTCAGGATGTTGTGGGGCTGTCTTGGCTGACACGCCTCTGCAGCATCGCGTGGCGGTCGGGGACAGTGCCTCTGGTATGGCAGACCGGGGTGGTGGTCCCTCTTTTTAAGAAGGGGGACCGGAGGGTGTGTTCCAACTATAGGGGGATCACACTTCTCAGCCTCCCCGGGAAAGTCTATGCCAGGGTACTGGAGAGGAGAATTCGGCCGATAGTGGAACCTCGGATTCAGGAGGAACAGTGTGGTTTTCGTCCTGGTCGTGGAACACTGGACCAGCTCTATACCCTCTACAGGGTGCTGGAGGGTTCATGGGAGTTTGCCCAACCAGTCCACATTTGTTTTGTGGATTTGGAGAAGGCATTCGACTGTGTCCCTCGTGGCGTCCTGTGGAGGGTGCTGGGGGAATATGGGGTCCGGGGTCCTTTGCTGAGGGCTGTCCGGTCCCTGTATGACCGAAGCAGGAGTTTGGTCCGCATTGCCGGCAGTAAGTCAGACTTGTTCCCGGTGCATGTTGGACTCCGGCAGGGCTGCCCTTTGTCGCCGGTTCTGTTCATAATTTTTATGGACAGAATTTCTAGGCGCAGCCAAGGGCCGGAGGGTGTCAGGTTTGGGGACCACACGGTTTCGTCTCTGCTCTTTGCGGATGACGTTGTCGTGTTGGCCCCTTCTAACCAGGACCTTCAGCATGCACTGGGACGGTTTGCAGCCGAGTGTGAAGCGGCTGGGATGGGGATCAGCACCTCCAAATCCGAGGCCATGGTCCTCAGTCGGAAAAGGGTGGCTTGCCCACTTCAGGTTGGTGGAGAGTTCCTGCCCCAAGTGGAGGAGTTCAAGTATCTAGGGGTCTTGTTCACGAGTGAGGGGAGGATGGAACGGGAGATTGACAGACGGATCGGTGCAGCTTCTGCAGTAATGCGGTCGATGTACCGGTCTGTCGTGGTGAAGAAAGAGCTAAGCCGTAAGGCGAAGCTCTCGATTTACCGGTCAATCTACGTTCCTACTCTCACCTATGGTCATGAGCTTTGGGTCATGACCGAAAGGACAAGATCCCGGATACAGGCGGCCGAAATGAGCTTTCTCCGCAGGGTGGCTGGGCGCTCCCTTAGAGATAGGGTGAGAAGTTCAGTCACTCGGGAGGAACTCGGAGTAGAGCCGCTGCTCCTCCACATCGAGAGGGGACAGCTGAGGTGGCTCGGGCATCTGTTCCGGATGCCTCCTGAATGCCTTCCCGGGAAGGTGTTTCAGGCATGTCCAACCGGGAGGAGGCCCCGGGGAAGACCGAGGACACGCTGGAGGGACTATGTCTCCCGGCTGGCCTTGGAACGCCTCGGTGTCCCCCCGGAAGAGCTAGAGGAAGTGTCTAGGGAGAGGGAAGTCTGGGCATCTCTGCTTAGACTGCTGCCCCCGCGACCCGGCCCCGGATAAGCGGAAGAAGATGGATGGATGGATGGATAGTTATTGTAGTTTAATCATGGTATTTGTAGTAAAACGAATACAAATGGTAGTCGATCCACGACAAAAATAAATAAATAAATAAATAAAACGTTACTACATTCTTACTATAATAAAACCATGGTTAACTTTCGTAAGGGTGTTTATCAGTCAAATTCATTTAAAAATGTAACAACAGGTATGAAATATGATTAGTAAGAGAAACACTATTAAAGGTCCCGTTCTTCGTGTTTTTTTGAAGCTTTGATTGTGTTTACAGTGTGCAATATAACATGTGTTCATGTTTCGCGTGTAAAAAAAAACAGTATTTTTAACACAATTTACTTATCTGTACACCGCTGTTTTCACTGTCCTAAAAATGGCTGATGACTTCCTTTATTCTATGAAGTCCCTCCTTCAGAAATACGTACCGAGTTCTGATTGTGCCAGCGGTTCCCGTGTTGTGATTTGACCGCATCTCAGCAAACGTGTCACGGTTCCTGTGTTGTGATTCGACAGCAGCTTAGCGCACGTGGAAAGGTCACGCCTCTTAACGGGAGATATATGCGCTTAATGATCTCTACAGCGTCCCTGGGAAAGCCAAACAAAGGAGATTTGACTCCGGGATGAAAATAACAGCGTCTCGACGACATGGCGACAAACACACTCAAACGCAACAATTCCTTTTCTCCACACGACACGTCCTCTTCTCCACGTGGGACAGCAACAAGACCACGCCCCCTTTTTTTGTGTATTCTTGTGGGCGGAGGTTAGTCTGTTCTACTGTTCTACTGACGTCATTTATGAAGGAAGTACCAGGATGTAGTCCAAGCCAGCCGTTCGCTGTAGGCTTTGAAAGGGAACTTCTGTTAAATAAAATATCTCGCTTGGCATTGAACTTTGAGCTTTATAATTTTACAGGTATTATTTATGCTCTAACAGCAACATTACTCACTAACTAAAGTTTGAACAATGGGATCACGAAGAACGGGACCTTGGATGAGATGAGCACTGGACTGCGGCAGGTTAGAAATGTATTTATTATTCAGAATGCACATTTGGATAGGAACATTTCAGCAGGCTGACGATATGAGACGTAAACATCCTCAGTTTGGAAATGCATAGGCCTACAACACACAAACACACTCCCGCGTATTATTTTAAAAGAAGGACCTTCGTCCTGCCATATCAGTCTCACCCATGCTTTTAATGTCAGGAAATGGTCAAATCTGTGGTAAGGTTGTCATTATTTAGTATTAGAGCACCGGATCACTGCAGCAACACCTGTGAGAAGGTTCAGACATTATAATTTTGACTGCTTCGCGATGGGACCGGAAGTAGCGGTGCACTGCTTCACTTACCGGAAATAGGAAGTGTGATAAAGGCCTATTGTGGTAATTACCATATGAATTTACACTATTAGTTAATATAATATGTTATTAGGGAATTAAAACAATATGACATTTAACTAATAACAATTTAATGATTACTTAATCTATTAATCATATAGAATGTTCATTAGTTGCTGATGTAGTAATCATTAATGCATGGTTTTGTTCTTCATGAGTCATATATTAACTCATGATTATCTGTGCATTAGTTAAGCATGAATTAATGCACATTAGTGCACCCGTATTGTAAAGTGTTATGTTTGCATGTATGTTGTATTGGGATTTTTCAGGATGTTATGTACAGTAAGTAACTGTATTTTTTTGTCATAAATGTATATGCTTTGATTATTTTTGATTATCATTTTACATGTAAACATGCCCTATGTGTGTCTTTAAAGGTATGTTTTTACTTTCTTTTAAACACATATGTTTAATTATATAAACAAAATCAATCTAAAACATAAACAGAAGCATGCCACTGTTTTGAGTTATTATCAATGAATTGCTAAACAGATTAAAGAGGTGTTTTAATTATTTACCTTTTTGAGTTAAAATATATATAGATTGATTGTATATATAGATTGAATAGAAGACATCCGATAAAATAAATGAATGAACACAACGTACACCAATTGTACAGACTGGCTGAAAGTTGACTTCCAGAAATACAAAGAGGCTCAAGCCCAATTGAGAAACTCAGAGTACTTGCCAGAAAACAACTCCCAAAATCAGATCTGGCCTGCAGCTCAATTGCTTAATGGACATATTGCAGGTCCTGGCAACAGAAGGCTCATGATTGAAGCAATAATTTTTACCCAATGTGACTTGTGCAAGATTTTCTAATGTAGTTCTCCCACCCCCCTAACCTGGGAATAAGTATAAGTATTGCTCAATTGAAAGGTATGATGGTGATAACCAGAATAACCATCTCGGTGACTCTCCGGGTCAAAGGTCAGCCCCAGCGAGCCTTGACCACTTAGCTAACAGCACCCAAGAATGCTAAGTGAAATGAGTGACATTGACCATGTGAACTCCTTCGTACAAAAGGTCAGCTTTCCTTTGCTTCCATTGACGCACACAAAATGCTTTTTGGAACATTCTCAAATCATGTTTTAGCTTTGAAGCTATATAGGACACTCGTAAAAGCAAAACTATTGTATGAGACAGTGTTCAATGTTTTTCATATTGCAACAATTCATACTTGTTTAATCCGTACACTTTATTTGTACAAAGTTTACAGTAAGTTCAACTTATTAGACAGCAAGTTCAACTCATTAGTATGCTGAAGACTTCAACTTTCCAGTGATAGTTTGAATCTGACAAGAAATATTCTATTTTCATGTTGCAGAGAAGGGACTACTCTGCAAATCCAAGCCCACCAGTGGTGTTATTCTATTCCATCAGTAGTTACCATGACAACTAGGCCTATTCACAAGCCCAGATATTCAATGACTTGTCCAGAAGCCACTTAATTCTGGAATCAGGACAAATGGCAATGATTAGCCTAATTCTGTGTCTGAAAAGAGCTAGCGCAGGCTTCTTTCCTGTACTTGACCTCTTACATAGCTGTGGTTTGTGCAGGCTCATGTTGTGGCTAGATGAGGTAACAAACACGGAGCTTGAGACTGAGGTGTGGTTGGATAACCTGATCTTAGATCAACATAAAACATTAGACTAGCTGATCACTGGCATCGTACAGTGTCATTAATGGAATGGGAACATGAGAATGAGGCTGCAAATGTAGTTTCGGGGATTAATACACCAATCAGTCATGGTTCTGACATATAGTAACTCCTCAGGCTGCCCTATTAAATGTATTTTGTTTGAGTTACTTTTTAGGATTTCCAAATTGGCTTGAAACCAGCATGCTGTTACACAATCAGTTGATTGTAAATAATAGAGGCTTTCATGAAAACAGATGCAATAGGATCCCCCCCCCCCCCCGCTAATGTTAATAACTGGAAATTAAATAATACATTTGAAATTATTTCATATTTTTACTTGTATATGTTCCCTTTCGTTCAGTCACTGCGACGTTTGCAGCGATCGACCTGAAGGATGCCTACGTTCATGTCTCCATCCTTCCTTGACACAGACCGTTCCTACGGTTTGCTTTCGAGGGGCGGGCATATCAGTACGCGGTCCTCCCATTCGGGCTATCTCTGTCCCCTCGCGTCTTCACGAAGATTGTCGAGGCAGCCCTTGCGCCACTCAGACAGCACGGGGTTCGCATCCTGAACTACCTCGATGACTGGCTTATACTGGGCCACTCTCGAGCGCAGGTTTGCAAACACAGAGATCTAGTGCTCCAACACTTAGCCCGTCTGGGCCTTCGGGTCAACTAGGAGAAGAGCAAACTCTGCCCAGCGCAGAGGATCTCTTTTCTCGGTATGGATATCGACTCGGTCGCCATGTTCGTGCAGCTTTCGAGCGAGTACGCGCAGTCGCTGCTGACTTGCCTCTGTCAAATCGAGAGCAAGAGTACGGTTCTACTGAAGTTATTTCAGAGGCTCCTGGGGCATATGGCATCTGCAGCCGCGGTAACGCCACTCAGATTGCTTCATATGAGACCGCTTCAGCACTGGCTTCAGCACTGGCTTCAGCACTGGCTTCGCGACCGAGTCCCGAGATGGGCATGGCAGTCTGGCACGCTCCGGGTACAAGTGACCTGTAGACTCTCACCCCGTGGTCGAACCTCAGTTTTCTACGGGCTGGTGTGCCCTTAGAACGAGTTTCCAGGCATGTTGTCATATCGTCGCATAGCTGGCCGCGGGGCCTGCGCAAATATGCATTCCCCCCAGTGAGCCTTCTCGCACAGATTTTGTGCAAGATCAGGGAGGACAAGGAGCAGGTCCTTTTGGTCGCCCCGTACTGGCACGGCCGGACCTGCTTCCCCGAACTCTTACTCCTTACAACAGCCCCTCCCTGGCCTATTCCTCTGAGACAGGACCTCCTCACTCAGAGACGGGGCACCCTCTCGCAGGCACCTACGGTGGTGGCTACCATCACTTCCGCTAGGGCAGAGTACACTCGGCATGCCTATGCGTTGAAGTGGAACCTCTTCATCACCTGGTGTACTTCTGCCCGATCGGGTCTGTGCTCTCATTCCTCCAAGAAGGGTTGGAGCAAAGGCTGTCTCCCTCCACCCTTAAAGTTTATGTGGCCGCAATATCTGCCCACCACAATCTCTTGGAGAACAAAAAGGTAAGTCACCACGACCTGGTCATCAGGTTCCTGAGGGGAGCCAGGAGACTAAATCCTCCTCGCTCTCCCCTCGTGCCCTCTTGGGACCTCTCAGTAGTCTTAGATGCTCTGCAGAGGCCTCCCTTTGAGCCTTTGCAGTCAGTCGATCTTAAGTTCCTGTCAATGAAGAGAGCGATCCTGACTGCATTGGCCTCCATCAAGAGGGTAGGGGATCTGCAGGCATTTTCGGTTGACGAAGCGTGCCTGGAGTTCAGGCCGGCTAACTCTCACGTGATCCTGAGACCCCGGCCCGGATATGTGCCCAAGGTTCCCACCACTCCGTTCCGAGACCAGGTGGTGAACCTGCAAGCGCTGCCCATGGAGGGGGCAGACCCAGCCTTGGCATTGCTCTGTCCAGTACGCACTCTCTGCGCTTACGTAGACAGGACGCAGTGTTTCAGGACCTCAGACCAGCTCTTTGTCTGTTATGGTGGAGAGCGGAAGGGAAGAGCTCTCTCAAAGCAAAGGCTGTCACACTGGATAGTGGACACCATTGTTTTGGCTTACCAGCAGCAAGGTCTACCATGTCCCCTTGGGGTCAGGTCCCACTCCACTCGGAGTGTGGCCTTCTCTTGGGCTTTAGCGCATGGCGCTCGGGTTACCATGGTAAGCCCCCAACAAGTTCACGAGGAAGGAGGGTTTCGATTCTGCCAGGTGGGCCCAACGGTGGTGGAGGTGGCCTTGGCACAGACCGAATCCCCTGCAAGCAGAAAGGAGGAAGCGCTGCCGGCCCACCTTGCGGGAGAGTCCCTACGAGGTGACGGGTTGGAAGAAGGACAGGCGAAGCAACTCCGGGACTTCCTGGCGAAGTGGAAGCATCTCTTCTCCGCACATGATGAGGATTATGGGCGGACTGACATCGTAAAACACCAGATCCCTACTGGGGATGCCCCTCCGAGCCGGGAACGCTATCGTCCCGTACCCCCGACTCTGTATGCCGAGGTTCGTGCCCTCCTACGAGGGATGCTGGAAAAGGGGGTTATCCGAGAGAGCAGCAGCCCGTGGGCAGCACCGATCGTCCTCGTTCGGAAGAAGACTGTTACCCAACGAGACGCCTTCCCCCTGCCGCGGGTCGAGGACTCCCTGACCAGCCTCACTCAGGCCGCCTGGTATTCTACCTTAGACTTGGCTAGCGGTTACTGGCAGGTTCAAGTTGAGGAAGGAGACCGGGAAAAGACTGCCTTCACCACCCCCTTTGGCCTCTTTGAGTGGGGGCGCATGCCGTTTGGGTTGTGTAATGCTCCCGCTACCTTCCAACGGCTTATGCAGCGCTGCTTGTGAGGCCAGCTTATGGACACCACGCTCGTCCACTTAGACGATGTGATTGTGTACTCTCCCGACTTTGAGTCTCACCTTCGACACCTGGAGCAAGTATTCCAGTCCTTGGAATGGTACGGATTAAAGCTACAGCCGAGAAGTGCCAGTTGTTCAGGAAAGAGGTAAAGTTTCTGGGCCATCGAGTCAGTGCGGCCGGGATTGCAGTGGACCCCGAGAAAGGAGTGGACCGCGCCGAGGACGGTGCATCAGGTGAGATCCTTCCTGGGATTCGTAGGATACTATCGGCGGTTCATCAAGGACTTTGCCAAGATCGCTAAACCCCTGAACCAGCTGTTTGGAGGCTCGGGGTGGACCCGGGGTTGTGGGTCCCCTACCATCTCGTGGGACCCCGCCTGTGAGTTGGCCTTTCAGAAGCTCAAACAAGAGCTGCTCCAAGCCCCGATCTTGGCCTATGCTGACTTCTCCCAGCCCTTTACGCTCTACACGGACGCCAGTAATCTGGGATTGGGGGCCCTACTAGCCCAGAGGCAACAGGGGGAAGAGAGGGTCATTGCTTATGCGAGCAGGAGTCTACACCCAGCCGAACGTAACGACGCTAACTACAGCTCTTTCAAGCTTGAACTCCTCACTATGAAGTGGGCCGTCAGCGAGAAGTTCAAAGATTATCTGTGGGGAGCGAAGGTAGTCGTGGTTACGGACAACAACCCACTGGTCCATCTTCAAACCGCAAAACTGGGAGCCGTCGAGCAGCGATGGGTGGCGCAGCTGGCTAACTATGACTATCAGCTTCAGTACCGGCCGGGTAAGGAACATACCAACGCCGACGTGCTGTCTCGGCTCCCTGAGGGTAAAACCCTGAGATCGACTTCGCCTCGGAAGGCAGCCCCGGAGGAAGGACTTATGGTGGGGATCGTAGAGGCCCCTGGGCTCCGAAGGGAAGGGGTTCCCTTGAGTTGGGGTTGGGACCCCCAACGGTGGAAGGACCGACAGGCAGAGGACCCGGCTTTGACCCAGATACGAGACTGGCTGCAGCGAGGGACTTGGCCAGAAGGAGGAGTACGGCACAGGCAACCCCGAGGGGTGAAGCAGCTCATGGGACAACGGGAGAGGCTCTTCCTTAAGGAGGGAGTCGTCTGTCGACTGTTACAGGACCCAGCATTGGGAGAAGAGGTATGTCAAATAGCGGTGCCTGAAGATCAATCCCAAGCTCTGCTCCAAGCTTATCACAACCACCTGGGGCATCAAGGGCAGGAGAGGACGACCTCATTGGTGCGGAGACACTTTTACTGGCCTGGGATGGAGAAGGCCGTAAGGATGTTAATTTCGCAGTGCCCGCGCTGCATCCTCTTCAAGACCCGGAGAGAGGTACGAGCCCCACTGATCCCCATTCAAGCTAAGGCCCCGCTACATATGGTGGCGATGGACTACCTGACGCTAGGTCAGCCTACTGACCTCATCCAAAACATCCTCGTAGTAACAGATCTCTTTACGAAGTACGCATGGGCCATTCCAACCAGAGATCAGACAGCAACCACCACTGCCAGTGCCCTTTGGAAGAATGTGTTCCAGCCCTTTGGGTGTCCAGAAATCCTTCACTCGGATCAAGGTCCTAACTTCGAGTCCTGGGTCATCAGAGAGTTGTGTGAGATGTACGGGTGCAAGAAGACCCACACCACGCCGTACCACCCCCAAGGTAACGGAGGGTGTGAGCGATTCAACCAGACCCTGTTGGGTCTGTTGGGGACGTTAGAAGTGGAACAACAGGGTAATTGGATGGCAAGTCTCCCGGCCGTAGTCCAGGCCTATAATAACAGCGTGCATAGCACTACTGGATATACTCCGACGTACCTGATGTTCGGACGGCACGTACAGTTACCCACGGACTTACTGCTGGGATCCAGCCCCGCAGAGGAAGGGACTAGCCTAACGGAATGGGTGAGCAACCACCACCAGCGCCTCCACCTTGCTTACGAGCAGGTGTCCGCCCGAATCGAACGAGCTGCGCAGAAGAACAAAAGATTATACGATCGGACAGCTCGTGAGGCTCCCCTGCTGCCGGGAGAACGGGTCCTGGTTAAGGACAGTCTGCGCCAAGGAAAGGGAAAGTTGAGCGACCGTTGGGAGCCCCGACCTTACGTGGTCCAACGACAACCCCGACCTGACCAGCCCGTGTACGTCCTTCGTCCTGAAGGAGGAACTGGCCCAGAACGGGTTTTGCATCGGAACCTGATCCGCCCTTGCCCCAACCCAGGGCCTGTAGACACCTCATCCCCACCGAAGAGAGAGCCCACCAAACCCCGATGATAGGTTGGGCAGTGGTCCCAAGGGGACCGGCCTTTGAACCTGAACTAGAAAATTTCCCCTCGCCCCCAGGACGATCCCAGCGGGACAACCGAGGCCAGCCTCCGGCACGGTATGGAGACTGGGTAGGGCCGCCACGTTCTAGGGACTAGAACGGTTTGGTGGGGGGGTATGTCACGAGGTGACAATTCTAGTTTTTTCTTGCAAGGCGGAACTAATGTTACCCAAGATTGCCTCCCGCCGGACCCATAACAACAGAACACCGGGCTAGTTCCGGGTTGGCGCAAATTCCCCGCGAATGGGGTGATAAAAGGAGGCTGTCTTTGGGGGACAAGAGGTCAGACGGCAGAGGAAGCGCGAGCGGTGGAGAAGAGGAAGTGGGACTGGCAAACGGGCACGACACTGTGAGCTGGGAGAAAGAGCACATTGACTCAACCGAAAGGAGGAAATGTCTGCTTTGCAGTAACCTCTCCCCATTGTAAGCTCTGTGTCTGCCAGCCCTTCAAGAGGAGTTCATACCGGGATACTCATCTGACTGCTTTGCTGTGAAGTTCCTCCAGCCGTAAGTTCTCTGTCTGTCACTACTGAAGAAGAGGATTACGTGCATGTATGTTCATCTGTCTGCTTTGCAGTAACGTCTCCCTCTTGAAAGCTCTGTGTCTGCCAGCCCTTTAAGAGGAGTTCAGACCTGAATACTCACCTGACTGCTTTGCAGTGAAGTTCCTCCAGCCGTAAGTCCTCTGTCTGTCACTACTGAAGAAGAGGATTACGTGCATGTATGTTCATCTGTCTGCTTTGCAGTAACCTCTCCCCATTGTAAGCTCTGTGTCTGCCAGCCCTTCAAGAGGAGTTCATACCGGGATACTCATCTGACTGCTTTGCAGTGAAGTTCCTCCAGCCGTAAGTTCTCTGTCTGTCACTACTGAAGAAGAGGATTACGTGCATGTATGTTCATCTGTCTGCTTTGCAGTAACGTCTCCCTGTTGAAAGCTCTGTGTCTGCCAGCCCTTTAAGAGGAGTTCAGACCTGAATACTCACCTGACTGCTTTGCAGTGAAGTTCCTCCAGCCGTAAGTTCTCTGTCTGTCACTACTGAAGAAGAGGATTACGTGCATGTATGTTCACCTGTCTACTTTGCAGCAACGTCTTCCGGTTGTAAGCTCTGTGTCTGCCAGCCTTCAAGAGGAGTTCATCCCTGAATACTCACCTGACCGCTTGCAGCGAAGCCCCTCCGCTGTAAGTTCCCTGTCTGTCACCTGTGGAAGAAGAGGATTACCTGCCTGTATACTCACCTGACTGCTTTATAGTGAAGCCCTTCAACCCGGAGTTCTCTGTCTGTCACCTGTGGAAGAGGAGGATTACCTGCCTGTATACTCACCTGACTGCTTTATAGTGAATCCCTTCAACCGGGAGTTATCTGTCTGTCACCTGTGGAAGAGGAGGATTACGTGCCTGTACACTCACCTGCCTGCTCTGCAGTGAAGCCCTCAACCGTGAGTTCTCTGTCGATCATCTCTAGAAGAAGGGAGTACGTCACCCGAAATACGCACCTGAACGGTCTTCCAGCAGATCCCCCCCCCCTTCCGCAGTCGTAAGCCCCGACTTGCCCCACCCCTAGGAGACAGTGAAGCTAATCACCATTTTAGATCCCCCTACCCATCTTTTTAAATCTAATAAAATACTGTTATTGAAGTCCTTGTTGTCTGTTGTCCTTGCCTGGCCTCTGTTCGACTCCCCAAGGGTGGTACGGGTCTTAGGGGTGGGTACAGCCTGATTTGGTTCGCCCCGACCTGTGACAATCCTTCAGAAATCATTCTAATAAGCTGATTTGGTACTCAGGTGTTATTAAATATCATTGGTGCTAAATTATTAATATTGGTTTATAATGGTTATTATAATTATAATGGTTATTATTATTAATGTTGAAAACAGTTTCTGCTGTTTAATATTTTTGTGTAAAGCAAGATTCTTTGATGAATAGAAAGAATAGAATAGAAAGAAAGAACAGCATTTATTTAAAATATAAATCTTTTGTAACATTAAACATGTCTTTACTGTCACTTTAGATGAATGCAATGTGTCTTTGTTGAATAAATGTAATAATTTCTTCCATTTTAAACATCTTACTTAACCCACACTTTTGAATGGTAGTGTATCATGTAAGACATGTTTCCAATACTGATAATAATAATAATACATTTTGAGCATTAAATCAGCATATTAGAATGATTTCTGAAGGATCGTGTGAGACTGAAGACTGGAGTAATGGCTCCTGCATTGTTTTAATATCATTTTCTGGTTTATCATTAAAATTAATGAATGGAGAATATTCTGTCTATACATTCTGCACAGCTGAAAGTTGTATCAAGCTTTCAGAAGACATGTCTTTTGCCATCAGTCACCTTAGATCAACATAAGTCAATGCTGAATAAAAGTGATGATTTTACTCTTAGAAATTCAGCAAATAGAAACGTTGATGCATGATGGGTTGGTAAACTAATGTGTTGAAAGTCTTGAACTTCTACCATCACAATCTCCATTTTCATCCCTCTAGAGTCTAGACCCTTTCTGATTTTTTTCACAGCGTCCTTCTGGATTTCCTCTTATTTCTTAATTTCATGAGCTCAGCATACAAAATATGTTAAATACTGTGCATAATTTCTGAAGGCCTATTCTTGACAAACTCTAAAGTTTCAAAAATGATTACTCCAGCAATTGGGCACCCTTCTATATGGAGTGGTGAATGCTGTCATAATAACGGACAATTTAGACCAGTGGATACGATTTCAAATATGGGGTGCCAAAATCTAGATATCCTTTCTTTACTTTGGCACATAATCTAGGTGGTGCCATTGGATGTGCTTGTACATTGACTGCAAATATTAAATAATATTATTAGAGCTCTATGCCAATAATAAATAAGACAGAACGCTGAGACCACGACATGATCTAAGCCTTCAGTATGCCATATTTCCACATGTAACCTCCATAATTAAGCATGTTGACGGAAGTCTGGAAAGAGCACAGATCATGCATTAAAATGATATTCTGGGATAAATACAACTTAAAATTGAAGTGTGTAATTTTTGGATGTTAAAATGCTTTTCTGATCCCATGCAGCTTAATATGCAGAGACAACTAAGTAAGCCATTGGTCAGTTAATTTCAGAAAATTATGTAAACACTGTGGCACAATAAACATCGGTTTGTTTATTTATGAGCTTTCAGACTTGGCCGGCATGCGAGCATCGGCTGAACCAATGACGTCAGTTTGGGATGGACTGTTTGATTGACTAATACCAAATGGAGACCCTTTAAAACCTTTATTTTTTGTAACTAATGCCACATTCGGAACATAAATTATACACTTCACCTTTAAACTCTATCACAAATATCTGTATCTGTTTTCAGTTGCAAATTTAACCTGTAATATAACAAAACATTTGCAAATAAAACACTCACTGCATCCAAAATGGAATACTTCCCTAATATATAGTATGCAAAAAACAGTACGCAAACAGATTAGTATAGCTCCGAATGAATAGTATTCGAAAGTAGGCAAAGTCCCTCGATGATCATCTACTTTCACCGAGATTCTGAAATGTGCATTTGATGGACACTTTAATATCCCATGAGGCCACGGGAGAGGATTTGAAGCAACACAACTGATGTCACTAGGTCACATGACAGTAACAACATGGCAGATGTAGTACTACTGAATTTCATTCATACTACCCACATTCATACACTGCATGCAGAATTATTAAGCAAGTTGATTTTCTGATCATATTTTTTTTCCAGGCACATTTTACCAATTCCAAACCACATTAACCTTAATAACTACTATTAATTTTGTCATTTGATTTAAATTTATTAGTATGATTAATCCCTTGAGATGTACCATCTCGTTTTTTGAGGGGTCCTAACACACCAAACCAAAAATAAATTAATTAATTAAAAATAATAATATTAAATACTCTATTTCAACTATACTATTCAAATAATACAATTATGAATGAATAAACAAAGTACAAATATAAATAAATACAAGCATAATCAATATAAACACCAGTGAACAACACTAAACAACAGAGACAGTATCAATGATAACATGAGCAGTCTACCTTAAAATAGAATAATACATATTGTTTAAACAACCTAAATGATGTAATGGATCTAATGTCTGAAGGTAAATTATTCCAGTCTATTGGGGCTTTAAACATAAATGCTCTTTTACCAATAGTTTTATTTGCAAGAAAAGCCTACAACCTAACTTAGTAATTTGAAGAAAAAGGTACAAAGTATTGTTGTAGGTAACTGAAAAGAAGTGGTCCCAATATTGAACCTTGGGGCACACCACATTGTTGAATCACAAAATCAGATTTGTTCCTATTTAAGGCAACACATTGTTTTCTGTTGTGCAGGTATGAATTCAACCACAAAACTGTATTTTCAGAAAGACCAATAGCGTGAAGTTTATCTAAAAGCAAATAATGTTCAACCAAATCAAAAGCTTTAGTTAAATCAAGAAAAAACAGCACCTGTGAGTTTGCCATTACCTGAAGCTGAAAACGCCTCATTAGTAAACTTAATGCAGTAGTTGCAGAGTTATTAGACCTAAAGCCGGATTGAGATGATGATAAAATATTATTAAAACATAAATAATTTGAAAGTTGTGTATACATAATTTTTTTGACAAACTTTAGATAAAGAACATACAATAGATATAGGTCTATAATTTTTAGGATCAAGTACATCACCTCCCTTATGAAGTGGAGTAATGCATGCACATTTCCAGATAACTGGCAGCTCACATGTAGAAAAAGAAAGAAAAGTACAAATAATGATTACATAAATCAGCTATTGAATACATATAAAGTTCAGTCGTCAAACTCTAATTGCAGATTGGTTCTTTCAGTTCTACGAGGGGGGACAGGAGAAATATGTTGATTAAATGCTTGAGCAATAGATAACGAATCATGTAGTATCTACACTGTAAAAATAAAATCTGTAAAAATAAATGACTGGCAGCTACGGCTGCCAAACAAAAACCATAAAATTAAAGTAAAATATCTTAATTCAAATAAAGTGCAAAAACAATAATTTTACAGAAATGTACATAAGTTTTAGTGAAAAACACTGTTATTTTACAGATTAAAGATGTTTTTCCTTGTTTAAATTAAGATATTTTACATTAATTGTACGGTTTTTGTTTGGCAGCCGTATAGCTGCCAGACATTTACCATTTTTTAACAGTGTTAAACTGTTATTTTACTGATTTTTCCTTGTTTAAATTAAGATATTTTACTTTAATTTTATGGTTTTTGTTTGATTTTGTTTTGATTGTTTTGATTATTATGATCAAACACCTTCAATAAAGTGACAGTACTAAAAATTCTGCAGAAAAACACTGTTATTTTACAGATTATTACAATAAAAAAACATTCAATAAAGTGTTAAATTTACAGTTTTATTTTGGAAGACAAAATACAGTCTGTAAAATAATACAATACATAATAGCTTTCAAATACAGATAACAGTGGAACAGTTTTAAAGTTGAATAAAATTTCAAACTGAAAAAAAAAAAAATACAAAACTGATACATTTACAAGATTGTCACTGATTCACTATTGATTCTAAAACGTGATTATTCAGATGTAAATTTATGTAAACAAATTCTTCAGAGCCCCCAGGAGGAATTGAATAACTAAAAATTGCATTTATCTTATAAGTTAGGGTTACTTATATCATGATGAGGTTATGATTTCACCTCATAACAAAATAACAAATTGTGCCATTTACTGTTAGCTTTGTATTTTCCAAATACGTTTTATATTGTTTTCCTCTATATTCAACTGAGCCCCGAGGGCTCCATATAGCTCTGATAATATATTTGGACAAACATTTACCTTTTAATTCAGAATCCAAGCTATATAGTGTAATAAGAAATATAAATCAAAACATACAAGTCCATGATTGTGCTCCAGAAGGGACAGACATAGCAGATAAAGAGCAATCCTCGTCCAAATCTCCAATAATCAGCTGGATCTGTAAAAGAAAGAAAGAAAAATACATTGATTCACTGAAAAGTCCTTAAAAAGGGAGGATTTTGTTTTTGTACCTTTCCTTTAAACAACATTTGACATTGAGATATTCTGGCTATATGAACACAGAGTCCGCTCAGCTTTGAGATGGTTATTGGTGATTATGGTCCATCAAATTTGGTCCAATGTAGCTTGGTTACCAACATTATTCAAAATATTTTGTTTCACAGAAGAAAGTCATACAAGTTTGATAAGACATGAGGGTGAGTTAACGATGAGGGAGATTTCATTTTGAGTGAGCTATGCTTTTAAACTCAAGGTACATTTGAACCAGAGTTGTGTCTTGGTGCTGAGTTGCCTGTGTTCACATTTCCACACACATAAGGCTACCGTAACAGTATTAATGTTGGATATGACATGAATACTCACTTCCTCTGAAGATCATGTGGCAGATTTCCATTCCCAAAACTTCTGGATCATGAGGGGGGAAGAAACATACACACACACACACAAATGAATATTAATTTGTTTGATAAAACATTAATATTAATTATCAACTTACTGACAGAGACATGAACTTGCAAAATGTACTCACCAGGTCCATACAAAAACTTCACAGTAGATCCAAAATCCTGGTTTGCTTATAATTCTTCAGAGTCCAAAAATGTCTGTTTCCTGTTGAATGAGTGAACATAACAATGTTCTCAGATTACTCATTCCAAAGCTCCTTTACTTTTTATGACAAGCTTGATCTTAAAACTAGCTTAAAACTTGATCTTAAAACTACCAGTAGGGATGGGCATTATGACCATATTATTCTACATACATGAGACATTTTATTTCACAATAACAATATCACAATATAGTTATTTAATTTTATAGATATTTTATTAAGAAATACTACAGAATAATACTGCTTAGTCTTCACTGTATGATATTCTATGCATTAATATCACTTGATTCTTAAAAACGCAGAAGGTCTTCTCTAGTCTTTTGTTGTTTGATTCAAATTTTGAGACAGCAGTTTATTAATCTGCTGCCCCTTTAAGAACGGATGCACAATGACACGCATTCGGGATTCCCCACGTTAACTTAAACTGTTTAACTCTAAACATAACGTTAACTGACTGTTTAAATCAAGTGAATACCTCACATGACAGGGATTTTGAGATAATTGTGTGCATTTTACCGAAAGGATAATTGATTTCGGGATCGCATGCTGTCTGAGAGAGGCGGCTTAACGTTACTCTTTATTCTTCATTCATGCATGTTTCTTTATCAAAATGTCAATATCTGTAAGTAACGTTAGTACAGTGCTACGCGGATATATTTACATTCCGCGATATAAAAAGGTAACATAATTGCAAAATCTCTAATGATAGTCACTATCTTCGTCATAGCGCCCAGCCCTATCTTAACAGTATTACAACATAACAAAACACAGAAACAGAATATGTAAATTATCCGTGATTAGCATATCACTTCAATGCACTATATATTGATGTGAGAGTAGAAAAAATATAAAGGTATTTATTTACCTTCTGCCGTCTGTTGTCCGCCATTGGTAACTTAAATGTCTGTTCATATTCATGTTTTCCGTTCTCAGTCGACATCCCACAATCAAAATTCGTCCAAAATAATATTTTAAAAGATGTAAAATGATCCATGTAATGCCATTAATGGACCGACGAAGCAGTCCTGTTGCAGATTAGAAGCCGCACCCGCGAGCACTCCAACGTCAACGGGGGTATATTCAAACTTGATCGGTAGAAGGCGCGCACAGTTGTCATTGGCCAGATTTCTAGATGACGTTCAGATTGACCAATCGCGCTCAAGTGAACACGGAAAGACAGCAAATAACCTTGCAACTATAGAAATAACTTGTTTTAAACTACAGTTAGCAAATGTGTATATTTATATTTATTTGCTGTTATATTTAATTATTTGGTGTTTTGTGGTCTGGGCAGAGGCTTGAAAGTTTCAAACTGAAGAGCAGTGCAGATTACTCTTTAAAAACAGATTATTGTTTGATATTTAGTTTCCTATATAGTTTGTTATATTTGTATCCAGAATTACAGTTTAAATGTAAAATACACCTACACTGTAAAACAAATAATAATTAAAAAAGTCAGATGACTGGCAGCAACGGCTGCCAAACAAAAACATAAAATTAAAGTAAAATATCTTAATTTAAATAAGGAAAAATCTGTAAAATAACAGTTTTCTCTCAAACTTTTAATGTAAATTTACGTAAAGTTTTTGCACTTTATTTGAATTAAGATATTTTACTTTAATTTTACGGTTTTTGTTTGGCAGCCGTAGCTGCCAGTCATTTACCATTTTTTTACGATTTTATTTTTACAGTGAAACTAATAAGATTTACTTTAAAATTACAAAGAATAATGTTAAATTGTTAGTATGGACATTGACCTTTAATATAATGAGCTAAATATTTTATTACAGATTAGTTCTGTAATTTTACATACATTTGTATATAATTTAATAAAACAGAAAAATACTGTATAAATAATACAGTAATTTCCCTGTATAAAAAATGTGAATGACTGTAATTTGTCATTAATGATAAAATAATGGTCAGGTTGTTAATTTACAGATATTTTTTTATTTTATTTTACATGAATTTGTATGTAATTTATGAAAACAGAAAAATACTGTATAAATACAGTAATTTTCCTGTATAAAAATGAGAATTACTGTAATTTGTCATTAATGATATAATCCTTAAAATAACAGTCAAGTTGTTTATTTACAGATATTGTTTGTAATTTTACATAGTTTTCAACATAATTCAAAATTACAGGAAAAAAACTGTAAACAATTTAGAGTTATTTTCCACAAAATTAGGATTTTTTTTTTACAGTGTAATTTGATTGATTGAATGTTTATTTGATGTACTAGTAATACTTTTAATTGTATTCAAAAATTGCTTAGGATTAAAAAAAAAAAAAGAAAGAAAGACATTCTTTATAATAATTAGATTTAGCATTTTGGATTTTTTTTCTTATTCAGATTTCTCAAATGCCTATAAATTTCCCAATCAGCATTAATTCTTGTTTGACGAAATGTTGTCCATGCTTTGTCTTTGCCTAAAGGGAGTAATTAATTAAGAGCTAATCCACGGAAGATGAGTGCCATTAACAGCTTTCCAAGGTGCATGGTTTGTCCACAACATTAATAAATCCCACACATCTTGTACATAAGGAATTAAGAAATATATATATATATATATATATATATATATATATATATATATATATATATATATATATATATATATATATATATATATATATATATATATATATTGTCACGGGTGAGAAATCACACAACAAGGTTGCTTGTTGAAAGTGAGCCCCGGAGGGTGGGTTTATTGACAATACTTTGGGGAATAGGTGAAAATGGTGAAACAAAGGTGCGTGCTGTCTTCATGGCTGGTGCTCCAGTGAAGTCCTCGTGCTCGTGAAGGTGGGTGTCCAGGCGTGCTCAGTCGGGCTGTCGGTCACTCACTGCCTTCTGTGAGGTAAGAGACAAAGGATTAGTGCCAGCACGTTCAGCATGAGACGGGTGTCTACTCAAGTGAGAGCGGTAGCGGCTTTTACAGCCTCTTGATGACTGGCTGCAGCTGTGACCAATCAGCCCGTGATGAGGATGTGCAGGTGCCGTGCGTTGGTTGCCAGGGCGACGCTGATATGCCCAGAGAGACTTGTCACATCCCCCCCCCCCCCAAGCGTCATTCTGGGACCCTAGGAACGAGAGGAGATAGTAGGGGTGAAACAAGGGGTGGGTGGGGAATGACCCCTGACAGACCTGAAAAAGCTGTTCACATCCGTGAGAGTCCATCGGCGTTGGCGGCCCCGGCCCGATGTCGCACTTAGAAGTGGAAGTCCTGGAGCGCGAGGAACCAGCGGGTCACCCTGGCGTTGGTATCTTTCGCCCGGGCCATCCACTGTAGAGGAGCATGGTCGGTTAGCAGGGTGAACTTACGGCCGAGGAGGTAATAACGCAGCTCCAGGACTGCCCACTTGATGGCCAGGGCCTCCTTCTCGACGGCGGCGTAGTTCTTCTCTGCCGGGGACAGCTTTCTGCTGATGTAGAGAATGGGATGTTCCTCACCTTCCTGGACTTGTGATAAGACAGCTCCTAGTCCGGTGTCGGAAGCATCTGTTTGCAGCAGGAAGGGGCAGCCGAAGTCAGGGGCGCGGAGTACCGGAGATGCTGTAAGTGCCGTCTTGAGTTGGGCGAAGGCCTCCTCGGCGGCTGACGTCCAACAGACCTTCTCAGGCTGCCCCTTCCTGGTCAGGTCTGTCAGGGGAGCGGCTAAAGAGGAGAAGTTGGGGATGAAACAGCGAAAGTACCCCGCCAACCACAAAAAGGCGCGTACCTGGGACTTTGTCTGTGGTCTTGGTGCGGTGCGGATGGCTTCTACCTTCTTTTCTTGGGGCCGGATGAGGCCCCGGCCAACCTGGAATCCCAGGTACTTCGCCTCGGACAGCGCTAGGTGGCATTTGCGGGGGGTTGGCGGTTAGTCTAGCCCGCCGGAGCTCCGAGAGCACCCTCCGCAGACGTTCCAGATGTTCCTCCCATGCCTCGGAGTGCACCACGACGTCATCCAGATACGCGGCTTCATACGTTTGGTGGGGCCTTAGGATGATGTCCATCATGTGTTGGAAGGTCGCTGGTGCCCCATGAAGGCCGAAGGGGAGGGTCCGGTACTGCCAGTGTCCACTAGGGGTAGAGAAAGCAGTCTTTGATTTAGCGGAAGAGGTAAGTGGTACCTGCCAGTATCCCTTGGTGAGGTCCAGGGTTGTGATGTACCGGGCCCTCCCCAGGTGGTCTAGCAGCTCGTCGACCCGAGGCATGGGATAGCCGTCGAACTCGGAGACTTCGTTCAGCCGGCGGAAGTCATTGCAGAAGCGGAGGGTGCCATCCGGCTTGGGTACCATCACGATGGGGCTGGACCATGGGCTGCGAGATGGTTCTATCACCCCCAACTTCAGCATTTCCTGGATCTCTTCCTCAATAGCCTGCCGACGAGCTTCTGGGACTCGGTAGGGCCGTTGCCTGACGATTACTCCAGGGGCCATCCTGATGTCGTGGTGGATGACGTTAGTCTGCCCGGGCCTAGAGGAGAACACATCCGCAAACTGTCTGACCAGGTGCTGCAGCTCGGTCTTCTGGGCAGCCGACAGGTGGGGATCCATGTCGACAACCACAGGATCGGTAAGACTCAGGGCGGTGAGCTTGTCTCGGGTCCCGTGGCACTTCTTCAGTAAGTTGATGTGGTATAATTGCTCTGCTTGTCTTCTTCCCGGTTGGTGGATATGGTACGTCACTGGTCCAACCTTCTCCACAACGGTGTACGGCCCTTGCCACGAAGCCAGGAACTTACAGGCGGACGTCGGGACCAAGACCATGACCCTGCCTCCCGGCTGGAACTCCCGTGGTTGGGCTGCCCAATTATAGTGGCGTTGTTGGGCCTGTTGTGCCTTGCTGAGATGCTCCCGGACTAATGGCATGACGCGGTCTATCCTCTCCCTCATCTGGGTGACGTGCTCGATGACCGTGCGGTGAGGGGCAGGCTGCTGTTCCCAGGCCTCCCGAGCGACATCCAGCAGGCCCCAAGGCTGGCGGCCGAACAGGAGTTCGAAGTGGGTGAAACCAGTTGAGGCTTGAGGGACCTCGTGGATGCCGAAGAGGACGTAGGGGATCATCAGGTCCCAGTCCCGCTTGTCCTCCGCTGCTACCCTTCGGAGCATCTGCTTTAGAATCTGGTTGAAGCGTTTCACGAGTCCGTCGGTTTGCGGGTGGTAAACGGTTGTCCTCAACTGTTTCACCCCCAACAGCCTGCAGAGGTCTGCTATTAGCCGGGACATGAACGGTGTTCCCTGGTCAGACAGGATTTCGGTCGGGATGCCGACCCGGCTGGCCAACAGAAACAGCTCCTGGGCGATGGCTTTCGCTGTGGCTTTCCGCACGGGGACTGCTTCTGGATACCGGGTGGCGTAATCCACGATGACGAGGATGTGTTCTTGCCCTCGGGCAGACTTAGGCAACAGCCCCACCAGATCCATTCCGATTCGCTCGAAGGGCACCTCGATGATGGGTAAGGGGATCAGCGGGCTGGGGGGAGGATCCTGGGCACCGTGCGTTGGCAGGTCGGGCAGGCTTTGCAGAAACCTTTCACGTCAGCCTCCAGACCTGGCCAGTGAAACCGATCCCGGATCCGCTGGATGGTGTTGGCCGCTCCTACGTGACCTGCCATCGGATGGGTATGGACTAGCTCGAGGATGGCTTCCGTCTTCGTCCGCGGGACGACTAAAAGTTCCTTCTCCTCCCCCCTTCGCTGGGCGACGCAGTATAGCAGACCGCTTCAGACCACAAAGTGCGGGAGAGGATGGGGCCGTGGGAGGACGTCTTTACCGTCCATGGATCTAACTTGACTCCAGCAGTGTTTTAGACGATCGTCCTCCCACTGGTCTTTGGCAAAAGAGCCCCCCTCGCTGGCCTGCTGGAACACATCATAGAAAAGGTTAGAACTTAGCGAGGGGGACTCACCATCTCTCCCGCTGTCCGAAGCTAGCAGCGCCGACCGGCGGCGGCGTCCCTGTGGCCGGCGACGACGGCGACAGTTCCGTTCCGGGCTGGCGGGCTGTGCGACGGTGGCGAGTAGGCGGCCAAACCCCAGCCAATCTCTTCCAAGCAGCAGTGGGACCGGTAAGTTTTTCACCAATCCGGCTTCAACGGGCCAGGCTCCATGGGCGGCCGCGATGTTCACAAGGCGAGCTGGAACTTGTTGGGTGTCTACATGCACAGACGTGATTGGGAGGTAACTCTTTTGGCCAGGGTGAGGAGGGCACAGATGAGCCTGGATGAGGGTGACCGCGCTGCCCGAAACCAGAAGCGCCCGGACGGGCTTGCCGTTCAGCTTGACGTCCGCCTCTGGAGCCGCAGGTGGAACGTGCTGATGTACGATGCAGCCCGCCAGCCAGGCCCGCGGGGGCGTCGTGGGTTCAGCGGTGGGCATTGGCTCGTCCATCGGAGACGGAACTGTCGGTCTGCCAACTGCGTGCGAGGTGCCCTCCAGCGTGCGTCGCTCCTGGACCACCCTCCGGGGAAATGGTGGCGCTCTCTCTCCAGCCTCCCGTTGGTGGACAGCATCCGCCAGCTCGATCGCCTCCACTAAGGCGAGGACAGTGGCAGGGTTCCTCATACCCACCGCCTGACGATGGGACCGAGGCAGGGCGCGGAGGAGGCGATCGATGACCACTCGTTCCACTACCTGAGCTGCGGTGGGCTCCCCGTCCAGCAGCCAATGTTGAGCCAACCGGACGAGATTAGCGGCCTGGGCTCGTGCTGGCATCCGACCTTTGAACTCCCACACGTGGAACTGTTGCGCTGCGCAGATGGGAGAAAGACCCAGCCGGGCGAGGACCTCGCGTTTCACTTCCCTGTAGTCGTCCGTGATCACGGGAGGAAGGGAAAAATAAGCTCACTGAGCTTCACCAGTTAGGAGAGGAGCCAGCGCGGAAGCCCAGTCTTCTATGGGCCATCCCTCACGATTGGCAGTGGTTTCAAATATTTGTAGGTATGCTTCAACATCGTCGTGATCCGTAATTTTGGGCAACAGCTGGGTTGCTCGCATTCGGGGGTCAGGTAGTGGAACCGGCTGTGCAGCCTGAGCATGGAGGGCAGCGATGTCTTCTTCAGCCCTGCCCTGCCGAGTGGCCAGATGTTCTGTTTGCCTCCCACGACTCTTCCCACTGCAGCCTGTTCTATTCCCTGACCGAGGGCACACTCGGCACGGATGCACTGGCGCACAGCTGGCCGCAGGGCCTACACAACGTATGCGTTCCCCCCAGTGAGCCTACTCGCACAGCTCCTGTGCAGGATCAGGGAGGACAAGGAGCAGGTCCTTCTGGTTGCCCCGTACTGGCACGGCCGGACCTGGTTCCCCGAACTCTTACTTCTTGCGACAGCCCCTCCCTGGCCAATTCCTCTGAGACCGGACCTCCTCACTCAGAGACGTTAGATTACTAGATTACACATTAGATTACTCAAGATATCATACTTATAAGTCATCATCACCCTTGTGTCTTTTCCAACCTGTGTAACTTTCTTCTGTAGAAAACACAAAATAAATAATAAGAAAAGATATTTTGAGAGAAGTCTTGGTGATTTTTGTCTATACAATTTGGTCCAATGCAGCTTGGTTACCAACATTATTCAAAATAATTTGTTTCACAGAAAAAAGTCATACAAGTGTGATAAGACATGAGGGTGAAAAAATGATGAGGGAGTTTTCATTTTGAGTGAGCTATACTTTTAAACTCAAGAAGGAACGTTTGAACCAGAGTGGTGCCTTGGTGCTGAGTTGCCTGTGTTCACATTTACTCACACATAAAGGCCTGTACACACGGGGAAGAATATCGCGCGCTTATCGCCAGTTGTGACGTTTTCGGCATGTCTTGAGTGTTCACACCCAAGAGATTTTAACTGGCGATGCGCCGAGTGAACGTGCAAATTCAGTAGACAGCGCTCCCGGTACACAAGTTGGTGCTACGCCACTTAACGCTTCTGACACTCGCTTGTCACACAGAAGAAGAAGAGAGACAGTATTTACATGCTTGCCAAAACCATTCACACACTTTTTGCTAACTGGCAAGCAGCATTTGCAGCTCATCTTCTTCTTTCGTCGAATCAGTGTGTGCTCGGCAAGTCCTGTTTTACTGTCACTTCAGCAGCTCCAGGCACGTGAACAAAAGCGCTGATCTCATTGGTCGGCCAGTTTTTAACCCGCTGCGTTAAAACCCGAGGCATTTTTTCTTTTATTAGGCTTTTACGCCAGCCGTTTTGTGCGTCGGTGTGCACTCTCACATTGGCGCCCTTTGTTTAGTCACGAGGCGTTAAACGTCGGCGATAAACACACACAAAAATCGTCGTGGTGTGAACAGGCCTTAAGGGTACATTAACAGTATTCCAGAAAGATACCTTGAACCATATACCTTGAACTCTCGGTTGATTAACCCAAACCTTGCTTACTCAAGGTATGCAGGTTCCAAAATCGAGTTTGAGAGTAAGTTCAGACAACTCAGAGTATGTTAACAGTTAACACACAGGACATTCTCAACAGAGCGACGATTCGATGATTCACCATGGAAACTGATGCTAAGAAAGAGCACGCCATTCTACTTCCACCTTCTTTGTTTGTTTAATTGTGATTTACGTAACCTGTTTAGTGCACATTGGTACCTATTTGGTGGTTGTGCAATCATTTTTTTGACCTTTTTGTTTAATAAGTATTTATTTATTACTTTATTAGCTGAGAATAAGGATTATATTGTTTGTTTGATGCTAATTCATTGAATGCAGATTCATGTGTGAGAAGACAATAAAATAAATAATAAATATATTTGAATTTAATTAACATTTAAATTAAATTAATTTTTTGTTATAATAGTGCTTTAGAAATAATGTGAAATGTACAGATAGATGGAATACCTGCTAGGCATTGCTGCCGGTATCACCACCTCCGGTGCCCACGGGTCAGCTGCAGGGTCATCAGCCAGGAACCACCATTCAACAATGTTTCGCTCCTTTAATCCTGGAACATCTCCTGGTGGTGGAGCAGTGACGTCTCCCTGTCACCCCCTGCAGCTGATAGGTGTTATCCTCTGCAGCTGTTTTTGTGGTTAGTTGTTCTTTCCCCAGCTCTTGTCTTTCCTCCTCAGCCAGAGCCAAAAGCTCCCCTTCTCTGCCTCCTCCGGTAGCTCTTTGGTTGCCTTCTTTAGGTTCCCTCCGGTCACTCCTGCGTCCCTCAGAAGGCATGTGCTTGACAGCCCCATGTAGCCTCGGCATCCAACCTCCACTGGATAGATGGTGGTCTTCCAGCCAGCCTCCCGGCACTCAGCAGCCAGCTCTGAGTACTTGGTCTTCATGTGTTCATTGGCAGCCTCCTTCCCCTACTCCGCTGGTATTGTGAGCTCAATGAGGAGCACAGATTTTGCCTTGGTGGACCACACCGCTATGTCGGGCGGAGAAATGTAGCAGTGATATCGACCGGGAAACAGAGCTCCCTGTCAAGGTCGACTCTCATGTTCCACTCCTTGTCAGGGGAAAACGACCTAGGTGTTTCTCTTTGCCTGAAGTTTCTTCTCCCCCCATCTTCCGTGACAAAGCTGATGTGGCTGTGGTTCTCTGCTGGTGGTACTCAATTGCTGCTCTGTCGACGCCCCTCGGCTAGCTTTCTCAGGACCTGGTCATGGCGCCATCTGTAGCATCCCTGGGAGAGTGCGATCTTACAGCCTGACAATATGTGCTGGAGGCTTGCGTTAGGGGTATTGCAGAGTATGCAGCCTTCCTCACTCCCGAACCACTGGTGAAGGTTCAGAGGAGAGGGAATCGTATCATAGGTTGAGCAGATGAGGAAGCTGAGCCTTGCTGCGGGATCTTCCACAGGTCTGCCCAGGTGATGTTTCGGTTGACAACTCCCAGGTTGTCCAGCTTCCCTGTCGCCCCTGCGACACGGCCTTGATCTTGTAGCACTCTTCCTCCATTCTTCCACCACCATCTTCTTCCTTTCTTTGTGTTTGGCCTTGGACAAGAACCGCAGCGTTTCTCCCCACCCAAGCCCTGCTCTTCCTGCCTGAACTCTGCAGACAATCTCTTGATGTTGCAGACTACTGACGGCTTAGTCAACTTCAGTTTGGGCATTCCACTTCCGGCCTGTCAGAACCTTGGGGTTTTTGTTCCTTACAGCCTAGTCAGTGGACTCTCTCAACTCGAGAACAAGCCTGTTTTTTTCCTGCTTGTAGCCCAAAATTATGGATTGAAGCGGCAGCTGGAGGGTGTTCCTTCCAAAGAGTCCCGTATCCGCGAGACACCGTGGCAACCTCAACCACTTTCGGATGAATGCATTGGCTTTTCCATCCATCTTACTTGCGGTGGATGAGGTGATCTCACTCATTTTCAGTGGCCACATCACCTTCCTGTAGAGTATAAATTGGTAGCACCATACCTAGTACTTCCCTTGGCTTTGATAGATCTTTACCAGGCCTTCTGAGAGCTGTTTCATCACGGTTCTCCTCATCTGTTTGTCCATAAGCTATGCCGTGTACTGCCTCCATAGGCTTTTAATGGGTTTCCCAGAGAGGAATGGGATTTTGTCTCCCCCTACGACAAAAGTGGTACTGTCACTGACTCCTCTTCTGAGAGACAGGCACTGTGATTTTGATGACAGGCTCTCTTGATCTTCATTCGTGCCCACTACATCAACTCATCCATCCTTTCAAGAGCAGTCTTGATGTGAATGCTGCTGTCTGAAGTAGGCTGGTAACGTCTTCCATGTACGCCCTCATTGGGGGTAGTCTCTGCCCAGATGGTAGCAAGAACAGTATGGGAGAGATGGCACAACCCATGGCAATTCCATGACTTCCAACTGTTGCCACCCGGTGGTGAAATCTTGGAGGGAAAAGCACATCTGGGAGAACTCCATGGCGTTCCAAGTTCCAAGCATGCTTTGCATAGGGATGGATCAGGGCCCGTATTTATCAAGCATCTGAGAATTACTCACAAGAACACTGCTTAGAATTGAGTAAAATAATTATCGGCTCAGAGCTGCGCTCAAAAGTTAGTTATCAAGCATCTCAATCATACTTTAAGTGAAGTGTAGGACTAAATCTTAAGTGTCAGTCTTAGAGTTGATTCACGACACTTTGCTGTGCCACAAACAGGATTTTGGATGTTGTCATAGGCATGAACCAATCACTGAATAGATGTCCTAAATTCACATTGAATGGTAAAATTCTTAAGAGGAGTATACATTCAACACACATTTGACAATAAATAACTTTCAAGACAATACATTATAATATAGACATTTGAAATGAAAGATAAACACGTTTTCCACCATGTCTTAATACATTTTTTTTAAACTGGTGTGCTGTTAACTGACCTGCCTATAGCCTAGATTTTATGATATAATCAGCCACCATGGATTCCAAAAGAAAACCGAACTGGTGGGAGGAAGAAGCGCTACTGCTTGCTCAATTAGTTGAACGGAGGAAACATGTTATAAAAGGCAAGTTCAGCCCAACATTATCCAGCACTGACAAAGATAATCCCTTTCTCTGTCCAAACGATACCGTTTGATTAAGTGCTCATTGTCAAAACATTTCAAAACATTTAAAAAACAATAGAAAAAAAGTTTAAGAAATATAACTTAAAGCAGTCCTTGCAGACATTTTCTGTAAATAACATTTAATTTTAACCAATGAACTTCATAAATTAGTTTATGCTTATGATTAAATGGAACAAAAAACAGTTTTAATTTATGTCAGTGGTAATCAAGTCTGAATCAAATACAGAAACATGTTACACAAAAACGAGTAAAAAAAAAAAAAAAAAAAGTAATAATAATAACTAGGCCTGCAAAATATATTGAAATTATCGAAATATCGCAGATGTACATAATGCAACAGCACGCAATATCTGAATGATTTTAATAGGCTACTTCAACATTGTGAAAAGTTAAGTTTAGGTCAAATAAACCTAAGTTTAGGTCAACGCATATAGCAGATAATAGACTTATGTGACTTGCGTGACGTTAAAAAGAGTTACTTGCGAAAAACTCCTTGCAGTCTCGCGCTGTCTACTGTCTGACACACACACACCGAAACGTGCGCAAAAGCTGCCTCTCTGAAAGAGTGTGATCCCTTCAGTTCTGTTTTGTGTCTTGTTACACACTCGAACTGTCAAATACAGAAATACACTGTCAAATACACCTTTGACTTTCATCTTGATGAGTATTCATGCAAACACAGTTGGTTATCAATATCAGTTGGGGAAAGAAACCGGATCCGTGCATTAGGTCTTAAACTGTGATATGAACTTCCTTTTCCTTTTTTGAAGAAGAGACCAGGAGACGTTGGGATATCTTTAAAGCAGACGTTACTCTTTTTTGAGAACCGTGCTGTTCTTCGGCTGAGGTCATCCAAAAAGTCTAACTTAAAAGCAAAAATTTGTAATCCCACAGTGACAGCCTGCTAATACAGTAAACCTGCTAATACAATAAACCTGCTAATACAGTAAACCTGCCATTATCTGTCAAACAACAAAAGAACAAGAGAAAATCACTGAATAACCTTTGTAGCATTATTATGTCTCAGTGTATATTTAATTAATGTGAAGACTACCGTTTTTAGTTCTTATTTTTAATAACAAAGATAAATTAAAATAACAAAAATAATAATTCACCCCTAGTTCAGGTGTCTTTGTTTACCTGGATGTTCTTGATGTTAAGATTTAGGTTGATATAACTATATAATACCAAGTCAAGTAAATAGTTTTTGGTATTTAAATATTGCCATTACATTTTTTGTTGGTTTACATTGATGTTAAAATTATATTGCTCGATTTGTGACATTAATTTTTGCCAAAACACTGCTGGTCACTTTCAGAAGTTGTAGCGACGCTTTCTTTTCCCAAAAAGAATGTGAAACACATAAATGGTATAATAAATATATATTTTTTTAATTTAAATAGATTTTACACACTTAAAGCAATATCGTATCACATATCGAATATTGCATTATTTAACAAGGTATTGCATATCGCATTTTTCTTCAATATCGCACAGCCCTAATAATAACATGGACCCTGAAACTAGACACATTAAAAAACCTTAGGGATGATACTGAACCAAAAAACAAAACTGTCTGAGAAAATTATATCAATCACTTTTTCAGATCTTTGTAATTATTTCAATGACAGGCCAAATGTTCAATCAAATGTTCAGCCTCCAAGGATAATTACACTGATGGAAAATCAGAGGGACTGGCTTTTGTTGAATAGAGTAGAGAACAATCACTAACCAGGAAATGTTACATCATGAGTAAAAAGACAGGCAGAACAGGCTTTCCAGTCAGAGTGTGATTGATATGTTTGTTCTTCCCGCCTGTGTACCAATCAATGATGAATATGACATTCTGGAGAACAGGGTGCACTTTCAGGCATTATACTTGGGCGTCCATCAAAAGTGATGGAGCAACATCCCTCACAATGTAACTCATGTATCAGTGATGTTTTATGAATATTGAGTAGAGAGCGCTTTCAGACTAATCTTAGAGAGAGTATTCTTAGTCTGTAAATGTGGAATGGGGAATGGGGAGGACGATTCTAATTGCTTCTTTGCTCATTAGAAACTGCATGCTGGTCTATGGTAAGTGTCAAATTATTAATGCAAACATGATGTTGTTTCAACTATATGTGAATGCCAAATTCTGTACAAGCTCATAACAGTCTTTTGAGCAAAATGTATTTTGTGTGAAAATGTTGCTTGGTGGTCAAAGATCTTACAGTATGTGTGAATGTTTGTGGATGTAAATGCATTGGTGTTGAAGAGAGGCATGATAAAAGAAGTAGGACAAAATTGACTTGTGCATTAAATAGTGTAGGCCTATTTTTACTTAATTACAAATAAAAATAACACCTTTATTCCTTTCTTCACACTTTCATTTTCATGTCTTTATTGAAAAATAAATATATAAAAATAATATATTCAATTTATACTGTTTATAAACAGTGTTGGGGAAAGTTTCTTTGAAAAGTAATGCATTGCAATATTGTTACTTTTGCGTTACTTTTTCTCACCTGGGCTGGGCTTGTTTTTGTTTTGTTTTTTATAACAAAAAAGTTATATTTTTGTGCAAAGGTAAAGACCTCTTCATACCAAAATTTTAATAATAAGCCCCAGGCTGAGGTAAAAATGCTAATTCACGCATGAACAGTAGAGGGCACAGCTCTGTGCTGCCATTCTGGATAATGGAAGAATAGGATGCAGGAGAACAAAAGTTTTACCAATACATACAAAAAATCTAGTAATTTTTGCTCATGGCTTAACTGAATCAAAGGTCAGCAGCAAGATGTTGGCCAATAAAGGTAGATTAAATGCATAAACATATTTGTTTTATTTAAAATGTATTATTGGAGGATTGCATAGTATTCTGATTTTGCATTTGACTGATTTTATTCATTGTGAGGAGTACTGAATCTTTATTGTGCAAGTGAGATAAATAAATGCTCACATTTAGTCTAGAACTACAATAATCATCATGTTTACACAACGCCTCTGCACTTACTCTCGATTTTTCCCAACATGGGGACAGGAGAGCTGTCAGTCAAATAAATGTGAAAAAGTAACTGTGTTGTAAATTTGAAAAGTAATTATTTACCAATTGCTTGAAAAAGTAATCTGATTACGTAACTCAAGTTACTTGTAATGCATTACCACCCACTGTTTATAAATATATCTATATACCATATTATCTGCTCTCTAAACAGTTGCATATTCAGGACATTGATAATATTGTGTTTAGTCACATTATACAATTTGTTAACATTTTTAAATAAGAAAATATCAGTTGCTGCATCCGAATCGCATACTCAGGTACTACATTTGAATTTGAATTTGCGACTGTTAAAAAAACGATGTTCTATACAGTATGAATATGGATAAATAATAATGTTGTTACTGTCACGTGACCAGCGTCAGTTGCATTGCTTCACTGCCATTCATAAATTCTCTCTTGTGGCCTCATGGGATAGAAAAGTGTACATCAAATGCATACTTGCTGGAAGTTGTAGATCATCCGGGGACATTTTGCCTATTGTTTTTCGAATACTATGTACGTATTTTGAGTACTAGTATTCTATTTTGGATGCAGCATGTATCTTCATTTCATCAAGCAATGTGGGATTTTTTTTTATACTTTAAACTAAAGTATACCACTTTTAATTGAGTCAAATTTTTACATTTTTTTTACTAATGTAATTTCTCTGTAACATTTTTTAATGGAATATTGCAGTATTTATTATAAATAAAATACATAAGCATTTATCTGTGCACGTCATTATTTAATTAAAATTCAAGTGCCCTTGTAATATTTAATCAAAATAGCGTCCCCTACCTCTTGCAGTGACATCTCTTCTCTTCTCTGATGATGTGAAGGACAAAATCAAGTCCCATCCTTGTTTGAGAGCTGGATCACACAGATATACATTACAATAGGGATAACAAGACTACCGAAACTTCCACTTCCTACTGACTTTAATTATTGAATTAACAGGACACCTATTTTATTAACAGGACCTATTTAACTATTAATTTTCAATACGGATCATTTTGACCCTCTTTATGCATTTGTGTGGGTTTTTTGGTTTATGTATTCTAAGATTAAATGCAGCATCGAAGACTCTGTAATGGCACAGTAGGAACACTGACATGTGGACAGAATGACTATGGGCTGTTAGGTCCCCATTAAGAGCTCTAAAGTTGTATGAATAGTGTGGGAGAGGCATGATAGGGTGAGTGTCACTTTGATGAGAAACCACCTTTGATATTCCCAAGCAGGGAGACTTATTCTAAAAATGGTTAGACACGGGTAAACATCAAAATGAAAAGAGATGCTGACAGGTTCATGATTAGGGTGGCAGATACAAAGTCAAAGTCAAAACAGGCCTGAATACGTGTAGGCGAGATGTAGCAAGTTGAAGAGTTATTTAAGTCCTCCACCCCCATTTGCCATCACTACTCTGCTCTGATGAAAGACATTTAACCTACGCTTTTAAGGGAATGGTCACAGTTACAGAACAAAATGGGGGGGGGGGGACACAATTTTTTTTTATTAATTTAATTTTTTTACATTTATTCTCGAATAATAACAATAGAATAACACGTAACATTGCTTGTTTTTGCTTACATTGCACTCATATTTTTTTGTTAATTTTGGAGGTATGATCAAAGAGGGGCAATAAATAACAATAGGTAGCTAATTATATTTGTAGCATAATCAACTAACATATCTGCATAACGTAGAAGCAATATATATCAAAGTGTCCACACCCTTAATTATACAAAATTTTAAGGCTTTATATAATGTAAACAAAAAAATTCACCCCCCTCAGGGCAAAATTTGCCAAGTACACAAAGTACAACATGTTCCTGGATCAACATCTTTGTTGATCCTGGAACAACATTCCAATCAACCAATTAGATTTGATGGACAAGTTTACAGTTTATTTCAAGTTTAGGCTTACAACAATGGTTAAGGGCTTCTATATCATTCTTATTCACCTATCATTTCCTCTGATTTTAGGGATAACTTATGACCAAAATTTAATATCACAATATAAGTCACCTCATATCCCGATAACGATATATATCGTGATATAGTACCTTTTCTGTACATTCAATCAATTAATAGTTTATATATATATATATTTGTCACAATCACCAGTGAGAGTGCCCCTGATTACCACCTGAGGGCACTCTACCGCGGACTGTTACTCCATCACAAACTACATTAGGCAAGGCAAGTTTATTTGTATAGCACATTTCATACACAGTGGCAATTCAAAGTGCTTTACACAGAAAAGAAGTTAAAATATTTGTAAGTGAATAAAATAAAAATAAATATATATATAGTATAACAGTTATACTAGAAATAAAAAATGTAACAAAAAATAAAATAAAAAACATTACTCATAATCCTTTGCCCGGACTCATCATCACTCATTGTTTGCACCTGTGTCTCATTATCTCATTACCCCATTACCCCAACCTATATAAACCATGTTCACGCTGTCATTCACTGTGAAGTCTTGTTTGTTGTATATTGCATTTCTGAGCGTTTCCCTGGTTTCATGTCTCTGGTTTTGGATTTCTTGCCTGTTCCGTGGATTACCCGTTTGCCTGTCTCTCTTGCCTTGTTTCCCTTATTGGACTGATTACATGTTATGACCTCTTGCCTGTTTGATGACTACGAGTGTAGATTACCCTTTAATAAAGCTGCATTTGGATTCTCAGCCTTCTGTCTCTGAGCAGTATGTTACAATATTGACCACATGGAAAGGACTATTTCTTTTTTTACATTTTAAAGGAATTAAAATGTACTCAATCATATGTGATTATTAATTGAATCATTCATTTAAAAGATTTATTCACAAACGCTGATTCATCCACATTTGGTCTTTATTTGTTGAGGTGTGTATTTTTAAAAAAAAAATTATAAATCATTTAATTATTTGTTCATGTTTTTGCAGTATTCAATTTAAAGTTGAAACTATTATTTGTAGATGTTTAAAATTTTTACTAATCATTTATCTTTATGGGCAGGCAACTCGGCGCAAAAAGTATCCCAAATGACCTGAATTCACCCTATTTACACATCTTTACAAATCATTTATTAATTATTTGTTCATGTTTTTTAGTACCCAATCTAATGTTAAACCTATTCATCATTTGTAAATGTTTATAAATGTTTACACAGCAATTACATAATACAATAATGGTGTACAATCCAACATTACTGTTGTTTTATAAGTTAGAGAATATATTTAATTTTTGTAAGGTTCAAGACACAGCTAAAATGTAAAGGTTTGTGTAATTTCTACACCACTATAAAGTAGCTCTGATACATTGCAAGAACTGAATGCATAATTTAAGCATACTGTTGTATTAATGCTGCACCTTTGCTAAAATGGGCAGAAAACTTATTTGAGTACCTAACAAGTATCTTTATCTTTGGTAAAGATATTGGTGCTTTGACAACAACTGGATCCTCCTACAAACTGTAATGAGGCTAAAAGCTTTAATGATCCACAACACACCTGATATTATAGAGATCATGATGAATAGATCAATAAATGTCTTTCTCTCCAACAGTCTATGATTAAGTTGCACTTTAATTACAATCCCACCGCACAAGGGGCTGATTGCAGCGCATTTTTTGGACTTTAGCACTGCAGTTGAGGTTTTTTTTTTCAATTGCGTAATTTTGCAATTACTACTTGCGTTATTGAATTACAACATTTGAATTCTCTGAACATGCATTATTTGGACATATTGAGATGTGGTGATGAGGTTTGTGGCTAACCAGCTCTTCTTTGAGGGCTTCCATACATTGCAACATGCTTGTCACGTGACAGCTGATGTCTAGATCTTTCTTAAATATAACTCTTCATCTCCCAACCAGGGCTGGTTATATGCTATTCGAACCAGCAGAGTCCCTCTGAGTGTCTCCACAAGCCACTGTCTGTGGTAGTGTAATCTCCAGCTGTCCTTGCTGTCTACAGTGCATTCAGGAATGCCCATACTAGTTTGAGCACCACTATGAAAGCACTGACTTTTAACTGGTCTTTTCATGCAGTTAATTGAAAACAGCTGGTGTTGTGGTATATATAAAGACTTGCATGATGCTGCAAAAATGTGTTAAACCGCTCTTGGCTCTATATCACAGTGCATTTATCATAGTTTATTCAGTGACAGTACTGAATAGTAATGAATTGTTCATTTTGAAGACAATAATCAAAGTCAAAAGCTTGGGTTTGCCATGGACAAACCAGTGTTCCCTGTTGAGAACAAGTCTAGCGATCCAATGTTTGAAAATGACATTTATCAAATTAAAATCTAGGTAAAAATAAATATTATTAGGTCCTTTTCTGCTCCAGTTCAGTGGCGCAAAAATTATTTTGCAAAAACTTTTGCAATTAGCAATTATTTAATTGACGAGATGGAGTCACTGAGCTGTTAATCTTGTGATATATAACATATAATTTCATTATACACATTCCAATAGCTCTCAATCAAGGCATGTGTTTTAAAATAGTACTTTAAAGGGTTTAAAGACCTAGCCCAGTGTTGTTTGATCACTTGAGTGTGAGGTCAAGGATCACACCTGACTGACTGGAGTGTGCGCCAACTAGTTCACTGTAAACATTCTTTAAGAAGAGGATTATAAAGTTTTGCAAATCCCACTTCTGTTCACATTACACCCTTTCAAGAGGATTGAAGTGGAAGTGATTCACAAAAATGTTCAGGCCCTCTCTATTATGTCTTAAAATGTAGCCAGTACACAATAGCAGGTGTTAAGCCACCAGTTATGCCCATGGTAGTTGAAAGAGATGTTCGTTTCTAGAGCAGAAAATTCAAGGAGTTACACAATTTCCCAGGCATTATTAATTCCAGTGAGGGTGAATTGGGGTGTACATTCTCACTCACTGCATTTGAGACAAGTGAAGATTTGACAGGAGCTCGAACAAAGCTCACGATCTATTACGAAAAGTTGCCACATGTAGTCATTATGTAAATGGCATATAATAGGCCTCCATGACATTTTGTTTTTGGGGGGGATGGGTTGTTACATTTATACATTTTTTCAAATGGGGTTGAAATGTAAATCAAATGTCTTTGTTCATTTTCAAATATAATTTTCAAATATCTTATCTTTCAATCCTACAATAATAATACGATTTTTTTAATCGGCATATTAGAATGATAACTGAAGGATCATGTCACACTAAAGACTGGAGAATGGCTGCTGAAAATTCAGCTTTGCCATCGCATAGGTTTACATACATTTAATTTAAAAATGTATCAAAATAGAAACATTTATTTTAAATTGTAATAATATTTCACAATATTATTTGTTTTACTGTATTTTTCATCAAATAAATGCAGCCTTGGTGAGAATAAGAGACCTAATGTTACGTACTGCTCTGAGTCAGAAGGTTGAGGATCCAAACGCAGTTTTTAATAAAAGGGTAATCCACAATCGTAGTCAAAAGTACAGGCAAAAAGGTCATACACAGGAAAGCAGTCCAAACAGGCAAACAAGGCAGGAGAGACAGGCAAAAGGGTAATCCGGGAGACAGGCAAGAAATCCAAAAACCGACAGACATGAAACCAGAGAAACGCTCAGAATTGCAGTAGAAACACGAAACAAGACTTAGCAATGATAGACAGAGTGAACATGGTTTATATAGGCTGGGGTAATGGGGTAATGTGACACATACCCCTTTTCCACCAAAGCAGAGCCAGAGCTAGATTGGAGCCAGAGCCTAGTTCCAAATCGGTTCTTTGTGTTTCCACACCCAAAGCTCCAGCTCCGAGCCAGGAAAAGTGGTTCTTAAGTAGCACCAAAACATAGCTGGGCTAGAACAGGGCTAGAAGTAAGAACCGATTACGTCAGGCGCTGGGGGCGGGGTCAACAAGACGAACACAGACTTGAGATCCGCCATTGTTGAAATAGCAGCTAATGGAGCTAACAGCTGCTGCTCGTTTGTAATCTCCGTCTATGCTAATTACGGCGAACTGCACGAATGCGTTGGATTCGCTGTGTTTTCGTTGTGTTTTAATGCCGATGTAGGATCGTAAAGCCACGTTAATCAATAGTTGTTGATGGAAGGCTTGTTGGCAGCGGTGCTGTGCAGAGACCGATCTCCGTATGATAACGAGTCCAGCGAGAGCACATGACTCCTTATGCTTTTGATTCACTCATGCGTTTTTTAAAATATTATACGTGGATCGGTCTGCGCAGCGCCGATGCATCTCAAACAAGCCTGGTGTGTGTGTGTTTCCCGCTAGCGTTGCTGAGAAAGAGGAGACGTATACAGTGACGTAAGACCTGGCTCTGTTGTGGCTCTTTAGCATGTGGAAACGCAAACGGTTCTTAGCAGGCTCCTCAGTTGAACCAACTATGAACTGGGACTAGCTCTGGCTCCGATCTAGCTCTAGCACTGCCTTGGTGGAAAAGGGGTAACAGGTGCAAACAATGAGTGAAGATGAGTCCGGGCAAAGGATTATGGGTAATGTAGTTTATGATGAAGTGACAAGTCCGGGGTGGAGTGCCCTCAGGTGGTTCTCATGGGCACTCACACTGGTGAATTGTGACATAGCCCCCCTCCTAAGGAGTGGCTTCCAGACACTCCTATAATAATAATCCTGGAGGGAGGTGGAGCGGAGGCGGACCCGGGGGTGGGATGGAGGGCCAGGCCCATGGAGCGGAAGAGGGCCTGGAGACAGAGCAGAAGACCAGGAAGGAGCAGGCTGAACAGATGACCAGGAAGGTGCAGGCCAGACAGATGACCAGGGTGGCGTAGGCGAGACAGATGACCAGGCTGGCGTAGGCAGAGCAGGCAGCCAGGGTGGAGCAGACGACCTCCACAGCAGCGCAGATGAGGTTGAAGACCCCCACGGAGGAGCAGACGACCACCACAGCAGTTCAGACAAGGTTGAAGACCCCCACGGTGGAGCAGACCACCACCACAGCAGCGCAGATGGTCTTGGAGACCCCCACGGAGGAGCAGACGACCACCACAGCAGTTCAGACAAGGTTGAAGACCCCCATGGCGGAGCAGACGACCACCACAGCAGTGCAGACGGTCTTGGAGGCCCCCATGATGGTGCAAGCTGAGCAGGTGGCCCGGTTAGAGTCCTCTTTGGACTCGTGACAGTAGACGGGGTCCTTTCTGGGCCCGTGACAGGAGGCGGCGGAGCCCTCTCTGGGTCCGTGACAGGAGGATGCGGAGCCATCTCTGGGCCCGTGACAGCAGGCGGCGGAGCCCTCTCTGGACTCGTGACAGAAGGAGGAGGAGCCCTCTCTGGGCTCGTGACAGGAGGCGGCGGAGCCCTCTCTGGACTCGGGACACGGGCCGGAGCCCTCTCTGGACTCGGGACACGGGCCGGAGCCCTCTCTGGACTCGTGACAGAAGGAGGCGGAGCCCTCTCTGGACTCGTAACAGAAGGAGGCGGATCCCTCTCTGGACTCGGGACAGAAGGAGGCGGAGCCCTCTCTGGACTCGTGACAGAAGGAGGCGGAGCCCTCTCTGGATTTGGGACACGGGCCGGAGCCCTCTCTGGACTCGGGACACGGGCCGGAGCCATCTCTGGACTCGGGACACGGGCCGGAGCCATCTCTGGACTCGGGACACGGGCCGGAGCCATCTCTGGACTCGGGACACGGGCCGGAGCCATCTCTGGACTCGGGACACGGGCCGGAGCCATCTCTGGACGCTGGTCAGTGGCCGGAGCCATTTCTGGATGCTGGTCAGTGGCCGGAGCCATTTCTGGACGCTGGTCAGTGGCCGGAGTCATTTCTGGACGCAGGTCTGGGGCCGGAGCCATCTCTGGACGCAGGTCTGTGGCGGGAGCCATCTCTGGACGCAGGTCTGTGGCGGGAGCCATCTCTGGACGCAGGTCTGTGGCGGGAGCCATCTCTGGACGCAGGTCTGTGGCGGGAGCCATCTCTGACGTGGCGGCGGCCATCTTGGCAGAGGACTCTGGCATGGCGGCGGCCATCTTGGCAGAGGGTTCTGGCATGGCGGCGGCCATCTTGGCAGAGGGTTCTGGCATGGCTGCGGCCATCTTGGCAGAGGGTTCTGGCATGGAGGTGGCCATCTTGGCAGAGGGTTTTGGTATGGTAAATACAGGACAAGGAGGCACAGAAAACCTAGGACTAGCGATCCTCAGCACCGGACATGGCGAACACGGTGTTGGGTTTTGTTCACAGCGCCTCGCTGGAGCTTGATATATGGTACCCCCTCCCAAAAACCGTTTAGGGGAAATGTCCTCCTCTATTTCTCCAACAGTGTAGGAGGAACCACTTAACGACAGTGCATAGTCCAGAAACTGACTGAGTGATCCACGAGGACCATCACGGATCAACTTTGATTGATATTGTTCATTAAGACCATAACAAAAGAAATCAATGAGTGCACAGTCCGGGAGATCAGAGAAATTAGCAATAGCTAAAAAGTCCTGAATGTGTTTCTCGAGTGACTGGTTACCTTGACGTAGACGGATTATTTGAAGTGCTGGATCCATGATGGCTAAGTCTTCTGTTACGTACTGCTCTGAGTCAGAAGGTTGAGGATCCAAACGCAGTTTTTAATAAAAGGGTAATCCACAATCGTAGTCAAAAGTACAGGCAAAAAGGTCATACACAGGAAAGCAGTCCAAACAGGCAAACAAGGCAGGAGAGACAGGCAAAAGGTAGGGATGGCTGACGCGAAACAGACGTTTCGGGGCGTTGCCGAGATCCCGAAGCGCAGATGTTTCGAAACACTGCTCCGAACTGTGATTCGAAACGCCCATGTCACGTGACTATGGCTAAATGAAGCTTCGAAGTGTTTCATCAGGTGGCGCCTGTCGAAACTGCGTTGATTAAAGTGGGCGGGAACAAACCACACAGTCACACATCTGTGTAAACCTAATTCACCACAGTTTAAAAGTGAAGTTAATCCATCTTCACCTCGTGGGTTTTTGTGAGAGGAGAGAGATTTTGTGATAGCAGTGATTTTGTGATAGCAGTGAGATTTATAGTGAGCTTTGGTTAGTTATATTTAGGCTAGATTTAAATTAGATATATTGACTGATAGGTATAGACAGTGACATATAGTTAGGATAGATATAGTGACACATTCATATAGACTAAGTTAGATAGTGACAGATAGATAGCATAAGTTAGATATATAGAATTATATAGATATAGATTCATAGGTGATATATAGATAGATATATTAATAGAATAGATAAAAATGGAGGCTCCACGTAAGAGATGCCGTACATCTGTGGTGTGGGAGCATTTCCATTTGGAAGCACCAAATAAAGTGAGATGTGTGTATTGTGATAGGCAGCTAGCCTTCTGCAACAATACATCATCCATGATGCGCCATTTGAGGAGCACTCATCCTGCCATTTTGGAGGGTGCAGAGGATGGTAACATTCCCCCTGTACCTAGGCCTGCTACTGACACCGCTGTGCCGTCTAAGCAAGGTATGCATTGTTTGAAATATAATTCAGATAAAAGCACAAAGTGTTGGGACACTGTTTAGAAAGTCTGTAGTTTTAAAAAGGTAAACCACCCCTAAAAACTAACGTCCCAATCACAACTCCCAATCGTGTTAATCGTGCTTCACTGTGAATATTTAAATATAACACTTCACACACTTAGCCACTGTATTAAATGAAAAACATTTATAGGCCTACAAATTAACCCATTGACAGCCAGTGAAGACATCAGTTTGGTTTTTCTAATTGTTGTAGTTCTAAAATCAGTTTGATCTGTGTTTGTGTGAGCATAAACTTTAACCAAACATAACTTGTTTGTTTAGAAAGGTTTCCAAATAATGAACCAGTACTTTTAATAGCTGTGCACTATTTCTATATCTTTTTTCAATGTATCTGTCTGAAAGATGGTTTCATGTTTTGTTTTGTTTTATTTTATTTTATTTTATTTTAAAAGGCAGACAGAGGGAATTGGATGAGGCTCTTGTTAACATGGTGGTGAAGGATCTGCAGCCCTTCACTGTCGTGGAGGATGAGGGTTTCATGGCCTTTGTGAAGAAGCTTGATCCAAGCTATGTTCTCCCATCCCGGAAGGCGCTTAAAACTATGGTGACCGACAGGTACAACAAAACCAAGGAGAAGACAATGGAGGAGCTAAAAAAGGCTGAATTTGTTAGCCTTACGGCTGACATGTGGTCCTCCATTAATATGGATGGATACCTTGGTGTAACTTGCCACTACATAACACCAGAAGCAAAGCTGGCAACTGTTGTACTGGGTGTAAGGAGGTTTTACCAAACCCACACAGCCCAGCATCTCATGGAGGCTAAAACCTTGTTAATGGCTGAATGGGGAATAAAATCCAAAGTTCAATGTATGGTGACTGACAATGCATCCAACATGGTCCTAAGTGCCCAGCTGCTCAACCTTCGCCATGTGCCATGTTTTGCCCATACTTTGAATTTGATTGTGAAGAAGGCACTAGATCAAACGGCAGTCATCAGTGAAATACGGCAGAAAGCCAGAAAGATTGTGGGGTTGTTTAGATCCAGCTGCAAAGCAAAGGACAAGCTTGTGGAGATGCAGGCCTTGATGGCCAGACCAACTCTGAAACTGATCCAGGAGGTTGAGACGAGATGGAATAGCACTTTTGACATGATGCAACGCTTGTATGATCAACGAGAGCCAGTGGGTGCTGCACTTTCCAATTTAAAAAGTGATATTGCTCCGCTGACAAGTTTGGAGTATGAAATTATTGAAGAATCATTGTCAATACTGAAACCGTTTAAACTAGCAATAACAGAGTTGTCAGAGGAAAAGAGAGTGTCCGCTTCCAAACTTATACCTCTGTACAGGATGTTGCAGCACAAGCTTAAACAGAAAAAAGGACATGTACCACAGGAATCAACTGTAGAATTAGGTAGGCCACAATGACCATTCTACCCATAATATACATGTCATATTGTTGTAATTAATATATATTCATATGGTTTTCTCCTGTTTTGAACAGGCTCATACCTGCAAGAAGGTCTGCACTCCAGATGTGGGGGGTATGAGTCCTTCAGAGCCTTGGCGCTTGCTACACTGCTGGACCCAAGGTTCAAAAATGTGGCTTTTGGGAATTGTACCAACGCCCAGGAAGCTGAAAAAAACCTCACACTGGAGTGCGCTTCATTGATGCGTTCAAACACAGCAACTCCTGGTGAGCAGTCTCAGTCTTCATCTAACTTTATGGAGATGGTTCATCTGAATAATTATGAACATTATACTTCATATGCTGTCAGTTTATGCTTTGTAACTAATTGTTTTAATTTTCATTCAGAGCCACAAATGTCAACATCAGGACCATCATCATCATCAACAACAACACCAGCAGAAACCCAGGACAGTTTATGGGAACTGTTTGATAGTCGTATCCGTGAAACCCAGACGACACAGTACTACAGCTGATGCAACTGTAGAAGTGAAAAAATACCTGAAAGATGCGTTTTTGCCCAGAACGCATGATCCATTAATTTATTGGAAAGAGAGAGCAGTGATTTTCCCTCATTTGTGTGTACTTGCAAAAAAATATTTGTGCATGCCAGCAACAAGTGTCCCTTGTGAGAGGATTTTTTCAAAGGCTGGAGAAATTATATGTAAAAAAAGAAGTCGGCTGAGTCCTTCAACAGCAGAGCAATTAATATTTTTGAATAAAGAAGTTTTGTAACAAATGTGACACATTGTGGCTTTATTTATTTTATTAATGTTCATTTTGTATAACAAAAAAACAAAACATATAGTTCTTTACAATGACGAGGCTACAGGTTACAAAACCAAGACCATGTAGTTGTCAGACAGATGTTAAAATTTTTTTTTTTTACATGGCTCATTGTCAAGGCAATACATGCAAGTGACCACTAGATGGCGCCGTAGAGACGGGTGTCAGATTGATTCGAAGCTTCGAAACAATATGGAACATTTGCTTCAACTGCTTCATTGCTTCACGAAGCCTCGGTCTGCCCATCACTAGCAAAAGGGTAATCCGGGAGACAGGCAAGAAATCCAAAAACCGACAGACATGAAACCAGGGAAACGCTCAGAATTGCAGTAGAAACACGAAACAAGACTTAGCAATGATAGACAGAGTGAACATGGTTTATATAGGCTGGGGTAATGGGGTAATGTGACACAGGTGCAAACAATGAGTGAAGATGAGTCCGGGCAAAGGATTATGGGTAATGTAGTTTATGATGAAGTGACAAGTCCGGGGTGGAGTGCCCTCAGGTGGTTCTCATGGGTACTCACACTGGTGAATTGTGACACCTAAAACATCTTACCGACCCCAAACTTTTGTACAGTAGTGTATATGGGGTAAGTTTTCAAAACGGAAGCAGCCATTATTAAAACTGTTCTTCAAAATTTTAAAAACAAGTAAAACAAGTATGAAACACACACAAAAGCAAACAAATACTCTAATTAATGAATTGGACAAATTTAAAGGCCCCGTTCTTCGTGTTTTTTTGAAGCTTTGATTGTGTATACAGTGTGCAATATAACATGTGTTCATGTTTCGCGTGTAAAAAAAAACAGTATTTTTAACACAATTTACTTATCTGTATACCTCTGTTTTCACTGTCCTAAAAACGGCTGATGACTTCCTTTATTCTATGAAGTCCCTCCTTCAGAAATACGTAACGAGTTCTGATTGTGCCAGCGGTTCCCGTGTTGTGATTTGACCGCAGTTTAGCGAACGTGGCACGGTTCCTGTGTTGTGATTCGACAGCAGCTTAGCGCACGTGGAAAGGTCACGCCTCTTAACGGGAGATATATGCGCTTAATGATCTCTACAGCGTCCCTGGGAAAGCCAAACAAAGGTGATTTGACTCCAGGATGAAAATAACAGCGTCTCGACGACATGGCGACAAACACACTCAAACGCAACAATTCCTTTTCTCCACGCGACACGTCCTCTTCTCCACGTGGGACAGCAACAAGACCACGCCCCCTTTTTTTGCGTATTCTTGTGGGTGGAGGTTAGTCTGTTCTACTGTTCTACTGACGTCATTTATGAAGGAAGTACCAGGATGTAGTCCAAGCCGGCCGTTCACTGTAGGCTTTGAAAGGGAACTTCTGTTAAATAAAATATCTTGCTTGGCATTGAACTGCGAGCTTTATAATTTTACAGGTATTATTTATGCTCTAACAGCAACATTATACACTAACTAAAGTTTGAACAATGGGATCACGAAGAACGGGACCTTTAAAAAATGACAGCTTCCCAACAAATGTGAAAACTTGGAAACACCTGACATTTAATCATTAAATTAATGAATGCATTTAAAATGAATGCAAAAAAATCATTGCCATGTGCCTTTTAACAGGAAGTGATCTCCAAAATGATTCGACCATGCATTTCTTTGTGTGCTCAATGGGCTCAATTCATGAAACAGGAGCAGAACGAATGTCTTATGTAAAATGTCACATTCAATAATTCAGTGCAACTATTTTCTTTAGAATGGTTTACACAAATTTGTTCAGCTTGTTTCATAAATGAAACCCTTTGTATATGGCGAGTTAAGCACATTCAGTGGACAGATGCACAGAGAAGATCTGCTTCAGGATCCTCTGGTGAACCCAGTTTGTTATGTGCACAAACTCTTGCGAACCATTTAAGGCCCTGATATACTTTATGCATAATGATGTCACACCATTTTGTTTTCTTCTTAGTTAGAGACACTGGATCGCTCACATTTGTCTCCCCTAAATTTAGAAAAGGTCTCAACAACCTCATCCACTGTGCTCATATTTTTCTCCTTAGCTAGAGAAACTGAATCTCTAGCAAAGGAGAAAAATATTAGCACAGTATATGATGTTGAGCAGATGTATATGATCTTCTAAACTTTAGAGGAGACAAATGTAAGCGATCCAGTGTCTCTAGCTAAGGTGAAAAATATATCTTTTGAAGCTTAGGAGGAGACAAATGTTTTGTTGCATATGATTTAATAGAGGAATTCATGACCTATATTTACATGCATCCAAAATGGGTTGTACAAGACACAACTTTCAATGCTAATCAAACAAAAAAAAATGTTATGCAACAACCATGAAGCACAGGTACACTAGTGTTACATTTGATAAAAGGAAAGTATTTGTGGACGACAGCACATCGAAATTGAGACGCAACTGCACCTCAGACAGCATGAGTTTGAGTTCTAGCTAAAGGTACATTCCTGTTCCTCCCTTCTCGCCTTTCCCATTCTTTCCTGTCTCTCCTCCTATACTGTCCTGACGATTAAAGGTGAAAACCCCAATGGCATGAAATTAATAATAATAATAATAATAATAATAATAAAAGAGCAACCTCTGCAAGACAATAAAGAGATCTTCCATGTTTCTCACAGCTCATTCTCATTTTGAACTCTTTTCTCTCAGAACTTTCTCATGTCTCAGTTGTGTCTAAATTTAGGAGAAACATCGGAGACACTATTGATACTAAAATGAGAGATATTTGAGAATCTCAACTAAGTCTCCTGAGCTTAATACGAGCAATCTCTGAGAAATCAAATATTCCTATAATGGAGTCTTGGAAGAGATTACAGCAAGACAATAAAGAGATGTTCTTTTGTTTCTTCGACCACATTCTCAGTTTAGACTCTGTAACACAGTTTGTTGTTATGAGAAAGAGGAGGCAGGAACCGGCAAAGGTTTAAATACTTTAATATAGTAAACACGACAGCCCCTCATGGACGATTGCTGCACATACATAATAAACAGTGGTTAAATTGGCTTTTGAGGGGGAGCCCTTATTTACGGTGAATGGTCATCATTCAAAATCATGCCGTAAAATGATGTAGTAAACAGCACATTCCAGGGCCCAGTTTATGGCCGGGCCACTCTCTGTCCATAACAGTGGACAAAGGTTTGCTACATTTTGATTGGATCTTGGTAGACTGACAAAAACAAACTGTCAAACGCCATCACACCTCTTAGAGGGCAAGAAGAAGAATTATTGTACCAAGCCCAGGAAGGACAAGACATCTCATTGGTTTCAAGACAACCACATGCAGTTTCTGCCCTTCATCCAAATCCCTAGTGTCCTGGTCTATGACTGCCATAAAAATTCCACAGGACCTTAGCAGTAGTGGGTGAAAGAAAGACCACATCCAAATCCATTCATAACTATGTTTGGAAACCTTAAGACTGATGTAAACTACACACATCCATTTCAAACTTATTCAGAGAAATAAGTATTCTCAGTGACAGCTATTTGTAATCTTACACAGATTCAGCTGTTAATGAAACAAATCAATGAATGCATGACAATCTTTTTCCATCATATTTGGTTTCTATTTGTTTAGAATATTGCCAAGGGTATTCTGATGGTGGTTTGGAAAGTGAGAAATGCATTAGTAAACTTTAAAGACCCTTTAAAGACTTCTAACTCGTGTACAGTATGCAAAGGAGTTCCACAGGAGAAAGGAGGGTGGGCCACACGGTGTGCCCCCTCTGATGCCAGCAGCCAATCACAACACTTGAATGGAGAAGCGCCAAATTGCAATCTCCTCCTATTCAGAAAAGGATAAAGGTACCATTTCAACAGACACACCTTGTCAACTTGAGTTTCTCCTGGAGAGAGACAAACAGTTCCCTTTCGAGGGAACTCTCACTGCGTCTGGTTAAGACACTTTGGGGATACTCCCTAAGCACTAGCGAATCTGAAGTCCGTATAGAAACTAGTCCAATCTGATTGGTCGTGCGTGATGACGTCATCGTGACGGCGTACCCGGAAGTATAAAGGGCGAGCCGGCGCATTGAAACAGCAGTTATTGCTCTTCAGCATAGCGCTCTCTGTTGAAATTGTCTGTCTATTTACTGTTGTTTTGTCCAGTTGCAAAAGTGTGTGAATGATGGAAATGAATGTGAGAGAGTTTAAGCAGTGTGTGCATCCGTGTCCCTATTACATTTCGGGCTCAGATACACACCTGCTTTGTGTGCAGTGTCTAGGTGTTGAACATGCTCGGGCAGCTCTCGAGGGAGCTGCCTGTCAGCATTGTGAGATGTTCACACTCAGACTGCTCCGCTCTCGGCTGGCCGTGTTTGATGAGGCCGGCCAGCTTTGTGAGCCCCAGGGTTCTGGACCCGCGATCGCTGAGGCGTCTCTGTGTCACAGACCATGGGTTTCACATAAGGACTTGTCAGCGGGATCTGGGACTGCTGCGGCACTTTCCCAATCCCAATCCTTGTCTGACAGTTCTAAAGATCTTCCTCCCCGTGTGGAAGCCCGCGCTGCGGCTTCTTCCCCCGGGGTTGAGGATCTGATGCTTATTCTCTCCGGTTCCGAGGAGCCGGGTGAGTGTTGCATCAGGGCATGCGGAGAAGCAGGAAGTGTTTCATCGCTTCATCCACTCGCCCAAGAGGAGCTAATTGAGGTTTTGGTTTTCAGAAATGAGGCTAGGCCACAGCATCACTGTAGAGCACTTTCAGGAAGTGCTGGGGCTCAGGGCAGCAGCGTCCAACAGGATACCCTTTGGCCTGCTGTACATGAGACCTCTACAGTGGTGGCTGGAAACCAAGGGGTTTTCCCCCAGAGGGAATCCTTTCTGTATGATCAGGGTAACGCGCTGATGCCTTCGTTCCCTAGTCATATGGAAGAAACCTTGGTTTCGGTCCCAGGGGCCAGTGTTGGGAGCGTCTTGTTGCCGGGAATCCGCTTCAACAGACATCTCCCTCACTGGTTGGGGCGTGGAGCAGGGGAGTTTGAGGTTGCGCCCTCTATACAGACTGGCGCATCAAATTCTCCTGTGGACCCTAGGGAAACTGTTGTCCATCAGGGCAATGTATGTCCCGGGGGTCCGGTATCTGGGAGCAGACATCCTGTCGAGGCAGGGGCTGAGGCCCGGGGAGTAGCGACTCCACCCAGGGGTGGTGGCGTCTCGAGGGACGTCCCACTGTCCACTGTGGTGTTCCCTCACGCATCCAGCCCCGCTCGGGTTGGATGCCAGGGTTCAGACGTGGCCGAGGCTGTGTCTGTACGCATTTCCTCCGATTGCTCTGCTCCCGGGAGTCCTGGAGAGGGTCCGTCGACAGGGGGTCAGTCTACTTCTAGTAGCACCCCGTTGGCCGACACGAGTTTGGGTCTCGGATATCATAAGCGCTGCTGGCAGGTCTTCCATGGCAGATTCCTCTGAGGAGGGATCTCCTGTCTCAGGCGGGGGGACGATATTCCTCCCCCGGCCAGAGGTTTGGAACCTTTGGGTCTGACCCCTGAGGGGGTCAGGTACCTAGAGGCTGGCCTGTCGGCAGAGGTGATAGAGACCTTACTCAGTTCGAGGGCTCCATCTTTGAGGAGACTGTACAGCCCCAAGTGGTGAGCCACTTGGTGCAGGGAGCGTGAGGTGGACCCAGTTAACTGGCCGGTGACTTCAGTGCTGGAGTTCCTCCAAGATCGCTTCTCTGCGGGTCCAACCCCGTCCACACTCAGGGTGTCCGTGGCTGCCATAAGGCTTTCCACACTCCTTTGGGTGAAGGGCTCTTGTAGACGCCATCTGTTGTACAGTTACCCTGTGGGGCTGGGAAGATGCGGCCTGTGGCTCATTCCAGAATTCCCAAACTGGGATCTGGCAGTGGGACTCGGCTGGCTGAGGCCCCCTTCGGACCATTGGAGTCGGATGAACCAGGGAACTTAGGATTGGTCAGTTCCTTGGTTCTTCAGGCATTACATCCCCCGCCTCACGTGACGGCGGAGTAAGAGACCTTCACTGTGAAGCACTTTTGAGTGCTGGGGCTCAGTGCAGCAGCGTCCAAGGTGAGACCTTTTGACCTGCTGCACGTGAGACCTTGACAGTGGTCGTTGGAAACCAAGGGGTTTCCCCCAGAGGGAATCTCTTTCGTACGATTAGGGTAACGCGCACATGCCTTCGTTCCCTAGTTATATGGAAGAAACCTTGGTTTCTGTCCCAGGGGTCAGTGTTGGGAGAGCCCTGTTGCCGGGAAACCATTTCAACAGACGTCTCCCTCATTGGCTGGGGCGCAGAAGGTGCTTGGGTTCTCCAGTCCTAGTTGTGCCCGGTCTCCGGCTTCACACTAGGGCAGGCACTACCCTCGGTAAAGGTCCCAAGGGCCGGTGTTGGGAGCGTCCTGTTGCCGGGAAACCGTTTCAACAGACGCCTCCCTCATTTGCTGGGTCGCCAAAGGCGCTTAGGTTCCCCAGTCCTAGTTGTGCCCGGTCTCCGGCTTCACACTAGGGCAGGCACTACCCACGGTAAGGGTCCCAAGGGCCAGTGTTGGGAGCGTCCTGTTGCCGGGAAACCGTTTCAACAGACGCCTCCCTCATCGGCTGGGGCGCTGAAGGCGCTAGGGTTCTCCAGTCCTAGTTGTGCCCGGTCTCCGGCTTCACACTAGGGCAGCCACTACCCTCGGTAAGGTCCTAAGGGCCAGTGTTGCGAGCGTCCTGTTGCCAGGAAACCGTTTCAACAGACGCCTCCCTTCATCCGCTGGGGCACGGAAGGAGAAGGAGTGGAGAAGGAGTGGAGAAGTTCTTCCTACGGTGCTGGCGCTAGGGTATTCAAGGCCTAGTTGTGCCCGGTCTCCGGTTTCACACTAGGACAGGCGTTACCCTCGGTGTGGGCTAGTGGGTACTCGTTCCCCAAAGTGTCTTAACCAGACGCAGTGAGAGTTCCCTCGAAAGGGAACTGCTCGGGTTACGACTGTAACCCTTGTTCCCTGAGTAGGGAACGAGCACTGCGTCTCGTCACCACACCTCGGCACGCCTGGAGCGCATGCTTCAGAGCAATAGCTGCCGTTTCAATGCGCCGGCTCGCCCTTTATACTTCCGGGTACGCTGTCACAATGACGTCATCACGCACGACCAATCAGATTGGACTAGTTTCTATACGGACTTCAGATTCGCTAGTGCTTAGGGAGTATCTAGTAGGGAGTACTAAGCAGTAAGTGTCTTAACCAGACGCAGTGCTCGTTCCCTACTCAGGGAACAAGGGTTACAGTCGTAACCCGAGCAGTTCACCAAGTTCTGAGTTTCTCCTGTAGAGAGACAAACAGTTCACCAATTTCTGAGTTTCTCCTTGAGAGAGACTGTGACAGAGCAACCAAGTTCTGAGCCTCGGGTTAACCCAGAGAGACAACAAAAGATCCAAGGATCTGAGTCTACAGCTTGTGAGGCAGCAACAGATACGACCATGTTCTGAGCCTCCAGCCTGTGAGGAAAGAGACATTAACAACCACTACGTTCAGAGTTTTAGTCCAGCGAGACTACAGCATGTCCCGAGTCTCCATGCCAGAGACCAAAGCGGATTGACCAAGTCCTGAGTGTCTGACCCACAGAGTCAGAAGACACACAGAGACATTTGCAACAAGGTTAAGCTCAGGAAAGCAAACCTTCACTTCGAGGTTCCTTCGTCTGCGTGTTCCAGATTAAGGACCTTCTGCACCTACTTCAGGGCCTCATCTGCGTGTTCCAGATTTTAGGACCCTTTGGTGCTCCAAGAGATCAAACCTCTTTCCAGAAACCATGGCATTTTTGTATATTATCAGTATATGATTTTCTAATTTACATTAGAGGTAATTTAACTGATGCTAGTTGATAACAAATAATCTTTCATTTATTTGTTTGATGCATAATAAGGTTCTTCACCTTAGTTTCAGAGAAACAACAGTTTATCTTTCCATAAGATAACGCCACTCTTCCATAGCCACACTCAACTTAATCACATGTATTTTATGTATCTTATGCACTTTATTCCTTTATCATTCATTGTATCAATTTAGTGGTTGTGTTAGTTATTCTTGTTTATCTTTTGTTAATAAAATCTATTTTATTACAATTGTGTCTTACTTGTGCTGATAATACAGAATAGGCTACAAGTTAGAAATCTCACCAATCTTCCAGATAAATCAGCTGACCAACTCTCCCCACTTTACATTCAATCTAAAATGATTGAACAGCCTCCTGTTTGGAGTGACTTGACTAGGGTCCCAAACTAAGAGAGGGGGAAGGTGGTCATCTGATGTACTCATAACCACACCTTAAAGTCCCTGTAAAGTCAAAACTAAACATGTGTTCTGAGTTTCTCACATCACAGATAAATGTGTTATTAACCACCCAGCCAAATTTGAATCATAAAAAAATCCGGGAAGTACATAAAATAGCTTATCTAAAACCTGAAAAAATGAGCAGCATTCTCTGCTCTCAAACGCTGGGGGTGTGTCCGCTGTCGGCGCCGAAACCACGCCCACTCGCGGGAAAGCGGCAGTAGCACACAAGACAACACTCACTGATCACGAGCGTCTATGATCACGACGCAGCAGATGTCGGTGGGACGGGAGGATGACGGCCTGGGCGGGGGATAGTCGGTTCTGCAGCGGATTATCAGTGAATCCCAGTTGTCTCCGGTGAAAGTTTGTAAAACGATCCGGTGTAAAGTCACTGCAGAGGTAGGTGTCGGTGATGATCCTCAGCTCTCTCCATCAAGGGTGCTGTTCACAAAATTAATCCACCTCTTCATCGTTTTTGTTTTGTAAGCTGTTATGCAAGTTGTTGACTATAGTAACTAACAGTACTAACAGTAACTCGCGATCGAACTGATGCGAATGTGCTCTAGTTATGATCGTGTTAGGGGAGGAGTCAGGCTCGGTGGCTCCAGTGCGTCATCAAGCCACCGTTTTAGCCCCGCCCAGAAAATCCTGAACACAGCAACGGTGAAAAACTGTTTAACGGTCTAACTTCTGAATTCAGTACTTCATAGTTCACAGTCTTTGTAATGTGTTTCAGCAATACATTTCTAACATTTATAATGTGTTTAGAAACAAATCTCAGAATTGCATTTACAGGGACTTTAAGACTTTAAGTTGATCCAAATGTGAGGTAGTTAGGGAGAATTTTTTTTATTTCTCTGATCTACACATGTGCATTTTTAAGAAGTTTGAAGGCCATAAAGTTAATAATAAATAGTTTTCAAAACCATTTCAGTGGGCAGTAGATTATTTGTCAATACCCCCCCTAAAGCTGAACTTTAATTGTAGTCTTTTCATTTTCGTCTGTGTCCCTGAAAACAGCAAAAAAAAAGAAGAAAAAAGAAAAAGTCAATGGTTCAAGACTCTGAACAGAGGACTTCAATGGTATGCATCTCTTACGGTGATTTTTTGGAGTGAAAAACGATGTAATAAACTTCATAAACCATCAGTAAAGTTTGGGAATCATTCAGACGGGGTCAGCTACATTCTGTGTCCAAAAACGTCTTGGGATAAGGTTTTCACGCTGACAGCTGTCATTGTAAGACTGTAAGCAACTCTGTTTGTTTATCCGAGTTAGCAACAGTAACTAAGGCTTACCGATAGGTCAATTGTGAAGGTTTTACCTTGATGGCTGTGGGCAGGGTGCTGAACCAGAGAACGCAGCAATTAATGCATTATTATGACGTCTGATAATTCCATGTAGCCTGGGTGTCTCTGTGTACTCTGTGAAAAATTATTCAAGTGGAATAACAATATTTTGTGATGAAGGAGACGGAGCTGAGCTCCGGCAGTGTGTGTTGTGGACCTTTGTGAAAGTGATGAAATACTGTGTTCTGTCTGTTTTCAAATCCCATTATAAAGTTTTACAGTAATTTTTTTTGGAGAGAAAAAAAATCCTGCTGTAAATTCATTGTTAATGAAAGGTCCTTGCGTCAATTGCTCATTGAAGCTGCTTTGAAAAGACTGACTGTTTGAATGTGTTCATCTACGTTGTTCTTTATGCAAACATATTCTGCTATTGTGAAAACATCACAGGTGTCAAGCGTCTTTTTAAAGCTTAAACTTCAAAATTGTCATTGCTTCCTTGTGCAGCAACGGTGTCCAATCAAAACAAACTCCAAGGGCAGGCTTGAGTAGGAGGAAAGGAATAGTTATTATGATTGCTTGTTCCTGCCTCGAGGGGCTAGAGTCCATTAAGACTAATATTGCATTAGACTCATAATGAAAGGCCCACACCTCAGACATAATCGATTCACATCAAATTGGCCTCTTTATTATTGTAATTTTAATAGTTTGTATCTGGGGTCTGGAAACATTCATCTGTCTTTTACAGAAAGTCATGTCCGTAATACATTTAGTTCCAACCTTACGGATCACCCCATTCATTATAATTACTTCTCTTAGTCTGCTCCATGTGTTTAATTGAATGATGCACCCTTTATACATTCCACATTTTGTACAATTTATAGCCTGTAATATTAATTATTCATGCTCAAATATGCTATAACCACAGGACGTCACCTTCAAAAATAAATGGGAAATGTTCAATGCTCATCTAAATCAACAGACTGGCTTTGAAAATGCATCTAACCTTTTACAAGGTGACTGTATAACATTTAAAAGAGTCATATCAAAATCTAATGTTCTTTGATCTTTTAAGATAAAAGATGTTGATGTACTATGAAAACACTTTTTTTTTGTTAAAAAGTATGATATGAACCCTTAAAATGTGCGCCCCATAAAAAAAAAAAAAAAGGCTTTCAGAATAAAACATAAATTAAGAGCAGTCTTTAAAAGGCTAGGTAGTATCCAATATAAATACTATCCAGTTGTATAGTCTAGTTTAATGGTCACTTATTCTACCATTTAACATTTTGGGGTCAGTACGATTTTTTATTTATTTTTTTAGAAATGAATACTTTTACTTTATTCAGCATAAGGATGCATAAAACTCATTAAAAGCAGAGGTGGACAGTAGTGAAGTATTTTTACATTCTACTCAAGTACATATTTCAAGTAAATGTACATTATCACTGTTTTTCTTTGGGAAACTTTTACTTCACTACATTCCAAAGCATAATGTCATACTTTTTACTGCACTACATTTCATTTTTTATTTTTTTTTACCTTTAATACTTAATTATATAAAAAATGTAGTACTTTCTTACTTGTCCTCAAGTAAAACTTTGAATTACTTTTACTTGAGTAAAAGCATGCAGTACTACATTTTTAATGGAAATTATTAAAGTATTACATGATATTCAATTTGTAGTGCAGTAAAAATTACAATATTTTGTTTTGAAATGTTGTGAAGTAAAAGTTTTTCAAAGAAGAACACCGATTAAGTACATATACTTGAAAAATAAAATTACTTGGAAAGTAAAAATACTTCACTACTGTCCGCCTCTGATTAAAAGTGACAGTAAAGACATTTATTCATATATTAACATATATTAATGTTACAAAATATGACTTTCAAATAAATTCTGTTCTTTTGAACGTAGCACAAAGAACTGCAAATGCTTTCAACATTGATAATATGTTTTTTTGAACATCAAAACAGCATACTAGAATGATGGCATCACAGGCATAAATTACATTTTAAGATATATTAAAATAGAAAATGGTAATTTAAAATATTTCATAATATTACTGTTTGTATTGTTTTCTTTTTCTTTATTTTTTTTGTCAAATAATAGCCTTAGTAAGTATGAGACTTCTTTCAAAATCATTAAAAAATATCACTGATGCCAATATTTTTAATTGTAGTGTAGCTTTTTCCAGACTTTACCTCACTGACTGGCTGTTGAGTCTATAATATGGATGATTCAACATTGTGAATGTCAAATAGATCTTTCAGTCTCATTCTCCTTGCTATCAACTGTCCAGCTTGGATCAATCACAATCTCTTCACTTCCTTTTTTCTATAATGTTTAAATGTCAAGGCACTCTCACTGGTATGAAAAAGTATGACAGCATAATTCCTCACCATCAATGCAAATCTGTAGAGTTCACATGAATTATTGCTTTAGCCTTCAACATGTGTTGAACTCAGTGTGCTTAATAGTTGTGAGACTGTGCTTTTTTCTCTTATTATGTAATCAAATATTTGTTTCATTTTATAATTTATGTTCACAATTATAGCTGTTTGTTTTTCTTGGCTGTGTATTATGATTTCATGATGACCCGTTGAAATTTAAGCATGGCTAATGAGACAGTCCTTTAAGAATGAAAGCAGACTTGCTCTTGCTGATTCTGGTGAATTTCTGATACAGATATAGATGCCAAGAAACTGCTAAAACTGAATCAATGTAAAATATTAAGTGTGCCCATGGTCCACCCAATACAATCTTATGGCAATTTGTAACTTTTTTTTGGTAGCCTGACGTCGTCATAGTCAGAGTCAGAATATGAGTCTGATAATGTTCCATTGGGCTGTGATTATGGGGCGAACCAGGAAAGAAATTGCCTCTGCTCTCAACTGGATAGACCTACAACTAATCAGAGTTACGTGTTGAGTGACGCATAGTTGTCAACTCAACTGCAAGCAGGCTGGAAGAAGTAGAAGAAGAGGATGAGTGTAAACGATCTTTTCCGGTGTTGTAAAAATAATTTAAGGATACACAGAGTACTTACCAACACGATCATCATTTTTGAGAGAAATAGTAAAAAAGTGCTCTGTTTAGGATTAGAACCAGTGTTCATTTCGTTGACGAATACATTTTTTCAAATAATAAATCAATCAACAACCTTTTTTCCCTGATGAAAACGAGACGATAACTAAATAAAAACTAGTGTTGATTAACAAAAACTATAACGAAAATCAACTGTCATTTTTGTCAACAAATAAAAACGAGACGAAAATGTTAGGGAGGGACAATTAGGGAAGAGATCCAGTCAGAACTGATGTCCCATGTAACAGATGCGCACATTTGAGTTGAGCTGATCTAATCGCTGGAGAACACAGCGCTGTTGTGCTTCTACAGGCTCATCCCCAATCCAGCGCTCCAGAACGGCTCACAATCAATCAATAACACACATTTATGCCAGGCAATTGTTTATGAACTAATGCTGATGAATAATGACAACGTTTTAGACGGTTGTAACAACGCATATTTTATTTCCTTATCTGAACTTGAATGAACTCCTACAACTGCAATAGTAAGGCGAGATTTCAAAATAAGAGTCAATGTGTATTTCGAGCTTGTTTGTAATTAAAAGTCACGCATTTTTGATGCTCTTTAATGTGAAGACTCATCACTATAGGCGCGTCAATTCAAGCGGCCGCGGCGCGCACGCGCATGAGTGAACACGATCATCTCTTCCAGAAGAATAAACATGAATTAATATCTTAAGGTATGTTGAGGATAACACTTACGCCGCATTCACACGGGGCGTCGGCGTCAACGCTTCTCGTTTACTTTGAATGGGTGACGTCATGCGTTGCCGAACTGAATTGTGGGTTCCGTCGCGGCGCTTCACTCGCGTTACAAGCGGCAAAAGTTGAAGATTTCTCAACTTTTCAAGCGCCAACGCAGGCGTCATCCAATCAGATCACCCTATGCAAATATCCTAGAGCAGACGCTAGCCAATCGCGTTCGTTTAAAACACCGGTGAATGAAGAGTGAATGAAGAGTGAAGAACGATCTAAAATGGAGGAAAAGCTAATAATTGCGGTGGGTAATCACCCGGTCCTTTACTACCAATCATTATTTACATACCGGGACACAAACTGGAGAGACCAGGCCTGGAGAATCTGGAATGTATCATGCTTGTATTCCGTCCGTGCTCTGTTTATCATTGAATGACAGGCAGCATATCATATCATATCATGTGTGGTTCAAATAGGCGCTATCCCCCAGCCAAATGAGGAATCAAATATTAAAGTGATCAGTTTTCATACACAAAATAGTCTCACAGACTAGCTGTCAAAAAAGGCGCTTTTTTGTGTTGCGTTGTGGTCCAAGCGGCAAGTATGTGATTAGCTGTTGTCACTATGACGGTCACGTCAGCACCAAGCTTCAGCCACGCCCTCCGTCAAGCGTTGACGCCGAAGCCCTGTGTGAATGCGGCGTTACTGAAACGTATCATATGTCATGTAATCGCTTAATCAGTATTTCAATCGCGTCAAACAGCTTGTAAACAATGTCACGCAGCATCATTTACCTCAGTAGTCCTTCAGTGTCCACAGCTGTTAATTCACTAATTCACTAGAGAAATCAAATCTTTCACTAAATATGCACTATATTAGCCTATATATATATTAATTCTACTTAACATGTTAGTAGAATAGTAGAGTCTTGATTATTTAATGCTATGTTTAGATAAATCTGTCATGAAAATGACAGTCACTAAGATTATATTTCAACAACGAATTGGAGAAAAAACCTAATTTTATAATTAGATTTAGGAGTTAATGCAAAAACTGCCTTATGTGACGTTTACATGTTTGCACACAATGTGTTATTTGAGTGTTGATTATCCTATAACTAAACATGAATATCAGCTGAATGGCTCATAGATTGGGCTGTTAACCTTTAATATTATAATGTTCAAGTAAGGGCTCCCTATATAGTTTACAGCATTATCTTTAAGAAACTTTTAGTTATAATTTAATTCATTTAAGGACAGACACCATTTTTTCAGTAAACCACTGTTTATTAAAAAATAAATAAAAAGCCATTTCTTAAAACTGCTGTACCGAACCGTGACTTCAAAACCGAGCTACGTACCGAACCATCAGTTTTGTGTACCGTTACACCCCTACAATTTAACTAAACTCATTAGATTTTAGGAGACTAAATCTACTGTAGATTTAGTCAACTAAAATCTTGTGATATTTAGTCGACTAAAACTAGACTAAAACTAAAAACAATTCAGGTGACTAAAATATGACTAAAACTAAATCAAAATATGCTGTCAAAATTAACACTGATTAGAACGAATTCAACCCAAGTGCTCTATGGTGACGTGGATGATTACGTTACTGATTACGTTATCTGTCCATCAACGTAAAGCCAGCCCTGACAATTTGATTGGTCCAAACATCCCGTTCGAGCATTTCGAGCATGAATTTATATAATCCCATTTGTACATTTCGAATGATCTGGTTACACCCAATTGACGGTGATGTTTATTTATTAATCAGCGCTCAAAAAAATAACTTGGAACAGAGTGTTCTAACAGGCCTTTTTAAATTGCACATAAGGCACTAAAGTCAGTTTTTATATAAACTTTTTAATGCTAGAATTAAGATTTTACTCCAATTTAAATGGTGGCAGTAATAACTTATGACATTTATTCAAACATACAATAAAGACATCAATAACTGTAACAGTTTGGTTGTGGTCAAGAAGCACACAGTGACAAAGAAGATAAATTAAATAACATAGCTTTTAATCACAAACACAAAGAAGATTTAGGAGAAGGACAAACAATTGGGTAAAAACAGAGGCCTTAAATGAACAGAGAAAACAAGATAATTAATGAACACAGGTGGCAACTAATGAACTAATCAACAACAGAGAAAACTAGGTCACAGAGGGCAGAACTAAAAACACAAAAGATCAGACATGTGACAATAACATGTTAAGTATAAAAATATAATGAATATGTACTGTAAAACAGTAAATTTAGCAACATGCTCTTCTCTAGAGTTCGTTTTTCTACCTAACGGACATGCTAATGGTGTAGAAACTTAGAAACACTCAGAAAGTGCTAGTACATTTCTCAAACAGTTACAAAGTACAGAGTTTTGTAGTAGAAAACTTCTCGGGTTATATATATAACCCTTGTTCCCCGAGAAGGGAACGAGACACTGCGTCAACGTGTGATGACACTTTGGGAACGCCCTCAGCGTTACGCATCTGAAGTATGAATGAAATCAAGCCAATCTGATTGGTGGTGTGTCATGACGTAGTAGATGACGGCATACCCGGAAGATACAAAGGGACGCTGATGCAAACACACGGCAGCTTTACCGCGATGAAGCGTGCGCTCTGGCCGTGATGGGTGTGGCGACGAGACGCAGTGTCTCATTCCCTTATCGGGGAACAAGGGTTATATACATAACCCGAGACGTTCCCCTTCGAGGGAACTCGCACTGCGTCATCGTGTGATGACACTTTGGGAACGTTAATACCCACTATGCCACACCGACATCACCCACGTCCCAGTGTGAAGCTGGAGACCAGGCACACTTAGGACGCAAGCACTCTAGCACCAGGCGTCACCGGGAGGTGCAGACTATAGAACCGAATGAAGGTGTGCGGGGTAGCCCACCCAGCCGCCTCGCAAACCTATTGAAGTGAGGCACCAGAGAGGAGGGCCACCGAGGAGGACATGCTCATGGTGGGATGAGCCCTCACAGCCATGGGTGAAGGCAGATTGCACTCCCTATAAGCTGTGGCTATAGCCTGGACGATCCAGTTGCTGATCGTCTGAGTAGACGCAGGCAGCCCTCTCTTGGGTGAGCCAAAGCACACCAACAATTGGTCTGACCTTCTCCATTGGGAAGACTTCTCCAGGTAGATTTTAAGTGCTCTGACAGGACAGAGCAGGTGAAGTCTCCCCTCTTCCGCCGTCAGGTGGGGAGGAGGATGGAAAGCCTGAAGAACCAAAGACCGAGCCACCTGAGATGGCACCTTGGGCATATACCCCGGTCTAGGGTGCAAGATGGCCTTAACTCCGCCAGGGGAAAACTCCAGGCAAGTTGGCATAACCGCCAAGGCCTGGAGATCTCACACCCTCTTGAGAGAGGTAATGGCAAGGAGAAAGGCCACCTTGAGGGTCAGGTTCTTTGGCTCAGCCTGCTCCAGTGGCTCGAAGGGGGCCTCGGCCAGCCCTTCAAGTACCACCGCCAGGTCCCAGGTTGGGACTCTGGAATGAGCCGCCGGCCTCATCCTCCGGGCCCCACGGAGGAACTGTACAACCAGAGGGTGCTTCTCCAAGGGTCCCTCACCTAAAGGTGCGTGGAAAGCCCCAAGGGCAGCCACGTACACCTTCAGGGTGGACGGGGTAAGACCATAAGAGAAGCGATCTTGGAGGAACTCCAGCACTGAAGCCACTGGGCAGTTAACTGGGTCCACCTCACGCTCTCTATACCAAGTGGAAAAGACGTTCCACTTGAGGCTGTACAGTCTCCTGGTTGAGGGAGCTCTAGAGCTGAGCAAGGTCTCGACTACCTCTGCTGACAGGCCTGCCTCTAGGTACTGAGCCCCCTCAGGGGCCAGACCCAGAGGCTCCATAACTCCGGCCGGGGTTGAAATATTGTGCCCCCTGCCTGCGAGAGCAGATCCCTTCTCAGACGTCTGCACCAAGGCATCCAGCCCTAACGGGCTGGATCCTTGAGAGAGAACCACAGTGGACAGTGGGACGTCTCTCGAGACGCGAACAGGTCCACTTCCACTGGGCCGAATCTTTTGCACATGGTGTCCACCACCTCTGGGTGGAGCCGCCATTCCCCGGGCCTTAGCCCCTGCCTCGATAGGACGTCTGCTCCCTGATTCTGGTCCCCGGGGATATACATCGCTCTGAGAGACGATAATTTCCCCTGGGACCACAGGAGGATTTGATGCGCCAGTCTGCATAGAGGGCGGGACCTCAAACCCCCCTGGTGGTTGAGATACGCAACAACTGAGGTGTTGTCCGAGCGTATCAGGACATGGTGGCCGTGGAGGTCCGGGTAAAAGCTCCTGAGAGCTTTGTAGACCGCCAGCATCTCCAGGCAGTTGATGTGCCATGAAGAATGCCGGGTCTCCCACAGACCTCTCGCAAAGCGGCCGTCCATGACCGCGCCCCAGCCAGTGAGGGAAGCGTCTGTTGAAACGGCTCTCCGGCAACATGACGCTCCCAACACTGGCCCCTGGGACAGGAACCAAGTTTTCCGCCATATGACGAGGGAACGAAGGCATTTGCGCGTTACCCTGATCATACGAAACGGATTTCCCCTCGGGGAAAACCCCTTGGCCCTCAGCCACCACTGTAGGGGTCTCATGGGCAGCAGGCCAAAAGGTATCACGTTGGCTGCTGCTGCCATGAGTCCCAGCAGTCTCTGAAACTGCTTCACAGTGAGGCTGCGGCCTGGCTTCACTCTTGAGACCATCGCCAGTATGGACTCCACGCGCGCGGGGGATAACTGAGCCCGCATTGACGTGGAGTCCCATACGACTCCCAGGAACGTAGTCCGCTAGGAGGGCGTCAACACGCTCTTCTTCGTGTTGAGTCTCAGCCCCAAGCACCTTATATGGGCCAGAACGACATCTCGATGCCGAACTGCCATATCGCGCGACCTGGCCAAAACCAGTCGTCGATGTAATTGAGTATACGGATGCCCTGGAGTCTCAGAGGAGCCAGTGCTGCATCCATACACTTCGTAAAGGTGCGAGGGGAGAGTGCCAGACCGAAGGGAAGAACCCGATATTGGTACGCTTCGCCCCCGAAAGCGAACCTTAGGAACTTCCTGTGACATTGAAGGATGGAAATATGGAAGTATGCGTCCTTTAGATCTATCGTGACGAACCAGTCCTTGGACTGGTTCTGACTCACGATGGCTGGAATTGTGAGCATCTTGAACCTGAATCTCCTCAGAGACCGATTCAAGAGCCTGAGATCTATTATCGGACGCAACCCCCATCCTTCTTGGGAACAATGAAGTACCGGCTGTAGAGGCTGGTCTCGGGTGTTAAATGAGACTCGTTCTCGACCCCCTGAAGCGGCTGACCGGCAGGGAGAAGCCGAGAACGGAGCTCTATGGTCCAGCCGCAGCTAGGACCGCTTTGTGGTAGCCTTCTTCGCCTGAAGGACGGTCCTCAGATCAACCCTAGGCTCTGAAGGCTTACCACGAGAGCACCGCCTCTTTTGCCAAGCTCCCTCAGGAGGGGCGCGAGAAGCGACACTCTCTTTTTGCGAGGAGGAGCTACCTGACGGCTGAGGCTGCCTTTGCTGGACAGCCTTCCCCGAGGAGCCAGAACGGCGAGGGAGGTACTGCTGGTAGGCCGCCGCCTGCTTTTTCATCTCCTGGAACCTCTCGACCATGGTGTTAACCGCGCCGCCGAAGAGGCCAGAAGGCGAAATCGGGGAATCGAGGAGAAAATGTTTCTCTCTCTCTCTCATCCCCGACAGGTTTAACCAGAGATGTCTCTCTGCGACCACCAGACCAGCCATGGAGCGACCGATGTTGCGGGCCGTCTCCTTGGTGATCCGGAGAGACAAATCGGTGGCCTTCCGCAGCTCCAGGATGTCGTCCGGAGACGGACCCTCCCCCTCGTCCAGCTCCTTGAGGAGGTCAGCCTGATAGGCCTGCAACACCGCCATAGTGTGCAGACAACTACCAGCCTGCCCAGCCGCCATGTAAGCCCTACCCACCAGCGCCGAAGTGTTCCGGCATGGCTTGGTGGGTAGCACCGGGGCCTTGAGGGACGAAGCGGCCTCGGGAGAGAGGTAGCTCGCGAGAGCATCCTCCACCCGAGGCAGCGTCCCATAACCCCACTCGGCCACCCCCAGCACATTCCCAAATTCAAGTGCTTGAGGGGAGGAAAGTCTGGCCGAGTAGGGTTTTTCCCAGGATCTACACAACTCATTGTGCAGATCCTGGAAAAATGGCAGGCCCCGGCGTGGAGGTTGAGACCCACGCTTGAAGAACCTTTCATCCAGCTTACTGGGTGGCTGAATTTCAGGCTCTTCCTGTGGCCATTCAATGTTTAATTTGGCCACAGCGCGGGTCAAAACCTCCACTAGCTCCTCCTGAGCGGGTGCGTGACGCGATGGCTGAGCTTCCACATCACCCGCCTCGATGCTCCGCCCATCCGACTTTTCGGAGCCGGACAGCTTAAGCATCGGGTTCTTCGCCTTGCGGGAAGAAGCCGCATCGCGGGCTTCCGCACGGGGCGGGAGAACATCGGAATCCTCGGACGAGGATAGGGAAAGTGCCTCAGCAGTCCCATATCCCGTTGCGAGGTCCCGTTGCGATCCCTGGGGCTCGCGGGCTTGGCCGGTCTCATCAAACACGGCCAGCCGTGAGCGCAACACCCTGAGCGGTAGCAATTCACACTCGCTATAGACGGCTCCCTCGAGAGCCGCCCTAGCGTGCTGCATGCCCAGGCATTGCACACACATTAGATGTGTGTCCGTGCCCGAAATTAAACGCGGACACGGATACACACATCTCTTAAACTGAGCCATCTCACTTGCTTTGTGTAACGTTGGTAGACAAACAACACCAAATAGACAGAGACAAAAACACAGAGCGCTTCAGCTGAAGAGCGAAAAGCTGCCGTGTGTTTGCATCAGCGTCCCTTTGTATCTTCCGGGTATGCCGTCATCTACTTCGTCATGACGCACCACCAATCAGATTGGCTTGATTTCATTCATACTTCAGATGCGTAACGCTGAGGGCGTTCCCAAAGTGTCATCACACGATGACGCAGTGCGAGTTCCCTCGAAGGGGAAATAGTATTTTCTTGTAAAATGTACTCCACACTCTAAAAAAAGAATGTTTTTGAGTTATGACAACGTTGAGTGAATTTACATTCAACCAACAAGTTACATTCAGTTAGACATCGAATAGACAAATAATCGAATTTGGACTGACGGTGTGAACAGAACCTATGTAACAAGTTTTCTCATGAGATCGGGTTGGTTTCTTGATCTGGTCAGCTCTGAACTGATAGGCTGGCTATTCAGATAAAACCTAACCTATATCTGCACAGAAACTACAATTGGAAACGTCACAGGGCGTTGAGGTGACTTTGAACTGAAGTGAAGTGGGTGAAGGCTGGATGACTTGTGTATCTCTGGGTTTAGTGAATCAGATTGGGTTCATTGTTATTAGCATTCTGAGCGAACACAGTATAGAGACGTAAGTGATAGTAGACGCAGTGCTTTAATTTATTTTTAGCAGGATTTATGAGCACAATAATTACGTCTATGGGTCTAAACTTAAGATATGCAGTGATGTGCATAAATCGATAAGACGTGCAAAAGAAGTGTACATTTTACATAGACATAGAATGTTCTCTCCAAGCCACCCACCCACACATACTTACAGTGAACGGGCTACCCGACTGAGCAAGAACAGATGACAGAATCTGAATAATGAGCTCTCCACATGAGCAAATTACAGTTCAAAATTAACTCGGAGTACCCACAAAATCAGTCCCTCTCATTCGAGACAGATACCAGAACTAATGTCCATGTTGGCTGGAGACTGCTTTATCATCTCTCAGAATGAACTACACAGGCTCAAGCACTCTTTATATGGTGCTCTCTGAAGACATGGGCACATTTACACAATCTCTTCAGAATGGGAAAATGCAGGATTTGGGTCGGTCTATCTTTCTACTTGTCTGTCTGTCTATCTGTCTGTCTATCTCACAATTACATTCTTTATTGTGTTACTCTTGAGGCAAAAATAGACTTCCTCAACAAACACCCAAAATGAAAATTAGCCCATGATTTACTTACCCTCAAGTCATCCTAGGTGTATATTACATTCTTCTTTCAGACAAACACAATCCGGGTTATACTAAAAAACGTCCTGACTCAACTCTTGAATGTTAGTTCAAGGAGCATAAAAGAGAGCCTATGCTAGAGGCTTAGCCGACTAGCTAGATTCTGGAAAGCTGGGGGCTACAGCGCCCTGCTTCCTATTCACAAAGTGAAAGAGGCCTGACACAGCCAAGGGATAACTGCACCGGGGAGGCCTTGAGGATAGCCTATGACCCTAGCTGCTATCTACTCTGCACCTACATCAAAAAGCATTTAACCTAATGCAGAAAGGCATGCCTTGGCCGGACGACTCTGTAATGGGAGGAGGCCAGAACCAGGGATATTAGATGCCAGCTGGTTGATTAAACCTGTGGCTCTAGCTAAGGAGCCTACTTAGATAATGAGGGCCTGGGGCGAGAATGCATAGCAGAGAATGCATAGCAGACGTCTCCAAGTATCCCTAGTACTAGCCTAGGCCAGCTATCGAGGCTGCTCTTGTGAGGGCCAGCACAGGAGTGGAGGCCGACTCACTCACTCTGTGTGTACAACAGCTAATGTGACCTACGTGATGGCCAGTCTATCAGGAGCTCAGAGGAGCAAAGGCTCAACCCAGGTAAACAATGTCATGGCGGCCCAGAGGGCCGACACCAGACATCTGATCTATCTGAAGTTCACAAGTGCTAGTCTCAATACATTGACTCTCTGAACGAGAAGAGACATCTACCATGAGGTGGCTAACACCAAAGGCCAGTGCTTGAATCTAGAGCTTGACAGAGCGGTGGCCTTAAAACAATGACTCACAGTCTGGGAAGAAGCCAACACACTCAACACAGAACTAACAATGTTTGAAGGTCAAATGAGCGATGGCCTCACCAGTGAATTTATACAAAAAAGAGAAGCCAACACACTCACTAAAATGGACCAAAAAAGGAACTACCCCTTATCATTCTAGCCAACATACAATGGGAACTTCAGGGCCATATTGTTACATTTCACACCTGCCTAACATCCCCCTACAGCTTTCCTACAGGGAACTGAGGTCTACTATAAAAAAATAGGACCTACCAAGCTCATACCTGCGGCTCCCAGAATGGAGGCCTACCACCCTTTCAAGCCTGAAAAGGCACACTCACTACCAACCCCGAAGGCATCTCATCATAAGCCCAGTCTAAGGCCTGATGTAAAACATGCCTGGGGGAAATCGCAGGAGGAGGAAGAAGAGTGGAGAGGATAGCCTCGGAGGGAGGGTATTTCTAACTGATGCTGGACGCATCTATGCTGAATCACCTCTCTCAGAGCCCTCTTCTTCCTGGAATCATGCCTTCTCTGCGACTTGCTCCTAGGTGGAGGAGGCACACGAGAGGCGATGCTGGACTTCTGGCCCTGTCTCCGATACTCGAACTGGGATGGGCCTGGACCTTCTGCCTGTCTGGGCGTGGATTCGGACCTCAACGTATGCAGTATCTAAATGCTGCCGAGCAAGCCTTCATTTTTACCCAGTAATTCAGCGATTGCGCTATAAACAAACAGTCCCTGAAGACGAAAAGAGTACGACATGTTCTCTAGGCGCCCCTTATACATTTCCGGGTCGCACTAGTAGTAACGCTATAGCCTGTCGCTGGCCAATACAATTGCCATGATTTGATTGTGTTTTAGACATCAGTCACGCCTGAGGTGTTACACATAGCGCCATCGACACAGTGCGAGTTCCCTTTCAAAAGGGAACAATGCATAGTCTTTACTGAGTAAATTAAATCTACATTTATTCTTATTAAAGTTACAAAAGTGATTTAGTCAAGATCAGTGACAGATTTTCTCTCTCTTTTTTTGTTGTTGTTTGATTAACATTAATAATAAAAGCAGGTACATTTGGATGCTGTCACTTTAAGACTGGCTGCATGGATCCATTATAATTGTGTATTGTTATTTCTCAATTTCTCAGTTCATTCTTAAGTGTTTATGTTCACTTGAGACATAAATTACTCTGTTTACTGTTTACATTTTTTACGGTCACCAGAGTAACATTAAAGAGGGTCCCCCAGCACTTAGTGCCCTATGCGTAGCGCATTATGGCACTGGTAACCGCAATAGAGATGATAGTCCAAAATCTATACTGGTTGACATATTTCTACCGGTTAATTGTGTCTACGGGTATATCGCCCACCCCTATCTGTCATACATGTTAGCCGATGCTTGCCAGTGAGCATGTTATTTTATGAGGAGTTGTGCTAATATTGTTTGTAATAAAAATGATGAAGGTTTCACACTAGCAATCAAGGTCACAAACTGGACCTGAGATGTTAGTCTCAAGCTAAAAAAATAAACCCCCATTAACAGCACTTGACAGACAGATGGCATCCGTCCCCATGTGTCATCTTGAACTGCCCTCTCGGTGCCTGATTTAAAGTCTGATTTACATTTGGTTCAGAGCATGAAAAATCCTCTCATGCCTCTTTTTCAACCAAAGGGTTATTTATAATTGTATAGCGGCAGATTTTTACAGAGAATTTAGTGATGAAGTGGAGTTTTTTGCTACTGGACTAATGCCTTCCTATCACATGTTCCATTAGACAAGATTGGAAGCAGCAGGAATTTTAATAGACAGGCTGTGGTCGAGTGATGGGAGAATGTTGGGTTGACATCGCAGTAACCCTGGCACACATGCAAGTTATTCGGTAATGTTTATCAAATTCCCTATAAAAATACTGGAGCTTTACTTGCTTGTCAGGCTGTGAATGAATCATAAAAGCGATCGCGATTGTCATGAATCTTTATAAAATGCCTTGCCTGGCATTTCCTGTCAGTGTAAGTAGGCTGCTTTTAACAGTTCTAACAAATCTCAATGTGCGATTTGCTTTTATATTAAGTTCTGACATAACCCCTGTCAGTTTTTCTTAACCCATAATGTAAAACAGGTGTACTGTGTACTGTTCAGACCTAAATCCTAAATTAACATCTTGGCAAATACATCCCTACTCAAATGCTGAGACTGTACGATAAAGAGTGAAAAAAACAAAACAATGGTATGCTAAATATTTTATTGTGTATCTTTGCAGTGACAGACCGCATTTCTCTATGCTGTTTTTGACTGACAGCTGCCACACCTGTGGGCACCAGATAAAGACAGCGAAGTGATACAGGCCAGCAGGCACAGCTGTACTGAACTGATTCAACCCTGCAGAAACATGCTTTGTTCATTTCTATTGCTAAGCTATTCTTATTGCATCTTCTTTGTGGCTAGGGACAACAGCAACGTGTTAAAAGACTCAGTGTCCTAATTTGGCACATTGTTTATTTTTTTTGTTTGCCCAATTAGGAGGGTGCCTCAGCCGCAGTGGTGTGAAATGCATACAAAAAGGAACATTTATGGAACAAGCAACGTTCATCCAAAATTTAACAATCACATAAGTAATGAAGGAACAGTAAATAAGGGTAACAGGTTTGAGTCATGACTGGAGACTTTATGTTGTTAAAATGAAGGAAATATGAGGATGTTATGTAGCCTATTATAAAAAATGCAAAAAGAAGATTATAGCATGCAAGTGAATAACAAGTTTTCTGATTAGTTTTATGCTGCTTTTCAGTAATTTTTTATTTTTATTTTTATTTATTTTTTTATTGACCTTGACATGTTGTCATTAAAAACACTGCATTATTTTGCTGTTACAACAAAACCAACATTTTAAAATATACAAGAGCTCATTGTCTGTAAGACATATTTTATTCCATTATATTTCTTCTACTGTGAGAAAATATATAATTATAATCCCCCCCCCCCCCTGTTATAGCTAACCATAGATTGTATAAAACAATGGACGTAGTGTCTGTGACGTCACCCATAGTTCCCTTTCGTTCAGTCACTACGACGTACGTTAGTGACTAACGAATGGGGGTTTCGCTTAGAAGCCAATTACCTTCGAGAATTCAACAGCGCCCAATGGCAGTGCCAATGCCATGGGCATGCGGAATTTGCATGTGTAACTCCGCCCCACCTCGTGGGTATATAAGGAAGTACGCTGGCAACATCGCATTATGTTTCTGCTTTGGAGCCAAGAGGATCTCTTTACTCCTTCAAGCCTGATACTGAGTCTTTGTCAGCCTTCGAGATGAGCAGCTTTCCAGAGACGTTGGTGTTACGTCGCGTTCCAGTGATCGCATACTGCTTGCCTGCTAATCTGCGCAGTGGTCCGCTAGACGGCTGGTGTGTGGTCCCTGGGCACTTCGGCGTTCTCTGCGAAGCTTCCTCTCACAAAAGAGCTTGCATGTGACGCGTCCTTTTCAGGATGTTTCGTCCGTGTACTTCTGGGTGTGGCTTCCTTTGATGGACACAAACACTGTCTGGTATGTTTGGGCTTTCAGCATGCCCAGGCAGTGTTTGTGGATGCGTCATGTTCCCACTGCGGGAACATGACCATCGCGGTGTTGCGGTCTATACTCGATGAACTTCGTAATGAAGTAAGAGTCCCCTCTACCACACCCCGATCTACTGAGTCCCAGAGGCCCAGTACTTCGGCTGGTGGTCAGGGTGACCTGAGGGTTACGGTGTGGAACAAAGCCCCGACGCTCATGCCTCGGGCCACACCCCCCTCTTGCACACTGCAACCCGCGAGTGCTCAGACGCAGATCGCGGGGCCTGCTTCGGCCCCCCGCGTATCTCGTTTGGCGCTCCAGAGGAGGATGCGATGTTGGTCACCGCATCACAAGGTGGGCTCGAGTCCTCTGAGGATGATGACTCGGCTGTGCTGCCGCCCTCGGGCATTCCAGCATTGCCCGAGTCGGACCCAGAGCTGACAGCCATGCTGTCTCGGGCAGCCGCGAGCCTCGGGATAGAGTGGAACCCTCCGCCCTGTCCCGAGCGCTCCCGGCTCGATGATTGGTTTTTGGGAGCGAGCGCTGACAACCGCCAGTCCCCGCCCCCAATACCTTTCTTTCCCGAGCTGCATGAGGAACTTGCGCGGTCCTGGAAGTCCCCGTTGTCTTCCCGTGACCGTTCGGTGACTTCCTCCGCCTTCTCTACCCTTAATGGGGCCGCGGCCAACGGGTACACTGGGGTCCCCCCAGTTGAACGGTCTGTTCCGATGCAACTGTGTCCATAGAGCACTTCAACTTGGCGTGGTGATCCTAAGCACCCCTCCAAAGCCTGTCGATTCACATCAACCTTGGTGGCGAAATTGCACAGAGCTGCGGGGCAGGCTGCCGCCTCTTTGCATGCCATGGCGATCCTTCAGGTCTACCAGGCCAGGATCCTCAAGGACATGCACGAGGGTGGAGGTGATCCGGGGCTCCTCAACGAGCTGCGTGTCGCCACCGACCTCGCTCTGCAGGCGACGAAGGTGACCGCACGCTCCCTGGGTCAGGTGATGTCCACAAATGTGGTCCAGGAGAGACATCTGTGGCTGAACCTGGCTGATATGCGGGACACCGAGCGAACCCGGTTCCTCGATGCCCCCATATCCCAGGCCGGCCTCTTCGGCGGGGCGGTTGAAGACTTTGCCCAACAGCTTTCAATCGCCCAGAAGCAGACTGAGGCTATCAAACACGTACTGCCCCGGCGGCCAGCTGCTGCCTCCACCCAGCCGCCGGCACAGTCGCCTCAGCCTGCTCCACGCCGAGGACGCCCTCCTAAGGCTTCCGCCCCTCCCGCCCGGCCCAAGCAGCAGCCTTCACCCGGGCCGGGTCGTGGAGGTCGCCGTAGGAAGGCGTCCCAGTCTGCTTAGCCCGCCCCGCGCCCCACTAAACGCCAGGCCAAGCGGCGCTCCTGAGACAGGATGTGTTATTCTTTCCAGGTGATGGTAGCAGGACCACTCCTTCCCCCAGTGGAGGGCCGGGGGAGAATCCTTTGTTCACCCTATTTTGGTCAAAGAAAGAATTAACTCTCCCATCCCTGAGCCACCAGAGATCGGTGATGACAGTGCGCTCCACCTCTGGGTCCCTCCACTCGCATCCCTCTCTGTCGCCAGCCTCCTGGCAGAGCAGACCCCAGTGGAACGTGCGTCCTTCCCTGGTCTCCTCTGTCAGGACGCAGCAGTTAACCGTGCCCCCGCACCGGGACGCCCAACAGCCTCCCATGTCCAGGCTGGTAATGCTGCCTCGTTGCCCCACACCGGTTACGTCTGTGGTCTGAATGACCCCGCTGGTGCAGTTCCTGGGAATCTGGCTTCAGCTTCCAGGGCTGTCCAGCTGGGTCGCGAGGACGGTCAGGCGCGGCTACGCGACCGTCAGGCCCTGCTACGCAATTTCGTGCAGGTTCCTCCCTGCTTCCGGGGAGTCCGTTTCACCATGATCGGGGCTAATGCCCCCGTCATGCGAGCGGAGATTGCCACCCTACTGGCGAAGGGTGCAATCGAACCTGTCCCTCCAGCCGAGATGAACTACGGGTTCTACAGCCCGTACTTCATTGTACCCAAAAAGACCGGTGGGTTACGACCAATCCTTGACCTGCGCATCTTGAACCGCTACCGTCACAAGTTTCCGTTCAAGATGTTGACAGCAAAGCGCCTTTTCGAATGCGTTCGTCCAGACAGGACCCCAGCGCCTTCTGCATGTCAATTGCCTCGAGTTACTGGCAGTACGGTTCGCCCTGCACCGCTTCCGAGCGTTGCTCAGGGGTCAACATGTACTAGTCAGGACAGACAACACGGCCATAGTAGCGTACATCAACCACCAGGGCGGTCTACTCTCCCGCCGTATGTCTAAACTCACCCGCCATCTCGTTCTATGGAGTCAGAAGCACCTGAGGTCCCTTCGTGCTGTCCACATCCCGGGAGACCTGAACCGTGCAGCCGACGAGCTCTCACGGATTCAGCCTCTTCCTGGAGAATGGAGACTCCATCCCCAGACGGTCCAGCTGATATGGGAACGGTTCGGCGACGCACAGGTAGACCTGTTTGCCTCCCAGGACTCTTCCCATTGCTCCCTGTTTTATTATCTGACCAAGGGCACCCTTGGCACGGATGCACTGGCGCACAGCTGGCCGTCGGGGCTACGCAAGTATGCGTTTCCCCCAGTGAGCCTTCTTGCACGGGTACTGTGCAAGATCAGGGAGGACAAGGAACAGGTCATGTTGGTCGCCCCGTATTGGCACAGCCAGACCTGGTTCTCAGAACTGCTACTCCTTGCGACAGCCCCTCCCTGGCCTATTCCTCTGAGACCGGACCTCCTCACTCAGAGACGCGGCACCCTTTGGCACCTGCGTCCGGCGTTCTGGAAGCTCCACGTGTGGCTTCTGGACGGGACGCGGCAGGTTTGAGTAGTCTTCCACCTGCGGTGGTCTCTACCATCACTTCCGCTAGGGCAGAGTCTACTCGACATCTCTATGCGTTGAAGTGGAACCTCTTCGTCACATGGTGTTCTTTCCGCCAAGAAGACCCCTGGAAATGCCCGATCGGGTCCGTGCTATCGTTTCTCCAGGAGGGGTTGGAGCGAAGGCTGTCTCCCTCCACCCTTAAAGTGTACGTGGCCGCAATATCTGCCCACCACGATCTCCTGGGAGACAAAAAGGTAAGTCAGCACGACCTGATCATCAGGTTCCTGAGGGGAGCGAGGAGACTGAATCCTCCTCGCTCTCCTCTCGTTCCCTCTTGGGACCTCGCAGTAGTCCTTAGTGCTCTGCAGAGGCCTCCCTTTGAGCATTTGCGGTCGGTTGAGATTAAATTTCTGTCTATGAAGACGGCTCTGCTGACCGCCTTGGCCTCTCTTAAGAGGGTAGGGGACCGGCAGGCATTTTCGGTTGACGAAGCATGCCTGGAGTTCGGACCGGCTAACTCTCACGTGATCCTGAGACCCCGGCCCGGATATGTGCCCAAGGTTCCCACCACTCCGTTCCGAGACCAGGTGGTGAACCTGCAAGCGCTGCCTTTGGAGGAGGCAGACCCAGCCTTGGCATTGCTCTGTCCAGTACGCGCTCTCCGCGCCTATGTAGACAGCACGCAGTGTTTCAGGACCTCAGACCAGCTATTTGTCTGTTATGGTGGAGAGCGGAAGGGAAGAGCTCTCTCAAAGCAGAGGTTGTCTCACTGGATAGTGGACACCATTGTTTTGGCTTACCAGCAGCAAGGTCGACCATGTCCCCTTGGGGTTAGGGCACACTCCACCCGGAGTGTGGCCTCCTCTTGGGCTTTAGCGCATGGCGCCTCGCTAACAGACATCTGCAGAGCTGCAGGCTGGGCGACACCTAACACATTCACCAGATTCTACAATCTCCGAGTGGAGCCAGTGTTCGACTATGTACTCGCCCCTACGGGTGGCCGGTAATGGACCAGGCTCAGGTGTCTTCGCTTGCTCGCCATTCCACTCCACGAACTGGATACGTGCGATATTTCCTCAGGTGAGCTCCCCGAGAGCCCTGAGCTCCTCCAGCACTGCTGACGCCGACATCAGTTCAGTCTGCCCTTTCGAGCCCAGACCCTCATGTCCGGCCAGGTGCCCCGTGTGCATGGTTCCCCTCCGGCGACCCCCACACGAGTATTTCCACCGTAAGCCTCCTAAGTGAGCAGGTGTCTTTCCCTTGGCAAGTCCCTGCCACCCCTAGGGTTAAAAATCCACCTTCGGCTGGTACCCTAGAGTTCTTCCATATGCAGCCCTTAGCGGGTCATATGTGTATTCTCTAAGTCCTCCCCACGGGTAGGCATCTTGGCATATCCTCACTGGAATATGCTTCCCAGTGTACCTTGGTATTCCTGTGATAAGTGGGAGTCCTTCGTCCGTACTAGTCTTACGACAGGGTACTCACACTTACGCAGGGCACTGGATGACAGCTGAGTGGCGTTGTTGTATTGGAACCCCCATTCGTTAGTCACTAACGTACGTTGTAGTGACTGAACGAAAGGGAATGTCTCGGTTACGTATGTAACCCTTGTTCCCTGAGTAGGGAACGGAGACGTACGTTCCTTTGCCACGTCAGCTGTGCTGCCTGGAATGTGGAGTTCAGTCTTGGCTCCTGCAGCAGTAACATAATGCGATATTGCCAGCATACTTCCTTATATACCCACGAGGTGGGGCGGAGTTACGCATGCAAATTCCGCATACCCATGGCATTGGCACTGCCATTAGGCGCTGTTGAATTCTCAAAGGTAATTGGCTTCTAAGCGAAACCCCCATTCATTAGTCACTAACGTACATCTCCGTTCCCTCCTCAGGGAACGAGGGTTACATATGTAACCGAGACATTTTTGAAGTTTCGAAAAAATTCACCCCCCTCACAGTTGTCACGAAGGGCAAAATTAGATATATAGGCTAAAACCACTTTTTGCCATGAAAATAACCAAATAACCAAATAAGCCAAATAACCTTGCATGGCATTAAAACAAACAAACATAATATAAACCAAAAATGTATAATATAGAAATGATTAAAATCCAATATCCCATATTGCAAACTAATTTTCTTTCATATTGCAAACTAACAATCTTGGAAGCTTGAATTGTAATTGCTTAGGAAAGAGCAGATTATTTTGTCATTAAGTATGAACTATACGGAAAATGGCAGCCTTTCATTTAAACATAGCTTCACTAACCATTAATGCATCTTGAAATTCTGGAAGCTGGCAGCATAGATATATTTTACTTAAATAGAGAGATATCACATGACATGAGAATGTCAAAACAGGCTCACCACTCTATCTGCTTGAATCCTCATTCATGACTGAAATTGCTTACTCAACCATGGGTATTCTTTGAATTGAAGATCTACATTTCATTCCACCTTTGCACCAGCATTTTTTCACACCTCAGAAACAGTATAATAAGTAACAGTCTGGGAATGCTGTTTTGAAAGCGGATTTCAAGTACACAGGAATGTACATCTTGATGTATTATGCCTGTGAAATGTCATGTTCTGACCCTGTGATTTTGGTCAAGTCAGTCAGTTTGGACATTAGATGTTCTGAAAAAAGTCTTAAGTGATGCATGATAAAAACAAATCTAAATTAACTAATTTTACCCACTAGTGTATGTATTTATAATATTTGTTATGCTTAGTTATTAGGGCACTGTGCTGATTCCACAAAGGTATTCCACTTTGCCCCTGATAGGCTTATCATTATAGCAGCATTCTAACATCAAACTTGGCTTTAGTTGTGAGTCCTATTTTTGATGCAATAAATAGATATTGCAACTTCTGTTTCTTGCTGTCTTTCACTATTGAGATCTTATGTTACCAAAATAAGGTGGATAGAAACCGGCTCAGGTTACGTCTGTAACCCTTGTTCCCTGAGAAGGGAACGAGCACTGCGTCGGAACGACACTTTGGGGATACTCCCTAAGCACTAGCGAATCTGAAGTCCGTATAGCAACTAAACCAATCTGATTGGCGTGTTTGATGACGTCACTATGACGGCATACCCGGAAGTATAAAAGGGGAGCCGGCGCATTGAAACGGCAGCTATTGCTCTGAAGCATGCGCTCCAGGCGTGCCGAGGTGTGGTGACGCGACGCAGTGCTCGTTCCCTTCTCAGGGAACAAGGGTTATAGACGTAACTCGAGCCGTTCCCTTTCGAGGGAACTCTCACTGCGTCGGAACGACACTTTGGGGAACGAGTACCCACTAGCCCACACCGAGGGTAGCGCCTGCCCTAGTGTGAAGCAGGAGACCGGGCACAACTAGGACTTGAGTACCCTAGCGCCAGGCGCCGTAGGGAGATACCTCTCCACCCTTTCCTTTTCCGTGCCCCAACCGGTGAGGGAGGCGTCTGTTGAAACGGTTCCCCGGCAACAGGACGCTCCCAACACCGGCCCCTGGGACAGAAACCAAGGTTTCTTCCATATAACTAGGGAACGAAGGCATCTGCGCGTTACCCTGATCATACGGAAAGGATTCCCACTGGGGGAACCCCTTGGTTTCCAACCACCACTGTAGAGGTCTCACGTGCAGCAGGTCAAAAGGTATCACCTTGGACGCTGCTGCCATGTCCCTCAGCACTCCTCAAAGTGCTTCCCAGTGAAGATTCATCCACCGTCACGTGAGGCGAAGGATGAAAAACCTGCAGAACCAAAAAACCTGACCACCCCTGATGACACTTCGGGCACCTAGCCCTGCCTAGGGTGAAGGATAGCCTTTACTCCCACGGGGGAACTCCAGGCAAGTCGGGATTACCGCCGAGGCCTAAAGGTCCCCCACTCTTTTTCTTTTAGCGATGTAATCGCTAGGAGAAAGGCCATCTTAGGGTCAAGCTCTTCGGTTCATCCGACTCCAATGGCTCGAAAGGTGGGCCTCAGCCAGCCTTCGAGAACCACTGCCAGATCCCAGGTTGGGAGTCTGGAACGAGCCACAGGTCTCATCCTTCGAACCCCACGGAGGAACTGTATATCCAGCTGGTGCCTACCCCAGACCATCACCCAAAGGAGTGTGGTAAGCCCCATGGCAGCCACGGACACCCTGAGTGTGGACGGGGTTAGACCCGCAGAGAAGCGATCTTGGAGGAACTCCAGCACTGAAGCCACCGGCCAGTTAACTGGGTCCACCTCACGCTCTCTGCACCAAGTGGCTCACCACTTGGGGCTGTACAGCCTCCTTGAAGACGGAGCCCTGGAACTGAGTAAAGTCTCTATCACCTTTGCCGACAGGCCAGCCTCTAGGTACCTGACCCCCTCAAGGGCCAGACCCAAACCTCAGGCCGGGGGTGAAATATTGTGCCCCCTGCCTGAGATAGGAGATCCCTCCTCAGAGGAATCTGCCATGGAGGACCTGCCAGCAGCGCTATGATATCCGAGAACCAAACTCGCGTCGGCCAACGGGGTGCTACCAGAAGTAGACTGACCCCCTGTTGACGGATCCTCTCCAGGACTCCCGGGAGCAGAGCAATCGGGGGAAATGCGTACAGACGCAGCCTCGGCCACGTCAGAACCATGGCATCCAACCCCAGCGGGGCTGGATGGGTGAGGGAACACCACAGTGGGCAGTGGGACGTCCCTCGAGACGCCACCAAGTCCACTTCCACTGGGCCGAACCTCTCGCACATGGCCTCCACCACCCCTGGGTGGAGTCGCTACTCCCCGGGCCTCAGCCCCTGCCTCGACAGGATGTCTGCTCCCTAATTTGAGCCCCCGGGACCTACATTGCCCTGATGGAAAACAGTTTCCCTAGGGTCCACAGGAGAATTTGATGCGCCAGTCTGTATAAAGGGCGCGACCTCAAACTCCCCTGCTCCGAGCCCCAACCAGTGAGGGAGGCGCCTGTTGAAACGGATTCCCGGCAACAGAACGCTCCCAACCCTGGCCCCTGGGACAGAAACCAAGGTTTCTTCCATATGACTAGGGAACGAAGGCATCCGCGCGTTACCCTGATCATACAGAAAGGATTCCCTCTGGGGGAAAACCCCTTGGTTTTCAGCCATTCTCTACAGTACGCAGAACCCATGTAGAAATATTCGGAAGGCATTTCATGCGCCGAGATAATCTACTAAGGGAAACAGCCTCTCGAGGCTGGCGTCGGGTGCTACACGAGCCTCGTCCCCAACCCCCTGAAGCGGATGACCGGCAGGAAGTGGTTGGGAATGGTTCTCTGTGTGCGGACGCGCAAGCTGCCCAGCCGCAGGTCTTTCCAGAGGCGGCTGGAGCAGCATGCATTCGCGAGAAATCGATGTGGCCCGAAGCGTCATAGATGGCGGGATCACCTCGATTTCCCCGGAGCGCCGCAGAGGAAGCAACCTCGGTTGCCCCTCTGCGGGGGGGACCACTCTTGGAAGTCCGGCCGAAGCCAGGACTTCTTCCCAGCAGCCTTCCGCCCTGGAGTACGTTCCTCAGATCGCCTCCAGGAGCGGAAGACCGCAAGTGGAACTGCTGGTGAGAACGCCGCCTCTGTTGCCAGGCTCCTGGAGGAGGGGCTCTAGAGGCAATGCTCTGCACCTGCCGGTGCGAGGAGCTGGCAGACGGCTGAGGCTGCCCCCTAGGGCTTACACCTCGGTGTGTAGATCTGGGAAGAATGGTAATCCCCGGCGAGGTGTTTGGACCCGGCGAGAAAGAAACCGGTCGTCCAGCCTACTGGGTGGCTGAATTTCCGGCACTTCCTGTGGCCAATTGATATTCAATTTGGCCACCACACGAGTCAAAACCTCAATTAGCTCCTCTTGGGCGAGTGGATGAAGCGATGAAACACTTCCTGCTTCTCCACCCGCCCTGATGCCAAACTCATCTGGCTCCTCGGAACCGGAGAGAATAAGCATCAGATCCTCAACCCCGGGGGAAGAAGCCGCAGCGCGGGCTTCCACACGGGGAGGAAGATCTTTAGAACTGTCAGACAAGGATTGGGAAAGTGCCGCAGCAGTCCCAGATCCTGCTGACAAGTCCTTCTGTGAACCCCATGGTCTGTGAGCTCCCTCGAGAGCTGCCCGAGCATGCTCAACACCCAGACACTGCACACAAAGCAGGTGTGCATCTGAGCCCGAAATGAAGTGGGGACACGGATGCACACACTGCTTAAACTCTCTCACATTCTTTTCCATCATTCACACACTTTTGCAACTGTGACAAACAACAGTAAATAGACAGACAATTTCAACAGAGAGCGCTATGCTGAAGAGCAATAACTGCCGTTTCAATGCGCCGGCTCCCCTTTTATACTTCCGGGTATGCCGTCACAGTGATGTCATTACGCACGCCAATCAGATTGGTTTAGTTGCTATACGGACTTCAGATTCGCTAGTGCTTAGGGAGTATCCCCAAAGTGTCGTTCCGACGCAGTGAGAGTTCCCTCGAAAGGGAACATATATTTACCAAGTTTTCACATTGAAGCATCTGTTCTTTCAACCAGACTGAGTATTTTTTTTTTTTCATATTCTACAACTTTCCTAAGTTCTGTAATTCATAGTGCTCAAGCTGTCTGCCAACCTCTCATGATGATTTGTCTTCCTATCATAATACATGTTTGAAATCCATTCTCTCATATCTTCTTGAGTACACAGTCGAGACGGGTCTCCCAAGCTAGAGGCAAAATGATAAACGGCGGCTTGATGCGTCTTGAATATAATCATTAAGCTTTTCCCAAATTTCTTGCATTTTAGGGACAGGACCATAAAGCATGAACAAAATATAATTCCTCAAATCTACATTGCCAGTATTCTGTTGAATCTTTTAATTTATTCATATTACTCTAGAATTTTGTATTGCAGCCATTTTGTCCCTCGGTTTGTGACTGAGTTATTTTTTGAGGCTCATTCTTCAGCAGTCAGCGAAATCGCCTCCCACATATCAGCATTGGTATGGCGAGAGGAGGTGGTGAACAGCGTTGGCTGTTTTATTCTGTGCTAAAGTGGCGTCTAGCTCTGATACATTTTTAGCTTACAGCAGCCAGGCCTGTTGTTTCGCTTGTCGTGATAGGCTTGTTGATTGTGAATTTTTCGCCTGCTTACTTTCACACTGCGCTCATAAACACCACCTCCTTAAGCCTCTGGGAGCTAAGGTTTTAGGTTATGTCAAAGTGTGTGGGAACTATGTTGGACAAAGCATTTCCTTCCCCTTCAGATCACACACATTGACGCTCAACTGAGTGAAGTACACTAATACAGATATGATTATTCGGTAACACTTTAGAATAATGGTAATTCGTTAACATTAGTTTACTACATTAGTTAACATTAACTAATAATGAACTGCACTTATAAAGCGTTTATTAATCTTTGTTAATGTTGATTTCAACATTTACTAATGCATTATTAAAATCTTGTTAACATTAGTTAATGCACTGTGAACTAACATGAACAAACCATGAACAGCTGTATTTATATTAACTAACGTTAACAAAGATGAACAAATACAGTAACAAATGTACTGCTCATGATTAGTTCATGTTAGTTAATACATTAACTAATGTTAACTAATGACCATTATTCTAAAGTGTTACCAAATATTCCTATTATTAGGGTAGATAACTAAGGTGCAACATAGCTGATAGGAAAGTTGTAGAAGAAAAAAATCAGACAATGGGATTATAGGATTCTGGGAAATAACAGCTAACATACCTACCTTTTAAAGGTTTGGGGTGGGGAAGATATACCGTACATTTTTGTTAATTAAAGGTGCCATGAACTGCATTGTTTTAATGTTTTCTGTGGTGCACTTATAATGTTAGTATGATTTTTACATCAAAAAGTGTCATAATTATAATCTACCCTGACTCTGTTTTAAGGGGCATGCCTGCTGTGAGACCCATGGCTGCGATTGGCAAACATCTTTGCATATGAAATAGCTAAATATTACATGTGGAACTTTCAAAAAATGTTTGTACGTTTTTACTATTACAGTTCTCAAGGGTAAAGGGATAATTCACCTAAAAATGAAAATTAACCCATGATTTACTCACCCTCAAGCCATCCTTATTAACCCCCGGAGCTGTTATTAACCCCCCAGAGCCATGTAGAGCAGTTTTATGATGGATAGATGCACTTTTATGGAAACAGCCATTCCACTGACATTATTAAGCTTGGAAGAGCCAAGACATTTTCTAATATAACCATGATTGTATTCGTCTGAAAGAAGAATGTCATATACACCTAGGATGACTTGATGGTGAGTAAATCATGGGCTAATTTAATTTTTTTAGTGAACTATCCCTTTAACTAATCGTTAATTATAGTGTGGCGGGGGATACGAGGGTAAAATGAGTTTATCCTAATGAATTATAATAAATTAATATGATACCATTTAGACTCCGACTACGGCACCCTGGGAATTTCACCCAAATAATTAGAATGTGCCCCTACAAAAAGGCATACACAGGTTCATATCACAGAGTCAGAGACAAGGGTCATTGTACAAAAATCCTCTTTATTGATACTAAATTGACACTAAGACATTTATTCCAAAAGGGGATTTCGGACACTGTCAAGTCCAGAGACTAGAGCTTACCGGCAGAGGTAGAAAGTCAGATTACGCCACCTACAGATGAAAAATCACTGCACTTCACTGTGCTCACACCAAATGGCAAACTCTCGCATTTTCTCTTGAAGCCAATACGGAAGTGACTTAAACTGTTGGTAGTGGATAACTATTTAGTGGATAACTATTTATCTGCTGTCTGTTAGTCATTGCGTCATCTCAGCTCCATGTCCTGCCTCTTTGCCCATTTCCTATTAACCTGGAGTGACGCGCTGCCAAGATGGCAACAGCCAGCTCGTCCCTACTTTCCTTCAGAATCCTATGGGTGACGTCACGGACACTACTTCCATATTTTTTTACAGTCAATGGCTCACACACACTGGTGAATACACAATCACACACTCGGTGAGGTGGTCATTTAGATTAAAGAAAACAAACCATTCAGGCTGCAGAAACAATATTATAAATCACTAAAGGAAACAATAAAAACAAAGCAAAAACTAGAAACAATATTAGCAGCCAAAGAAAACAAAAAGGAATTAATTTAAATTAAATTTGAAAACAAAACAGAAAGAAATTGACAAATTGAATGAAGTTTGGAAACAGAACAGCACTGCGGCCGTGAATTAACGCGGAGCACCCTGACTGGAATGCAGCTATGGGCCTTCATAAACCTATGTACAAAGTGGGACTGTTACTCTTTTAGATTCACTCTCTCATGGTCTTAATAAATACATAAAACAAATACACACCGATCATCGAGAGAAAAGCATCAATGTTTTATCAAGAGACAACAAAACCGTATCGTTCCCTGGCGAGGACCAAAGCAGAAAAACAACAGCACTCCAGCAACTACTTTAGGGGAGTGCGTTAGGTAGCATTCTTACACACGGAGCAGCATTTACAGAATGCGTACCTCATATGACTAACAATGTTAACAGCTCATTTTCCTACCTTTTCCCGTGTCCACATCCAGTTAGTGTAAACAGCAATAAAACAACAGTAGCAAGCTTGTGCAGTAGAAAACAGAAGAAAGCTCTCCAATCAACTCGCCATCTCTAAAACATACAGTAGACAGAACGCACTTCTCGTAACCGAAAAACACGTTATAACTAGCAGCGCATTCTCCTTACCATCTCGAGTACTCGCATCCGGTTTCCAGGAAGGACGACTCCACAGTTCCCTGATAGTGACACATCCCAGGCAGCAAGTACATTCATGAAAGCTTTAGCATAAGTTCTGCCGGGAAGACTTAATTGTCACGTCACTTCAACTTTTTTAGCTATCCAATCACATTCTAATACTTGGATATAAAAGGTACTTACTCATGTCTGAGTTCGCAGATGCTGACGCTCCAATTATCCTATTGCTTGCTGGGTTGTTAATAAATGGATAATTGTCACAGTATTTATTCTCCCGAGTCTTTCTGGTAGAACTGTTTTATAGCCCAGAGTCGGAGATAATAGGCTAAAACGGCTAATAACGGTGACGATAGCAGAATCACCCCTCTTGCCACAATCACATTATATTTAGATCTATGGCATGAAAGGTTGCAGTGATTAGCATTGTAGCAGATCACAGACATGTTGAGCACATGCATGCAGTGATCTCACATTGCAACATATCGTAATAGGCATTGATTTTCTTCTGCAGAGATGGGTTTTCACCTATCTATCATAGATAGGCACATTTCACAATGAGTCGTTATTTGGTCTTGGTTACAATAAAGTGTTTTTGGACTAACAATGAAGTTTTCAGCTCTGAATCTTACAGGATATTCTTATAATATGATGACCTCTTATTTGTCAAAAGGAAAATTTGATTTCTCAGTTCATGACCCCTTTAAAGTAATGCTTTTTTTCAGGAAGGATGCATTAAATGGATCAAAGTCGACAGTAAAGATAGTTTTGATCCAATAAATGCAGCCTTGGATACCATAAGAGTCTTCTTTCAAAAACAATAAGTCTTACAGGCCACAAACTAGGCTTAATTGCTTTTTTGTCACTTGTAGTGTAGTATAACCTATAATGTATTTTTCTATATATGTATTATAAAACATATTACAGTTAACCCCACCTCTTATTGTCCAACACTCCCTCAAATATCTGACAATTGACAAGGAATTCTCAGAACTGAGGTGGAAATGTCTTGTTATTGATGTTTTGGTGGTCCGGAATAAGTGTTGCTAGAGCAGTGTTTCTTTTATGAGGCAAATTTGATTTATACGTTGACCTTGCAGTGCTGTGATTATACAAATGTATGCAGCAGTTCCATCATGCAAAGTGAAATGTGGTTTCCTGCCTACTCTACTTTGATTCAGTAAAACTACACAGTATTTTGAAAATGTTGACGAAGACAGAACATGTTATCCAATTAGCAAGAGAAACTCTTATTCAGATCACATTTCACCCCTTCGTCTGTCAGCTTCAGATCGTTTCAATAACAGCACAACATTAATCGTCTTGGTTAATTTAGAGATTACATTTTAGGTTTTGATGCAAACCCTTTTTCTGTCTCTTCAAATTTTCCTTTCAAATGTCTTAGGTCAAGGTGAAAGGATTCAAACAACCCACTCACAATGTATATTGCACGCAATCAGCTAAATGATAAAACTACAGTCGCATGCAAATTTCAAAGCTTCTCATTTGATATCTGTCATATTGACCATCTGTATATTGATTAACAGAAATTATATATTTGCACTCATCAAGTATGCTCCACAGCAGACAATTTTGAATCAGAGACATTTGCACTCTTAAGAGATCTGTTTCCATAATCACCAAATCAGCCTGTGCTTGGCAGATCTTTTTGTTTGAAATTGGATGCAAGCTGTAGGGGGAAAGTCTTAGATTCAACATCTGCATGTTTAGATTGAGGGAGAATTTACTATGAACAAATTGCACCTGGTGGAATCACAGTTTATTTGCCCAAGTTTGTGGCAGTTGTGGCCTAATGGTTATAGAGTCGGACTTGTAACCCAAAGGTTGCGAGTTACAAGTCTCAGGTCCGGCAGGAATTGTCGGTGGGGGGAGTGAATAACCAGCGCTCTCTTCCACCCTCAATACCACGACTGAGGTGAGACCCTTGAGCAAGGCACCGAACCACCAACTGCTCCCCGGGCACCGCAGTAAAATGACTACCAGTGATGGGAATAACGGCGTTATAGATAAACGGCGTTACTAACGGAATTATTTTTTTCAGTAACGAGTAATCAAACAAATTACTGTTTCTCCTGTTACAACGCCGTTAGCGTTACCGAGAATAAAATGCGGCGTTACTATAATTGAGCTCACCGAAACGGTTTTCATCCAAACAGGCTCTCTGTCAGTCGGAACTGCAAAAACTCCCGTTTTTTCCGGGTTTCTCACGTATTTTAGCTTTTTTCCCGCTGTCTTCCCGTTTTAGTATTTTCCCGTAAAATATCCCGTATTTTTACGCTCTGATTGTGTTAACGCGAAACACGCAATTATCTGTGTCTGTGAAGTGGCTTGCACTTGGGTTGCTAGACCTCCAGTCAAGCAGGTGGCAGTACACAGACAGTAGCTTAGGCCAGTGTTTCCCAACCGGGGTGCCGTCTGACGAGAGCAGGGGTGTCGTGTAAAAGTCCTTAAAATATTTTTTTTTGTTCAAATTTTTTTAATAATTCTCTCTTTGTAAACTTTGTTCATTGCATGACGTATGTTCGAATATGACCAGTCATTTTCGCCGTCATCACCCGGGTGTAGTGCCAGAAGACGCAAATGAGAGATTGTGCGCTCACCCGAAAGCGCGCACACGTCTCACAGCGCGCAAATATTGAGTTCTCTTTCAAGTCTTGCTCTTGAACGGACAAACTCACACAAAATGTATGTCAACATGTCCATCTTGATGAGTATTCTAGCAGACAGTCTGTATATGCCTTAAGTAAACTTTATACAGTCAAGAAAGACGATGCATATCCATGCATTAGGTCTTAAAGGGGCAGTAGCCTTTACTACAAAACAACAAAAGACAAGGACATTACTCACTGCTCTTGATTGGATATCTTTTGTAAGCTTAATAGGATTAATCTTTAATTTATACAGTCAAACATGCAATGTTATTTTACATTTGATCATTTTCTGTACCTGAAAACTAATGTTAGACGTACCTGAAAAACCTGAAAAGCATAGTTTATTTTATTAGTTTCTTTGCTCAATAGTATTTATTTGGGCTGCTGCTTGTATTTAAATGATTTGTTCTTATTATTTTCTTTTCTTTCTATTTGACAGTAGTCCTTTTTTCCCTGAACATAGCAAATACTGAACCGTACGGAAACCGTGAACCTAAAACCGTGACACAAACCGAACCGTGAGCAATCTGTATCGTTACACCCCTAGCGTAACGTATGCGAGGGGGTGCCACAAAATGGAGAAAATTTTCAAAGGGTGGGAAACACTGGCTTAGGCTATATCGAAGAAGAAGAAGAAGAAGAAGAAGAAGAAGAAGAAGAAGAAGAAGAAGAAGAAGAAGAAGAAGAAGAAGAAGAAGAAGAAGAAGAAGAAGACAGTTGCAGCGGCGGGCGGGAGGAATAGGTAAAAAGTAGCGGGAAGTGAACTTCAAGGAGAGTAGAGTAGATGAGTGTGATGTGCGATGATGGATCAGGACGCTGACGGCCAAAATCTACAGGGAGTGCAGAATTATTAGGCAAATTAGTATTTTGACCACATCATCCTCGTTATGCATGTTGTCTTACTCCAAGCTGTATAGGCTGGAAAGCCTACTACCAATTAAGCATATTAGGTGATGTGCATCTCTGTAATGAGAAGGGGTGTGGTCTAATGACATCAACACCCTATATCAGGTGTGCATAATTATTAGGCAACTTCCTTTCCTTTGGCAAAATGGGTCAAAAGAAGGACTTGACAGGCTCAGAAAAGTCAAAAATAGTGAGATATATTGCAGAGGGATGCAGCAGTCTTAAAATAGCCAAGCTTCTGAAGCGTGATCATCGAACAATCAAGCGTTTCATTCAAAATAGTCAACAGGGTCGCAAGAAGCGTGTGGAAAAACCAAGGCGCAAAATAACTGCCCGTGAACTGAGAAAAGTCAAGCGTGCAGCTGCCAAGATGCCACTTGCCACCAGTTTGGCCATATTTCAGAGCTGCAACATCACTGGAGTGCCCAAAAGCACAAGGTGTGCAATACTCAGAGACATGGCCAAGGTAAGAAAGGCAGAAAGTCGACCACCACTGAACAAGACACACAAGCTGAAACGTCAAGACTGGGCCAAGAAATATTTCAAGACTGATTTTTCTAAGGTTTTATGGACTGATGAAATGAGAGTGAGTCTTGATGGGCCAGATGGATGGGCCCGTGGCTGGATTGGTAAAGGGCAGAGAGCTCCAGTCCGACTCAGACGCCAGCAAGGTGGAGTACTGGTTTGGGCTGGTATCATCAAAGATGAGCTTGTGGGGCCTTTTCGGGTTGAGGATGGAGTCAAGCTCAACTCCCAGTCCTACTGCCAGTTTCTGGAAGACACCTTCTTCAAGCAGTGGTACAGGAAGAAGTCTGCATCCTTCAAGAAAAACATGATTTTCATGCAGGACAATGCTCCATCACACGCGTCCAAGTACTCCATAGCGTGGCTGGCAAGAAAGGGTATAAAAGAAGAAAATCTAATGATATGGCCTCCTTGTTCACCTGATCTGAACCCCATTGAGAACCTGTGGTCCATCATCAAATGTGCGATTTACAAGGAGGGAAAACAGTACACCTCTCTGAACAGTGTCTGGGAGGCTGTGGTTGCTGCTGCACGCAATGTTGATGGTGAACAGATCAAAACACTGACAGAATCCATGGATGGCAGGCTTTTGAGTGTCCTTGCAAAGAAAGGTGGCTATATTGGTCACTGATTTGTTTTTGTTTGGTTTTTGAATGTCAGAAATGTATATTTGTGAATGTTGAGATGTTATATTGGCTTCACTGGTAAAAATAAATAATTGAAATGGGTATAAATTTGTTTTTTGTTAAGTTGCCTAATAATTATGCACAGTAATAGTCACCTGCACACACAGATATCCCCCTAAAATAGCTAAAACTAAAAACCACTTCCAAAAATATTCAGCTTTGATATTAATGAGTTTTTTGTGTTCATTGACAACATGGTTGTTGTTTAATTATTAATGTTGTAAAATTAATCCTCAAAAATACAACTTGCCTAATAATTCTGCACTCCCTGTAAATATATTGTGTAGTTATAAACTCTTTAGACTGTTAGTGATTAGTGCTTTTTTTTTTTAAGTTTGTGGGTAAGAATCGTGTAAAAAAAAAAAATCCCTTATTTTGTGGATGAAATCCGGGAAATATCCCTTATTTTCAATGTTCAATGTTGACAGCTATGTTCAAAGGTAGCTTTCGCTTACTGTAAGTATAAGCTCTACTTTTCCCTCGTTGAGGTGAAAGATAAGAATGTTTATGTAACGTGCAACTTATGCCCAGGAAGAAAGAGTATCTCCATGTCTGTGGCAATTAATTCTAATCTAATGAAGCTCCTCACATCATCACATGCCGCCACAAAATGAGTGGCTAAAAACCCAGGTGATAACTTGAGCTCCACTAACAAAGGAGTAGTATAGTACTGATAATATTTACACAATATTTACACTATAGTAGGTCTACAGATAATATTTACAATAATGTATTGAATTTGATAGGTGTCTCTCACATTGTCCCACAGCAATAGTGTAGCCTACATTAATGTACAATGTTTTATAATAACAATTTATTCTATTTAGTGTCCAATTCCTTCATTTAACATATTTAATATTGGGGGCATCCAAGTTATTTGACATATTTGAAAATTTGGGTAAAAAAAAGTAAAAAAAAAAAAGTAACGCAATAATTACTTTCCCAGGTAATTAGTTACTTTTATAATGATGTAACTCAGTTACTAACTCAGTTACTATTTGTAAGAAGTAACTAGTAACTATAACTAATTATTTTTTTTAAGTAACGTGCCCAACACTGCTGCCCACTGCTCTGGGTGTGTGTTCACGGTGTGTGTTCAGTACTGTGTGTGCACTTGTATGGGTTAAATGCAGAGCACAAATTCCAAGTATGGGTCACAATACTTGGCCACACGTCACTTCACTTAATTTCACTTCACTTCACTTATTTTAGTACCCAATTCTCTAGGGCTGCCCCACCACTTGGATATGCGCCTAATAACAGAGTTGGGTAATGTTAGCGCGAGTGGCCATGTAAAGAATCTAACGTAGACTATTACTTATGTTTCCAATGATGTTTGAATGCATCAATGCATAATGGGTGTATGTTTGAATTTCCTCACTGACATAATTACCTCATGGGCCAGCCGTTGTGTTCGAAATCACCCCATATACCCTTAAATAGGGCACTATTTAAGGAGACAACCATTTGTAGTGGTGTCCGAAACCATAGTGGATATTATTGAGTGCACTCATTCATTCCCACAATGCACCACAATAACGAGTGTACAACTGATGTATGCTCAACAGCTAGATAATTCCCATAATGCTCTGCGAGAGTCATGCGCTGACTGAATTCCCGCGTCTCGCCAGGAGATGGCGCCCGCAGCTGAATCAATCATCCATCCATTTTCTAAACCTCGCTGGTCCAGCATAATATCATACAAGTATAAATTAATTTTTAATTGATTATTAAATTGTTTAATCACGGTTTATACCTAGTTTCCATGGCAGAGTCTTGGCATAAATATTTTCATTACTACTGGAGCTGACAGTTTGCTACATTTCAGATAATTATTACACAGCAAGCACAAACTATGCAAAAGCGGCAGTCTTTCCAACGACTCAGTGTCTAAATTCACTCACTCATTTTCATTCACTACTTCATGTGGATTATATTAGTGGAGTAATGAAGGGAATAGTGAATGTGGGTACAGGGGGTGATTTTGAACACAGCAAATGTGTCCATCACGGCTACTTCCTGGTTTTTTTTTTTGTTTTTTTGTTTTTTGCGACCAACCGACTAATTTAAGTTTGGTCAACCATGCCTCTTCTCATTGACTAATGTTTGGGTGACTAGGGGGCAGGAATTATACAAAACATGCAGGAAAATAATTTGTTCTAAAAATACATTTCCAGATATTGTGGGTCGGTTTATGCTAGGATGCAACAGACTACCCCAATTTGCCATACTTTTTGCGATAAAATACCAAGTGTGCATATAGCTTCTGGATGAATTTCACCTATAATAACTAATCTGTGGAGAATTGACTCTTTTAATGTTTGGGAAAACTAAAGCAACTCTGATGTTCTCTGTTAGTTCTTTTATAGAAAAGGGCATTGAAACTGTCTCGGTATTGTAATCAGTGTCAGCAACACTTTATCAAGTTCTTCATTGATTTCATTAGGCACTTCATTATGGATGAGCTGTAGATAAGCACTCTTGGCATTAGATAGAATCAATTAGCCTTGTTTTCAGCAAATAAAACCATTCTGAGCTTAAAAGCACCAGAGTGTTTTTTTTTAAAAAAAGTTACATTTAATTAGAATTTACTTTAGAGGAGTTCATGCTTTCACTTGAAACTCACATGGGTTTCTGCTGCTACCAAGTGACATTTTCTTACCTCCTTAACTAGTGAATTTGTATTTATCAGGGGTATTTTGAAGGACTTTAGCATTTTTTTTTGTATCTCTACTTTTGTGCTAAGAAACTGTCAGCATCTGGGTTTACTTTTTATTTATTTTCAACTGTACAGGATAAAACTTTGCTTTACCTTTGATCTCACAAAAAAGTTATGGCTGTTTGTTTTGTCTTAAAATTGAACTTGGACATTCACTGGGCATTTTAAATGTAAATTTCTGACCAGTAGAAACCTAGTATCACATTTCCCTGGTATGAAACCCTGCATACCCATAGGAATACACTTTTTATAAAAGTGCCTAAGTGCCTGAAATTTTATTTGCTGATGATCGGGTAAAAAAAAAAAAAAAAAAAAAAAAAAAAAAAGTGCACTCATAGATAGCGATCGGTGCTTATAATTGAACACTAACGTTCACATTATAGATGATTACAGTAGATAACCATTTTTCATCCCTGTGCTACAGATGGCATTGCTTTAAACACACCTGGGGTCATCTGTCTGGTTTTATCAATAATTACAGCCAGGTGTTTTACATCTAAATTATATGGAATAAAATTGGTATGGACATTGCAAAATAACCTATTATTTCGTAAAAGCTTTTACAGTAGAACAAGGGTAGGAGTGGCTGTTAAAAAAATGAGGGGTACAGTTTCTGAAAACGAATCAGAAACCTTCCCAGATGACAGGGAATGTTTTCAGAACTTTGGCTAATGTTGTTCTCACAAGGTTCTTTTAAAGTTATAAACAAGACGCTTTCCAGTTACAATAATATAATGTTTGTTCAAAGTTATCTGGTATTTAATAATGTTCTCAAAAGAGTAGCACTACATTTTAATTTCTACATTGTTCACTCTTTCTGAAATGTTTTAGCTGACATTTTTTAAATATTATTACTTGTTACGGAATGTTCAGAGAACATTCAAAATGACTGTTCCCATAATGTTTGCATAACCAAGAAATTTTTTTTTTTAAACATTTAAAAAAAAAACTGGACATTTTCAACATACAGAAATAACATTTTCATAACTTAATGGGAGCGTTAGAAAAAATGAAGCCTACTTATAATATATTTTTGGTAGCTGGGTAAGCATTATGAATATGGTTATCTGCAGACTTTATTATTCAATCAATTATTATATCAAATAGCTAATAAAAAGCGAATGTACTTCAAACAGCAACTTTGTGTTAAAGTTCTTTTTTAACACGTCATGAAAGTGATGATCGTGATTGTGCCAGGCTAATTATTCCAGCACAGGGATGCAATGCATGGTCAAAATGCATGATGTCATGATGTAACAGCCTTTAAACTAAAGGTTTGACCATCAAATGAATAAAGAGCGAAATATTCACAGGCTATCTTTGAATAACAATGTGCACTTCATACAGTAATGCGTCTTCTGTACTTCACTCCCCACATGCTTTATGATTTTGTCTGAGATGTAAATGGCTTGGAAATGAGCACCAGACATTAATTCTTGTCAGCAAAATAGCCTATAGAGTAAAATGTGTAAATGTGTTTTATAATTGTGTGGTATGTTTGAGAGTTAAGAACATTTAATGGGGTGGACATGGTCTTATCTGTTCATTCGCTGGACGGCACATGGAGGCCCACTCAGTTCTATGAACAGTATATCTTCACAGACAAGCTTCTCATTACATTTCCAGCTGACGATTCATGCAAAATCATTTCAATATTTGAGTGTTAGGACCTTCAGATAAGATAGCCTTGCGGTTTGCATATTATGCAGATTATATGGCATAATATATTAGTGCTAAGCTGTATCGCGGTCACAGAAGGCAATCAATGAATCAGTCATTTTATTGTGTAGAAAAACTGTGTAATAGTACACATTAAAGGGATAGTTCACCCTAAAAATTAAATTACCCCACAAGTTACTCACCCTCGAGCCATCCTAGGTGTATATGACTTTCTTATTTCAGACGAATACAATCAGAGATATATTTCATAATGTACTGGCTCTTCCAAGCTTTATAATGGCAGTCAATAGAGGATAATATTTTGAAGCCCAAAAAAGTGCATCCATCCATTATAAAATATATCCACATGGCTCCAGGGAGTTAATAAAGGCCTTCTGAAGTGAAACAATGCATTTGTGTAAGAAAAATGTCCAGATTTAAAACTTAATAAACTAAAATAACTAGCTTCCGACAGACGGCCAGTGTTGCACAGTGCACTCAGACTCCACTGCGGGCCGCCTCAGTGCCTCCCGAGTCGGGTCCCTGAGTTCCATCTCGCTGCCCCACCCCAGTTATGTCTGCGGTCCCATTGGTCCTGCTTGCACGGTGTCTGTGAGCCTGGAGCGCATTTCCTAGCCCGTATCGCTGGCTCATTCGTTACATCAGACTCTGTAATGCGGTTCAGTTCCCCCAATCCACTGCACCTCTGTGTGGCCCTGCAGTTATATGTGGACAGAAAGCAAAGCTTTGGGACCTCAGACCAGCTCTTCCTCTGTTACTGAGGCCAGCAGAAGGGAAAGGCTGTCTCCAAGCAGAGGTTAACCCACTGGATAGTGGATGCTATTGTCTTGGCGTACCAATCCCAAGATGTGCCTTACCCGTTTGGGTTGCGAGCACACTCAAACAGAAGTGTTGCTTTCATCTGGCGCTGACTCAAGGAGCCTCGCTGACAGATATATGCAGAGCTGCGGGCTGGTGACACCCAACACGTTCACTAGGTTCTAAAGCCTTTGTGTAGAGCCAGTATCCTCCTGTGTACTCGTCCCGAGAGGCCAGTAGTGCGAGGGACCCATTCTTAGTTCTGTCACATGCCTGTCCTGTCTTGTGTAGCCCATGTGGTGTTTTTGTTATTTTCCTGTCTCTGTCTAGATCCCACCCCCCTTGTTATCTCGTTATTGGTTTAATTTGCCCCACCTGTGTTCCCTCATTCCCTGCTTGATTTGTCCCCTTTATAAGTTCCTTTGTGTGTCCAGTCTTCGTCGGATCGTTGTATGGTCTACGTCTCCCTGTGATTCCCAGTTTGTATGTTAAGTTTCTATTTTGTTAGTTGATTGTGTTTTACCCCATCGTGGGTTTTGTTATGTGTTTATGTTTGTTAATAAATATAATTTTTTTCTGCACCTGAGTCCTCACCTTACCCTCTTTAGATGTGCCGTGACATGTTCCCCAGAAATGGCTAACCCTGTTGAGTTCCTCCGTCAGTCCCAGCAGTCAGATGCCAGGCCTATACTTGTACGCATTGGGGAACCTGTGTTAGGCTGGGTGTCCATAAGTAGTGATCCCTGCGGCAATCCCAAATGTTTATTCTTCCACGGTACAGCTACCCTGTTTGGCTAGCCTGTGTCTTTCCCTCGACAGAGTCCACTCTGTTGTCTCTGCTGGCAATCTTTGCCCCCTAGAACTAGGCTGGAACCATTCAAGAGACTTCCATATGTTGTACTAACCTGCTTGGCTAGTCCATATGTTTGCTAGTATGTTTGCTAGTCCAAAGCTGAGAGAGTTGCTCTAACTACCGACTGCTGGACCACTTTAACAACTGAGAGCTACATCACCATGACCTGCCATCTACATCATTCGCCGCGTTTCCATTACAGATTTGCCCAAAACTTTTGCGATATTTTCTTTAGGTCGATAAATTTTTTTGGCGAAATGACGGTGTTTCCATTAATTGATGTATGCGACTAAAACGGCTCGGGTTACGTCTGTAACCCTTGTTCCCTGAGAAGGGAACGAGCACTGCGTCGGAACGACACTTTGGGGATACTCCCTAAGCACTAGCGAATCTGAAGTCCGTATAGCAACTAAACCAATCTGATTGGCGTGCGTGATGACGTCACTGTGACGGCATACCCGGAAGTATAAAAGGGGAGCCGGCGCATTGAAACGGCAGCTATTGCTCTGAAGCATGCGCTCCAGGCGTGCCGAGGTGTGGTGACACTTCTCAGGGAACAAGGGTTACAGATGTAACCCGAGCCGTTCCCTTTCGAGGGAACTCTCACTGCGTTGGAACGACACTTTGGAACGACTACCCACTATCCCACACCGAGGGTAGCGCCTGCCCTAGTGTGAAGCCGGAGACCGGGCATAACTAGGACTGGAGCACCCTAGCCCTCACGGCCATAGGTGAAGGCAAATTGCGCACCTGATAAGCCGCGGTTATCGCCTGGACAATCACGTTACTGATTGTCTGAGTAGATGCAGGCAACCCTTTCTTGGGTGAACCAAAGCACACCAAAAGCTGTTGAGATCTCCTCCACTGCGCAGACTTATCCAGATACACTCTGAGAGCCCTAACTGGGCAGAGCAGGTGAAGCCTCCCTTCTTCCGCCGTCACGTGAGGCGGAGGATGAAATGCCTGAAGAACCAAAGACCTGGCCACCCTTGATGGAACTTTGGGCACATAGCCCGGCCTAGGGTGTAAGATGGCTTTTACTCCCCCAGGGGCGAACTCCAGGCAAGTCGGCGTTACCGCCAAGGCTTGGAGGTCCCCTACTCTCTTTAGCGATGTAATCGCCAGGAGAAAAGCCACCTTCAGGGTCAGGTTCTTTGGTTCCGCTGACTCCAATGGCTCAAAGGGGGCCTCAGCCAGACCTTCGAGAACCACTGCCAGATCCCAGGTTGGAACTCTAGAACGAGCCGCAGGCCTCATCCTCCGAGCCCCACGGAGGAACTGTACAACCAACTGGTGCCTACCCAAAGGCCCATCACCCAAAGGAGTGTGGAAAGCCCGAATGGCAGCCACGTACACCTTGAGTGTGGACGGGGTTAGACCCGCAGAGAAGCGATCTTGGAGGAACTCCAGCACTGAAGCCACCGGGCAGTTAACTGGGTCCACCTCACGCTCCCTGCACCAAGTGCCAAACACATTCCACTTGAGGCTGTACAGTCTCCTTGTAGACAGAGCCCTGGAACTGAGTAATGTCTCTATCACCTCTGCCGACAGGCCAGCCTCTAGGTACCTGACCCCCTCAGGGGCCAGACCCAAAGGTTCCAAACCTCCGGCCGGAGGAGGAATATTGTCCCCCCCGCCTGAGATAGGAGATCCCTCCTCAGAGGAATCTGCCATGGAGGACCTGCCAGCAGAGCTATGATATTCGAGAACCAAACTCACGTCTGCCAACGGGGTGCTACCAGAAGTAGACTGACCCCCTGTTGACGGACTCTCTCCAGGACTCCTGGGAGCAGAGCAGTCAGGGGAAATGCGTACAGACGCCGCCTCGGCCACGTCTGAACCATGGCATCCAACCCCAGCGGGAGGGAACACCACAGTGGGCAGTGGGACGTCCCTCGAGACGCCACCAAATCCACTTCCACTTGGCCGAACCTCTCACACATGGCCTCCACCACCCCTGGGTGGAGTCGCTACTCCCCGGGCCTCAGCCGCTGCCTCGACAGGATGTCTGCTCCCTGATTTTGGACCCCCAGGACATACATTGCCCTGATGGACAACAGTTTCCCTAGGGTCCACAGGAGAATTTGATGTGCCAGTCTGCATAGAGGGTGCAACCTCAAACTCCCCTGCTCCGAGCCCCAACCAGTGAGGGAGGCGCCTGCTGAAACAGATTCCCGGCAACAGAACGCTCCCAACACTGGCCCCTGGGACAGATACCAAGGTTTCTTCCATATGACTAGGGAACGAAGGCATCCGCGCATTACCCTGATCATACAGAAAAGATTCCCTCTGGGGGAAAACCCCTTGGTTTTCAGTGCCCGCATCGTCGTCGAGTCCCATACAATCCCTAGAACCGTAGCCCTCCGGGACGGCGTCAAAACACTCTTTGTTGTGTTGAGTCTCAGCCCCAAGCACCTTATATGGGCCAGAACGACGTCTCAATGCCGAACTGCCATCTCGTACGACTGGGCCAATATGAGCCAGTTGTCGAGATAATTCAGCACATGGATGCCCTGGAGTCTCAATGGAGCCAGAGCTGCATCCATGCACCTTGTGAATGTGTGTGGGGAAAGAGCTAGACCGAAGGGAAGCACTCGATATTGGTACGCCTCGCCCCCGAAAGCGAACCTCAAGAACTTCCTGTGACATGGAAGGATGGAGATATGGAAGAATGCGTCCTTTAGATCTATCGTGACGAACCAGTCCTCGAACTGGATCTGACTCACGATGATGGAAACCGTGAGCATTTTGAATTCGAACCTTCTCAGAGACCGATTCAAATACCTCAGGTCTATATCCGGACGCAACCCTCCATCCTTTTTGGGAACTATAAAGTAGCTCTCTGGCGGAGGAATGCACCCTAAGGCTTCCTCTTGAGGCTGGCTTCGGGTGTTACACGAGCCTCGTCCCCAACCCCCTGAAGCGGATGACCGGCAGGAAGTGGTTGGGAACGATTCTCTATGTGCGGACGCGTTAGCTGCCCAGCCGCAAGTCCTTCCACAGGCGGCTGGAGCAGCATGCGTTCGCGGGAAATCGATGTGGCCCGAAGCGTCATAGACGGCGAGATTACCTCGATTTCCCCGGAGCGCCGCAGAGGAAGCAACCTCGGTTGCCCCTCTGCGGGGGGGACCGCTCTTGGAAGTCCAGCCGAAGCCAGGACTTCTTCCCAGCAGCCTTCCGCCCTGGAGTACGTTCCTCAGATCGCCTCCAGGAGCGGAAGACCGCTGGTGGAACTGCTGGTGAGAACGCTGCCTCTGTTGCCAGGCTCCTGGAGGAGGGGCTCTAGAGGCGACGCTCTCCTTCTGCACCTGCCGGTGCGAGGAGCTGGCAGACGGCTGAGGGGTCTCAACCGTGTCACCAAATAGACCAGAAGGCGAAATCGGGGAGTCTAGGAGGAAGGACTTATCCTTCTCCCTCATCCCCAACAGATTCAGCCAGAGATGCCTCTCCACAACCACCATAGAAGCTATAGCCCGGCCGATAGCACGGGCCATCTCCCTGGTGGAAGGAGGAGGCAATGGTGTTTGAGACTCACTGTATGTGATTTACATGTACTGAACTCCTGTTATTTAACTATGAAAAGTGAGCAGCATGAGTAAACCTCAGATGCGCATATGTCTGGGGACATGGATTTTGAGCACTTCATTGAAATGTGTTTTCTAGAAAGTCTTTCTTTAAAATTAATTTTGTTTTGTATAAATTGTATTTTAACAATGATCAATGTTTGATCAATGTTTACTCAACTATTTGCCTGTATATTTAATAAATAAGAAGCAAACCAAGATCGCCGGGAATGGATTGACGTGCGTAACTGGGCTGTTTCCACGGCCTTTGAGTATGGCTGAAACTATAGCGTCTTTCTCTTTTAATACATTTCTTGAATATGTCTTAATTACAGTAGGTCTAAGATAGTTAGGCTATTTGTGGCTGCACTGTCATTAGCCTACTAGGTTAAAGTTACGCCACTGCCCTTATTATAAAATATATGTCGTTTTAACAACATAAGATCTTGTTATTAGCCTACTTGAGTGGAACAAATAATATGTAGGCCCTGTGTGGGAGTAATGCGTGACCGTACCAGGTGACCTGAATGCGAAAAAACTTTCCATGGCAGTTTTGCGAAAATGTCCTTTATCGAATAACCTGAAAAACCACCTTGTACGAGCGTAAAACCTTTTTGCGATATATGGGAGTTTTTGCGAAATTGAATGGAAACACGGTTAGTGATGACTGGCAAATTAACTCAGCAGTCCTGTTCACAGAAAGCCTGCCAGTTTTGAGTTACATGTTGACAAAACCTGTCAGATCTAAGTATTATGTTTTTTGTTTAAGTTATTGTTTAACATGATTATTTTTATTATTATTATTTTGGAACAAATGAGGTCTCGCAAACTTGTTATATGGCATCGCTGTGAAAACCCCATCTGGAACCTTAATTTTTAAGATTGGAACACTGATATGTTTATGGTGTTTTGGTTTATACGTTTGGAATGACATGAGTGTGAGTAAATAATGACATAATTAAAAACTTCGCTTTTTAAATGGAAATGATATGGGTCACCCATTCCAGGATTTTGCTTACACAATCTGGGATGGTGTACTTCACGATTATACATTACACTTAAATGCATCAGAAAACTTCATATAATACCCTTCTTGACTGGAAGTTTCATAGCAGTGTACCTCTTCATAGTCATCATAACTCCTTATTCTCTCTTAACTGATTTGAAATTGCTGCAGATGAAGAAGGTATTGAGGAACACAAGGAAGACTGCAGTTTGTTGTTTGTTGCTGAGACATCGACTATATAATATATCTGTCCAATATACAGCAAATATGTTTTATATTTACAGCAGCAGGCCTTGAACGTAACAGCCATTTTATTCCAGACAAAATAGAAAGGCTGTACACTATACCAATCATGCTTCAGTAAATGATTCAGGGCATCGCTAAGATATAGCTCTGGAAATGAACAATTTATTGGTGTAATGGGGCTTTACAAATCCGCATCTAAAAATGTGAATCATTTGCTGTGGCATGTTGTTAGGTAGTTTCATTATTTCGCTAATAACAAGCAATGCTTTCCAAAGGTACAAGGAAATGAAAATTGTTGATCACATGGGGATCATCTCCATGCCTAGTTTGAACAATCAACAGCATATTCTGCTTTGTATATGCGATCGATGTTAAATGAGTAACAACGGTCCCATCAGCATAATATTACAACAGCTTGCATTTAACTGCCGTCTCGCTATGAGATTTTTCAAAAGAGGTAATGTGCAATTGTAAATGCAGTATCAAGTTCCCTTTCGAGGGAACTCTCACTGCGTCAGAACGACATTTTGGGGATACTCCCTAAGCACTAGCGAATCTGAAGTCCGTATAGAAACTAAACCAATCTGATTGGCGTGCGTGATGACCTCACTGTGACGGCATACCCAGAAGTATAAAAGGGGAGCCGGCGCATTGAAACGGCAGTTATTGCTCTTCAGCATAGCGCTCTCTGTTGAAATTGTCTGTCTATTTACTGTTGTTTGTCACAGTTGCAAAAGTGTGTGAATGATGGAAAAGAATATGAGAGAGTTTAAGCAGTGCGTGCATCCGTGTCCCCACTTCATTTGGGGCTCAGATACACACCTACTTTGTGTGCAGTGTCTGGGGTGAGCTGCTCACACTCAGACTGCTCCGCTCTCAGCTGGCCGTGTTCGATGAGGCCGGCCAGCCTCGTGAGCCCCATGGTTCTGGACCCACGGTCGCTGAGGCGTCTCGGTGTCACAGATCATGGGGTCCACAGAAGGACTTTTCAGCAGGATTTGGGACTGCTGCGGCACTTTCCCAATCCTTGTCTGACAGTTCTAAGGATCTTCCTCCCCGTGTGGAAGCCCGCGCTGCGGCTTCTTCCCCCAGGGTTGAGGATCCGATGCTTATTCTCTCCGGTTCCGAGGAGCCGGCATGAGTTTGGCATAGGGCCGGGTGGAGAAGCAGAAAGTGTTTCATCGCTTCATCCACTCGCCCAAGAGGAGCTAATTGAGATTTGACTCGTGCGGTGGTCAAATTGAATATCAATTGGCCACAGGAAGTGCCGGAAATTCAGCCACCCAGTAGGCTGAACGACCGGTTTCTTTCTCGCCGGGTCCAAACACCTCGCCGGGTTTTACCATTTTTCCCGGATCTACACACTGAGGTGTGTAGGTCTTGGAGGAAGCCCTATTCCTCGCGTGTTCCTCCAGTATTGGATTATTCCAATGTTCTGGGGGCGCGCAAGGTGTGCTATGGGACGAGGCCTCGGGTGGAAGAGGCTCTCACGAGCTATCTTTCGCCCGATTCTGCGTCGTCCCTTAAGACCCCGGAGCTGCCCACCAAACCCTGTCGGGACACCTCATCGTTGGTGGGCAAAGCTTATATGGCGGCTGGACGGGCTGGTAGTTCCCTGCACACATTATCTATCTTGCAGGCCTACCAGGCTGACCTCCTAAAAGAGCTCGATGAGGGCGACGGTCCCTCTCCGTAGGATGTGCTGGAACTACGGAGGGCTGCAGATTTGTCTCTCCGCATCACCAGGGAGATGGCCCATGCTATCGGCTGGGCTATGGCTTCTATGGTGACTGTGGAGAGGCATCTCTGGCTGAATCTGTCGGGGATGAGGGAGAAAGATAAGACCTTCCTCCTAGACTCCCCGATTTCGCATTCTGGTCTATTTGGTGACGCGGTTGAGACCGTTGTCGCTCCGGGGAAATCGAGGTAATCCCGCCGTCTATGACGCTTCGGGCCACATCGATTTCCCGCGAACGCATGCTGCTCCAGCCGCCTCTGGAAAGACCTGCGGCTGGGCAGCGCGTGCGTTTGCACACAGAGAATCGTTCCCAACTACTTCCTGCCGGTCATCCGCTTCTGGGGGTTGGGGACGAGGCTCGTGTAACACCCGAAGCCAGCCTCGCTGGTTCCCTTAATAGATTATCTCGGCGCATGGAAATGCCTTCTGAATATTTCTACATGGGTCCTGCGTACTGTAGAGAAAGGTTACAGACTGCAGTTCGGTCACCCTCCTCCAAGTTTCAGGGGGTTGAACTGGACTGCAGTGGTACCAGAGCGGGTTCTGGTAATGGAACTAGAAGTAAAATCCTTGCTGGTGAAGGAAGCCATAGAGCGTGTAACTCCGCTGGAGAGGGAGTCCGGGTTCTACAGCCGGTACTTTATAGTTCCCAAAAAGGATGGAGGGTTGCGTCCGATTATAGACCTGAGGTATTTGAATCGGTCTCTGAGGAGGTTCAGATTCAAAATGCTCACGGTTCCCATCATCGTGAGTCAGATCCAGTTCGAGGACTGGTTCGTTACGATAGATTTAAAGGACGCATACTTCCATATCTCCATCCTTCCATGTCACAGGAAGTTCTTGAGGTTCGCTTTCGGGGGCGAGGCGTACCAATATCGAGTGCTTCCCTTCGGTCTAGCTCTTTCCCCACGCACATTCACAAAGTGCATGGATGCAGCTCTGGCTCCATTGAGACTCCAGGGCATCCGTGTGCTGAATTATATCGACGACTGGCTCATATTGGCCCAGTCGTATGATATGCCAGTTCGGCATCGAGATGTCGTTCTGGCCCATATAAGGTGCTTGGGCCTGAGACTCAACACAACAAAGAGTGTGTTGATGCCGTCCCGGAGGACTACATTCCTAGGGACCGTATGGGACTCGACGACGATGCGGGCACAATTGTCTCCCGCGCGAGTCGAGACCGTACTGGCGATGGTCTAAGAAATAAGACTAGGCCACAGCATCACTTTCAGAGATTGCCGGAAATTGCCGGAAATCCGTTTCAACAGACGCCTCCCTAACTGGTTGGGGCGCGGTCATGGAGGGCCGCTTTGCGAGGGGCCCGTGGGAGGGCCGTCATTCCTCCTGGCACATAAATTGCCTGGAGATGATGGCGGTCTACAAAGCTCTCAGGAGCTTTCTCTCTCATGTCCTGGTACGAACAGACAATACGTCTGTTGTAGCGTACCTTAATCATCAGGGGGGTTTGAGGTCACGCCCTCTATGCAGACTGGCGCATCAAATTCTCCTGTGGTCCCAAGGGAAACTGTTGTCCATTAGGGCAATGTATGTCCCGGGGGTCCAAAATCAGGGAGCAGACATCCTGTCGAGGCAGGGGCTGAGGCCCGGGGAGTGGCGACTCCACCCGGAGGTGGTGGAGGCCATGTGTGAGAGGTTCGGCCCAGTGGAAGTGGACCTGTTTGCGTCTCACGAGACGTCCCACTGTCCATTGTGGTTTTCCCTCACGCATCCAGCCCCGCTGGGGTTGGATGCCATGGTTCAGACGTGGCCGAGGCTGCGTCTGTACGCATTTCCCCCGATTGCTCTGCTCCCGGGAGTCCTGGAGAGGGTCCGCCAACAGGAGGTCAGCCTACTTCTGGTAGCACCCCGTTGGCCGACGTGAGTTTGGTTCTCGGATATCATAGCGCTGCTGGCAGGTCCTCCATGGCAGATTCCTCTGAGGAGGGATCTCCTATCTCAGGCAGGGGGCACAATATTTCACCCCGGCCTGAGGTTTGGAACCTTTGGGTCTGGCCCTTGAGGGGGTCAGGTACCTAGAGGCTGGCCTGTCGGCAGAGGTGATAGAGACTTTACTCAGTTCCAGGGCTCCGTCTTCAGGAGGCTGTACAGCCCCAAGTGGTGAGCCACTTGGTGCAGGGAGCGTGAGGTGGACCCAGTTAACTGGCCGGTGGCTTCAGTGCTGGAGTTCCTCCAAGATCGCTTCTCTGCGGGTCTAACCCCGTCCACACTCAGGGTGTCCGTGGCTGCCATGGGGCTTTCCACACTCCTTTGGGTGATGGTCTTGGGTAGGCACCAGCTGGATGTACAGTTCCTCCGTGGGGTTCGGAGGATGAGGCCTGTGGCTCGTTCCAGACTCCCAACCTGGGATCTGGCAGTGGTTCTCGAAGGCTGGCTGAGGCCCCCCTTCGAGCCATTGGAGTCGGATGAACCAAAGAACTTGACCCTAAGGTGGCTTTTCTCCTAGCGATTACATCACTAAAGGGAGTGGGGGATCTCCACACCTCGGCACGCCTGGAGCGCATGCTTCAGAGCAATAGCTGCCGTTTCAATGCCCCGGCTCCCCTTTTATACTTCCGGGTATGCCGTCACAGTGACGTCATCACGCACGCCAATCAGATTGGTTTAGTTTCTATACAGACTTCAGATTCGCTAGTGCTTAGGGAGTATCCCCAAAGTGTCGTTCCGACGCAGTGCTCGTTCCCTTCTCAGGGAACAAGGGTTACAGACGTAACCCGAGCCGTTATCAGTGATCATTTTCATATAATGGAATTGTTCTTGGTATAATTTCAAAACACTTGTTGGTATAGAAATATTCAATGTTGACCATAGCTGTACAAAATAACCACTGTATATGGCATTCATATAAAAAGGTAAAGCACAGACTACTTTTCCTATCTGATACAATTCATCTATATTATATGCTATGTTAAAGTTAACGTTTATGGTGTTTTGGTTTATAGGTTTGGAATGACATGAGTGTGAGTAAATAATGACAGAATTAAAATGTTTGGGCGAACTTCGCTTTTTAAATGGAAATTAAATGGGTCACCCATTCCAGGATTTTTGCTTACACAATCTGGGATGGTATACTTCACAATTATACATTACACTTAAATGCATCAGACAACTTCATATAATACCCTCATAGCAGTGTACCTCTTCGTAGTCATCCTAACCCCTTATTCTCTCTTAACTGATTTGAAATTGCTGCAGATGAAGAAGGTATCGAGGAACACAAGGAAGACTGCAGTTTGTTGTTTGTTGCTGAGACATCGACTCTATAATATATCTGTCCAATATATGGCAAATATGTTTTATATTTACAGCAGCAGGCCTTGAACGTAACAGCAATTTTACTCCAGACAAAATAGAAAGGCTGTACACTATACCAATCATGCTTCAGTAAATGATTCAGGGCATCACTAAGATATAACTCTGGAAATTAACAATTTATTGGTGTAATGGGGCTTCACCCATCCATATCTAAAAATGTGAATAATTTGCTGTGGCATGTTATTAGGTAGTTTCATTGTTTCGCTAATAATGTACAAATGTACAAGGAAATGAAAATTGTTGATCACATGGGGATCATCTCCATGCCTAGTTTGAACAATCAACAGCATATTCTGCTTTGTATATGCGATCGATGTTAAATGAGTAACAATGGTCCCATCAGCATAATATTACAACAGCTTGCATTTAAATCTCGCTATGAGATTTTTCAAAAGAGGTAATGTGCAATTGTAAATGCAGTATCAAGTTATCAGTGATCATTTTCATATAATGGAATTGTTCTTGGTATAATTTCAAAACACTTGGTATGGAAATATTCAATGTTGACCATAGCTGTACAAAATAACCGCTGTATTCAGTATGGCATTCATGTAAAAAGGTAAAGCACAGACTACTTTTCCTATCTGGTGCAATTTTGATTATCTGATATATGTTATGTTAAAGTTAACATCTTAAATGGTAGGCATACTGTACCTGACAATTCCAAAAGTTAATCAATTTCTCTTCACAAACAATGCACTTTTCATATAACTGGTCCTATACATCTTGTTTGCAACCAATATTTTTCAAATTACAAGGGAAGAAAGGTGGCAATTGATGATAAATATAGAGGATTAGCTGTGTCAGAGTGGAGCAGCAGTCAGTGGTATTTTTCTCAATTTATATAATTCTGGACGAAGGCCACGTTGTTCTTTCTCCAATCACGTACTTCCTCTGTGAAATGAGGTGTGAAGAGACTGTAAATATTTGGTGGTTCCGAAATGGGCTGTTCAGATCAGAAGATTTCCAATAATATTAATGTAATCAACATCAGATATTCCTGTCTGTAATTAAATACATCTGGTTCTTGAGTAGCCCAGAGGAGTATTATATTTTTGCAATATCTGCTGCTCAGTTCCACACTAATATTACTTTTAGTAATGTAGATTTAACTTCATGAAGGATGACGCAACATTTAAGAGAGACTATAATACCGAGCCATATCCTCATATAAGATATTTTGATACTGTATGCTCCATTAAGATGAATGGAAAGGAAAAATTGATAGTTTCTCCAGTTATAGACCTCCTTGGTTCAATTATTGCCATTGAAAAGACTTGACAAGTGTAGACTGAAAAGAAATCAGTTTAATTAAATATATTTAATAACATACTTAATGCAAAACATACTACAGCCAATTTTGTTTATCTCTTATTTTCAATTTCTCTCGTCATGAGGGTTTTTACCTCAAAATCTGCTTTATAACAGATGCAACATTTATGTGAAAGATCTAGATGTTAACCCCCTCGAGTCAGCCGTTGCGCCGGCGCGATCAACTCGCTTTTTTTCTTATCAGTGCCAAAGAGACTCATATAACTATTCTCATCTGTGAAAGATCAATTGAGAGATCTAACCAATCCGAAATTTGGTTAGCTTTGATTAGACATGGCAGTCTCAGAAATCCTGCATTTCATCTTTTGTTACAAACATTTCCTTCTGACAAAGAAATATCTAAATTACATTATGCGGTTTTAAACTATAATGGAGTTGATCAACAAGACACTTTTAAGGGCATTTGTCTTTCATATTTAGTCGAGCTTCAAATATGACCAAACTACTTCAAACTTTTGCTACAGAGTCAGTCACACTGCTGAACATGTGAAAATTATATGTGCTTCACGGCATCATGTGGGCGATTTATCTATTGTGGTCTATGGAGAAGCAATTACAGTGATTTACAACAGACATTGATTAAGCCTAATTGAGCATTATGACACGCTATCAGGGGACTGTTAATTAGAGGTTGTCATCCTGGCATAATGTGAAATCAACCATTGAGCTCTTCTAACTGGTGCAGTGACTAAAACATGCAGCACTGATTTGAACCCAGTGATCTTTTTTTTTTAACTGGGATTTCACATTTTAAATTTTAGGCATATTTAAATGTACATCTAGGTATTTAGACATGCGTATAGTTACATTTGAATGTGTATTATATTATTATTATATTTACACTAGCTAAGTAAGACAGTTTACCACCTTGATTGAAAAGACTAGTTTACGCCTGGATGGATTCTAAAGGCCTGTTCACACCAAGAATGATAACTATAATGATAACTATATTGGAGTCCACACCATCGGACTATATCTGTAGTCACCCTTGTGTCTTGTGTGTTTTGTGTTCTTTTATGTAGTATTTCTATTTTCCTGTGATTAGTTCCTGTTTACTAGATCCCGTTTTGCTGTCTGGATTCCAGTTGTTTTAGTGAATTGAAGCGATCCATTTGCTTCTCTTTTCTGTGGCTTTCGGCAGTCTGTAAAAATATACCTCAGATTTCTTGTCAAATTTTACAGTCAATCTCAAAGCTCTTGTCTGTTTTCGATGTGATTTGTGTGTTATTTTGTGGCATTCACACTGAAAACCAATGCTGCCACTCAGTCTTTTTGCCCCTTAGTGGGTGTAACCGCAGTCACTACAGCCAATGGTGACACGTTCATACTCTCTACAGCAGAGGTGGGTAGTAGCGAATTACATTTACTTTGTTACATTTGAGTACATTTTTTGGGTAACTTGTACTTTTAGAATATATTTAAAGATGGGTACTTTTACTCTTACTCCAGTACATTTCTTGTGAAAAAAACTGTACTTTTACTTCATTACATTCGGTGGCGTTCCTCCGCTACTGTCAAATAGAATTAATACAAAAATAATAATAATTAAAAATAAGTAAACATGACTTGTTTGCAAGTCTCGCGAAACGCTGGAGAGGCTGCTTCGCGAGAGGAGGCTATGCATCACCCGCTTATAATTAGCGCACGTTTAGATGGAAGATGATGACTGAAGCAGAGGAAGATGTGTGTGAGTTACGGGAGGCAGATCACCCGTGGCCTCAAGTTCAGTCTATTTTTTCACTCCAAGATGTCAAAAAGAATAGTTTCATAATGCGATGCATGCTGTGTGCACCAAAACGAACTGACATCTCAGCATACAAGAATTCCAGATTCAACCTGAAAAAAACATATAGCAGTAAGTGTCACAACAGTGCTTATATTTGAGCACTATTAATGGTAATTTGGTAACCAGGGCTTGACATTAACACCTGCCAGCCCGCCAAATGCGGGTAGATTTCAGCTGTGGCGGGTAAGGCAGCCACTCCCACTAGCCACTTTGGCGGGTTGAATATAATTTCAGTCTACAGCCAAATGAAATGCCAAGACCGTCGTATCACAAATAACTTGCAGTTAGTGAAGGCGGGTAGGTGGAATCGTGCTGAATGACACACAACAGAAGCACTCTCTCACGTGCACTCTCTCTGTCGCACGCGTGATCAGTTCTCCTTGCGCCTGAATAGTCAAATACACGTGCACACAGATGTCAAAATGTCCATCGTGTGGAGTGTCTCACATGAACATAGTCGTTATGGCTTAAGTGTACGTAAACAGGTGGGTAATAACTGGATATGTTTCAGAATATTACGTCCATGCATTCAGCAGCCCAATTAAATACCTGTCTGTCATTAATGTAAATCAAACAACTACAGATGTTAAATAAATGTACACATATTAAATAAACCTACTGTATCTGAAATTATATATTTTTTATTTACTATTGTTTTTGTAATTTGCTTATTTTTTTCTTTTATATAGCCAAACAAAACTCATATCATATTACATTTCTCATATGCTCATATTGCCCACCCCTTGCCCACCTGCACATACCAGCTGATATACGTACAATGTAGTCTTGATTTGGGTGGTCACTATGCATTTGAAAGTTTGAAAGGGTTTTAAATCTTCTAAATAAAGTAAAATGACTCACAATCAAGTAATTTAACCATGCCAAAGTCAACTTTCATCATATAAAATGTAATTTCCAAACAGCAATATTGTGGCCGGTGAAAATGCTGAGTGGCTAGTAACTTTGGAAAACCACTAGCCACAGTGGCTGGTGAGGAAAAAAGTTAATGTCAAGCCCTGCTTATTGTAATACTATTTCACACACTGTCCGAGTGTTTTCCTTATATGCGCTCTTGTGCAAGCAATGACAAATCGTTTGAATCCTCCAAACAACACACGTCCACGAACAAACGTTCACATGCACATTTACATATCATTTTTTTCACAAAATGAAACAAATTGAATAGCCTAATGTGACGTTTTGCATTTATGCACAAATACGGACAGACACCTGTCTGAAGTGTAGAAAATACATACAAATAAAAACGGGATTGTATTTTATTCCTACCTAAAGAATGCATATACTTATAAAAAATATATCTGGTTAGCCCAGCACACTATTAATTTACATTTAACCATTAATCACACACACACACACACACACACACACACACACACACACACACACACACACACACACACACACACACACACACACACACACACACACACACACACACACACACACACACACACACACACACACACACACACACACACACACACACACATATATATATACAGTGAGGGAAATAAGTATTTGAACACCCTGCTATTTTGCAAGTTCTCCCACTTAGAAATCATGGAGGGGTCTGAAATTGTCATCGTAGGTGCATGTTCATTGTGAGAGACATAATCTAAAAAAAAAAAAATCCAGAAATAACAATGTATGATTTTGTAACTATTTATTTGTATGATACAGCTGCAAATAAGTATTTGAACACCTGAGAAAATCAATGTTAATATTTGGTATAGTAGCCTTTGTTTGCAATTACAGAGGTCAAACATTTCCTGTAGTTTTTCACCAGGTTTGCACACACTGCAGGAGGGATTTTGGCCCACTTCTCCACACAGATCTTTTCTAGATCAGTCAGGTTTCTGGTCTGTCGCTGAGAAACACGGAGTTTGAGCTCCCTCCAAAGATTCTCTATTGGGTTTAGGTCTGGAGACTGGCTAGGCCACGCCAGAACCTTGATATGCTTCTTAAAGAGCCACTCCTTGGTTATCCTGGCTGTGTGCTTCGGGTCATTGTCATGTTTGAAGACCCAGCCTCGACCCATCTTCAATGATCTAACTGAGGGAAGGAGGTTGTTCCCCAAAATCTCGCAATACATGGCCCCGGTCATCCTCTCCTTAATACAGTGCAGTCGCCCTGTCCCATGTGCAGAAAAACACCCCCAAAGCATGATGCTACCACCCCCATGCTTCACAGTTGGGATGGTGTTCTTGGGATGGTACTCATCATTCTTCTTCCTCCAAACACGTTTAGTGGAATTATGACCAAAAGTTCTATTTTGGTCTCATCTGACCACATGACTTTCTCCCATGACTCTTCTGGATCATCCAAATGGGTATTGGCAAACTTAAGATGGGCCTTGACATGTGCTGGTTTAAGCAGGGGGACCTTCCGTGCCATGCATGATTTCAAACCATGACGTGTATTACCAACAGTAACCTTGGAAACGGTGGTCCCAGCTCTTTTTAGGTCATTGACCAGCTCCTCCCGTGTAGTTCTGGGCTGATTTCTCACCTTTTTTAGGATCATTGAGACACCACAAGTTGAGATCTTGCATGGAGCCCCAGTCCGAGGGAGATTGACAGTCATGTTTAGCTTCTTCCATTTTCTAATGATTGCTCCAACAGTGGACCTTTTTTCACCAAGCTGCTTGGCAATTTCCCCGTAGCCCTTTCCAGCCTTGTGGAGGTGTCCAATTTTGTCTCTAGTGTTTTTGGACAGCTCTTTGGTCTTGGCCATGTTAGTAGTGGGATTCTTACTGATTGTATGGGGTGGACAGGTCTTTTAGTGGATTAGTCTTTATGCAGCTAACGACCTCAAGCAGGTGCATCTAATTTAGGATAATAAATGGAGTGGAGGTGGACATTTTAAAGGCAGACTAACAGGTCTTTGAGGGTCAGAATTTTAGCTGATAGACAGGTGTTCAAATACTTATATGCAGCTGTATCATACAAATAAAAAGTTAAAAAATCATATATTGTGATTTCTGGAATTTTTATTTTTTTTTTAGATTATGTCTCTCACAGTGGACATGTACCTACGATGACAATTTCAGACCCCTCCATGATTTCCAAGTGGGAGAACTTGCAAAATAGCAGGGTGTTCAATTACTTATTTTCCTCACTGTATATATATATATATACAGTGAAGGCCCGCTAGAAGAGCATTGCAGTAGTCCAGTCTGGAGAGAACAAGAGCTTGGACCAAGAGTTGTATCTAGCAACATCTAGCAACTAATTAACTTAATTAGTTGCTAGATGTTCTCCTAGCTGAATCTTTTCAATATTTCTTGCATTTTTCAGCCATTGGTTGCCTCCGTGCCAACTTTTTTGAGACCTGTAGCAGGCATCAAGTTTGAAATTAGCTCATTAACTGGATAAAAGTGTAACATTTCTCAGTTTAAACATTTGTTATGTTATCTATGGTCTATTCTGAACAAATGGTTGGCTCATGTGATTTGAAATAATTGTAGTTTTAATTTTATTCAAATTTAAACATTTCCGGAATTCGGGTTGTACATTTACAACACTAATATTTTGTATTTTATTACGTTTGAATCAAATTACAAAAAAAATATTTACCGCCGCTGTGAGGGTGTTTCTAATACAGCGTATATGGGAGTGATGGTAAAAAATAACATATTTCTCTCTTTTGACTGCCGTTATCAATCACACTCTCATTATATACTCTCATTCACTCGTAGCTCTGCTTCAGATGTGCGATTAGCTCACGAGGGCCGACCAGAATTACAGAATTCCAATGTAATCTTTAATGCAGCAAGAAAGAAAAATGAAAGAAGAGAGAGGTCTTTAAGTTCTGTAGGCAGCTATCAAACTGCAGAAATTTAGAAAACTCCTACGCATCCAGTTCGTGTTGTACAATGGATCATCTCTTCCAAACCACGGTGTGGCTTATCCAGCTCCTCTTTTATTAATTTAGCTACTTGATTATTAATTTACTTGTTTCACTTTCACACTTTATTTGTTTATTTACTATTAATTACTTTTAAATACAGTATTAATATTAGATAAAACAAGATAGATATTTGAAGATATTTTCACCTTGCCTTTCCATTCATTCCTCCTGTGTGTCTGCAGGTGCTTTAAAGGGAAAAGTCTATACTAAAATTCATTAAATAGTCTTGAATTTAAATTCAGCGTGTTTTACCTGGAATGCAAAGATTTATCACATTTCAAGTTTCACTTCAGTTTGTAGTACATTTGTGATGTATATTTAGTCACATTTCCAAATATTTTAAGTTAATGCTGATAAAAAGGAGGCATCAGAGTGTATCTTTGCTGGGACGGTGTTAAAATGGCTCCGTTATGCCCCTGAAAGGCTTGGTGGCATTGCTCATGGTGGAAACCCTAAAAAAGTTTAGAGTATTCAGAGTATTTCATTCTTTCTTCTACCTATCTTCTTTCAGTAGTACTGTCCCATTTCTGTCTTTATTAGCGAGTTTCCATTTGTATTTACTTCCATTTTGCAGATGCAGGTTGTCATGTTTTTCTCTTGTGTTATACATTTTGATGTAATTGTTTTAAGTCAATGTGAGATTTCGTGTTGAAAATGTGGGTGCAAAAATAAATACATTTGCATGTAAACTGAAGGATGTTGTTTACTTTGAGTTACTTTTTGATACAAAATCATATAAATTGCAGCCTAACATGAAAATTAACTAGCATAGAATCCTGCTGTACATAAAGCAAGATTGATTTTATAGTGTTTCTATGTTGATTCAGTGTTAAATTAGTGATTTAATTAAAGTTGAAAAAATATAGATTTTATGGCCATCTTGATCTGTTTTTCATCATTGAAATAACATTATTTCAAGGTGCAAACCTGATGAAAAATCAATGTTAAATATCAACATTGTTTCAATGATCATTTGATTAATTCATTAACATTGATTCAATGTTGATTCAGTGTTAAATAAGTGATTTAATTGTAGTTGAAAATATATTGATTTTAAGCCCATCTTCATCTATTTTACATCATTGAAATAACATTATTTCAGGATGCAAACCTAATGAAAAATCAATGTTAAATTTCAACATTGATTCAATGATATTTTAGTTGATGCATTAACATTGATTCACGATGATTCAGTTGGTCTGCTATCTGGGTGTCTTTGTGCTGAAGTGCCATCTCTCGCGATTGAGCTAGTATCAGCCAATCGTCGATATAATTAAAAATGTGAATGCCCTGGAGTCGCAATGGAGCCAGTGCTTCATCCATGCATTTTGTGTATGTGCGGGGTGATAAGGCTAGGCCGAATGGAAGAACCCGAAATTGGTAAGCTTCGCCCCCGAAAGCAAACCTCAGGAACTTCCTATGTTGTGGCAGTATTTCTATGTGAAAATATGCATCCTTCAGATCGATCGTGACGAACCAATCACGATGTTGAACTTGCGACATGGCCATCTTTATGGTTAACATCTTGAACTTGAGTGCTTTGACTAAACGGTTTAAGCCTTGAAGATCTAAGATTGGACGCAACCCCCAGTGGTGTAGTCTACGTGATACGCAGTACGCAGGTATACGCCGTATACCCACTAGGAAAGGCCAAGGATTTCCGTATACCCACTTAAAAAAACGTGAGGATACATAACAGCATTGTTTTGTGACAGAACTTTCATTCATAAATTCACCCCGTCTGTGTTGCGAACTTAGACTGTGGTTGCGATTGCGAATCTCTAACGTTTTTGGACCATTGGGGATTCCGTGGCCTGTGACCTGGATCTGACGTCACCTACCAAGGAAAAGCACAGGTGCTTGGCGGTCTTTTTTGGCGCAAGTTTGTAAAAAGATATGAAACGAAAGCAGACTCAAACTACACTGTTTGAGTGTTTTCGGAAGCCTGTCCCTAAAGCTACAGCAGCTTTGGGTGACACTTCAGCTGCAGCAGATGACAACGTTACAGAAACTCTGGCTGATGATGAGGCTGATGCTATCGTGACGTTACCTGGTAAGTAAAGCTAGCATACAGTACATGTTATCATTAAATGTAACTGTAACAGCAGGGGATTGTTGGTATATTGGTATATTGGTATATCTAAAACATGGATATTATCTAGAAAAATACTTACAAAAGGAAAATGACAACTATACACGGTGGGCTTAAATGAGTTAAAAATCATTAAGTCAATGACTGCAAATGAGAGTTACTTCATGGTCACCTTAAATGTCAATTAATTTAAAATAGCCATGTGACGGTATCAAATTTTCATAGTGCGACAATTGCTTAAGCTTTTATACGGCATGATGAAACTTCGGGTCCCTCCTGGGACTGTGCTTGCTTATACTATATCAGCTTGTAAGCTTGAAGCACAAACATGAACCCAGCCCTACAATGAAACAGAGACTTTTTAATGCTTTGTACATCTATAACCTCACACATTCAAGTCTATCTTTATTGGTGTTGGTCAACACTTATGTTGCCATTGCATGTAATTAAATTACTTAGAATACAGTGGTGCTGTGCATTTTAAATGGTTAATGGGGACAATGTATTCTTAAAATGCATTCTAAAAATCTAAATAATTCGTAATAAATAATTATTCTCTATATTTTGAAGTGCCCACGATAACAATATAGTGCATGTTCATTATCGTGATATATTGTATTACATATACTGGCACATGTCTAATTTAAAACATTTACACCCATAAATTACTATATGGTGATATTAGGTATAGTAATTAGCTATTGAAAAGATTGTTCTCCTTTCACCTGCTTTTCATGCATTTGTTAGCCATGGTGTGAAGATTGTAAACAGTTAATTTAATACTTTTGAGTAAATGTTGGCCCTGTTCAGCATATGTTATTGTTAATATAGATACAAAACTTCTATGATGATGCTAATAGTCATGGTTTTGTTTACTCGCAGGTTGTGCTGTTTGCAGCACAACAAAATCAACAGGCATCCTCACAGAAAAAAGAGTGTCCATATCTGAGGAGTGGGTGCATTTTAAGATCCAGTCTTCAAACGCAAACAGAACAACATCTCTGGCCTCTTTGAGGAACAAGATATGACGACATGAGACATCCAGGGCACACGAAATAGCCCAGGAACTCACTGAAAAGGGTGGACAGGATTTACTTGGAAATTTGGTGAGAACTGTGTCAGAGACTGTGTTGGCTGAGTCAGATGCTGTATTCAGAACAGCATACTATCTTGCGAAGATGAACCGACCTTTCACTGACCATGACAGTCTCATTGAGCTTCAGGAAATAAATGGTGTCAACATGGGCACTAGTCTGCTCTCAAGGTACAATTCCACAAAAATTGTGGAACACATAGCAACAGAGATGCAGAATAAAATAGTTCAGAGTATTGTGTCTTTTTCAAGCAAATTGTCTGTTCTCATTGACGAGGCTACATCTCTCAGTCACAAATCTGCCATGATTGTCAACGTGAAAGCCTCAGTAGATGGAGCTACTCCTGAATTTGTGTTCCTGGAACTGGTGGAGCTGGAGAGCCAAAGGGCAGAGGATATAGAAGAAGATCTGCTTAACTGTTTGGACACTGCAGGCTTCAGTGAAGCGTGGCTTCAAAATAACTGGGTCTCATTTGTTTCTGATGGAGCCAGTGTCATGTTAGGCAAGAACTCTGGTGTGGCAACCAGGCTGACTGCAAGATACCTTAACCTCTTCACATGGCACTGCATGAACCACCGTTTGGAACTGGCTGTATCTGATGCTGTGGATGAGGTTCAGGCTGTCACGATTCATGAATGCATTGCTTTCTTTTTGTCTCGTGTCTCTGTTATTTGTGTTTGTGTATGTGCTGCGTGGATCTGTGGGCGTGGCCGGAGCAATCATGCTCATTCACTTCATCATCGGCGCCAGCTGCAACTCATCATCATCTTGTTTAAATACTCACCGTTTTCTCCTCTCCTTCGTCAGATCGTTGTCAAGGTTTTGTGCTGTCTGGTGTCTGATCCTGTGTTCCTGTTCCCGTGCTGTGATCGTGTGGTGTTTGTCCTGGGATTCCCATTCGTGTTTACCGTTTATCGTTCACGCTGGATATCACCGTCATCATCACCTTCACTTCATTCTGCACCAGCTCAGCCTCACGGTGTTGATCATCTGGTCCCTGCGTTACCTGCTAGTGTTGTTGTTTGTCTTGTCTCAGCTACGTCTGATTAAAGAGTTTTTGACCTGCATTTGCTTCCTCGATTTTTTTTTATATCATGACACAGGCAGTCAACCACTTCAAAGTGTTCATGGAGAAGATCCACAATCTCTAATGCGGCTTTCCATTTTTTCACTGTTATTTGTTGGCGCGCTATGACACAACTTCTGAAAGAGTACTGAATATCCTGATCAAAATACATGTGAAAAACATGCATAAACAAGTTATATCATCTGTAATCATATGCATGTGCAAAATAACAAGATCATCAATATTAAACAGCATATAAATCAGCATATAAATACCTAATGTTACTGAATGAAATGTCGACCCGGGACAAGGTATAGGACTGTGAAGCTTTGGGGGTGTTGATGGACTCAATCTACTCTTTTAATTATCGTGCTAAATCCGATCCAGACCTGTGGACCGATTTTGTCTGGTCAACTTCATGTCATTTGTAAATATGCATCCTTTCCTATCATTCAGACCTGCAACACATTTAAAAAAAAGCTGGGACAGTAAAGCATTTACCACTTTGTAATGTTGCCATTCCTTTTCACAACACTTAAAAGATGTTTAGGGACTGAAGACACCAAGTGATGAAGTGTTTCAGGTGTAATTTTGTCCCATTCTTCCTGCAAACAAGTCTTAAGGTGGGCAACAGTGCGCGGTCTTCGTTGTCGCATTTTGCGCTTCAAAATGCGCCACACATTCTCTATTGGAGACAGGTCGGGACTTCAGGCAGGCCAGTCAAGTTCCTCCACAGCCAGGACTTTGTAATGTGTGCAGAATGTGGTTTTGCATTGTCTTGTTGAAATATGCATGGACGTCCCTGGAAAAGATGTCTTCTTGAAGGCAGCATATTATGCTCCAAAATCTCTATGTACTTTTCAGCATTAATGGTGCCTTCACAGAAGTGCAAGTTACCTTTGCCAAGGGCACTGACACAACCCCATACCATGACAGACCCTGGCTTTTGGACTTGTTGCTAGTAACAGTCTGGATGATTCTTTTCTTCTTTGGTCCGGAGCACACGGCGTCCATTCCTCCCAAAAAAAACCTGAAATAATGATTCATCTGACCACAGTACACGTTTCCACTGTGTGATGGTCCCTCCCAGATGCCTCCGAGCCCAGAGAAGTCGACGGCGCTTCTGGACACTGTTAACATAGGGCTTCCTCTTGGCACAGTACAGTTTTAACTGGCATTTGTGGATGTAACTACGTATTGTGGTACTTATAGATGAATGACGATTCTTGATGCAGTGCCGCCTGAGGGATTGGAGATCACGGTTGTTCAGCTTAGGCTTGCGCCCTTGTCCTTTACGCACTGAAATTCCTCCAGATTCCTTGAATCTTTTAATTATGTTATGCACTGTTGAATGTGAAATATCCAAATCTCTTCCTAGCTTTCTTTGAGGAACATTGTTTTTAAACATTTCAATAATTTTCTCACGTATTTGTTGGCAAACTGGCGATCCTCGGCCCATCTTTGCTCCTAAAGGATTAGACCTTTCTTGGATGCTGCTTTTGTACCAAATCATAATTACAATCACCTGTTGACATCACCTGTTTCAAATCACATCATTATTTAACCATTTTACCTCATTACTAGCCCTAAATTGCTCCTGTCCCAACTTTTTTTTTAAATGTGTTGCAGGTCTGAATGACAGGAAAGGATGCATATTTACAAATGACATGAAGTTGACCAGACAAAACATGAAATATTTTGTGTTCATATTGTCTGCAATGAAATACAAGTCAAAGTAAATTTAGAAATCACTTCTTCTTTTTTATTTGCGTTTTCCATACTGTCCCAACTTTTTCTGATTTGGGGTTGTACATCAGTTGTACACTCATTATTGCAGTGTAGTGTTGGATTGAATAAGTGCACTCAATCATGTCCACTATGGTTTCGGACACCACTACAAATGGTTGTCCCCTTCAAATAGTGCCCTATTTAAGGGTATAGGGGGCGATTTCGAACACAGCATCAGTCTTTGCTGGCCGGTCGTTGTCTTTACACTACATTCTAAAGCTGTTGCGTCTCCCATTTCCCCGTTGGATTATTGTCATCTTCCTTGATGGATTTATGTTTTTTTGTTAGAAGTCTTGTCATCTGCCTTTCCCATTTTGCATCATCTTTGTTTATGTGTTTTGTTTATAAATATTGCTTACGCATATATCTTCGCCTCTCCTCTTCCCCACTGACCATAACAATATTGTTCTGTTTATTCTAAGCATGCACTACAGTTTTGTCATCTGCCACTTTAAATGCTTGAGCTCTTTTAAGCAGGATGGTTTTTGAATTGGCTGTCAATGTTTTTATCATTCATCAGAAGGAAAAACATTTTCCAACAATATTGTTTCTGTGGGCTGTTATTGTTATAGTTGTGGTGACTCTTTTTTTATATTTAGAATGAGTTTTACAACTTTAGCGCTGTGAATCACTACCCATCAGAGTGCTGTGCTCCCGCCTGGTCATGTTCTATGAGGCCAGCCAGGTTCACTTCCTGCGGTTCAGGTCCCGTGTGCTGAGGCCGTGTGGTGACTCAGATCGTGGAGCTCGCAGGTGGATCTGTCAAGATGGCTTGAGAATGCTGCGGAACTTTCTCAGTCCTCTGACACTTCCAGAGCCCGATGTCTGAGTGATCTGATTCTGAGGAATTAGATGTGCTCAGAATCGAGGCAGTTGAAGTAATAAATGAGAGCTTGCCATTTCATAATCCAAGGTTCGATCTCACGTTTGCTAAGGCAGCGCATAGATTACGGGTCTGCAATAAGAGTGACACATGGGATTGGTGTGCATGTGATACTGTTTGGGTGCGAGGCATGCACGGTCAGCTCCTTAGGGTGCTGGTTGTGTGCATTCAGAAATATCTCAACTCGTACAGCCGTGCGCTTTTGGGTGTTTCAGCCTCGTGGCTGTTGACTTTCTACTCGAGGGATGAAAGCAAAATATATTGTATATATATATTTAAAGTGGCAGAAGCAACGTGTAGATTACAATTCTTATAAATAAATATTAAAACAATATCGTCTGGTGATTATGGCTGCATTTATTTCTGAGGAATTTAAATGAAATATTATCTGATAAGTTAGATATCTTAATTCAGCGTATCAAGCGAAACCATGTTTGACCTATCTGAATAATCATTTAAGATGGGAACAGAGCATGTATGGGCAGTTCCTGAGGGAGCTGCCTGCATGCATTGTGAGGATTTTGCTCCTAAACGGAGCCATAAGGAAATCTGTGCTTGTTCTCGGTGCTTCGTGTTCCTCGGGACACATTGATTTCCAGGGATTGCTAATTGCAATGTCCTCCCGAAGTCTTTGCTACCCTGTCGAGTTTCTCCCTTAGATGAGGCCTGTACAAAATTGTGTTTGGTTTTCTCCTGTCGGCCAGCCCATTTAGGGCACCAAACTCAATAAATGTAAAATACTCAAGGTTAGTTTCGAGAGTCTGCTTCGGAAAGAGGTCCTAGCTCTAGCAGGACCTCTGAGGGTTGTCCCCCTGGGGTGGAGCGATCGAGGTCGTCTCTGCCGCAGAACCCTCTGGAAATCAGTGTTGGAATCCCGCTATCCAGTAAGCTCGGGCCCCACCGATTTCCAGTGAACGCGCTCTGCTTTGTCCACTCCAAGGATGCACACCGAAAATCATTTTTGACCTATCCCTGCCAGTCAGCTACTTCAGGGGGTCAGGAATGAGGCTCGGAGAACACTCGAGGCCAGCCCCAAGAAGCTGGTTCCCTTAGTAGATTTTTTCCAGGCATGGCAATGCCTGTCGAATATATCTCCATGGGTTCTGCATACCATAGAAAAGGCTACAGACTGCACCAAAGTTCAACGGGGTGGTCTGGACTGCAGTGGTCCCAGAGCATGCTCAGGTAATGGAACAGGAAGTGCACTCCCTGTTGGTAAAGGAGGCCATAGAACGTGTTCCTCCGCCATACAGGGAGTCCGGGTTCTACAGCCGATACTTCATAGTTCCCGAGATGGATGGGGGCTTGCGTCCAATTTTAGATCTGCGACACTTTAATCATTCTCTGAGGGGATTCAGATTCAAGATGCTCACAATTCCGACCATCGTTAGTCAGATCAGATGCGAGGACTGGTTTGTCACGATAGATCTAAAGGATTCATTCTTCCAAATATCCATCCTTCCATGTCACAGGAAGTTCCTGTGGTTCGCTTTCGGGGGTGAAGTGTTACAATATTGGGTGCTTCCGTTTGGCCTTTAGCACTTAAGGTGTACTTGGCTGCCATTACTGCTTTCCATGCTCCTGTAAGTGATGGGTCTCTGGGGAAGCATCAGTTGGTTGTACTTTTCCTCCGTAGTACTTGGAGAATGAGGTCTGCGACTCATTCCAGAGTCCCAACCTGGGATCTGGCAGTGGTTCTTGAAGGGCTATCACTAGCTCCCTTTGAACCACTTGAGTCGGCTGACACGACGAACCTGACCCTTAAGATTGTCTTTCTCCTTGCAATCTCTTCTCTCAAGACAGTGGGGGACCTTCAGGCCTTAGCTATTTTGCCGATTTGCCTGGAGTTTATCCCTGGCGGAGTTAAGGCCATCTTACATCCCAGACCTTGCTACGTGCCTAAGGTACCATCCAGTGTTGCACGGTCAGTGGTTCTTCAGGCTATTGCCTCGGCCTATCAGGTGCACAGTGTGCCTTCACCTATGGCCTTGAGGGCCCACTCTACTAAAGGCATGGCATCCTCTAGGGCCCTTCTTTCAAGAGTCCTGCTGCAGGAGATCTGTGATACAGCCGGGTGGGTCACCCCGCCCACGCCAGGTGCTCGTGTGGTTCCAGCTTCACACTAGGGCAGGCATGTTTTCGGTGTGGCAAGGTGGGCATTTCATTCCCCAAAGTGTTTTAACTGATGCAGTCCAAGTTCCCTTGAAAGGGAATGGCTCGGGTTATGCCTGTAACCCTTGTTCCCTGAGAAGGGATTGAGACACTGTATTGCATTGCCACGCCTCTACATGCCTGGGAGCGTCTTGCTTCATCGCGAAAGCTAACTCTGTTGTGTGCCAAAATCCCTCTGTAGCTGTCTTCACTGTATGAATTACAATTTGAATGAAATCAATAAAAAAAAGTTATTCATTCAAGAGCAGTTAGATGTTTTCTATTTTGTTTGATTCACATCAATGACACAGAGCAACAGGTGTCATACTATTAGGCTAAAATTATACCAAACGAATGGATCCATTATACTGATACACATCCGATTTACACCCAACTGTTTACTTTTACTTAAGACATAACCAGCTGTGTTTACATGAATATTCCACATGATGGGCATTTTAACTTAATTGCGCGTGTATTCAGCCATTCAAGCACAATAAGACGTGAAAGAGAACTGAATTTGCAATCGCATACTGAGAGACGCGGATTCTTTTTCACTGCTTTTTGTGCTTAATAACACTTTTTTAACATCGGGCACGTCCCAAATTCGCAATCGCCTTTTGAGAGAGGCAGCTTTCTGTGCACGCACTTTCGCAGTGTGCCAGTTAGCATGAACAATGCACCATGTTCCTTTTCAGGATATATTGTGCTTATAACTCTTTTGAACTCTTTCCCCGTCATTTATGGAAATATGCGGCTTTCCATTTTTTCACTGTTATTTGTTGGCGCGCTATGACACAACTTCTGGAAGAGTACTGAATATCCTAATCAAAATACATGTGAAAAACATGCATAAACAAGTTATATCATCTGTAATCATATGCATGTGCAAAATAACAAGATCATCAATATTAAACAGCATATAAATCAGCATATAAATACCTAATGTTACTGAATGAAATGTCGACCCGGGACAAGGTATAGGACTGTGAAGCTTTGGGGGTGTTGATGGACTCAATCTACTCTTTTAATTATCGTGCTAAATCCGATCCAGACACAGTCTTTGATACAGTTTTTTTTTTTTCAGTTTTTTGCTCAAAATGTTGCTTTTTTTAATGAAACTTACCCACATTTAAGTGTTGATAAAAAAAGAGTGCATTAAGCTAGAATCATTTTATTTATTTATTTTAAAGCAGACTTTGTTTTTTTCTTTTGATGTATTGTATGTTCAAATATTCATACAAATAAATATTCTGGGGTCCATGAAAATTAGCATGTCAATGATCACAGACTGATCCTATCACCATTTGGCCATTGTTCACTCCAGTCTCTCAGTCCTGAGAGAACAAAGTGTGAATGACTAAAGACTCAAACTCAACAAACTGGTTTTACCATGTGGCTTATAGGCACAAAACAAGTATTTCTTACACAAAACGGAGAAAATAGAGAAAATCTTCTCCATTCCCTTTAACAGGACTCAATATACTTAATGAGTGTTGTTTGTATGCATGCAAAATATACAAACGTATCTATTAAGGCATACATAAATACATATAATAAATAAATACAGGTAAAAGTTCAACATAACCAAATGATGTTTGGACTTTATGTTTTCAGCATAATGCCGAGGTTAATCTGAAATTGGTTTAGAAAGTGAATTATGCATAGAAAAAACCTTAGAGACATTGTAAACATGAACTTTAAGCTATGCAAATGAACCATACTGTGGCCATCTTTGACAGCATCAGCCAGTCAAAACACAGGATCTGAAAGGTGCCAATTTGCAATTCACTCCTTCTCAGGAGAGATTAAAAGGTTCTCTCTGAGACAGAGAGTTGTTCCAGTTTCCAGTTCTAGTTTTCTGGATTGGTCCAGGATTCTGGTTCCAGTCCCAAGAGTTTCCCGTTCCAAGAGGGAACAATCTGAGAAACAAAGAAGTTCTGCAAGAAGTGAATTTGGGGAGTTCACAACAGGATCAACAAACATAAGATCAGCGCCCCCCATTTTCAAGATCTTCTGCACTATCAGAATCTCATCAGAGATCCTCCAGATCTGTGTCACGGTGTGACTTTTCCTGGGGCGGAACCATAGTGGCGGAGATTTGTTCCGCCCGGATCAAACACCACTACTTCCGGGTTCCCGTCCCCGCGCCAAAATCATAGGAAATCGGCGACAGGTGCTCCAATAAACGGCGCGATCTCTGGATTGGGTGAAGGGGAGGTAGGAGGAGTATAAAGAGGGCCTCCAGAAGTCAGTCTGTGTCAGTCTTTGCAGCGGTCACACACAGCCGCAGCTGTTAGTTCCGGGTCGGGCTCAGCCCGAGCCTGGTGGTAGCCGCTTCCAGCCGTTGCGGCGAGAGGATCTGGGCATCTGGGCAAACAAAGGATAACACGAGGTGGATATTGTGGACTGAGCGATCAAAGATCCGGAGAGCTATAAAGAGAGGAAAAGAGACGAGGCTGAGTATAATACAGACCAAGTTTTGCATTGTGATTCAAGTGTCAAGTGTGTGTTCGATTCTGAGAAGTTACATGCAGGACAGTTGCCGGAAGTGCTGGTGAGCAAATTCCCTTCGGGAGAGAGAGCACAGCGGCCAGGATGCAAGCCAGACACTGGAAGAGAGAACAAGACGAGCACACGGGTTGATCAATGTGTGAGTACCCTGAGAAACGTATACAGTAACAACTTCATCGGAGGTTTATCATCTGTGAGCCTTGTGACGTTGAAACTAGGAAAACGAGTGGCCCCACCGCGGAGAGTGAGCGTGGGAGAGCCAGAGCCGGCGGGCAGTGAAAGCCGCCGGGGTGGTGTAGCAGCAACGTCCTTTTCGTTGGTTCTTCGCTATACCAGCGCTTCAGCGATCTTCCCTTCCCCCTGAGATAAACGACGCGGGAAAAGTGGTCTCTGGACCTTAAGTACACCTGGTTGGTGTGTAGAGTGCCGTGGGTGAGTCAGCATTTTGACTTTGAGAGTGTACACTTGGAATGTGCTGTGTGTGTGCGTGTCGTCCCCGAGACCATTATCCAGGCTGACCCAATCTCTGGGAAGGTACGATCCCGAAGCTGGCGGAGTAACTAGCTCTAATCATTCCCGCTGTGAACCTCACCCTATTCTCTGTCTCTACGGGGGTAGCATGACCGGAGCCAATCACCTAGAGAAGCGCCCGATCCAGCCCCACCGCCGTGGTTAAGCCCTTTGAGCCACCGCTATCACAGAACCTGGAACAAGGAGAGAGAACGGATGAACCGTGTCTACGGAGTCTGTGAGTGATATCCATTGAGCAAAGTCATACTTACCTGCCATTACCTGTGTGTAGCCACCTAGAGAAGCGGCCGATCCAGCCCCACCGCCGTGGTTAAGCCCTTTGAGCCACCGCTATCACAGAGCCTGGAACAAGGAGAGAGAACGGATGAACCGTGTCTACGGAGTCTGTGAGTGATATCCATTGAGCGAAGTCATACTTACCTGCCATTACCTGTGTGTAGCCACCTAGAGAAGCGGCCGATCCAGCCCCATCGCCGCGGTTAAGCCCTTTGAGCCACCGCTATCACAGAGCCTGGAACAAGGAGAGAGAACGGATGAACCGTGTCTACGGAGTCTGAGAAGGAGCAAGCCGTGGCGTAAATCCCCCGAAAGGTCCACCCTGGGAAACAGAAAGACAGAGACAAGTGAGCACGTAGCAGGATATGGAAGCCAGACATTGAGAAACAGGACGAAACGACTTATCTGAGGTCCTCCTGCAGAAAGAGCCGGCGAGCTCTGAGGCGGCGTCCTCACTCTCCAGTCCTTTTGGATTTTAGCCCCCTCACTTCCCCTTTCCCCCCCCAAATTTTAAGTAAATTAATAAAGAAGTGTAATTTTAAACTTTACTCCAGTGTCCTCGTGTGTCTGGTCGTCTGGGGTATCACTGGGAACCTCCCCGAGGTGAAAAATAAGGGAGGAGCGGGACTCACACGGTCCGCTCCGACCTGTGACATCTGCATGTTCCAGGCTGCCCGGATTTGCCTTGACTTCAGATTCTAAAGATCCTTCTGTCTGCGTGTTCCAGAGGATAAGGATTGTCTACACAGACGTTAGAACCTTCAACTTCAAGGCTCTTTCCTCTTGGTGTTCCAGAATAAGAATGTGCTTCAGGAGTTCAACATTCACAAGTACTTTGTGTTCAAGGCTGTGAACCAGAATCCAACTCCTTTCATCCCACTTCAACGCAGTTCAGCTCAGCAAGTGGAAGACAGCACCACTTGGACTCAGCGCGTCACCAGGGGGAACGTAAATATATAACTTCGCCAAACCTCTTTCCAGAGACCTTGGCATTAGTGTATATTGTCAGTATATGGTTATCTAATTTGCATTATATTCTGCATATCTTATGTCAGTTAATAACAAATCTCTCAATGTATTTGATTAATTCAGAATAAGGTTTACCATATCACTGTTCATCTTTCCACAAGATAACTGCCATAGTAGCATCCAACTCATTCTCTTGCATTTATCATTCTTTTTGCACTTTATCCATGCAGTAGTTGTTAGTTACTCTTGTCTATCCTTTTGTAAATAAAAAACTTGTGTCTTCCTTGTGTTTATAATACAGTAAGAGGCTATACAAGTTAACAATATCTCACAAATGCTTCAGATTTGTCAGATGACAAACTTCCTACAATTTATAATTGTAATTCAGTCAACAGTCTTTCATGATTGTTATTTATTTGTCAAGGTGAGATTCCTTGGCTGGTGCCCCGTAATACAGGAAGGAGTCTTCTGACACTCTCACACTCACCTTAGGTGACGTGTGACCCAAATCTCAATATTAATACTACATATTAATATTTAAGACCATAAATAACTACACAGTCCTGCATCACTCTTAAGATGTCAATAATATATATATAATAGCTATATATTTACATACTGCGATTTACATGATATAGCAAAATCTCTAACGATAGGCATTTTATACCGTGGTAACAATATATATCGTCATACCGCCCATCCCTACTTTTTACTTTTTGATAAGAATGGATTATTAGCCTTGTTGACTCTCAATAATACATGTTACATTAAGTAATGTTTTTTGATATATTTCAACCTTTTGGTTCATTTCTAAGATAACGTTTTAGTGTTTTCTGACATACAGTAACTTTATATTAAAACCAATAAAAGAAGTTTCACATTGACCTTTAATTCAGTATTTCTCTAAGTGTTAGTCCAAAAATAATCCTGCTAGGTTCCTACTCAAATATTTTGCACCGAAATAAGAACTTTGATTAATGATGTATGAGTTTCAAGCAGTACAGCCCCCTTCACTGGACCATCATAGGAGAAATCTAATATTGAACACATGGTAATAAATTTAAGGTATTGGGCAGTAAACAATGGCTGTGCCTCTAGCACCTCCATATTAGTAAGGAACTGTCAAAACGCACATCAATTATTGATTTGTACGTTACTTTTTGACCCTGCTGCAACTAAAGAAAAGGCTTGTTTGGTAATTTATCATGTTTCTTGGTGATTTATTTCTGGGGAGTACATTCTGGTTTGTATGGTCTGTAAGTGGTGAACAGAAGATGTTATTTTGGCAACTGTGTCTAACTATGTATAACTGTTTCATTTTGTGGGAGTCCTGTCAATGAGCCATAGAAGATCAACATATGTGTCTTGCAAATTTACAGACATAACAGCAGTAGTTAGTAGCAACAGTGTTGATTCAGATGTTCTAAAGCTCTTCGTTGTTTATTCATGCCCTATGAGTCATACATCTCAAAAAACAAGCCTACCAATTTAAATATGATGATCGTGTTTCATCTTTGATCGATTTATAGATGGGTTTTCTGTTTTCTGTCTGCATACAAATTTTGGAGTACTTCTTTCAGCTGCTGAGAAGACCCTGAAGCACAATGTTGTTACTGGGTCAGGCCAGCAGTACGTCAGCTTCTTAAAATAAACTGCAGGTAACGATGGCTGCACGAACATCACGTACACCTGCTCAGATCAATACCCATGAACCTCTGCAGACCTGCCCATACAGGATCAATGATGTGAGGGTATTTGTGGCACCTAAAAATACATTGTGTTTACTTTTGCCATCTAAAATACATTTGAAATGCTATCCATACAAAAATAACCTCTTCTATGATGTTTTCAAGTTATACATTTAAATGAATATTAATATTAAATTAATTTGAATCGTATTTGTGGTGATTCAACTGAAGAGATGATTCAACTGTGGTGATTCAAAAGAGATATAGGTTTAGGTGGTGGTACTGTCCAGATATTGTTTAAAGAAACAGCTATCATTAAAAACAAATGTTGAAAAAACAATTTTTTTCTTATTATTATTTCAGTAAAAACGTTAGTACTTTTTACTTGGTTATGCTAATTTTATTAGTCATTTAAATCAAACATTTGTATCAAAAGTGATGTAAATGTTTTTCTACAAAAAAAAAGCATGAATAAAAAAAAATTATGAGTTTTAAACAGATTTTTAAAATATTTCTTCATTTTATGATCTTATACTTGCAGTTTTTGGGGTAATACGTTGAGTTAAGTTAAAGGGTTAGTTCACCCAAAATTGAAAATAAAGTCAGTAATTACTCACCCTCATGTTGTTCCAACCATGTAAGACCTTCGTTCATCTTCGGAACATAATTTAGAATATTTTTGATGAAATCTGAGAGCTGTCTCACTCCTCCATAGGCTTTCAGAGGGAATGAAACTTGATGGCCCAGAATAGTAAGTAAAAACGTCATTTAAGGAGTCCAAATGACTACAGTGGCTCTGTATTAAGTCTATCATGCGACGAAAATACTTTTTGAGCGGAAAAACAACAAAAATAACGACTTTATCCCACTATTATTGTTGTTCAATTTGAGCCTCTGACGAGAGTTTGCGGGAGTGCCACGACGCATGCGCGAGAACTGAGATTAGTAGTAGTAGAAGAAGAATGCCGTAAATATGCCCTGTTGAAATACGTGAGATGTATATGTTTATGTAGGCTAAGGAGGAGGGGGTGGAGGAGAATTTATACATGCTTCATGGTTTCTCAACAAGAACGACTCCTACATAGGATACACCTGTGCATCCTCGCTCATGACTTCAGGAAGCCTCCTCACTCCTGTGCTATTAGAGAATTGAGATAGCTTTCGTTGATCGGTTTCCGGGTCACAGGCTGGAGGAGCGAGAAAACGCAAGTAAAAAAAAATAACTAAGAAATGTAGTTAGTTACTTTTTAAGGAGTAACACAATATTGTAATGCAGTCATTTTAAAAAAGAAACTTTCCCCAACACAGCATACTTCAGTATGTTTCATTGATGATTGTTAAAAGATGCATTGAGCCACGAAGACATATATTTGTTGTCAAGAATCCATACATTTCTAATAAAAAACAAAACAGACACACTGCACAAAAGAGCCGAGATTGTTGTTTCATTTATGAGAGTGTACCAGAGCAAATGCTCTAGTGGGATTTCATCTTTTTTTCTATCTTTTCCTCAATTGTTTCTACTTGAGCATGGTAAAACCAGATGCTTAAGTGTAGTGTCTACTCTACAGTAAAAATAAAGAGCATTTTTAAAAGTGTAATTAGCTTTACCCATTCTAACCTTCTCTATATAAGGGCTTTCCTTACAAATGCATCCTTAAGGTCTGTAAAGTTTCAGAATTCATGGTTGGTCAATTATACTTATTGTTTTTTGTTCAGGCATGGCATATCTTTGAGCTCTGTTTCTGTGATTGGTTTATCCATTCTCCTCGCTGCATTATACTAGATCTCATTTAGTGATCTCATTATTTATAAATTGGCCTCTCAAAGATTATCCTCGTATCATTGTCTGCTCTTCACGCAGCTCCTCAATTCACCTCAGCTGAGCCATCCACACATACCATAAAGTCTTTAGTCTGCTCTTTTCATCTTTTCGGTCGCCAAGATCAGTGATGGGTGGACTGTGTTGTGGAATAATTGCATGCTGGTACCATTCCAAAGCACACATACTTTTTCATCTTATAAGGATTGGACTGCATTTTCCCTCCTTGTTCGTGACCCTGTAGTGGATGATTGGAAGGCAGTGAACTCCTCTAGAATAACAGCAGCAATCAGGAAGCCCCTGTTAACCCTCGCCCCGTCCGCTTTGCTCTGAGCAGAAACCCACTTGATGGATGATAGCCTACCTGCTTTTGAAATTACATGTGAGGGGAGATCCGAAATATCTGAAAAACAAGTTTTGATTGTTTCAAGCTGTGTATTAAGCAGATGCCAAATATTGACCGAAAAAGAAAGGCCAAATGCGACATACAACATCCATTATTGAGGTAAAATAAATTAAGAAACATGTTTGTAAAGTAGAACTGCCTAAAAGATGAATTTTAAATAGATGATATTCTCCGTCTTTTATTACACACTGTACATTTAAGTTGAACTTTTTGTCCCCATAATGCACTCAGAATTTCCCAGTCAGCCAGAGAACAAAAGAAGAAAGGTCTCCCTCAAGGCAAGTCTGTTTAAACTCCATACGCAGACAAAACCACCACTATCAAGCTTTATAACTCGCTATCATGATGATGGTATATAACGTTCCTGGTGATTAATGATTACAAGATTACAAGAACTAATGATTAGCACTTTAATTATTGCTGTGAAATTGTTCCTGCTGATGAGGATTTGATGAAGCCGCTCATGTTCATACAGACATGAGTGGATTTCAGTGTTGGTAAAATTTGCCACATTGTTTCCCTCATATTTATTACGAGCCTAATGCAATTGCTGCCTAACGCATTCGGTGTGTTAGCTCAACTGAATACATGAAGTTACCTAACAGCATGTACTATATTATAGCTATTATAGTATATTACTACCATTTGAACTACATTGATACACTCATCTCTTACCGGTAACAGAATACTTACTAAATTGTAAACCTGAAACAAGAATTTTCTGTAAAGTTGCCAATTTGATTCCAAGTTCCATTGTTTTCATTCTATATCAAACGTGAGAAACAAATATTGACTTTCAAGGTAAAAACAGACATGAAAATGTCAAATGTTGGTGTATGCCAACTGAAGAGCATTCTTATGAGCTTATATAAAAAAATATATATATATCAGAGATGGAAACTCAAGTCTGCGACTTGGACTCGAGTCACACTTAAGTCGCAAAATAAATGACTTGCGACTTTACTTGGACTCGCGAACAACTGACCTAAGACTTGACGTGAGACTTGACTTGGACTTGAAGACTGAGACTTGTGGAAAAAAAATGTTGGCACAGCATTACCGATTATGTTCTCTGTTTACTACCCCACATGACAGTACGAAATTCCACCTTTTACTATTCATTCATTCACAAATATATGCTTCAGCAGCGAATATCACAAAACATGTCTAAAGCAACAAGCCAACAAGCGAATGACACATCAGAAGGCACACAAATTCATACCATCACCCATTAGAAAACTGCTGTTAAATAAATTAGCAACAAATAGTAATAATATAGTCAAGCCTTAACTTACAAAACTTTGTCATTTAATTTGAAAAGCATTCAATTAATCCTAAGGGAAGCTGCGGTGTTCACAGCAGCAGAGCCTTGCTTGCGGTCCATTTTCAAGAAGTACACATTTCCATGTCCTTTTCACGTTTTCCTCGAAGTAGGCTATTTGCTAACATGTTTGGTAAATCTGGATTACATGCATAAGTTAATTTGCATCTGTATTGCACATACACTTTCATACGCAATTTATGACACTGTCCGACTCATTTCCACAAACGAGACACACAGATGGAAATTGTTTTGTTCTTGTTGTTTTTTGTGTCATTAACTGTAACGCTTGTCTATACACAGGTTTTGTTACCGCCAGCGCTCACTGGATGCCTACATTATCGAGCATTGCTTGAGATCTACAGCAAACTACGGCAACTCAAATAGCTCAAAATACACAGCACTTTACCCCCCTTGTGGTGGTTCTAAATGGTATAATTTTGTACAAAGTTGGAAAGTAATAGTAATGATTTAAGTAGTATTTTGTGTGCTTTATTATGCAATTTTAAAGTAAAAGCAATCTGTTTTGATGGTTCAATACACTGTTAATTATAACAACTAGCTGAAAAAAATATTGCTAAAAATAGAACAAAGACTTGAGACTTGACTTGGACCCTAAAGACTTGAGACTCGACTTAACTTGACTTGGACCTCAGAGACTTGAAACTTGACTTGGACTTGGACCTGGACCTCAAAGACTTGAGACTTGACTTGACTTATACAGCAGGGACTTGTGAACATGTCTGATATATTTACACCAATCAGGCATAACATTATGAAGTGAAATAACACAGCACAGCACCTGTTAGTGGGTGGAATATATTTGGCAGCAAGTGAACATTTTGCCCTCAAAGTTGATGTGTTAGAATCAGGAAAAATGGGTAAGCATAAGGATTTGAGCGAGTTTGACAATGGCCAAATTGTGATCAGAGCGGGTCAGAGCATCTCCAAAACTGCAGCTCTTGTGGGGTGTTCCCGGTCTGCAGTGGTCAGTATCTATTAAAATTGGTCCAAGGAAGGAACAGTGGTGAACCGGCGTCAGGGTCATGGGCGGCCAAGTCTCAAGAGCAAAGGTTGTGTGTTCCAATCAAACTGATGAGCTACTGTAGCTCAAATTGCTCATGAAGTTAATGCTGGTTCTGATAGAAAGGTGTCAGAATACACAGTGCATCACAGTTTGTTGCGGATGAGGAAAAATTATGAGAAATGAGCTTTCATATGAGAAAACGTGATTCACCAGATCACCTTCTTCCATTGCTCCGTGGTCCAGTTCTGATACTATATATATACATATATGCGTGTGTGTGTGTGTGTTTGTGTGTTTACTTTTTAAAAATCACATAGGATAATTCTCTGCACGTCTTTATTAATGAGGCCTTTGGACTGATCACTTACAGGCTGTTTGAGTTGTGCAAAGAATGATGCGTGTATCTTTTTCCTTTGGAGGCACTTTAGCACAGGTTACTCTATAAGGGAGTCTGGACAAGATCAATATGTTGGTGTCTATACCTCATCCTGTTGTTGTTGCATCATGGTAGATTGCATGGTTTTGTCCACTATATCCTTCTACATCTAATTTCAAATTGGTCCAGCGTGAAAAAATAATAATTGAGTGCCACATCAGAAGGACTTCTATTAGTACTGCATCTCATCAAGGATATAGTAATTTATAACATAAATTAATAAAAAAATAAATAAAAAAACTTGTAGATATTATGTGCTTTTGAAGGTTCATGGAAATGCTGTTGGCTTGCAGATTAATCATAGTATTTGTGGCTGCTGACTAAAATTATCAAAGAAAAACTTGCAGAGTGAAAAAGAACAACATGAAGTCAGTGCCAAATGTAACCAAGTTCTATTTTGGTATAGTGTTATCGCACTGAGTGGAATAGAAGGTTACAACATACATTGCTGCATTTTGAGTATACCCTGTATGCTCTCCAGTGATAATGGGCAGAGTAATAATGGGTGACTGAGTTATAAAGGCTTGTGTGGGTTATACAGAACAATAATTACAGGGACAGTTCCCTTGCACCATGCTGGAGTTAAGTTTCTTGTTCAGGAACGTGATGGTTCATGGTTTCTAGAACCTCCAATTATGAGCTTTGGGTTGTTAGGTAATGTTGAATAGATTAGGATCTTCACACTTTACTTTTTTCTTGTATTCTTTCTATTCCGTTTGTGCCCTTTTCTTTCTCATCCTTTTCTCTCTTCTAGCAAATTTTCTATTTCCTTTCTTCTCGCACCATTTCCCTGTCTTTTTCCTCTCGCTCCATTTCCATTCTACCCTCTTGAACCCTCTGCTTTTCTTTTCTTCTCGCACCATTTCAATTTGTTTTTCATTTCCTGCACCCTTTCTTTTTCCTTTCCTCTTGTACAATTTCCATTCTGTTCCTTTCAATTCAATTCAATTCAATTCAAATGTATTTGTATAGCGCTTTTCACGATACATATCGTTTCAAAGCAGCTTCACAGAAAATGCATCTACATTACAATTTAAATTGATTTGTACATGTTATGCATTTCAGAAATGCACATATACAAGCACACAGATTAGCTAACTATCTATTATTAATCAATATAATAACAATGGCACAGAATTAAGTGAAATGAGAATACATGTTGTTAATGAATAGGGTATATAGAGATGAGCATGAGTGTGTGTTGATGCAGAGCTGCGTCATCTGAAGTCCTCACAGGAGTTGAGTCATCTCTTCACAGGTGTTGGTCATACAGAAGTCTTTATGAGAAGCTGGATCCAGACTGGAGCTGACGGACTCTCTAGTTACCTCGGGATGGGAGTCCCGAGATAAAACAGAACAGAAAAATAATTAGCGTAGCTGCTGTTCAAAGTATTAAGACGATCATGTGCACTGATATAACTATAGAGTACAAGGTTAGGAGATGCATCATGCGAATGCCTTTCTAAAGAGATGCGTCTTTAGTCTAGATTTAAACTGGAGGAGTGAGTCTGAGCCCCGAACATTATTAGGAAGACTATTCCATAGTTTAGGTGACAAATATGAAAACGTTCTTCCTCCTTTAGTTGACTTAGATATCCTCGGTATTACCAGAAGCCCAGAATTTTGTGATCTTAAAGATCGTGATGGGTTATAAGGTGATAGAAGATCAGTTAAATACACAGGAGCTAAACCATTTAGGGTCTTATAGGTCAGTAGCAATACTTTATAATTGATACGAAACTTAACAGGTACACTGAAAAAAAAGGATTCGTTGAATTTACAAAATTTGGTTGCAATCAATTTATTTTATCTAAATTTAAACAAAAACACATGCAATTCCCATATAACCAAATAATTTTTTTTATTAAAATCAAAAAACTAAATTTAAATTATTTAAATGAGCACAAATTAGAAATGTTAGATGTTAGATGTTCCTTTCCTCTTATACCCTTCCCTTTTCTTTTCCCTTTCTTCTCATTCCATTTCCATTCTTTTTTTCTTTCCTCTTGCACCCTTCCCTTTTTTTGGGAGCGTTTATATTCTGCTCTTCACCTTTCCTTTTGCACCCTTTCCTATTTTCGCCACATTTCCATTTTTTTTTCTTACCTTGCACACATTTCTTCCTCTCGCACAATTTCCTTTTTTTTCTCTTTATTTGCACCTTTTCAATTTCCTTTCATTTCCTCTAGGACCATTCCTTTTCATTTCCTCTCACACCACTTCCTTTTATTCCTTTTCATTTCCTCTTGCACTTTTTTCTTTTCATTTGCTCATGCACTATTTCATTTTCATTTCCTCTCAAAACGTTTCCTTTTCCTTTCCATTATGTTCTTTTACTTTCCTCTTTCTTCCTTTTCCTTTTCTTCATGCACCATTTATTTTTTTACTTCTTGGTTCCTTTCCTTTCCCCTTGCACCATTTCCATTCTGTTCTTTTCCTTTCCTCTTGCACCATGTTTATTGTGTTCCTTTTGTGGCAATCAGAGGTATTACAAGGGCAAATGTGAAGTGAAGTGAAATAGCAGTAATGGGCAAATGTCTAAATTATATTACTGATTCCAAAATATAACGACTACGCCACCCAGAATTCAAAAAGGGGAAAGAAGAAGCCAAAGGGGCATAGGTTAGATTTTTCATGAAATGGAGGCATGGGTACCTTGTATAAAAACTTGTACATCTTTATTAAACAATAAAATAGTAAGTTAAAACTGGTCTCATTCAAAAGATAACACATAGCAGAGGAAGGTTCCACACAGCAAGCAGCAACACCTACTGTAAAACAACAATTATCAGACACAAAAAGAAACGGAAACGGACACACCTCAACAAAAGAGCTGGGGCTTACCACTAGGGCGGCAGGCTTGACACCGGGCTTCAATAATGCCCGTAGTAGTAATAATAATAACCACACATGCCCCAAACCACACTCACACACTCCAAAGGTTACTAATGTACTAATTACTAATGTTACTAAATGCAAAACAAATCAATAAACTTAAAAAAGTAAGAAAATAAAATGCACAACAAAATAGAAGCAAAACAAATTAATGAATGTAACTCAAGTTATTAAACACAAAATTAAATTAAAGCAATACAGCAGTGTTGAAGGTGCAAGCCATGCTGAAGTCCAAGATGCTAACCATGACAAACTGGAAGCAAAACAGGCTCGCTCACAGAATGTTTTAAACTCCTAAAACACACAAAAATAATTATAACCAAGTTACCTTTATGAGGGCCAAAGGGAAGAATGAGTGGGCTGTACGTACTGAATCGTGCAAACCACATCATCTATCCGGCAGCCACCACTTTATTCGATCACATGCAGACGGCAGAAGTCACCCAAAAAGGCATCACATGCAGTTTGTAGGTACAGCGGAGCACAACGGCAAAGCAACGGTTGTCAACCATCCGTGGGTGCAACAAGCATTCAAACGAACGCCAGCTCCACCAAAGTTACTATTAGCAGGCAACAAACATTTAAAATGACTTTTAGCATCTACCACACGGAGAAAACACCCAACGATGAAGAAACTTAACGAGACACCGGAAGTGCGATCAGCTGAGTATGAGGCAACACCCATTTACTGTACCTCGTGCCTTATATACACTCCATCGCAAATGTTACCTAGGGGGCGTGATCAAAAGGACCACAGCAATAATCTGTATTTAACCACACTTTCCTCTTGCAACCTTTCCATTTGTTTCAATTTCTCTTGCCCTGTAATTTTCCTTGTTCTTTTTTCCCTGTCCCTGTTCATTGTCCTTTTCTTTTTCCTTTCCATTGCATGTCCTTTCTATTCCTGGCACATCCTTTTCTTTTCCTCCTTTATTCTTTTTATTTTCTTACTAAATCCTCTTTTTTAGGTACAACGTGTTTACTTTCTTCAAGAGATTTTTGCTTTGTTGTTTCTGAGAATCAAAAACTTCTAATGCACAATAGGAATCATATCGATGTGTCGGTGTGTCAGGGTGTACTAAATTGAGTGGCTGCACTCAATCCTTGCAGGAATCAGAGTGGTGACGTTATATTCTTGGGTCTTGATTGCTCTTCGCCATCCCATTATGATGTGTTGTCATCACTGCCTTTCATTACCCAAGATGTTTTCAAAGGGATTGATGTTCTTTTATTTTGTTAAAAATACATAAATATATTTTATGTATGTCTGTGTCAGTACAAACCGTAACTGTATTAAATGTTTGTGCAGGGATGGCACAAAACATTTTCCTTCCATTCATCCATTCCTTTCCTTACATACTAGGAGTTTTGGAAACTGGCATTGCGATATACATTTTTTCTGTGAGATTTTATATATATATATATATATATATATATATATATATATATATATATATATATATATATATATATATCATAAGTATTGGGACACCCCTCCAAATTATTGAATTCAGGTGTTCCAATCACTTCCATGGCCACAGGTGTGTAAAATAAAGCACCTAGGCATGCAGACTGCTTCTACAAACATCTGTGAAAGAATGGGTCGCTCTCAGGAGCTCATTGAATTCAAGCGCGGCACCGTGATAGGTTGCCGCCTGTACAATAAGTCCATTTGGAACAATTCCTCACTACTAAATATTCTACGGTCAACTGTTAGTGGTATTATAACAAAGTGGAAGCAATTGGGAACAACGGCAACTCAGCTACGAAGTGGTAGGCCACAGATGCAGTGGTGTAAAGCACGCTGCCCCTGGACTCTAGCAGTGGAGACACGTTCTTTGGATTGACGAATCACGCTTCTCTGTCTGGCAATCCATCCGATGAACAAGTCTGGGTTTGGTGCTTGCCAGGAGAAAGGTACTTGCCTGACTGCATTGTGCCAAATGTAAAGTTTGGTGCTGAAATGATAACTTAGGGCGTTTTCACACCTACCTTGTTTGGTCCGGATTTTCGGACTTTTCAGTTTGGTCCGAATGAAATTTTCAGGTGTGAAACCTCCCCCGTACCACGGTCCGGACCAAACAGACGAAATTTGGTCCGGCGAAAAGAGGTGGTCTCGGTCCGGATCAAACTGATCAAAGGTTCGGTTCGTTGTTAGTGTGAAAGAATTTTCTGTATGGTTCGGACTTGCAGACCATTTACAGGAAGTTCCTGTGGTTCGCGCGTAGCTACTCCAAACAACAGAAGAATACATAACTACCAGAACTGTCACAGAAGATAGGAAAAATGAGCCGTGGTAGCACATGGGGAGATGAGGAGACAAGGTTTTTAATTGAAATATGGTCCGAAGACATAATAAGAAGTCAACTCGAAAAAACGCACAAAAATTCCGACACTTTTTTCGGAGAGGATGAGAGAGAGAGGGTATGAGAGGACGGGAGAGCAATGCAATAGTTGGTGCTGCAGATAGTAGTGCCATAGCAATAACAGCATAGTGGCAACAATATGCGTCTGTTCATTCATCTTGTCAAAGTTAACCGCCGAGATTGACAACACACTGACGTCAGACGCACGTCCGCTAACAAACCAATCAATGTTAAGATGCCGCCCACAAAACTGATGACAACAGGACGCAAGTACGTCATGTAAAGTTCTTTAGTGCGCTCGCATAATTGCAGTGTGAAACCAAACCAAAACTAACCGAATATATAAAAAGTATCAAAACATGAACTTTGGTTCGGACCTTGGTGCGGACTTTCAGGTGTGAAAACGCCCTAAGAAAGTAATAAATGGGACTTATTGACAAAAAGGTTGCCGACCCTTGCTGCTTGCATTTCTCTATTTTAATCATCCTACATTATAATGAACCGAATTTGATTCTTAAATCCAAAGCATCAATCTGTTTGAACAAAACTTCACCAGAGTTGGGAGTAACGGCGTTTAAGTATAACGGCGTTACTAACGGCGTTAATTTTTCAGTAACGGAGTAATCTAATTAATTACTTTTCCCAATGTTGCAACGCCGTTAGCGTTACTGAGAAAAAAAATGCGGCGTTACTATAATTGAGCTCACTGAAGCGGTTTTCATCCGAACAGGCTCTCTGTCAGTCGGACCTGCAACGTGCGTGTGTGTGTGTGTGTGTGTGTGTGTGTGTGTGTGTGTGTGTGCGCGCGTGCGCGTGGTACACATAACTGATGATGATTGGTGGGTGGGAGTCCACACACACACACACACACACACACACACACACACACCTATGACGCACAGTCGCAGTGTTGCCAAGTCCGCGGTTTTCCCGCGGAATTGGGGTACTTCAACACTATTGCCGCGGGCTGTTTTTCATGTCCGCGGGTTGAAGCGACCCCAATTATATGATATTTAGCCCCGGGAATGCCAATTTTAGTAGGCAACCATACCAAAAAAACACATATTTAACCCCCCAAATGCGACATTTACTGGAGATCCCCCCCTGAAACGAGATTGGGCTTGTTTTGGGCTAGTTTTGAGTAGCAATTGGGCGGGTTTTGTTGTGAAAACCTGGCAACCCTGGCACACGCATATGCACAGTCAGCGATGGCAAGTCCAACGACTTCAAATGTAGCTTTCTCAAACTGGAAGTATAAGCGCTACTCTTCCCTCGTTGAGGTGAAAGGTAAGAATGTTTATGTGACGTGCAACTTATGCCCAGGAAGAAAGAGTCTCTCCACGTCTGTGGCAAGTAATTCTAATCTAATGAAACCTCACATCATCACAGCCACAAAATGAGCGGCTAAAAACCCAGGTGATAACGTGAGCTCCACTACCAAAGGAGTAGTAAAGTACTGATAATATTTACACTATAGTAGGTCTACTGATAATATTTACAATATATTGAATGTGATAGGTGTATCTCACATTGTCCCACAGCAACATTACAATAGTGTACATTAATCAATGTACAATGTTTAGTGTCTAATTCATTCATTTAACATATTTAAATTGGGGGCATCCAAGTTATTTGACATATTTGAACTTTTGACCAAAAAAAAGTAACGCAGTAATTACTTTCCCTGGTAATTAGTTACTTTTATAATGATGTAACTCAGTTACTAACTCAGTTACTATTTGTAAGAAGTAACTAGTAACTATAACTAATTACTTTTTTAAAGTAACGTGCCCAACACTGAACTTCACTAATCAATTTTTTTGCTTTGTGCTTTATTACTTTTGATATGAAGCTTTACTTTTAAAATTCTGTCAATTTTGTAATGAAATTCAAACAACATATCATTTTGACACTCTTGAATGTGGCACAACAGATCAATGCAGTTTGGAAGCTTATTTCTGCCACAGAATAAAAAAAATTACCAAGTTTAGATTTAAACTCAGAATTGCGAGGAATAAAGCCCTATACTTGGCTAGCCCTAAATATGATTGTTGTGAGGAATTAGGTAAGGGCTGTTTTTGTACTGGAACAGGTGGATTTGTATCCAGACTGGTGTGTCAACAAGAACACATAAGACTCAGCTGAACCAGAGTTTGGAGTTTACTGTTGATTCAGAGGAACTAAGATGGCACCATTGTGTTTGGCATGCCATATGTTGCCCTGGTGCTATGGTCTTTATATAGCCTATTATGGCTCAGATACTTATATACAACCGGCCATGGGCGTATATACACGGGGGACGTTTTCTGTGTATTTTCTTGTCTCTTGTTGATTTAATATAAAAACAGCAAAATAAAATGTATTTTAATATATAGTAAAGTGTAATTTATTCCTGTGATTCAAAGCTGAATTTATCATCATTACTCCAGGCTTCAGTGTCACATGATCCTTCAGAAATCATTTTAATATGCTGATTTGCTGCTCAAGAAACATTCATTATTATTACAAATGTTGAAAACAGTTGAGTACAATTTTTACCTGAACGGCATTTACCTGAAATATAAAGCTTTTGCAACATTATAAATGTCTATACTGTCAGTTGATCAATTTAATACATCCTTGCTGAATATTAACCCCTTTAAAATAAGAAAAAAATCTTATTTAATTGTCTTAATTAAATTCTTCTTAATTTTTACGTTTCAATGTTACAAAAGCTTTCTATTTCAGGTAAAAACTGTTCTTTTGAACTTTCTATTAATCTAAGAATCCTAAAATGTTTTACACAACTGCTTTCAACATTGATAATAATCATAAATGTTTCTTGAGCAGCAAATCATCATATTAGATATATTTCTGAAGGATCATGTGACACTGAAGACTGGAGTAATGATGCTGACTTTGACCACAGGAATAAACTGCATTTAAAAAATATATTCAAATAGAAAAAAGTTATTTTAATACTGTTATTGCTGTATTTTTTTAATCAAATAAATGCAGCCTTGGTGAGATTAAGAGACTAATGTCAAAAACATTGAAAAACTTTAATGTTTACAAACATTTGACTGGTAGTGTGTCAAGTCTCATGCCATTTAGCAAACGTCATTTTGGGTAAAAAAAAATAGCATATTAAGCCAATTAAGAAAAAGGTATATGATTAAAAATAAAACCATAAATTAGACAAAGGTCAGATAAAAAAATGGTATAACAATTGAAATTCTGTCCCCCTCGCTTCTGAAATGATGGCTACGCCCCTGCAACCGGCAATCCCTGTTAGAGATTAGAAATTCAGTTCTTGGCTAATTACGCTGTCTCAGATGTCCCTTGTTCATATCTTCCACCGTTTTTGTCAGATATCCCTGACTATCTGCTCGACGGCCACTTGTTACCCCATGGAGGAAACACCGTAGGCAAGTGGAGCGGTCTTTTATTAGCCCCCCACGTATGTCTGGTCACAGAGGGGGTCTAGCATCAGACGATTTCCATGGCCGAATCATCCCATTGGAAGTATACGAGAGCTATGAGTTACAAATGTTTCAAATGGAAATGGCTGCTGATCCGGTTATGTTTGTGACAATAGACCTCTGCAATCAAATAGTGTGTTTTTAAATGAGTTTGCAGTCTTTTTGGGGGTGTAGTAACAAAGTTTGAAAAGATTTTGTTACTGGTGACATCAGATTTTCTGCCCCACAAAGACACTTCCCTGGGATTTCTGTAACCTTATTGACTCATTAAATTGTACGCAATGGGAGCAGGGACACACGCATATCCAAGGTCAGAATTTGGATCACTCATGGTCTCGCTATTTTGAACATTGAAATGTGTGACTCCACCTTTCCTCACCACAAATCTGCTTTATTTACTGCCGCATTTCCTGGTCGACCTGGTGTCGCAGCTTTGCCAGCCTTTGATGGACTTGTCATTTCACAGTAAATGCTGCTGAGGAGTTTGATTCATCTTATGCAGCCGTTCATGTCCCCTCGATCCACTCACTCAGACAAACTTGTAGGAGATATGAACGCAAATGGCTGAAGGATAGGTTGCAGGTTCCCTATGAACTTATGGCTCTCTCTCAGTATTTCAGAAAGCTGTCAAGTCAGCAAAAGCAAAATATTTGTCAGAGATTATCAATAATAACTAACATAGTGCCAGCATACTGTTTTCTACAGTTGATTCTGGCAGCGAAGGATACATCTATACTACCTTCAAAAATTGATCAGGTAAATATGTCTCAGGAGGCAGGAAGTGAAGCTAACATTAGATTCGGACGTGCCTATGCCTTCCTACCTTGAAATGTGTCCTCCGAAGGCAGCATTTTCCAGTTTTCGGACGCAGCCATTGAATAATTCTGTGCATTTCAAGGCACTTTAGTGGGCCTTTACCTCTCTTACATAAGTCCAATCCTGAAGGAAATGTTAATTCTAAAAATGTGGAACTGCACTCAAACAAAATTTTACTGTAAGCTCATTTTTTGAGAAATCAACCTCAAATGTGGAACACAACTTGGTTAGATATCTGGCTTTGATTTTCAGTTTTAGAGTTCAACATAAAATATATATTTTACATTAAAAAAAAATATATAAATAATTTTCGTAAATGTAAACTTTTTTTACTTCAACAATAATCTGCCAGTCTTCTTTAAAGATGAGACCAAACTTAAGTCTTTGCTCCCAAGCTTCAAATTTGTATGTTTTTTGACATTTTCATTTTTGTCCACTATAGACATATGTATAACTTTTTAATTGACGAATGAGGGCTAGTTTCAAATCTATGGCCAGGGGAAGGCTAATTTATTTACTTTTATTAAGCATGAATATTAAACACTGTGCCAGAAATAATTTTCTTTGACAATTTTGTCAGTCTAATGAAGTTGCATCTTCTGCAGATCATTTTTTACCATTGGAAAGTTAAAGAGGTTATTATGAAAATGTCAAAACTGTTCTTCCATACATTGATGGTTCAGATTTTGACTAGCACAATTTACAATTTTATCTTTATTTTTTTATGTATACAAAATTAACCAAATATTCTGTAAAGTTATGTCTGGGCCCTCAATGACAAAAAGAGAAAAAAAGTGTCTCTGACCAGTTTCATGGAGATACCCCAGTGTGCATGTATTTCTTTCTTGGGTTTGCGCAGTAATCAACATGCGTGGGTTGTAGCTATAAAGTGATAGCCTGAACCGGTCATGTGAGAGACTCTTTAATTTGGTGCACTCAGGTCTCAAGAAGTATTGATTTTCTTGACTGATTTCTGCATGTATTATTCCACATGGAAAATTTAGTCAATTTAAATTCAAGATAAAATAGGTTTTGTTATTCTATCTACATGCTTTATTGAATATATTAATTATTTCCATATGACTCCTCTAAGTCAAAGTTTTACTAATGAGGAAAAGCTAATTCTACTGAATTCTTGATCACAGAATTTACTTTGCAAAGTCTGTGTTCAACAATTAAATAGTTCATGCTTCTCCAAGGATTTTGTATGCTGTTATGTTGGCTATTGAACATGTTATTCGGTTTTGTTTGATATAGCTTTATTTCATCATAACATAAATGTTTTTCTGTGGCACCATTAGAAACTTGTATTTGCATTGCTCATATTGTTATCCAAATGCATTGCTTTTATATTCCAAACTTTGCAAAACCCAAACTCTCTCATTCTCTCATATTCACTCATGGATAATGTACTTTACGATCAGCTGGTCATTATCACAAAATAAACTCATGTAGCACAGGGACTTGTATTATCTTGTATTATTGTTTATTTTGCGATTATAGCGGACTATACATTGTCCGACTTATCTGCATTATCCCGACTGCTAAAGTCATTAAAATAAAATAAAATATGTAGACATGCAATGAGAATTTAAATTGAGATTATATTAAAACTTTAACTGTGTATTATTTTTACTTGTATATTATGCTATATTCCATTAGAGTGTAAAACAAAAACAATCAGTCTCGCAACAACATAACATCACCAAAGCAATATTACATTAATATTAAAGACATCTGAGGTAATTTCCCCTATGCAGTTGATAACTGAAATGAAAGATAGTGCCAGTTGTATTTGTCTGAAACAATAGCCAGAGTCCATAATGTAATATGAGAGACATGAAATAGTGGCAGTTTCAGTTAACAAGATAAGTGGGTTGATATGCAGTTCCCCTTCGAGGGAACTCAAACTGCGTCATCGTGACGACACTTTGGGGAACGCCCCTAGCATAAAGCGTCTGAAGAATGAATAGAATCAGCCCAATCTCATGGATGAGTCAAGATGGCGCCGAGGATGGCCGCAACGTCGCAAGCTCTGCTGAAACATTGTAGTTTTTTGTTTGTTCTGTTTATAGTTTTTGTGTTTTTTGTCTTGGATGTTGTCTGCCTTACTACGTACGACAGACAGACACTTTTGGACATTGGTTCGGCAATCGCACTCCGAAAACCGGACTTTAAATTCTTCAGTGACGAACCGCCGTTTACAAACACAGCAGCGGAGCTCTTTGTCTGGACGGCCCGACCACGCAAACGCGGCCGGAGAAGGGGAAGCAGAGCCGGCGTACTTATCAGAGTAAGACGCCGCGCAAACCGACCCCCGCTCCCCAGTATTTTACTGGCAAATGTTCAGTCTCTGGACAATAAACTCTGCGAGCTGAGAGCGCGGATCTCTTTCCAGCGAGACACGAGGGACTGCTGCATTATCTGCCTCACAGAAACTTGGATGTCCGCTGAGATTCCAGATTCGGCCATCGAAACCACGGGGTTCTCCGTGCATCGGATGGACAGAGAAAAAGATCTCTCCGGGAAAAGCAAAGGCGGGGGTGTGTGTTTTATGATTAACCGATCCTGGTGTGATCAGAGGAACGTACATTCTATCAAGTCTTTCTGTTCTCCTGATCTGGAATTTCTCATGCTTCTGTGCCGACCATTCTGGCTACCGAGGGAATTCACCGCGGTCATCATCACAGCTGTGTATATTCCCCCGCAAGCCGACACAGACCGGGCACTAAAGGAACTGTACAGGACAGTGAGTGAGCAGGAAACCGCGCATCCTGACGCTGCGTTTATTGTGACCGGAGACTTTAACAAAGCCAACTTCAAGCGCATCGCACCCAAATACCACCAACATGTTAACTTCAACACGCGAGGGAACCGCGTCTTAGATCACTGCTACTCTCCCTTCAAGGATTGTTACAAGTCCCTCCCGCGCCCACCATTTGGCAAATCGGATCACGCTTCCATCCTCCTTTTGCCCGCATATAGGCAAAGACTCAAACAGGAAGCACCCGCCCTCAGAACCATCCAGTGCTGGTCGGACCAATCAGATTCTATGCTACAGGACTGTTTTGATCACGCGGACTGGGAGATGTTCCGGTCGGCCTCTGATGACGACATCGAGGTTTACGCTGATAGCGTAACGTGTTTCATCAGGAAGTGCGTAGATGACGTTGTTCCGACCAAAACAATTCGGCTGTACCCTAACCAGAAGCCGTGGCTAAATGGGGATGTTCGCGCGGCACTCAATGCGCGGACCTTCACTTTTAACTCCGGTAACGCGGAGGAGCATAAACAAGCAAGTTATGCCCTCCGGAAAACCATCAGAGCAGCAAAACGGCAGTACAGGGACAAGATTGAAGGACAGTTCAACACCACCGACTCCAGAAGCATGTGGAGGGGAATTAACACCATCACGGACTATAAAGGGAACACAAACTCCACCGTGAACACCGCTGCCTCTCTCCCGGACGAGCTAAACACCTTCTATGCTCGCTTTGAGGGAACTAACACCGCCCTCGCGGAGAGAGAGCTCGCGGCTGAAGATACAGAGGTTAGTGCACTCTCCGTATCTGTCGCGGATGTAACCCGATCCTTCCGGCGGGTGAACGTCCGTAAAGCTGCGGGTCCAGACGGCATTCCCGGCTGTGTGATCAGAGCGTGCGCGCACCAACTGGCTGGAGTCTTCACGGACATTTTTAACCTGTCCCTCTCCCTGTCTGTGGTCCCCACATGCTTTAAAACGTCCACTATTGTTCCTGTACCTAAGCAATCAAAAACACTCTGCTTAAACGACTGGCGTCCTGTTGCTCTGACCCCCATCATCAGCAAATGCTTTGAAAGACTAGTCAGAAACCACATCTGCTCTGTTCTCCCCCCCTCACTGGACCCACTGCAGTTTGCATACCGCACAAACCGTTCCACTGATGATGCCATTTCATCCACTATACACACTGCTCTCTCCCACCTGGAAAAGAGGAACACATATGTGAGAATGCTGTTTGTGGACTACAGCTCAGCATTCAACACCATTGTGCCCTCCATACTTGACGGGAAACTCCGGGCTCTAGGCTTAAACAGCCTGTTATGCAGCTGGATCCTGGACTTCCTGTCAAACAGACGCCAGGTGGTCAGAATGGGCAGTAACATCTCCTCATCACTGACTCTCAACACTGGAGCCCCTCAGGGCTGCGTTCTCAGCCCACTCCTGTACTCCCTGTACACACATGACTGTGTGGCAACCCACAGCTCCAACACCATCATCAAGTTTGCTGACGATACGACGGTGGTAGGTCTTATCACCGACAATGATGAAACGGCCTACAGAGAGGAGGTGCACACTCTGACACGGTGGTGTCAGGAGCACAACCTCTCCCTCAACGTCAGCAAGACCAAGGAGCTGGTGGTCGACTTCAGGAGGAATGAGAGAGAACACCGCCCCATCACCATCGATGGAGCACCGGTGGAGAGAGTCAGCAGCTTCAAGTTCCTCGGTGTCCACATCACAGAGGAACTCTCATGGTCCGTCCACACTGAGGCCGTTGTGAAGAAAGCTCATCAGCGCCTTTTCTTCCTGCGACGGCTGAGGAGGTTTGGAATGAACCGCCACATCCTCACACGCTTCTACACCTGCACCATAGAGAGTCTGCTGACTGGCTGCATCACCACCTGGTACGGCAACAGTACCGCCCGCAGCCGCAAGGCCCTGCAAAGGGTAGTGCGCACGGCCAGCTGCATCATCGGAGGTGAGCTTCCCTCCCTCCAGGACATTTACGCCAGGCGGTGTGTGAAGAGAGCTCAGAGGATCTTCAGAGACTCTAGCCACCCGAACCATGGGCTGCTCTCACTGCTGCCATCAGGCAGACGGTACCGCAGCATCAGAACACGCACCAGCCGACTCCAGAACAGCTTCTTCCCACAAGCAATCAGACTACTTAACTCTTGATCCATCAGGATCATAACACACACTGGACAGAATATCACTCCGCACAACCCACTGTAGATACACACACATTATATACACATTTATTTATCATACAGCATCTATTGCACTTTGGATTTCAATTTTTCAATCTGTGAATAATATTTTATACTATACATTGTATATTATTATTACTATTATAGCGTAATGTATATTGTTTAGTGTATGTTTAGTGTATATTGTTTAAAGTATATGTATATTGTAAGTATGTGTATATTGTTTAAAGCTGTGAGAACTAAACTCACATTGTGTAAATTATTTATTGTTTATTGTAGAGTTTACTGTGCTGTGAGTAATTGTGTGCGCATCAGATGTGCAATCTGATGCTGCTTTAAATGTTGTACATGTCATGTCATGACTGCTATGTTGCTCGGAACTGCACCTAAGAATTTCACCTACTGTTGCACTTGTGCATATGTAGAGTGACAAATAAAGTGATTTGATTTGATTTGATTTGATCCTGATTGGGGTTGCGTCATGACGTAGTATGTGACGGCATACCCGGAAGATACAAAAGGACGTCTGAACACAACAGAGATAGCGTGCTTTTTCCTCTTCAGCGTTAATGCTCTGTGTTTGTCAGTCTTATTTGGTGTTGTTTGTCTACCAACGTTGTTTTCACAAGCATTTTCTCATGGCTCGTGAACTCCGTGGCTGGTCCCGTGCCTGTTGAGGCAGCACGGCTGATCAATCATGGGACTCGCAGATGGGTCTGTCAGGGAATCTGAGAGTGCTGAGGCATCTTCTCCTTCCCTGTTTGACAGTTCCATTGTTCTTTTTCCAAGTGTGGAAGCCCGCGCTGCAGCTTCTTCCCCCGGGTTGGAGGACCTGGTGCGTGAGCGGTCTGATTCTGAGGAATTAGACGGGCTCCGTATCGAGGCTCGCCATTTCCTAATGCAAGATTCAAACTTGCTTTGCCAAAGCGGCGCATCGGTTTCAGGTCTGCTATTAAAGTGATACAACGTGACACGGTGAGAATGCATGTGATACTGGTGGGTGCGAGGCATGCAGTCAGCTCCTGAGGGGGCTGGCTGTTTTCATTGAGAAATATCTCGACGCGTATTACCGTGCGCCTCTCGGGTGTTTCAACCTTGCGCCTGTTTGGCTTTATTATCTGACTTTGAGGAGTTAGATGTATTTTTTCAGATCAGGTTGCACGGGTTGGGTGATTATGATGGCATTTAATTCTGAGGAATTGAGTGTCATGTTATCTGACTTTGATAAGTTAGATACTTTTAATCAGTCTGTCGCCCAAGCATGTTTGACTTTTCTGGATATTCATCTAAGATGGGAGCAATCATGCATGGGCAGTTCCTGAGAGGGCTGCTTTCATGCATGGTGAGGCTGCTCCTCCTTGGAGCCCTCCGGAAGTTGATGTCGTTCTCGCCGCCTTGTGGCCTGTGGGACACATCAGTTTCAGGCCATTGCTAATCGCAGTGTCCACCCTAGTATTGTGGCCCTGTGAAGCTGCTCCCTTAGATGAGGCCCCTGCTGGCCAGCCCCCTCTCCCAGGTAGGAGCGATCGAGGTCGCCTCCCCTGTGGAGCTTTTGGGAATCGATGTTGTGCTCCCGCTGTCTAGTACGCTTCGGGCCACATCGTTCCTCCGCGCACTTGCGCTGCACTAGCCACCTCTAGCAAGACCTGCGGCGGTTTCGCCCTGCCGGTTAGCCGCTTCAGGGGGTCGGGGAGGAGGCCCGGTTGACACCTGAGGCCAGCCTCAAGAGGCTGGTTCCCTTAGCAGATTATCTCGGCGCATGGTTATGCCTCCGAATATATCTGCATGTACTGCGTACTGTAGAACGGGGTTACAGGCTGCAGTTCAGTTCCCCTCCCCCAAAGTTCAACGTGGTGGTCTGGACTGTGGTCGGCCCGGAGCAGGTGTGGGTTATGGAACAGGAGGTACACTCCCTGTTGGTTAAGGAGGCTTTTGAATGTATTCCTCCGCCAGACAGGGAGTCCGGGTTCTACAGCCGGTACTTCATAGTTCCTATGAAGGATGGCCAGTTGCGTCCAACATCCAATCGGAGGGACTTGGATCGTCCTCTGAGGAGATTCAGATTCAAGATGCTTATGCATTTTCTTGTCGTGATTCAGATCCAGTCTGAGGACTGGCCTGTCGCGGTGGATCTAAAGAGGACGCATACTTCCATGTATCCGTCCTTCTGTGTCACAGGGAATTCCTGAGGTTCGCTTTCGGGGACGAAGCGTATCATTATCGGGTTCCTCCACACTGTCTTTTTTCCCTCGAGAGTAGCAGCAGTTTGGCATTGAGATGTCATCCTTGGCTGCTCTCAGTGCTTGGGGTTGAGACTTTACACACAGTAGCGTGTTGACGCCTTCTCAGAGAAGGGAGTTCCCTGGGAGGGGTTCCTGGGAGCCGTATGGGATTCTCTACGTTGTGGGCACAATTGTCCCCCGCGCGTATCGAGTCCATACGGGCGATGGTCTCCAAAATGAAGCTAGGCCGCAGCATCACTGTGTAGCAGGTTAGGACTGCTGGGACTTATGGCAGCGGCCTCCAACAGAATATCTCTTGGCCTGCTGCGCATGAGACCCCTGCGGTGGTGCTTGGGAACCAAGAGGCTTTCCTTGAGGAGAAATCCATTCTGTATGACCAGGGTAACGTGCAGTGGCCTTCATTCCCTCGTCGTATGGAAGACCGTTTCAACAGATGTCTCCCTCACCGTTTGGGGCGTGGTCATGGAAGGCCGCTTTGCAGAGGTCTGTGGGAGACCCGGCATTCCTCCTGACACATCAACTGCCTGGAAATGCTGGAGGTCTACAAAGCTCTGAGGAGCTTTTTCCCAGACCTCCGCGGCCACCATGTCCTGATACGGAGGTGAACCAAGGGGGCTTTCCTTGAGGGGAAATCCATTCTGTATGACCAGGGTAATGTGCAGTGGCCTTCGTTCCCTCGTTGTATGGGAAGAAACCTTGGTTTCTGCCCCAGGGACTGGTGCGGGGAGCATCATATTGCCAGAAAACCGTTTCAACAGATGCCTCCCTCACCAGTTGGGGCGCGGAAGGCCACTTTGCAGAAGTCTGTGGGAGACCCGGAATTTCTCCTGGCACATCAACTGCCTGGAAATGCTGGCGGTCTACAAAGCTCTGAGGAGCTTTTTCCCGGACCTTCGCGGCCACCACGTCCTGATACGATCCGACTATACGGCCGTTGTATCATATCTGAGTCATCAGGGGGGCCTGAAGTCATGCCCTCTTTGCAAACTCGCACACCAGGTCCTCCTGTGGTCCCAGGGGAAATTGTCGTCCCTCAGGGCGATGTACATCCCCGGGGACCAAAACCAGGGGGCAGACATCCTGTCGAGGCAGGGGCTGAGGCCCGGGGAGTGGCGACTCCACCCATAGGTGGTGGAGGCCATGTGCGAGAGATTTGGCCCGGTGGAAGTGGATCTAAGAGCTTCGCGTCTCAAGAGACATCCCACTGCCCACTGTGTTTCTCCCTCAGTCATCTGGCCTGCTGGGGCTGGATGCCATGGCTCAGACGTGGCCGAGGCTGCGTCTGTACATTTTTCCCCCGATCACTCTGCTCCCGGGAGTTCTGGAGCGTGTCCGGTGGGAGGGCTTCAGCCTTCTCTTAGTAGCACCCCAGTGGCCGACTCGAGTATGGTTCTCCGACATCATTGACCTGCTGTATGGTCCCCCGTGGCAGGAGGGACCTGCTATCTCAGGCCAGGGGTACGATATTCTACCCCCGGCCAGAGGTGTGGAATCTCTGGGTCTGGCCCTGAGGGGGCACAGTACCTAGAGGAGGGCCTGTCGGCGGGTGTCGTTGAGATCTTACTCAGCTCCAGAGCTCCCTCCACCAGGAGGTTGTACAGCCTGAAGTGGAATGTTTTTTTTTCTCCACTTGGTGTAGAGAACGGGAGGTGGACCCAGTTAACTGCCCTGTGGCTTCAGTGCTGGAGTTCCTCCAAGACCGCTTGTCCACCGGTCTTTCCCCGTCCACGCTTAAGGTGTATGTGGTTGCCATTGGGGCTTTCCACGCAACTATAGGTGATGTGTCATTGGCAAGGCACCATCTGGTTGTACGATTCCTCTGTGGGGCTCGGAGGATGAGGCCTGCGGCTCGTTCCAGAGTCCAAACCTAGGACCTGGCGGTGGTGCTCGAGGGGCTTGCTGAGGCCCCATTTGAGCTGCTGGAGCCGGCTGAGGCGAGAATCCTGACCTTCAAGGTGGCCTTTCTCCTTGCCATCACTTCTCTGAGGAGAGTGGGGGACCTCCAGGCTTTGGCTATCACGCCAACTTGCCTGGAGTTTGCCCCTGGTGGAGTAAAGGCCATCTTGCATCCCAGTCGGGGCTATGTGCCCAAGGTGCCATCTAATGTGGCACGGTCAGTGGTTCTTCAGGCATTTCATCCTCCACCTCACGTGACGGCGGAAGGGGGCAGACTTCACCTCCTCTACCCCATGTGGGCATTGAGGATTTATTTGGAGAAGTCTGCCCAGTGGAGAAGATATTATAGTCTGCATCTCCCTGAGAAGCCTGGCACTAGAGTTCTCGCCCCATAGTTGTGCCTGGGTTCCAGCTTCACACTAGGTTGGGTATGATTGGTGCGGCATAGTGGGTACTCGTTCGTAAATTCGCTTTACTTACGCAGTACTTTCCGGGCCGTAATCTAAAGCGACTCTACCTAGTCACTCACATATAGTATAGTTTGTGAGTGACTAAATCCATTGTTTTTCTCTTATAACCAAATCCAGTAAAACTTTATAATATCTCATAAGGCATGGTCATGATATTTTCCCTGCACCTGTCTTCGTCAATATTGCCTCTGCCAGTGGCTAACCTCCATAAAAGTGTCAGGCTAACTCATCACAGCTGCCTTCACTGTTTTATTACCCCATGAACTCAACTCCTTAATCAATCCCCCGTTGGGCATTGAGACTTCGGACTATATTGCAAATAGTGTTACAGGAATAGCAAAAACTCCTTCTCTGGTAAGGAGTTTACTCTGCCAAACATTTATTCTGGTATCTTACCTTTGTTTGGTGTTTAAAAGTGTTTGCAGACCGCCATAAAACCTCACACAAAGAAAGACTTGCTGCTTACTCAAATAAAGGGATAGTTCACCCAAAAATGAAAATTCTGTCATCATTTACTTACCCTCAAGTTGTTCCAAAGCTGTGCAAATGTCTTTGTTCTGCTGAACACAAAAGAAGATATTTGAAAGAATGTTTGTAACCAAGCAGATCTTGGCCTCCATTGACTACCATAATACTACCATGTAATAGTTGGGGAGAGCGGGGCACAACCTTGTTGGTTTTAATAAAGACTCAGAGCAGTTATTTCTTGGGAAAAAACCCACAGAACAAAAAAGGTGCGTCACACTTTACTGCTTGTTCAACAACATGTACAACTCTTCTTCTGTGAAAAAACAAGAATAGCCAAAGTACGCTTAGAGCTCCACCTAGTGGTCATATAATGAAACTTAAAGGAGGAATTCACATGATATGGCTTTATAACTTAAACAGCTTTAACTGAAATACACAAGCTTAAAATAATTATTCTGGTAAGAGTGTATTTTTCCAACAAACCTAACGCTTTTTGACTTTCTCAGTTTGTGTAAATCCACTTGTGGTTCAGAGTGTTTACTTTTTCCCACATTAATTGCACACATGCGTAGTACAATTATGTGGTTTTGTTTCATTAATACATGTATACTTTTTTTTTTTTCCTTGATTTATCCTGAAAGAATGGAAGTGAAATGTGACAACATGCCCCATAGGTGGGGTACATTGTAACATGACTAAATCACAGGTTAAAATGTTACCTGGTATAATAATAATAATAATAATAATAATAATAATAATAATAATAATAAAATATCCATGACAAACTAAAATATTTTGTCAATAAAATTCAATTATTAACTTTTACCAATAAAATGATGGCATTTTTTTAATAAGCAAACTATTTTTTGAGTTTGACAACAAACACACCTCAAAACACAGATATAGAGGGTAGTTAAAAAAAATTATAACAATTAAGCATTTCTGAACTTTGACTCTCAGTCTTTATTCACATTTTTCTCATGGTTTCTCAATAGAATTCACAAAAGTATAGAATATAATAGCGTAGTTCTAATAGGGGCTCATTGTAACGCAGTGTGACAACATGCCCCACCTGCACAACTGGGATTTAACCCCGGCTCGTGTCTTCTGCTGGTTAGATCAGCATTAAAGAACCATCTCAACTGTTAAATAACAGAAATAAGATTAAAATAATATCAGATTTGTATTCATAGTATTCTAAAAACATTTAGAGAAAAGTATACCTGGATGACTTACTATTTCTGGCGAGATTCTGAAGAGTGCATCTAAAGTCTTTACTAGGCTGTGGGAGAGGATTTGAGAATGGCAGCGAAGTGACACAACTGACAATGTAGGTCACATGACAGTGACAACATGGCGGATGCAGTACTTCTGAATTTCATTCATACTACACACATTCATAACATGTACAGAATGCATTTGTTAGTGTTCGCGAAGCAAGTTTCATACTGCAGCAAGTGTTTTTGATTCACTCTAACAATCCAAAGAGTTATTTCACTAAATTGACAAAAACTGGCCACTCTGTTTCGTTTTATATTGGAACAGGTTTTGAATGAGAACTGGTTCTTGTTTCCTAACCCTACATATGCTAAACAACAGTTGCATTTAGCGTGCTAATGTATGTGATTGCTAACCAGAAGTTAATTGCAGGAGATACAGTTGGGTTAGTTCAACATGACTAATTGTATTGCATCTTTCTCAATTAGGTTTCCCGCTCCACAAGGTGTTTGAGTACACAGTTGAACATATTGTTAAGAAAACCCATTTCCTATGTGTGGAACCACTGTGAACAATTGAATTAGCCAAATAATTACTGTTTTTGTTGTTGAGTGTTGTCTGCCTAGTGACAAAAGGAGACCTAAATGCACAAGTGCATCACTGTCCAATTTCTTTGGCACAGTCGATAGCAACATCCAGTTACACCTTTAACAAAAGCTGTAAAATCAAACTTCCTGAGCTCTGTTCTTTTAATAGATCCTCATTTCCTCTGTACAACAGAGAAGAATAGACTATCACAACTTCTGTTTCATGGCGACTTTAAAATGAATGAGTTTTTCCAACCGCCTAAAACTTCACGAAAAGTACTTACATTGAATGATGTTTACTTGAGATGCTTGAGTTTCTGCTTGCTCAAGTTAGTTAATTAAAATACGCTAAAAAAATACAATTTTTGAGCATTTGACAACTTTAATTCCATTTGCTGACAACATTTGCTCCAGTTGTGAAGCGGAAGGATGAAATGGTACAGGGTAAATTACCTCTTGTTTGTAGTCATTTGTTTGCCTTTTGTACAGGAAACACTAGTGCATCACCATAGAAGAAGATTAGAAAAAAGTAGTTCCTAATTCCATACTAGGTTTAACAGGATTAAAGATGATCCTGCTCAATCAAGATTGTGTTATGAGGCATAGGAACAGAGGAAGCACACAAATTCACCAATGCCCATGCTTCAATTGAGAGAATGACATGTTTTACACCTTAGAAGCTACAAATCTTGAAAATATGTATGTACGATGTTCATTACCCCATATTTTCAATGCAACTGAGCCAAAATAAAAATACAGATTAAATGAGGATCTCTGGAAGTAGTCTACCTTTTTGAGCCTGTATATATAAACATTTGTGTATTAAATATAATGTTTTGAGTGATCCCGACCAAGACTGAGGCTTGTACCTTATAAAACAGTGTCACCTAGAGGTGTGTTTTTGAAATAGGTCATGTTCCACACTGAAAAAATGTCTCCATCTGCTGGTGACTTGTGGTAATACTGTATTAGAACGTTTGGCCACCTGCTTTATATCAGATCAAGTGTTTGCTAAAATGTTACTAACATTTTAATTAATCATTTGATACAATGCACTTCTTGTGTACATACATGTTTTTACATTGTACTTACATTTTTAAAAATACCTGCTTGTAATTATGTATGTAATTCATTTCTGTAGTTACATTTGTAATTACACAGTTGACACTTCCCTTACACCTAACCCTACCCTTAAACTTACCCATACCCCCACACCTGTCCATAACTCTACCCGTATCCCACCTCAATATCAGCAAAGGTGTTTTGCAACACAATTGTACTTATTTTTTGATGTAAGTACATAGTACTTAAGGCCACCTAATATAAAGTGGGGCCATTTTTTTATATACACTAACCTAAAGGATTATTAGGAACACCATACTAATACTGTGTTTGACCCCCTTTTGCCTTCAGAACTGCCTTAATTCTACGTGGCATTGATTCAACAAGATGCTGAAAGCATTCTTTAGAAATGTTTGCCCATATTGATAGGATAGCATCTTGCAGTTGATGGAGATTTGTGGGATTCTCATCCAGGGCACGAAGCTCCCGTTCCACCACATCCCAAAGATGCTCTATTGGGTTGAGATCTGGTGACTGTGGAGGCCATTTTAGTACAGTTAACTCATTGCCATGTTCAAGAAACCAATTTGAAATGATTCGAGCTTTGTGCCATGGTGCATTATACTGCTGGAAGTAGCCATCAGAGTATGGGTACATGGTGGTCATAAAGGGATGGACATGGTCAGAAACAATACTCAGGTAGGCCGTGGCATTTAAACGATGCCCAATTGGCACTAAGGGGCCTAAAGTGTGCCAAGAAAACATCCCCCACACCATTACACCACCACCACCAGCCTGCACAGTGGTAACAAGGCATGATGGATCCATGTTCTCATTCTGTTTACGCCAAATTCTGACTCTACCATCTGAATGTCTCAACAGAAATCGAGACTCATCAGACCAGGCAACATTTCTACCAGAAAGACTCGGGAACCCAGATGAGTACAATGAAGTAACACATTTATTAACAGACCAGCAAGTATTAAAGGAGAAAACATGCCACCGCCAGTATTTGCATGAAAATTATTACTTGAAGTTGCTGAGTGTTTGAGTGTTGAGATCTTGCTTGTACTATAATGCTGAGGATGACCATGTACACAGCATCTTGATAGAGTATGCGGACTCCACACATTGAGCTGCGTTCGTAGCAGCCCCAATCCGAAGAATGACCTAGGCATAGATGAGTTGGGGAACTGCAGTTCTTAGCATCTGCAGTTGGAGGATTCGAAACCATTGGGCGTGACTCCAGCTCACAGCTAGATAGAACACCATCTAACCGTCAGAACCTGTTGAGAGAAACCCCAGAAGAAAATAAACCAGAACAGCATGACAAATACATAACCGACAATTGAAAACCTCAGACAATGCCCTTGCGGAAGGATAATAATGTTTTAGAAGACGCTTTACTAGCTAATAAACCATAGCTGGCTATATAACCCTGCAAAGCAACCGAACCTATGAAAAACAATAATCAATGTGAGAGTCATCGTTTGATAACCTAAGCCAAGTTCATACTGTATGATTTTTTGGCCACTTTGGCAGTTTGAGACAAATATCGCAATCCTAAATTCTTTTGACCCTAGGCTAAAATCTTTCGTCTTTGATAGCATGTTTGACATACTCACCAACAGCCATGATAAAACTCTAACCTGAAGTAAATTAAACAAATGTGAGTGGGTTGATGTAACCTCGAGACAAATTCTTGTGCGTTTGATTATCGTGCAGTCTGACATTAATGCAGAGGAGTTTCCACAGTGTGACATCAGGATCACAGTCTGAAAAGCAACGAATCACAATGATTATAAGCCGCACCGTGTGTGCCAGCTTTGGTGAAGAGAAAAAAGCTCACTGCGAGAGAGCTCGTCATTTGCGGGAATCAGTACGCATGTGCAGACTTTGTCAAACAGTCACACTATATTTACCCCCTCTGTATATTGTGTTAGTATCGATAGACTGACAAATGTTGGTGTTTACAATGCGAGCGTAGCCAATCACAGACACGTCTTTCCTGTAGCTCAAACAGTAGAACGTAGCACTAGCAACGCCAAGCCATGGGTTTGATTCCCAGTGAAAGCAAGATCCAACAAAATACCAAATGTGCACCTTGAATATGATGCAAGTCACCCTGGACAAAAGCGTCTGCCAAATGCGTAAATGTAAATGTATGTTGAGCGCTTGAATGCAATGACTAATTGGAGGAGTTAACATAACACAGAATATACACAATCAGGATTGAATGGTTCAGCACTTGTTCACTGACTAATTCTACCTTCTAGTGCATACGTTTGACCGACGAAGAGTAGAACAGGCTATAGATTCATGATTTGGTGTAGTCAGATTGACCGAAACGGTTTCCACTAGTGTCAGAGTTTAGTTGAACTGAAGCATTTGACGGTTTTATGCGTTTATAAAGGGAGCGCACTCTGCTCACTTACTATATTCATAAAAGATTTGAATAATTGTATTCCCGTGCTGTGATTTAGTTGCTTTACAGGATGCAATCTTTATGTAAAATGGGTCGGATTGAGTATGGAATTAAATTATTGCTGCTTTCGAATATCCAGTCAAACCTTGTTTTGTATGCAAACCTTACTCGACATATGGTGCTTTGAGTATTAGTGAGATACACGTTTGTTTAATTCATAATTGTAGCCATGACATCGTAGTACAGGAGGACCAAGTGAGACGTAACACTAAATTCTAAAGTTCCTAAATATTGACAGAGGCATCCAGATATCAGTAGCTGAATAAAACAGCTGAGTCAAATTAACTGGAGTAACACAAAGAAAAAAGCACAATTACTATACATGTTTGTTTTTATTAACTAATTTATTAATATGTAGTGCATATTTATAAAGCAATAAGCAACGGCACCTTTATATGAGCACAGAATGCGATTCTTCCTCATAGTAAAGGAAGCCATGTCGAATCACACAAGGAAGCCATTTCAACAGTGGGTGCCCCGTATGTTTGAGCAAAATATGTACTCTGCTGGATGACAGGCCCAAAACACTTCTAAGCTTGAAACTATTGTGTCAGTTTCAATTGCATGTTGTATGTGACGAACTCACAGCGCTTGCAAGATGAATAGCACCATTGAATGAGAACGGATCAAGCACTGATGTCAGTTGTACTTTAAAAACTATGCTGAGCAAATTAGCATAGTTAATTCAACTTTAGTGATCTGAGAACACTGATCCCATTCGTGATTTCAGCTTAACTTCTGTTAATCATGAAGCCCCGATTAACTGGGTGCATGTTCCTTTAAAACCCATGTTGGTTTCCTTGCATTCGTGGAGAGAATGATAGAGGCTAATATGCTGTGCCATGTTTTCTGTTTCAGCTTTTCTAAACAAAATACAATCATTAACGGTAACCGGTGTCATGCGAATCATTTACAAGGCACTATGGATAGTTTACGGCACAAGCAAGCAATAACGAGCAACGTTGCACAAGCAGGTGCGCGTCTCATACGATGCATGCACGCTTGCGACAAATTGAGAAAGAGTAAAATACTACACCGAATCAACATCGGAAATGCATAATCATATACATATCACTGTGATGAATGCTGATGTCGCCAGAATGGTGATGAAGATCACAGCCGTGTCTTTGATAACATGCCCAGATAGTCCTCCATTGAAAGTGATTGTTCTGGATCTAAACGCAAGATTTTGCTCTCGTTAACTTGCGTCTGTTGCCGCGGCAGCCCAATGAACAGAATGATAGGCTGACATGGACTTTGAACGCCACTGTATTGCACATTATTTATTTTATAATAGGACCAGCGATCGACCGCTACGGAACGTCCGGATCGTCAACTGAAATGTTGGCTTCAGCATCTGTGAACTCAGACATGTGTGTGTAAGTGACCATCTTTTATAATCTGATGATTAGGACATGATTGGTTAGGTCTGGATGTGATAAGTGACGTAACATCGAATCTTTCTGGCCGAACTTTACGCTAGAGCTTTCATTTTTCCAGTCTTCAACTGTCCAATTTTGGTGAGCTTGTGCAAATTGTAGCCTCTTTTTCCTATTTGTAGTGGAGATGAGTGGTACCCGGTGAGGTCTTCTGCTGTTGTAGCCCATCCGCCTCAAGGTTGTGCGTGTTGTGGCTTCACAAATGCTTTGCTGCTTACCTCGGTTGTAACGAGTGGTTATTTCAGTCAAAGCTGCTATTCTATCAGTTTGAATCAGTCGGCCCATTCTCCTCTGACCTCTAGCATCAACAAGGCATTTTCGTCCACAGGACTGCCGCATACTGGATGTTTTTCCCTTTTCACACCATTCTTTGTAAACCCTAGAAATGGTTGTGCGTGAAAATGGCAGTAACTGAGCAGATTGTGAAATACTCAGACCGGCCCGTCTGGCACCAACAACCATGCCACGCTCAGAATTGCTTAAATCCCCTTTATTTCCCATTCTGACATTCAGTTTGGAGTTCAGGAGATTGTCTTGACCAGGACCAAATCCCTAAATGCATTGAAGCAACTGCCATGTGATTGTTTGATTAGATAATTGCATTAATGATAAATTGAACAGGTGTTCCTAATAATCCTTTAGGTGAGTGTATATTATAGTAAATAGCATTTGGTAAGCCATTATAAAATACAATGTGGTATTACAAATGTACAAATGGTAATATTAAAATGTAATGTAACAAACAGAAGAGAACAGACAACAGGAGTAGATTCAACTCAGAGTTTTAATGAGGAACTTCAAGAAAACACAATACAAGAAGGTAAGCCAATGCTTAAAGAATCCAAACAGGTAACTTAGCTGAATATAAAGTATTTGTATCTTTTCCGCAGGAGAGGATTCTGAGGACTGCTGTGGGAGTTGGGTGAACGTGTGATGGCTGAATGGCGAACAAGTAGGTCAAGTAGTCAGGTAAGTCCTTCTCATGTGTGAGTGACAAACCAGACAATGAGGTGAGTGTGAGAGCTTGTATAGCCTATATATATATTGAGATAAGAATGAAATCTAGTTACCATGACACGTAACAAGGGAAATGACAAAGGCAGTGCCTCTTCGACAGCTTTCTTTTGTAGGCTTTTTTCCCCAAACTTTTCTCTCTTTTTTTTTACCTCAAAAACAGTTTTCTATTTTAATATATAAAATGTAAGAAGTAAAGTTAAATTTTCAGCATACATTACAGTCTTTATCATATGGAGATGCATTTCTCAGGATCCCTTATGGAAAAGGTGTCCATTTTATGAAGTATGTAATGTTCAAGTATATTTGTCACATACCTGTCCTGTCCTGTGTAGCACTTGTGGTGGTTTGTTATTTTCCATCCTAGTCTAGTTGCCACCCTCCTTGTTATCTTATCATTGGTTTAATTTGCCTACAGGTGGGGCGTGGCCACGTGTATATAAGCAGGGCTCACGGGCTGCATATTCGATTTTCTTTTCTTCAGCGAAGCCCTTCTGGAACCCGCCGGCGTGATCGTGCAGACGAGCAAGCAGAGGACAGCGCCTGAGGAAGCCGGCAGCATCGCGCCACCTTCAGCCATCCGTGCCTGCTCTGCTATCCGGCAGCCCATATCCTTTTACGCTCAAGTGTTGTCGCTGCTGCGTCACACTTTCTCAAAAAAGAGCCGAGCGTTTGATACAAAATGTCTCGTTCCACCTGCGGCTCGTGTCACGCGCAGCTCAGTTCCGTGGACCGCCATGTGATCTGCGCTCTCTGCCTGGGCTGTGATCACGCCGCCGCCGCACTTCTCGCCGGCGGCGCCACCAAGACCGCAGCACAGGCTCTCGGACGCTCTATGGCCTCCCTCACGGTAGCTGAGCGCCACCTCTGGCTCACGCTCGCGGACATGCGAGAAACAGAGCGCGCGGCCTTCCTAAATGCCCCGCTCTCTCCGTCTGGGCTTTTCGGACCAGCGGTCAAGGGAATCGTCGACCGTTTCTCTGAAGTGCAGAAAACGACGCAGGCCATGAACCTCTTCCTGCCTCGACGCCCCGGCGCTAGCAATAGCTCCGTTGCTCGCCGTCCTCGCGACCAGCCAGCACCGAGCTCCGCGCAGCGCCCAGCACGGCCCCCTTCGTCTCAGCGAAGACCGAGCAGCCGCCCCAGATCGCGCTATTCCAGCCGTGGTAAGCCGCCTCCACCTCGGGGCCCCCGGCCTAGGATCGCGCTGAAGCCCGAGCCTCCAAAGTCCTCCTAGCCAGAGGCAAGAAACGACGGTTAAGTCCCGCCGCGGCCGGACCACCGTCAAAACTCTCTTTCTACTCTCTTTCACGCAGCCAACGAGCCGGCAAAAATGCCTTCTCGCCTGTCAATAACCGCCGTTTTTACGGCGAACCAGAGAAATCACAAAAGTTGCATTATTTCTGGTTGCACGGCTCACGCCGTATGTGTTTCAAATGCAGTAAATGTGCCCACTTTTCTGTGTTCACCCCTGCACACAAGCACTATAAACCCCGTGTCCCCCACTCACATAAAGCGGCCACCGGCCGCTCGAATGCTAGAGTTAGGTCACGTGTCCGCTTGTTTGCGTCCACGACTAACCACCACACGCGCTGTCACACAGCCACTCTTAACCGGTCATGTTCCACGCGTAAGAGTTGTGCCCGCTCAAACGCGCTCACACATTTTTGCGAACATTATGCCTCAGGCGCCACGCGCCGCGCCACACACCATTTGTCCTCCGCCCAGGGTGGCCGGAGCGATGAGTGTAGGGCCACACACAAGCCACTCCCCGCTCGAAGCGGCAGAGATGCAGTGTGTAGGGCGGCCAGCCATCGCGAGCAATCGGCTGGCCCACAGCACAGAGAGCGCGCGCACTGCACCCGCCCCTCCTATACAGGCCGTCAAACCCGCGAAGCACGGCGTTTCGAGCCCGGAGGCCGTTCTATCCCGTGTGGCACACGCGAGAGCGTGGGAAGCCATTCCAGGTGTATCAGAATGGGTGCTGAAAACAGTGAAGCACGGCTACACTCTGCAGTTCGCTCGCCGCCCTCTGCGCTTCTGTGCGCGTACAGAGACGAGAGTGAGCGAGGAAGTAGCACATCTACTTCGAGCAGAAATAGCCACGCTGCTGTGCAAAGGGGCTATAGAACCGGTTCCCCATTCTATGAGCGAGTCAGGCTTTTACAGCCGGTATTTTCTCGTGCCAAAAAGGGATGGGTCGCTCAGACCGATTCTGGATCTGAGGCGTCTGAACAAAGCTCTTATGAGAAGATCGTTCAAGATGCTCACGACCAAGCAGATCCTCGCGCATATTCGCCCGAGAGACTGGCTAATCTCCCTAGATTTGAAAGATGCATATTTTCAAATCAAGATAACGCCGCGTCACAGGCCATTCTTACGATTCGCCTTCGACGGCCAGGCTTATCAATACACCGTCCTTCCGTTCGGCCTGTCACTAGCACCCCGTACATTTACGAAGTGCATGGACACGGCCCTCGCTCCTCTGAGAAATCGAGGGATGCAAGTGTTGAACTATCTGGACGATTGGCTCATCCTGGCGCAGTCAGAGGCCGAGCTCCTCGCCCACAGGGCAATGCTGCTCAGCCATCTGGACAGCCTGGGGCTCACGGTCAATTGGACCAAGAGCTCATTAATGCCCACGCAATCAACCTCATTTCTGGGTTTGAATCTGGACACTGTGGCAATGTCAGCCCGCCTGTCACCCCAACGCGCGCGCCAAGTTCGGCGCATGGCTGCGTACTTCCGGCCGGGCAAAATCGCACCTCTCAAGCTTTTTCAGAGGATGCTGGGACGTATGGCCTCAGCTGCAGCTGTGCTCCAGCTGGGCTTAATGCGCATGCGCCCGCTGCAATGCTGGTTAAACGCCCGAGTGCCTCACAGAGCCTGGGCGTCCGGAGGCTTCAGGATCAGAGTGACTCAGGGCTGCGTGTCAGCCCTAGAGCCCTGGTTAGTAGCCGACTGGTACCAGAGGGGAGTGACGATGGGAGCCATCTCACACCGCAAGGTCATCTCGACGGACGCCTCCACCACGGGTTGGGGCGCCGTTTTCGAGGGCAGATCAGCCTCGGGCCTCTGGTCGAGCGAGGAAAGACTCCTACACATAAACTGTTTGGAGATGATAGCGGTAGAGAACGCGCTCAGGCAGTTTCTCCCGCTTATACGAGGACACCACGTGTTAGTCCGGTCGGACAATACCACAGTGGTGTCCTACGTGAACCGGCAGGGCGGTGTCAGGTCCAGATGTCTGGGCAATCTGACAGAACGCCTGCTCGTGTGGGCACACAGCTCGCTGCGCTCGCTGAGAGCTGCGCACGTACCGGGCCACCTCAATGTAGGCCCGGACAAGCTGTCCAGGGGCCTCATTCTCCCAGGAGAATGGTCCCTGCACCCCCAGACAGTCCAGCTGGTATGGCGCCTATTCGGCAGAGCGGAGCTGGACCTCTTTGCAACAAAAGAGAACGCCCGCTGCCCAACGTTTCTGTCCAAAAGCGAGGATGCGCTGTCCCAACCTTGGCCCAGCCTCCCGCTGTATGCTTTCCCGCCGATTTCCCTATTGCCCCAGGTCATAGCGAAAATCAGGGAGACGCGCCGCCCGGTGCTCCTTATAGCGCCGCGCTGGGAGAACCAGATGTGGTACCCAGAGCTGGTGAAGCTGTCGCACTCACCCCCCTGGCCAGTTCCGCTGAGAGCAGACCTCCTCTCTCAAGCAGGAGGGTCAGTTTGGCATCCCCATCCAGAGCGATGGTCTCTGCATGTATGGGTGACCAACGGATACCCGTTGACCTGCCCGAAGGGGTTATGAACACGATTTCACACTCTAGAGCCCCCTCGACGAGGCGGTTATATAGTTCTAAGTGGTCGGTGTTCACTGAGTGGTGTGTTTCCAAGGGATTGGACCCACAGCAATGTGGGGTCCAGCGGGTGCTCTCCTTCCTCCAAGAGCTTTTGGAACTGGGCAGGTCCCCTTCCACGCTCAAAGTGTATGTGGCGGCTATAGCAGCGTTCGCTCAGACGACGCTAGGTAGCACGCTAGGAAGGAACGAGCTCATCATCCGTTTCCTCAGAGGAGCCAGACGGATGAGTCCCCCGCGGCCCCCATCGGTTCCTATATGGGATCTGGCCTTGGTCCTAGAGGCCCTGAAGGCTCATCCCTTTGAACCGCTCGAGACTGTGGAACCAAGGTTCTTTTCGCTAAAAAACGCGTTCCTGATAGCTCTGGCTTCAGTGAAACGCGTGGGGGATCTACACGCGCTCTCAGTGAGCCCGACGTGTATGGAGTTCGGTCCTAATGACTCTAAGGTCATTCTCAGACCGAGGCATGGTTATGTCCCCAAAGTTATCGGCACTCCCTTCAGGGCGCAGATTATCTCCCTCTCGGCTCTGCCAGCATCCGACGAGGGGGACGGTGGCAATATCCTCTGCCCTGTCAGGGCATTGAGGGTTTATGTCACACGCTCCGCCGCCTTCAGGCGTTCTGAGCAGCTATTTGTTTCGTTTGGTGGGCGCACTAAAGGTCTCGCCTCCTCGAAACAGACCCTGTCCAGGTGGATAGTGGACGCGATTGCAACTGCATACGCTTCCAAACACCTGCAGTGCCTGCTAGGTGTCAGAGCACACTTCACCAGAGGCATGGCCTCTTCGTGGGCTTGGGCCAGAGGGATTTCCATCCACGATATCTGTATGGCGGCAGGCTGGGCCTCCCCGTCTACGTTCGTGAGATTTTACAATCTGGAAGTTCCTGCCTTACAGGCGAAAGTGTTATCAGTTCAATAGGGCTGTTGGTTCTGCCCAGTGATTCTGCGCAGACATAGCTCACATACTGGTAGTAAGTTCGGTACTAGGCTCATGTGAATTTGAAGGAGACCGGCGATGCCGTTCCCTCATTTACGAGACGAGCTGTTGTGAGTTTGAAGGTGACCGGCGGTGCCGTTACCTCACTCATATAACAAGATATTGTGAATTTGAAGGCGACCGACGTTGCCGTTCCCTCATTCATGAGACAAGGTGTGGTGAATTTGAAGGAGACCGGCAGGTGCCGTTCCCTCATTGATGGGACAGGGTGTTGTAACCACCCGTCGTAACCACCCGTCAGTTCGAATGAAGTGTCTGTATATGTGGTGGCCCGTTCTCCTTACCGGCCACCCTGCCCGAGCAGTGTTATGTCCCCGGTTCCCTGGGATACATATGCTTTACGCGAGGCGCGCACGGCGTTGTCAATGTGTTCCCGATGCATAAGGAACTTACGCAATACGAGAGAACCTCTCGTGAGAGAACGATACTCGGTTACTTAACGTAACCTCGGTTCTCTCTAGAAGAGGGAACGAGTATTGCGTTCCTTGCCGTGCGCCCCGCGGGCTTTTACGCTTTAGAACTACGAAAACCGAATATGCAGCCTGTGAGCCCTGCTTATATACACGTGGCCACGCCCCACCTGTAGGCAAATGAAGCCAGGTGGGCGCGAAGCGCCCTCATTGGTCGCCACGTCACGCAGGCTCACCGATAGGCTGCTGCAGTTGCCAGCAGAGCAGCCAATAGCACGCTGGAATAGCCTGCTATGGTCTGCCAGGCTGCCGCACTGCGTTGACAATGTTACAAAAAGAAAGAATACTTTCCCGATGCGTAAGGAACTTACACAATACTCGTTCCCTCTTCTAGAGAGAACCGAGGTTACGTTAAGTAACCGAGTATCGTTTTCTTTAAAGTCGGCATGAAACGGAAGTTGAGATCGTCTTTTTCTCCTTATTGTGACGTATATCCGAGTGAAACGGCTTCTGAAATTAGAAAAAAATGTAGGGCGAGGCTTGATTTCGTACTTCGGGAATTGATTGGATCGTTGGAAGTTGGGCGTTGCTAATAAAATGGAGGCAGATTTGAAGTTTGCACTCAGTTGTGGAGAAATTCGATCTATCTCTTAAATAAATGTATTTTCTCTCTAATTCTTTTCTACATATCGTCGCTGTCCGATGAAAACCACGTATGTCCATTTTGCCGATTTTGAGATTTTTCGACGGATTGAATGTCCAGGTTCATTTCCGTATACAGTATGCGTCACGTATCTAAATGGCCAATGAAAAGTTGTGAAATCATGTCATCTGATTTTCATGTATATCCATTTGGTGTCAAAGCTGTCAATCACGCCGCGTATCTCCCGCCCTGTGGAAGCATCTCGCCGGTCTCGCTGGTATCGTGAAGTTGTTTCATCGAAGCTCAGCACTGGATAGCCGATAGTACGACATTGAAGCTCTCCGCAGTTTAGTTCTAATCTAGTTCTTCACAGATTAGTTTGCTTGCTAGTATGTAAATAAACTCGGTCTCTTTGATAAGATTCAGCCTTTTTTTCTCAGTCAAACTGATCAAATTATAGCCTGTAATGCTACTGTCATGATTGTCACTAGAACATGCCTCACTCATACTGCTATCACCGCTTGCCAGAGGCTGAGAATATCCAGCATGTATTCCTCTGTATTCCTCACGTATTCCTCTGCTGAAACGCGACTTTGCCATTCTAATTAAGGATCGGAAGAACGCGTATCGACCACCGTTACTGTAAAATATGCACGTATGTCCATTTAAACTCAATTTTGGTCAAATGTGGATTATATCATTACACTGGCAAGAATATGGTTACATGTAAAGATGCCGTACCAAGTATGACAACGCTACATTCAACTGCTTTTGAAATACAGTGTTTTTTTCACTTCCTGAAAAGTAAGCGTTTTGGACATACGTGAGTTTCATCGGACAGCGACGATATGTAACTGAGCATATTTCCTCACTTTTCGCTGGTTTATGCTACATATTTCACTTATTTTAAGCCTTTTATGGCTTTATTTCTGTCAAACTTTTTTCTCAGTTCTCCCATATAAGGAGGGCGCGCCATAAGCGCGTTCACACACGCTGCATTCCTAAGTGCGAGCCGTCACTACAAGCTGTTCGTCCGTCTATATTGAGTAATTTTTACATAAAAAATGCTTTTATTTCTCTTTTTGTCTCAAGTCCTTCTTGAAGAAGGTACTGTGTACACCGAGAAAAATGCACTTAACCACCATGCTACGATCAGTGAAAGGTTTCTGAGAGGCGGTGCAGAAACGAGATGGGGCGATAACCCCGCCCTCGCGCCATAGCACATGACCGGGAGAGAAGAGAGGTCGCTTCGATGGGGGAGGGAAAGTTAACATATTTGATTAAAGATTATAAGGGTAAATTCATTTTAAAAAAATAATGAATTGCACAGATAAATCAGTTATAGTTAACACTACAATATTAAATATAAAATACGAATTGTAAAATTTGATTTCATGCCGCCTTTAAGTTTCACGTCACATAAACACAGGTGGGGCAAATTAAACCAATGACAAGATAATAAGGAGGGTGGGAACTAGACTAGGACGGAAAATAACAAACCACCACAAGTGCTACTACACAGGACAGGACAGGTATGTGACAATATTTTTAAGTATACTTTATGTTGTAAGTATGCTAATATCAATGTACTGGTAGTAAACTTGCAAGTGTACTATTTCAATGCTGTTTGGGACTAAATTGGCTCACTTTTTAGTATAAAAGTATACGTTTAAGTGTACTATACGTGTAACAGTTGTAAACTAAGTATATTGTTTCACAACTAGCCTATATTTCTCATTTGTACTGCATCCGTACTACAAGTGAACTTATGTGATAATAGTTTACTATTTTAATACTTGTAGTATATTTTTATGAAGTTTATGACAGTGCATTTTGAAGTGGAGCCTACTTTCAGTAAACTACTAGTTTAGTAGTTTTATACTGCAAGTATATAGTAAGTTTTCTTTAAGTGAACATAACTAATAGTTTACTATTCATATATTATCTTTGCACTTTAGGTATAGCTACTACTATGTTCCTATTTAGGTAATAATTGTTTATACTTGATATATATACCTACTTGTAACTGTACTTTAACTCTTTCCATTTTAAAACATTTTATTCTTCATGCATTCCTTTTTATCAACACTTGAATGTAGGTAAGTTTCATTAAAAGAAAAAGCTACATTTTCAAGAAAAAGCTGAGAAAATCTAATTTTTGTCAAAGACTACATCCGGATGGGATTCAGAGCAATGATCAAAACACAGATGGATTAGATCGAGTCCATTAACACTCCCAAAGCTTGCACAGTTGTTTCCTCTTCATGGGTCAACATTTCATTCAGTACCTTGGCAGTTTTGATTTCTATGCTGTTTAATGTTTGATGATCGCATTGTTTTACATTTGCGTTATCAATCTTCTATCACTTGTTTCTCCTTCTTCATCTGTGTTTTGATCCAGAGAGTCTGTACTCTTTCAGAAGAAGTGTAATAGCGCCCCCTACCATATAAGAGTGACAACATGGATAGCCAGAAAATTCAGTCAATGGCGCCTGTGGTGGGTAAAGGGTAAAGTAGACTTGAAGTAAATATGTACACTACCAGTGGACTAGCCTATACAAAAATTCAGATACTTAGAATTTGGAACAAATCAGTTCCCTTTCGTTCAGTCACTACGACGTACGTTAGTGACTAACGAATGGGGGGTTTTGCTTAGAAGCCTATCATCTTCGAGCATATATAAAACGCCCAATGGCGTGCCAATGCCAGGAGGCATGCGGAATTTGCATACGTAACTCCGCCTCACCGCGTGAGTATATAAGGAAGTACGTGGCAATATCGCATTATGTTTCTGCTTTCGGAGCCAAGAGTACCTTCTCTTCACTCCTCACAGCCTTCTGAGACTCTGTCAGCTTCTTCGAGACGAGCAGCTTTCCAGTTTTTTTTTTTTTTTTTTTTTTTGGTGTTACGGCGCGTTCCAGTGATCACATACTTCCTGCCTGCTGATCTGCGCAGTGGTCCGTCTGACAGCTGGTGTGTGCTTCCCTGGGCGATTCGGCATCGACTGCAAAGTTTCCTCTCATAAAAGAGCTTGCACGTGACGCGTCCTTTTCAGGATGTCTCGTCCGTGCACTTCTGGGTGCGGTGGATTTCTCGCGTCTTCTGATGGCACGAGCGCTGCGTGACGTGTTTGGGCTTTCAGCACGCTCAGGCAGCGCTCGTGGATGACTCATGTTCCCACTGCGTCTGGCGAGCTCTTACGCCTTCTCCACCCTTGATGGAGCGGTGGCTAACGGGTACACTGGGGTCCCCCCGGTCGAACGCTCTGTTGCGATGCAACTGTGTCCGCAGAGTGCTTCGACTTGGCGCGGTGATCCTAAGCACCCCTCCAAGGCCTGTAAGTTTTCGTCGTCCCTGGTGGCAAAGACCTATAGAGCTGCGGGGCAGGCCGCCGCTTCTCTGAATGCCATGGCAACTCTTCAGGCCTACCAGGCCAAGTTGCTGTGCGACATGCACGAGGGAGGAGCTGACCCAGAACTCAGCAATGAGTTGCGTGCCGCCACCGACCTCGCTCTCCGGGCGACGAAGGTGACTGCACGCTCCCTGGGTCAGGTGATGTCCACAAATGTGGTCCAGGAGTGACACCTATGGCTCACCCTGGCCGATAATGCTGTTTCCTCGAAGCCCCCATATCCCAGGGTGGGCTATTCGGCGGGGCGGTCAAGAACTTCGCCCAACAGTTCTCGGCCGCTCAGAAGCAGACTGAGGCAATAAAACATATACTGCCCCGGCGGTCCGCTGCAGCCTCCACCCAGCCGCCCGCGCAGTTGCCTCAGCCTGCTCGCCGCCGAGGACGCCCTCCTGCGGTTCCCTCAACCTGAGGTAGCTGCAGGAAGGCGTCCCAGTCCGCTCCAGCCCTGCAGCCCGCGAAGAAACGTCAGGCTAAGCGGCGCTCCTGATGCGGACAGCTCAGGGATGGGCAGTTCTTTCCAGGAGACCGCAGCAGGGCCGCTCCTTCCCCCGGTGGAGGGCCGGGGGAGAATCTTTTGTTCAGCTGCTGGCCCCCGGGTCAGCAGCACCCTTATGTGGTTAAAGAAAGAACTGACAATCCCATCCCTGAGCACCCAGAGACCGGTGATGACGGTGCGCGCCACCCTCGGGTCCCGCCACTCGCATCCCTCTCTGTCGCCAGCCTCCCCTCAGAGCAGACCCCAGTGGAACGTGCGTCCTTCCCTGGTCTCCTCTGTCGGGACGCAGCAGTTAACCGTGCCCCCACACCAGGACGCCCAACAGCCTCCCTTGTCCGGGTCGGTAACGCTGCCTCGCTGCCCCACCCTGGGTACGTCTGTGCTCCGCTTGACCCCGTTGGTGCAGTCTCTGGAAGCCTGGCTTCAGCTTCCGGAGCTGTCCCGCTGGGTCGCGTGGACCATCAGGCTCGGCTACGCAATTCAGTTCGCACAGACTCCTCCCCGTTTCAGGGGAGTCCGCTATACCGAGATCGTGGCCAACCCTACAGGCTTCCGTTCAAGATGTTGACTGCGAAACGCCTTTTCGAATGCATTCGTCCGGACGATTTGTTTGCAGCGATCGACCTGAAGGACGCCTACTTCCATGTCTCCATCCTTCCTCGACACAGACCGTTCCTACGGTTTGCTTTCAAGGGGCGGGCATATCAGTACGTGGTCCCATTCGGGCTATCTCTGTCCCCTCACGTCTTTACGAAGATTACCGAGGCAGCCCTTGCGCCCCTTCGGCAGCACGGGGTCCGCATCCTGAATTACCTCGATGACTGGCTCATACTGGGCCACTCTCGGGAGCAGGTTTGCGGACACAGAGATCGGGTGCTCCATCACCTAGCCCGTCTGGGCCTTCGGGTCAACTGGAAGAAGAGCAAACTCTGCCCAGCGCAGAGGATCTCTTTTCTCGGTATGGACATCGACTCGTCGCCATTTGCGCGCAGCTTTCGAGCGCGCGCGCGCAGTCTCTGCTGACTTGCCTCTGCAGCCGCGGTGACGCCGCTCGGATTGCTACATATGAGACCGCTTCAGCACTGGCTTCGCGATCGAGTCCCGAGGTGGGCATGGCAGTCTGGCACGCTCCGGGTACAAGTGACTCGGGTCTGCCTTCAGACACTCACCCCGTGGTCGAACCTTAGTTTTCTACGGGCCGGTGTGCCCTTAGAACGAGTTTCCAGGCATGTTTCCATCGACGGATGCCCCCATGAAATTTCATGACCCCATGAAATATCTTAATTTGTGATCCACAGAATAAAGGATGTCATGCAGGTTTGGAACATATAATGCTGTAATGTAAATAAAGATCATGCAATACTATGAAATATTAGCAGAATGTTGCTTATAGCCACTTGGAGGCATTTGTATAATTTTCACAGTGGAAACAATGAACAGACGTTTTTGACTGCAGGTGCTGGCAAATGCAGCATCTCACCTGACTGAGCACTGAATATAATGTGCCGTCTTCATTGATCTGCCTCTTCTCATGACAGTGTGACACGCGTCAGACTCATCCAATTTGCATAATCCTAATGAATTTAAGTGAACCTTGTCCTCAAATGCATTTTAAATAGACAACTTTTGTCTATTTTTTCATTTATTTTTCCTGAAAGAGTGAACAGCAACCGCAGTCTGTTCAGATGTCTGATGAGTTGCTTCAGTGGGAATTTCAATGACGTGAGCCTGATTAAACATGTGATAGTCCCTTTGATTGCCCTGGCAAAACTTGCTGAAAGAGCCTCATGTTTGAGGAGATGAGATCTGGCCACGTTAGATAAACGCATTAGTGCGAAAATCCCATCTCCAAACTGTCATTGTCACATAAATGCTTTTTTGAGGTATTTTATGTCTTGGTCACGTTCAAAGCGAGGTCAGATGCCTGTCTGATTTATAAGAGCTTGCAGGTAGTATTGGTAGATGATAGAATAAAGGACTAGTTCATTCAAAATGAAAAATTAGTAAACTTTAAAGACATTTGAAATAATATTTACTCTTTGTCATACAATTACTATGATTAGAGACTGGAATATTGCAATCATTATTATAAATGATTTATCTGTGCACATCTTTTGTTTTTGCTTTTTATTTTAATTCATGTTCCCTCATAATCTTAAAATAACTTCCCCTCCCTCTTCCCTCTTTAACCGTTGATACAAGGCAGGATGGATCCATGCTTTTTTTTGGTTTAGGCCAAACTCTGACCCTATACCATCTGAATGGGTAGGGAGAATCGCAGCAGAAATTGTGATTCGTCAGACCAGACAATGTTTTTTCAAACTTCTATTGTCCAATTTTGGTGAGCCTGTGTGAATTGTACCCTCAGTTCCCGGTTGTGAGCTGACAGGAGTGGCACCCGGTGTGTCTTCTGCTGCTATAGCCCATCTGCTTCAAGGTTCAACGTGTTGTACATTCATAGACGCTCATCTGCAGACCTCAGTTGTAACAAGTGGTTATTTGAGTTACTGTTGTCTTTCTATCAGCTCGAAACAGTCTGGCCATTATCTGACCTCTGGCATCAACAAGGCATTTTTACGTACAGAACTGCCGCTCACTGGATATTTTCTCTTTTTCGGACCATTTTCTGTAACCCTAGAGGTGGTTATGCATGGAAATCCCAGTAAATCAGTTGTTTCTGAAATAAGTCTGGCCCCAACAAATTTCGATGTTCAAAGTCACCTAAATCAACTTTCTTCCCCATTCTGATGCTCAGCTTGAACTTCAGCAGATCGTCTTGACCAGGGGTGTCCAATCCTGCTTCTGGAGGGCCACTGTCCTGCAGAGTTTAGCTCCAACCCCAATTAAACACACCTGATCTAGCTAATCAAGGTCTTACTAGGCATACTAGAAACTTCCAGCAGGTGTGTTGAGGCAAGCTGGAGCTAAACTCTGCAGGACAGCGGCCCTCCAGGACCGAGTTTGGACACCCCTGGTCTTGACCATGGCTGAACCCGAAATCGGGTTCAAAAAGTGGCCGCTGAACTGAATCACACATTACATTAGAAAAGAAAAGACAAGATGGTATGGTATGGTGCAAATGTATGTTAAAACACAGTTAAGCCTTTGGAAACGATGTATGTGTCTGTTACATACAATCATGCATGTGCTAAAGTTGAGTCAAAAGAGTTCTCACAAAAGCTATAGAGAATTTTTTTTCTAGAAAGCCTATGGCTACAAGAAGATTTCCAAAACACTACAAATTCCTAGAGACTCAGCATGCAGTCTTATAAGTTTAAAATGTGTTGTACCAGAAAACCTTTGATGGTTTTGAGAGGAAAAAGCACAATATCAGTAAGGGGAATAAAATGTTTTATTAGAGCAACTGAGGAAAACCCTCAATTTACTGCCAAAGACTTGCAAGTTGATCTGATGAAAAGAGGAAAAAACATTTCAATGAAGAAGAACACTAGACAAGCATGGCCTTCATGTTGGGACATCTTGCCAAATGCCACTCTTGACCAAGAAGAACATAATAGGCCGACTTGAATATGATACAAATAATTCTGATATACTTGTGGAGTTCTGGAAGAATGTTTTATGCTATGTGACCAAACTGGAACTGTTTGGACCCATGGATCAGCGGTATGTCTGGTGCAAAAAAGGTAAAACTTATGAACAGAGGAACACAATCTCCATGGTCAAACACGAAGGTGGTTCAGTCTTGTTATGGGGGTGCTTTGTTATTAGAGGTTATAGAGAATAAAAGATTCTGCGCACAATTTGACTTTTGGGGGTTGAATAATTTTTAACATGAATGTTTGCAGCCAATTTGAATTTTTTTTCTTTTTTTTTTCTCATTTCTCATCAACTTTACATTCTCAGAATCACTCAAATGTGCATTAATAAGCTTTCTATAATAGTTTACTGAAGCCTTTGTTTAATTATTTTCATAAAATTGTGTTCTTGGCTGCAAAATGTCTTGTGGGTCAAGGGGGTTGAATAATTTCGATTGCAACTGTATATAAGCTACATTTTCCTTGTGAATGGTTTATATAACTACAATATAGTTAGGTCTAAATCCGGGGGATCTCTTATATCAATGTTATATACTTTAGTATTTTTCAGAATGGCTCCTTTTGTGTTTCATGCCATGATGAAAGCCATGCAAGTTTGAGACTAAATGAGTAAATGATGACATAATGTATCTTTGCAACTATTCATTCAGCAGTATTCATTTAACATACAGCAGAAGAAGAAAGGAGAAAATCACAAGAAAAAAAACTTTTCCAGACAGTATATTTATATTGCCCAACTCTGTCTTTTTTTTTTTCAGGTTTTGCTTTCATTCTCTCAAGCTTCCTTTGTTGTGTTTGAGTGCATTTGCAGTGAGAGCTACAGAGAGGACACATGGCCGCTCTGCATTGATTGATGTTGTAGTTGCAGACAATGTCTAGTCAACCAGAAATGTCTAGAGGAGAACTTCAAGTTCACTTTCCTTTATCTTTAATCAAAATGCCTACATTCGACTCTCTTTGAACTTTTGAACTTTAGCAATTCACTCCAGTCTCACAAAACTCTCTTGCAAAATTCCCATTATTTAAAAAAAGAAAAGAAAAATGAAAATAGTATGTTGTAATTGATGTAATTAAAGTCAGCATGAAACGGAAGTTGTGCTAGCATTTTCCTCCCTATTGTGACGTATAACATTTACATTTACATTTATGCATTTGGCAGACGCTTTTATCCAAAGCGAATTACAGTGGCCTTATTACAGGGACAATCCCCCTTGAGCAACATGGAGTAAAGTGCTTTGCTCAAGGACACACTGGTGGTAACTGCTGGGATCGAACCAGCAACCTTTTGCGTATCAGTTCCATGGATCATATTCTTGAACAAGAAAAAAAAAAGTAGGGCGGGACTTGATTTTGTCCATCCGGAATTGATTGGAAGTCTGTGATCTCATGTGAGTGACAGGTTGTCCAGCCCTCGCGCCAGAAAACATGTCATCAGAGTAGAGATTTTTCTGCAAGTGAGTGAAGGGAAATTACTTTGATTAAAGATTATGAGGGCACATTAATTAAAAAAATAATGATGTGCACAAATAAATAATTTATAATAAATACCACACAATTTGTTTTTAATTATTGGACAACTAATGACCAGTACTGGGGTGAGGGAGACATCTCTTGGTGAGAATGAGAAGTACGGAACGTAATGACAAAACAAAAGTCAGTGACTCTTCAGCCACAGGGGACCCACACATGGCTTTTTGACATAATCAAACATCAGTGAGTTCAAACCATGGAGTGTCCGTGGATCAGAGGTTGCGGAGCCCCCACAGAATCCCCATTCTCTGGAATTCAGACTGTTGCTTTCTCCCTCTCCTATTGTCATGCATTAGTGTCCCTGAGGTCAGAGGTTAAGTGAGCTCAAAACAACAGTGGCTCAGCATCCATGAGAGTCAGCAGATGTCTTGCATTGACTAGATGTGTGTTTTTGTAGAGGGGCAGAACAGCTGTGAAAGCTCGATAGAACACCTGCTGCAGTTAGACAAACTACTTTCTTGTTTACTATGTCTGCTAAGAAAAAATTAATATATATATATATATGTGAGGAAAAAAAGTATTTGAACACCCTGCTATTTTGCAAGTTCTCCCACTTAGTAATCATGGAGGGGTCTGAAATTGTCATCGTAGGTGCATGTCCACTGTGAGAAACATAATTTTAAAAAAAATAATTCCAGAAATCACAATGTATGATTTTTTAACTATTTATTTGTACGATACAGCTGCAAATAAGTATTTGAACACCTGAGAAAAAACAATGTTAATATTTGGTACAGTAGCCTTTGTTTGCAATTACAGAGGTCAAACGTTTCCTGTAGTTTTTCACCAGGTTTGCACACACTGCAGGAGGGATTTTGGCCCACTCCTCCACACAGATCTTCTCTAGATCAGTCAGGTTTCTGGCCTGTCGCTGAGAAACATGGAGTTTGAGCTCCCTCCAAAGATTCTCTATTGGGTTTAGGTCTGGAGACTGGCTAGGCCATGCCAGAACCTTGATATGCTTCTTACAGAGCCACTCCTTGGTTATCCTGGCTGTGTGCCTCGGGTCATTGTCATGTTGGAAGACCCAGCCTCGACACATCTTCAATGCTCTAACTGAGGGAAGGAGGTTGTTCCCCAAAATCTCGCAATACATGGCCCCGGTCATCCTCTCCTTAATACAGTGCAGTCGCCCTGTCCCATGTGCAGAAAAACACCCACAAAGCATGATGCTACCACCCCCATGCTTCACAGTGTGATGGTGTGATGGTGTTCTTGGGATGGTACTCATCATTCTTCTTCCTCCAAACACGTTTAGGGGAATTATGACCAAAAAGTTCTATTTTGGTCTCATCTGACCACATGACTTTCTCCCATGACTCCTCTGGATCATCCAAATGGTCATTGGCAAACTTAAGACGGGCCTTGACATGTGCCGGTCTAAGCAGGGGAACCTTCCGTGCCATGCATGATTTCAAACCATGACGTCTTAGTGTATTACCAACAGTAACCTTGGAAACAGTGGTCCCAGCTCTTTTCAGGCCATTGATCAGCTCCTCCCGTGTAGTTCTACCAGGAAGACTCGGGAGACCAGATAAAGTATGATAACACCACAAGTTTATTAGCAGACCAGCAAGTATTAAATTAGAGGTTCTTTGGCGTAGGCCCCCTTCCGTAGCGCTCGTCACGAGGGTAACGGACTCTGCATTTCCTGCCTGAAGATGAAGGCAGGGGCGCAGCCGCCCCCCGGGAGGTATAGAAAGGGACCGACCTGGTGGTGGTGGTGAGGAGGATGGAGGTAATGCTGGCGTCAGCATCTGTGAACTCAGACGTGTTAATTATCCATCTTTTATACTCTGAGAATTATGACTTGATTGGATAGGTCTGAATGTGGTAAGTGATGTAACATTGAATCTTCCTGCCAGAACTTGCGCATAAGCTTCATTTCTACCAGGAAGACTCGGGAGACCAGATAAAGTATGATAACACCACAAGTTTATTAGCAGACCAGCAAGTATTAAATTAGAGGTTCTTTGGCGTAGGCCCCGTCCGTAGCGCTCGTCACGAGGGTAACGGACTCTGCATTTCCTGCCTGAAGATGAAGGCAGGGGCGCAGCCGCCCCCCAAGAATTGGTAGAGGAAATTAGTTCCTCCAGGACGGGACCTATACCCTATATCATATCGCCCGTCGTAAATGCTGCGATTTCCTTGAACGGCCGCAGATGGGCCTTGATCAGCCAGGTAGAGATGAAAGCCTTGAACGGCCGCAGACGGGCCTTGATCAGCCAGGTAGAGACGAAAGCCTTGAACGGCTGCAGACGGGTCTTGATCAGCCAGGTAGAGACAAAAGCCTTGGACGGCCGCAGACTGGCCTTGATCAGCCAGGTAGAGACAAAAGCCTTGAACGGCCGCAGACGGGCCTTGATCAGCCAGGTGGAGACAAAAGCCTTGAACGGCCGCAGACGGGTCTTGATCAGCCAGGTAGAGACAAAAGCCTTGAACAGCCGCAGATGGGCCTTGATCAGCCAGGTAGAGACAAAAGCCTTGAACGGCCGCAGACGGGCCTTGATCAGCCAGGTAGAGACAAAAGCCTTGAACGGCCTCAGACGGGCCTTGATCAGCCAGGTAGAGACGAAAGCCTTGAATGGCCACGAGACAGAGCCTTGATCAGCCGCATGGAAATGAAGGCCACGTTAGGCCACCTGGAGACGAAGGCCACGTTAGGCCACCTGGAGACGAAGGCCACCTGGAGACAAAGGCCACATTAGGCCACCTGGAGATGGAGGCCACGTTAGACCACCTGGAGACGAAGGCCACGTTAGGCCACCTGGAGACGAAGGCCACGTTAGGCCGCATGTAGACGAAGGCCACGTTAGGCCGCCTGGAGATGAAGGCCGCCTGGAGACGAAGGCCACGTTAGGCCACCTGAGACGAAGGCCACCTGGAGACGAAGGCCACGTTAGGCCGCCTGGAGAAAAAGGCCACATTAGGCCACCTGGAGACGAAGGCCACCTGGAGACGAAGGCCACGTTAGGCCGCATGTAGACGAAGGCCACCTGGAGACGAAGGCCACGTTAGGCCACCTGAAGACGAAGGCCACCTGGAGACAAAGGCCACATTAGGCCACCTGGAGACAAAGGCCACCTGGAGACAAAGGCAGCGTTAGGCAATTGACGAAGAATAAGAGCTATAGAGACTGACGAACGGGATGAGTAATAATCTGAGAATGTGACGCTGTGACACCACCACCAGTATTTGCATAAGAATTACTTAGAATATGGACATTGAACATGCAATATATATGGATATTGACATAGGTGTTAACCAATAAACAGAGGGAATTGTTATGCTACTGCAAAAGCCGTGTAGGCTGTATGGACTGCCACGTTGGCCATATATTCAATGCCTCAATAGGCCATGGTACGGAGAGCTGCGTAGGCTGTATAAACTGCCACATTAGGTCGTATATACTGCTACAAGAGGCCGGGGTACGAAAAGCTGCGTAGGCTGTATGTTCTGCCACGTTGGCCATATATTCACTGCCTCAATAGGCCGGGGTACGAAAAGCCGCGTAGGCTGTATGTTCTGCCGCGTTGGCCATATATTCACTGCCTCAATAGGCCATGGTACAGAGAGCTGCGTAGGCTGTATGACTGCCACGTTAGCCGTGTATACTGCCTCAATAGGCCAGGGTACGAAAATCTGCGTAGGCTGTATGTTCTGCCACGTTAGCCGTGTATACTGCCTCAATAGGTCGGGGTACGAAAAGCCGTGTAGGCTGTATGACTGCCACGTTAGGTCATATATACTGCCTCGATAGGCCGGGGTGCGGGAAAAAAAAAAAACACATAGGCTGTATGACTGCCAGGTTAGGCCATGTATACAGCCTTGATAGGAGAGGGTACAAGAAAGACGCGGCGACTGAGAATGATAAGCCGGTGTGCAGAGAAGGCTGCGATAGCCCATAGTGAGGAGAAGACAGCGTGGGTGCATGAGTTGGTCTCGATAGACCCCATGAAAAAGTATTAGGAGTTAAATGATAAACTGTAACTTACCTGATGCTTGTTAAGACACATAGGTAATCTTAGATTACCTGAAGGTTTGAGTATTCTATAATATTAGAATGCTGACGACCATCTTGACCACCAAACAATCCTGAGTTCAGTTGCTGTTGTAGCAGCACATAACCCTGAATGAATGTCCGGTATACTGATGAGATGTTCTGCAGTTCTGTAGGTCTGTCTCTAGGTGAGTTAACCACCTTGATATGGGAGACCCGTTGGGGAATATAAAAATTGCAGAATGATTAGGGGTGCAGGGATGTGCTTAGAGATATCCTCTTTTACAGAGACGAAGGCCATGCTGATGAAGCCGCAGTAGGCCACAGAGATGAAGGCTACAATAGGCCACCTGGACAGAGACCACGTTAGGTCACAGATAAATTAATGAAAGACTTATAGAGACTGACGAAACCAGGATTGATGAGTAGTAATAAAGGAGAAAACATGCCACCACCAGTATTTGCATGAAAATTACTACTTGAAGTTGCTGAGTGTTTGAGTCAGATCTTGCTTGTACTATAATGCTGAGGATGACCATGTACACAGCACCTTGATAGAGTATGCGGACTCCACGCATTGAGCTGCGTTCATAGCAGCCCCAATCCGAAGAATGACCTAGGCATAGAGGAGTTGGGGAACTGCAGTCCTTAGCATCTGCAGTTGGAGGATTCGAAAACATTGGGCGTGACTCCTGCTCACAGCTAGATAGAACACCATCTAACCATCAGAACCTGTTGAGAGAACCCTCAGAAGAAAATAAACCAGAACAGCAGGACAAATACATAACCGACAATTGAAAACCAAACAATGCCCTTGCGGAAGGATAAGAATGTTTTAGAAGACGCTTTACTAGCTAATAAACCATAGCTGGCTATAGAACCCTGCAAAGCAACTGAACCAATGGAAAACAATAATCAATGTGAGAGTCATCGTTTGATAACCTGAGCCAAGTTCATACTGTATGAAGTTTTTTTTTTTTTTTTTTCACGTTTGGCAGTCTGAGACAAATATCGCAATCCTAAATTCTTTTGACCATAGGTTAAAATCTTTTGTCTTTGATAGCATGTTTAACATACTCACCAACAGCCATGATAAAATTTGTAACCTGAAGTAAATTAAACAAATGTGAGTGGGTTGATGTAACCTCCAGACAAATTCTTGTGCGTTTGATTATCGTGCAGTCTGACATTAATGCAGCGGAGTTCCCACAGTGTAACATCCGGATCACAGTCTGAAAAGCAACGAATCACAATGATTATAAGCCGCACCGTGTGTGCCAGCTTTGGTGACGAAAAAAACAAAAAGCTCACTGCGAGAGAGCTCGTAATTTGCAGGAATCAGTACGCATGTGCAGACTTTGTCAAACAGTCACACTATATTTACTCCCCTGTATATTGTGTTAGTCTCGATAGACTGATGAATGTTGGTGTTTACAATGCGAGCGTAGCCAATCACAGACACATCTTTCCTGAAGCTCAAACAGTAGAGCGTAGCGCTAGCAACGCCAAGCCATGGGTTCGATTCCCAGGGAAAGCAAGATCCGACAAAATACCAAATGTGCACCTTGAATACGATGCAAGTCACCCTGAACAAAAGCGTCTGCCAAAAGCGTAAATGTAAATGTCTGTGGAGCGCTTGAATGCAATGGCCAATTGGAGGAGCCAACACAACACGGAACATACACAATCAGGATTGAATGGCTCAGCGCTTGTTAACTGACCAATTCTGCCTTCTAGTGCATACGTTCAATTGCATTTTGTATGTGAAGAACTAACAGCGCTTGCAAGATGAATAGCACGAATGAATGAGAACGGATCAAGCACTGATGTCAGTGCTGTACTTTAAAATCTATGCTGAGCAAATTAGCATAGTTAATTCAACTTTAGCGATCTGATAACACTGAACCCATTCGCGATTTCAGCTTAACTTCTGTTAATCATGAAGCCCCGATTAACTGGGTGCACGTCGCTTTAAAAACCCATGTTGGTTTCCTTGCATTCGTGGGGAGAATGATAGAGGCTAATATGCTGTGCCAGCTGTTCTGTTTCAGCTTTTCTAAACAAAATACAATCATTAATGGTAACCGGTGTCATGCGAATCATTTACGAGGCACTGTGGATAGTTTACAACACGAGCAAGCGATAACGAGCAACGTTGCACAAGCAGGTGCGCGTCTCGTGCTTGCGACAATTTGAGAGAGTAAAATACTACACCTGATCGATATTGGAAATGCATAATCATATACATATCACTGTGATGAATGCTGATGAAGTGATGACGCCAGAATGGTGATGAAGACCACAGCCGTGTCTTTGATAACATGCCCAGATAGTCTTCCATTGAAAGTGATTGTTTCGGATCTAAACGCGTGTCTGTTGCTGCGACAGTGAACGTAATGATAGGCTGACATGGACTTTGAACGCCACTGTATTGCACATTATTAATTTTATAATAGGACCAGCGATCGACTGCTACGGAACGTCCGGATCGTCAACTGTAATGCTGGCGTCAGCATCTGTGAACTCAGACATGTGTTAATTATCCATCTTTTATACTCTGAGAATTATGACTTGATTGGATAGGTCTGAATGTGGTAAGTGACGTAACATTGAATCTTCCTGCCAGAACTTGCGCATAAGCTTAATTTCTGGGCTGATTTCTCACCTTTCTTAGGATCATTGAGACCCCACGAGATGAGATCTTCCATGGAGCCCCAGTCCGAGGGAGATTGACAGTCATGTTTAGCTTCTTCCATTTTCTAATGATTGGTCCAACAGTGGACCTTTTTTCACCAAGCTGCTTGGCAATTTCCCCATAGCCCTTTCCAGCCTTGTGGAGGTGTACAATTTTGTCTCTAGTGTCTTTGGACAGCTCTTTGGTCTTGGCCATGTTAGTAGTTGAATTCTTACTGATTGTATGGGGTGGAAAGGTGTCTTTATGCAGCTAACGACCTCAAACAGGTGCATCTAATTTAGGATAATAAATGGAGTGGAGGTGGACATTTTGTCTTTGAGGCAGGCAGACTAAAATGTCTTTGAGGGTCAGAATTTTAGCTGATAGACAGGTGTTCAAATACTTATTTGCAGCTGTATCATACAAATAAATAGTTAAAAAATCATATATTGTGATTTCTGGATTTTCTTTTTAGATTATGTCTCTCACAGTGGACATGCACCTACGATGACAATTTCAGACCCCTCCATGATTTCCAAGTGGGAGAACTCGCAAAATAGCAGGGTGTCCAAATACTTATTTTCCTCACTATATATATACACCAATCAGGAATAACACTGGTTCCCTTTCAGTCGGTCACGTTCGACGTACGTCGGAACTGACCGACGAATTGGGATCTGTCTTCAGAGACCAATCTACTTCGAGTGTATTAGAAACGAGCCAATTGTATTGGCATGCGGTCCACGCACCGCCCCGCACCGCGGGTATAAATACGGAAGTGGAGTACAGCATATTGCTTTTAACTTCGGAGCCAAACGGTTTGCTGTATCAAGCTGTTTCTGCAAAGAGTGTTTAAACGAGTCTCGAGGAGGATCGCTCTCTTACCTGGGTGCTGGTGTGACGGCACGAGTCAGCGAGTGGTCACTGCAACATACACTTGTTCCTGTGTTGGTTGGCTGGGCGTTTCCGTTCTTGAGTGCTCTCCCTGAGTGCTTCAGCACTTCTAAAAGAGCATTTCCTTCTAAAAAGAATTCAAACCGTGTGTTTCTGGATGCGGTTGTTTCCTGTCCTCATTTGACGGCCACCATCTCTCTCGCATATAAACATGTGAGATTGCTTTTGTGGGTGATCCATGCTCTCTCATGAGAGCGTGGTCATGTCGGCATGTTGTTCATCTCACCTTTCTCATAAGGGCTTGAGCGATCAGCGCATCGTGTGCCGTCGAGCGCCGGCTGACAGCGGGGGTTGCCACGGCATCCCAGCATGTCACTCGGCACTCTCTAGATACGCGGTCCAGACTATGAAACCTCATGAGTCTATGAGTCCCTTTGCTTATTCCCCGATCTAGTTCCTTTTCTGGTGCACCAGAAAAGGGCTACTTTGGCTAATAAGCCTTGGTGACCTGAGGATTACAGTGGGGCTTCCCCACCGGGTACATCCCCCATGGGCCGTCAAGTCGGACGGCCGCGCTCATTGTCCCACATGCCTGCTGGTAGCTTACAGATGGGATTGCTGGTCCTTTTTTGAAAAAAGGGGGGACCTAGCGTTTCATTTGGGGCTCTGGCGGAGGACAGATGTCAATTGCTGCATCGGAGAGAGGGCTGAATCAGATGCTGAATCAGATTCAGTGTTGACAGCCATGCTTTCTGGGGTGGCTGCCCGTATGTGCATTGGAAAAACTTAGCAGTGTGGAACTATTTGGTGCCAAAATATGGAACACCAAAGGGCCATAATCTGTATACGTTTTTTCCCTCTCTCACTGCCCTCTGTCCTGCATGCACGAGGGTAGTCCCAACCCAGGGGTTATGCAGGAACGGCGTGCGATGATGGACCTCGCTCTCCGGGTGATGGAAGTCACTGCACGCTCCCTGGGTCAGGCGATGTCCACACTAGTGGTCCAGGAAGCTGGGGCTAAACCTGGCAGATATGCGTGAGCCCGACAAAGTTCGGTTCCTCAATGCCCCTGTTTGTCAGGCTTGCCTCTTCGGCGACGCCATCGAGAACTTCGCCCAGCAGTTCTTGGCGGCCCAAAGCAGATGGAGGTGGTAAAAAAAAAATCCTGCCCCAACGACCAGCTGCTGCCTCCACCCAGTCGTCGGCCGCAGTGCCTCCATCTGCTTGTTGCCAAGGGTGTCTCCCTGCGTCCGCCTCCGCCCCTGCTAAGCCAAGCAGCAGCCTCCACCCAGGCAGCAGGTGGCCGGGCGCAAGTTAGACGCCAACCTGTCCAGGGTCCCGCAAAGTCCGCTGGCAAGCACAGGGGCAAGCGGCCCTGAAACGGGCAGCCCAGCAAGAGGGGAACTGCTCAGGGAGACGGTGTCCGCACCCCTCCCTCCCCTGGAGGAGGACCGGGGGGAGAATATTTTTCGGTTTTGGTCCTGCCACTGGCTCTCCGGAATCCAGCGGTACCCACATTCTCAGAGCAGTTTTCTTCCTCCCTGGGCCCAGAGAGGCTCAAGCCGGCTATGTGAGACGCCCCCAGGCCTTGCCACTCCTGGCTTACCCTCTCTTCTTCGCCAGGGGGCGGTGTGAGGCTAGAGGACGCCCCCGGCCTTCTCTCCCACACACTGCCCCACCCTGGAACGCTCAGACAACACTCCGGGGTCGCCTCCGGGCCGTCCGGGTCGGGTCTGAACGTTCCACCTCGCTGCACCACCCCGTGTATGTCTGTGGTGCCGTTGGTCCCGCTTGTTCGGTCTCTGGGAGCCTGGCTAGCACTCCTCAGACCGTATCGCTGGCTCATCCGTACTATCAGACTCGGCTACGCGATTCAGTTCGCGTACCGGCCTCCCAAGTATATGGCATCTGCAGCCGCGGTAACGCCGCTCGGATTGCTTTATATGAGACCGCTTCAATGCTGGCGTGGCAGAGTGGCCAGTATCGGGTCCCAGTTACCCCGTACTGTCGCCAAACCTTCAACCCTTGGTCCGACCCCTCGTTCTTACGGGCTGAAGTGCCCTTAAGTCAGGTGTCCAGGCATCTTGTGGTATTCACGGATGCCTCAGCCACGGGTTGGGGGGCCACGTACAACGGGCATGTAGTCTCGGGTCTGTGGACGGGGCCCCAGCTGCATTGGCATATCAATTGCCTGGAGTTAATGGCAGTACGTCTTGCGCTAAGTCGATTCAAGAAGCCGCTTCAGCACAAACACGTACTGGTCCGCACGGACAGCACTGCGGCCGTTGCGTACATCAACCGTCAGGGTGGTCTGCGCTCCCGTCGCATGCTCCAACTCGCCCGCCACCTCCTCCTGTGGAGTCAGAAGCATCTGAGGTTGCTTCGTGCCATTCATATCCCTGGTGCGCTGAACCAGACAGCCGACAAGCTCTCTCATCAGTGTCCACTTCCGGGAGAGTGGCGACTCCACCCCCGGTCTGTCCAGCTGATATGGGACCTCTTCGGAGCTGCGCAGGTGGACCTGTTTTCCACTCCGGACTCGTCCCATTGCCAGTGGTACTATTCCCTGAACGGGGGTACCCTCGGCACAGATGCACTGGCGCACAGCTGGCCCCGGGACCTACTCAAATATGCGTTTCCCCCAGTGAGCCTTCTAGCACAGACTCTGTGCAAGGTCAGGGAGGACGAGGAGCAGGTCTTGCTAGTTGCGCCCTACTGGCCCAACCGGACCTGGTTCGCCGAACTCACACTCCTCCTGACAGCCCCACCCTGGCCGATTCCCCTGAGGAAGGACCTTCTTTCTCAGGGAGGGGGCACTCTATGGCACCCGCGTCCAGACCTCTGGAAACTCCATGTCTGGTCCCTGGATGGGACATAGAGGTTCTAGGTGGGCTGCCACAAGCAGTTGCAGACACCATCGCTTCTGCTAGAGCCCCCTCTACGAGGCGCCTCTATGCTCTGAAGTGGAACCTGTTCATTGAGTGGTGTTCTTCTCGCCGCGAAGACCCCCGGAAGTGTTCGATTAATGTTGTGCTTTCTTTCCTACAAGATGGGTTGGAGCAAAGGCTGTCTCCCTCCACCATGAATGTGTACGTCGCAGCAATAGTGGCGTATCACCATGTGGTTGAAGGTAAATCCTTAGGGAAGCACGACTTAATCGTCAGGTTCCTCAGAGGTGCGAGGAGACTAAATCCTCCTTGTTCTACCTCGCTACCCTCTTGGGACTTAGCCCTGGTGCTCAGAGCACTTCAGGGCCCTCCTTTTGAGCCTTTGCAGTCCGTTGAGTTAAAAATCCTGTCTATGAAGATGGTACTCCTGACTGCATTGGCCTCAATCAAGAATTCGGGCCGGTAACTCTCACGTCATTCTGAGACCCCGGCCCGGATACGTGCCCAAGGTTCCTACCATTCCCTTTCGGGACCAGGTGGTGAGCCTGCAAGCGCTGCCCTCGGAGTCTGCCCTGGCTTTGTTATGTCCCGTCCGTGCTCTTCACGCTTATGTTGACCGGACACAAAGCTTTAGGACCTCAGAGCAGCTCTTCGTCTGTTACGGAGGCCAGCAGAAGGGAAAGGCTGTCTCCAAGCAGAGGTTAGCCCACTGGTTAGTGGATGCTATCATCTTAGCGTACCAATCGCAAGACGTGCCTTGCCCGTTCGGGTTGCGAGTGCACTCCACAAGGAGTGTAGTTTCCTCCTGGGCGCTAGCTCAAGGCGCCTCGCTGACAGATATATGTAGAGCTGTGGGCTGGGCGACACCTAGCACGTTTGCTAGATTCTATAGTCTCCGTGTGGAGCCGGTTTCTTCCTGTGTACTCGCCTCCAACGGCCGGTAGATGCTAAGTACCCGTTCCTGTGTCGGCTTGCTACGCCACTCCCGCCTATGGCCGGATACGTGCGTTGTCTTCTCCAGTTGTGTTCCCCAGAAATGGTGAACCCTGTCAAGCTCCTTCGTCACCCCTTCGGTGTCAGACGTTGCGGCCGTCTGATGCCAGGCCAGCACCCGTATGCTTGTGGAACGTGTGTGTTAGGCTGGGTCCATATGTAGTGGTTCCCTCACGGTGACCCCATATGTGTATTCTCCACGGTACCCGCTACCCTACTCGGCTAGCCCCGTGTCTTTCCCTTGACAGAGCCCCGCTCTGTCGTCTCTGTGTGTGTTCTTTCCCCCCTGGGACCAGGTTGGATCCACCCCAGAGACTGCCATATGTTGCACTACCCTGCTAGGTTAGTCCTTATGAGTATTTCCACCTTTCCTCTCTAGGAGGACGTGGCTCCGCAGCGTTCCATCTCCCTGAGATGGGCACGCTTTCCCAGCGTTATCCAGTAGTCACGCTGATTGGGTCTTGCAGGAACAGCAGTGACTGACCTTCCCTGCTGAGAGCCCTGACTCCCACTCCAACATAGGAGTGGTCCAGCGAGCTCAGGCAGGGCGCTGGAAGGGCCAGCTTCCCTGGCGTGTTGGTAGGGATCCCAATTCGTTGGTCAGTTCAGACGTACGTCGAACGTGACCGACTGAAAGGGAACGTCTCGGTTATGTATGTAACCCTCGTTCCCTGAAGGAGGGAACGGAGACGTATGTCCCGTCGCCAGGTGCTGTGCTTCGGCTGAAGGGCCGAGTCACTTCTTTGGCTTCTCAGTTGGAAAAGCACTATGTGGTACTCCACTTCCGTATTTATACCCGCGGTGCGGGGCGGTGCGTGGACCGCATGCCAATACAATTGGCTCGTTTCTAATACACTCGAAGTAGATTGGTCTCTGAAGACAGATCCCAATTCGTCGGTCAGTTCCGATGTACATCTCCGTTCCCTCCTTCAAGGAACGAGGGTTACATACGTAACCGAGACATTATCTCTTCATCACAGCAACTGTTATGGGATATATTATGCAGCAAGAGAACATTTTGTCATCAAAGTTGAGGTGTTAGAAGCAGGAAAAATGGGCAAGCATAAGGATTTGAGCGAGTTTGACAAGGGCCAAATTGTGATGGCTAGACAACTGTGTCAGAGCATTTCCAAAACTGCAGCTCTTGTAGGGTGTTCCCGGTCTGCAGTGGTCAGTATCTATCAAAAGTAGTCTAAGGAAGGAACAGTGATGAACCGGCAACTGGGTCATGGGCACCCAAGGCTCACTAATGCAAGTGGGGAGCGAAGGCTGGCCTGTGTGGTTCGAACAAACAGACGAGCTACATACTGTAGCTCAAATTGCTCAAGAAGTTAATGCTGGTTCTAATAGAAAGGTGTCAGAATACACAGTGCATCACAGTTTGTTGCGTATGAAGCTGCATAGCCACAGACCAGTCAGGGTGCCCATGCTGAACCCTGTCCACAGCCAAAAGTACCAACAGTGGGCATGTGAGCATCAGAACTGAACCACGGAGCAATGGAAGAAGGTGGCCTGGTTTGATGAATCACGTTTTCTTTTACATCACTTGGATAGCCGAGTCCGTGTGCATCGCTTACCTGGGGAACACATGGCACCAGGATGGGAAGATGACAAGCCAGTGGAGGCAGTGTGATGTTTTGGGCAATGTTCTGCTGGGAAACCTGGGGTCCTGCCATCCATGTGAATGTTACTTTGACACGTACCACCTACCTAAGCATTGTTGCAGACCATGTACACCCTTTCATGGAAATGGTATTCCCTGGTGGCTGTGGCTCTTTCAGCAGGATAATGTTCCGTGCCACAAAGCAAAAATGGTTCAGGAATGGTTTGAGGAGCACAATGAGTTTGAAGTGTTGACTTGGCCTCCAAAATTCCCCAGATCTCAATCCAATCGAGTGTCTGTGGGATGTGCTGAACAAACAAGTTCAATCCATGGAGGCCCCACCTCGCAACCTACAGGACTTAAAGGATCTGCTGCTAACATCTTCAGGGCTCTAGTGGAATCCATGCCTCGATGGGTCAGGGCTGTTTTGGCAGCAAAAGGGGTACCAAGACAATATTATAATGTTATGCTTGTTATGCTTGATCGGTGTTTGCTTGATATACATATAAATGTCCTAAAATACTAACTCTGTGATTAGTGGAAGCTGATGTCAGTCTTTCCCGCTGTGCACAGAAAAAGATTTGTGATCATGTTTTTCGAACAGAACAGCTTTGATTTTACTCCTTAAAACTATGCCATTCATTTGACTGCTTTCAGCTGAACCGCTCCAAAATCAGCCGAGCTATTCATGGTTTCCTCTTCAGAACAATTCATTTTGTAAGGGTCCGATGAAGGCGTAATGAGTTTTTCATGAAATGCTCTTGACTTCCATTATTAGTGCACTCATGCTGAGCGGATCTGAATGATTGAACAGTTTGTCTTTATCCGTTCTGAACTCAATGCTTTGATGGAATATTCAGAAATGCTCTGTAATAAGTTTTCCTTTTCTAAAAAGATTTTGAATTCTGTCCTGCTATATTTCTCAGAGACAAATTACAATAGATGCATTGTCATATATTTTTATTTTGACCCACTGTAATGTAATAAATGGATTATCCACACAAATAAGATACAAATAATATGACAAAGTATTAATACATTTGGTTTATAAATAAAAATGTTAAATAGAGTTGTCCCTTTTTATAGTTAGAAAGTTATTGTCCTGCAAAGGCCTGTGTTTGTTCTACTTGGTGACTCTTGGCAATGCAATATTTAATTTCTTCTATTTTAATGAAGAACGTCTCGGTTACGTATGTAACCCTCGTTCCCTGAGGAGGGAACAGAGACGTAACGTTAGTGACTAACGAATGGGGGGTTTTGCTTAGAAGCCAATTACCTTGGAGGAGTCTAACAACGCCCATTGGCAGTGCCAATGCCATGGGCATGCGGAATTTGGATGCGTAACTCCGCCCCACAGCGTGGGTATATAAGGAAGTAAGCTGGCAGCATTGCATTATATTACCTGCTGCGGAGCCAAGACTGAACTCCAGGCTGTTCCAGCAGTACAGCGGATGTGGCAAAGGGACGTCTCTGTTCCCTCCTCAGGGAATGAGGGTTACATACGTAACCGAGACGTTCCCTTTCGTTCAGTCACTACGACGTAACGTTAGTGACTAACGAATGGGGGTCCCAATACAGTGACGCCACTCGGCTGTCTTCCAGTGCCCTGCGTAAGTGTGAGTACCCTGCCGTAAGACCAGTACGGACGAAGGACTCCCACTTATCACAGGATTACCAAGGTACACTGGGAAGCATATCTCAGTGGAGATATGCCAAAATCCCTAATCGTAGGGAGGACTTAGAGAGTACACATATGACCCGCTACGGGCTGCATATGGAGAACTCTGGGGTACCAGCCGAAGGTGGATTTTTAACCCCAGGGGTGGCAGGGACTTTCCAAGGGAAAGACACCTGCTCACTGAGGAGGCTTATGGTGGAAACACACGTGTGGGGGTCGCCGGAGGGCAACCATGCACACGGGGCACCTGGCCGGACACAAGGGTCTGGGCTCAAGAGGGCAGACTAACTAGTGTCGGCGTTGACAGTGCTGGAATTTCCAGGGGTCTTCTTGGCGGGAAGAACACCAGGTGACGAAGAGCTTCCACTTTAACGCATAGGAATGCCGAGTGGACTCTGCCCTAGCAGAAGTGATGGTAGCCACCACCGGAGGTGGTAGGGTACTTAAACCTGCCGCGTCCCATCCAGGAGCCACACGTGGAGGTTCCAGAGTTCGGGACGCGGGTGCCCCGTCTCTGAGTGAGGAGGTCCTTCCTCAGAGGGATAGGCCAGGGAGGGGCTGTCGCAAGGAGTAAGAGTTCTGAGAACCAGGTCTGGCCGTGCCAAAATGGGGCGACCAACATGACCTGCTCCTTGTCCTCCCTGATCTTGCACAGGACTCGTGCAAGAAGGCTCCCTAGGGGGAATGCATATTTGCGCAGGCCCCGCGGCCAGCTGTGCGCCAGTGCATCCATGCCGAGCATGCCCTCGGTCAGGGAATAGAACAGGCTGCAATGGGAAGAGTCGTGGGTCGCCAAACTGTTCCCAAATCAGCTGGACCATCTGGGGATGGAGTCTCCATTCTCCAGGCAGTGGCTAAGACTGTGAGAGCTCGTCAGCTGCACGGTTCAGTTCTCCCAGGATATGGACAGCATGAAGGGACCTCAGGTGCTTCTAACTCCATAGAACGAGATGGTGGGCGAGTTGAGACATACGGCGGGAGTGTAGACCGCCCTGGTGGTTGATGTGCACTACTGTGGCCATGTTGTCTGACCGGACTAGTACGTGTTGACCCTTCAGCAACGGTCGGAAGTGTTGCAGGGCGAACCGTACTGCCAGCAACTCGAGGCAATTGACATGCAGGTGACGCTGGGGTCCTGTCCAGGAGCCCGCGGCAGCATGCCCATTGCACATGGCATCCCAACCCGTGGCGGAGGCATCTGTTGATACAACAACATGCCTGGAAACTCGTTCTAAGGGCACACCAGCCCGTAGAAAACTGAGGTTCGACCACGGGGTGAGTGTCTGAAGGCAGGCCCGAGTTACTAGGACCCGGAGCATGCCAGACCACCATGCCCATCTCGGGACTCGATCGCAAAGCCAATGCTGAAGCGGTCTCATATGAAGCAATCCGAGCGGTGTTACCGCGGCTGCAGATGCCATATGCCCCAGGAGCCTCTGAAACAGTTTCAGTGGAACCACGCTCTTGCTCTCGATTTGACGGAGGCAAGTCACCAGAGACTGCGCACGCTCACTCGTAAGCTGCAAACCAATCGGCTGGACGAACGCATTCGAATGCAGAGCTAGCCCAAATGGGAGGACCACGTACTGATATGCCCACCCCTCGAAATCAAACCGTAGGAACGGTCTGTGTCGAGGTAGGATTGAGACATGGAAGTAGGTGTCCTTCAGGTCGATTGCTGCAAACCAATCGGCTGGACGAACGCATTCGAAAAGGTGTTTCGCTGTCAACATCCTGAACGGAAGTCTGTGAAGATATCGGTTCAGGACGCGCAGATCCAGGATTGGCCGTAACCCACCGGTCTTCTTGGGTACAATGAAGTAGAAGCCGGACTTCATCTCGGCTGGAGGGACAGGCTCGATTGCACTCTTCGCCAGTAGGGTGGCAATCTCTGCACGCATGACAGGGGCATTGGCCCCGACCATAGTGCAGCGGACTCCCTGGAAGCGGGGAGGAGCCTGCATAAACTGAATCGCGTAGCCGTGCCTGACGGTCTTTGCGACCCAGCGGGACAGTCCCGGAAGCTGAAGCCAGGCTCCCAGGAACTGCACCAGCGGGGTCATTCGGACCACAGACGTACCCACGGCGGGGCAGCGAGGCAGCGTTACTGGCCCGAACGTGGGAGGCGGAGCGTCCCGGTGTGGGGGCACGGTTAATGGCTGCGTCCTGACAGAGGAGACCAGGGAAGGACGCACGTTCCACTGGGGTTTGCTCTGAGAGGAGGCTTGCAACAGAGAGGGACGAGAGCGGCGTGGCCCGGGGGCGGTGCACACTGCCGTCACCAGTCTCTGGGAATATCAATTCTTGATAATATCAATGGATGGGAATATCAATTCTTTCTTTAACCACATTAGGGTGCTGCTGACCCAGGGCCAGCAGCTGAACAAAAGATTCTCCCCCGGCCCTCCACCGGGGAAGGAGTGGCCCTGCTGCCTTCTCCCTGAAATAATTTCCCCTCCCTGAGCCGTCCGCATTAGGAGGCCTGGCGTTTAGTGGGGCGGCCTGGGCGGCCTGGGGCGCCTTCCTACAGCGTCCTCCGCGACCCGGCCCGGGTGAAGGCTGCTGCTGGGGCCGGGCAGGAGGGGCGGGAGCCTTAGGAGGGTGCCCTCGGCGGCGAGCAGACTGAGGCGACTGTGCCGGCGGCTGGGTGGATGCAGCAGCTGGCCGCCGGGGCAGTATATGTTTTATAGCCTCAGTCTGCTTCTGGGCGGTTGAAAACTGTTGGGCGAAGCTTTCAACCAAGCCTGTGATATGGGGGCATCGAGGAAACATGTTCGCTCGCTGTCCCTTATATCAGCCAGGTTTAGCCACAGGTGTCGCTCCTTGACCATAGCTGTGGACATCACCTGACCCAGGGAGCGTGCGGTCATCTTCGCCGCCCAGAGGGCGAGGTCGGTGGCGGCACGCAGCTTGTCCACGAGCCCTGGATCAGCTCCACCCTCGTGCATGTCCCTGAGCAACCCGGGCCTGGTAGACCTGCAGAATTGCCATGGCATGCAACAAGGCGGCAGCCTGCCCCGCAGCTCTGTACGATTTCGCCATCAAGGTTGAATCGATAGGCTTTGGAGAGGTGCTCTGAGGACACAGTTGCATCGCAACAGAACGTTCGACTGGGGGACCCCAGTGTACCCGTTGGCCGCGGCCCCATCGAGAGTGGAGAAGGCAGAGGAGGCTGCCGAACGGTCGCGGTAAGACAACGGGGACTTCCAGGCCCGCGCAACCTCCTCATGCAGCTCGGGGAAGAAAGGTATTGGGGGTGGGGACTGACAGGTGTCAGCGCGCGGCGCCCCCAAAAACCAATCATCCAGCCACGAGTGCTCAGGACAGGGTGGACTCTATCCCGAGGCTCCACTCTATCCCGAGGCTCGCGGCAGCTCGAGGGTCCGACTCGGGAAAAGCTGGCGCGCCCGAAGGCTTGAGCCCACCTTGTGATGCGGCGACCCACATTGCATCATCCTCCAGAGCGCCAAAGGAGATGCGCGGGGGGGCCGGAGCCGGGCCCGCGATCTCCACCTGAACGCTCATGGGTGGTGGTGCGCTAGAGGGGGGTGTGGCCCGAGGCATGAGCGTCGGGGCTTTGTTCCACACCGTCACCCTCAGGTCACCCTGGCCACCAGCCAAAGTACCGCCTCTCGTGGAGACGGTAGATTGGGGTGTGGCAGAGGGGACTCTCACTTCTTTACGAAGATCCTCGAGTCTCGACCGCAGCACCGCGATGGTCATGTTCCCGCAGTGGGAACATGACGCATACACAAACGCTGCCTGAGCAATGCTCAATGCCCAAGCATACCAGACAGTGATTGTGCCCATCATAAGACAATAACAACCGGCCGCACCCAGAAGTGCACGGGTGAGACAGGACGTGCCACGTGCAAGCTCTTTTGTGAGAGGAAGCGTCGCAGTGACGCCGAAGCGCCCAGGGAAACACACACCAGCTGTCTAGCAGACCACTGCGCAGATCAGGAAGTATGTGATTGCTGGAACGCGCCATAGATACCAACGCCACTGGAAAGCTGCTCGTCTCGAAGGCTGACGAAGACTCAGTTAGCAGGCTTGAAGGTGTGAAGAGATGCACTTGGCTCCGAAAAATAATGTGATGTTGCCAGCGTACTTCCTTATATACCCACGCTGTGGGGCGGAGTTACGCATGAAAATTCTGCATGCCCATGGCATTGGCACTGCCATTGGGCGTTGTTAGACTCCTTGAAGGTAATTGGCTTCTAAGCGAAACCCCCCATTCGTTAGTCACTAACGTTACGTCGTAGTGACTGAACGAAAGGGAACAGAATAACTTTGAGCTTTGCGTCACACACTGTTAAAAATGAGCTACATCGTTTACAGACATGAGATGGTAAATATGCACTTATGCATTTCATCTACAGAATTAGAAACGTTACCTCTTTTTACACTGATTAATTGTTCATTGTTAATTGTATTGAATATAATTGAGCTCACATTCCATAGATTCTCTCTCACCCATTATAGCATTTCCTTTTAAATCAATACAATTAGTTTCAAAATTGACCTTAATGGACTTGAACTTGTGTTTTGGCCTGCATTTCAATGAACAGAGGTGCCAAAAGGGCTGCAGATCAAGTTTGCCCCTTCAGTTTGAATTAGATCATCTGAATTTACTTAAATTAAAAATATCCTTATTTAGCAAAGGGAGGAAGTTTGGAAAAAAAACTTCTTGTTTCTTGCAAGAAAAGTGTCATGCCTCATGCTGATTGTAATAATCACTGCAAACTTGGCTTCTCAGTTTAATTAATGTGCTGTTGCACAGTAGCTATTTTTGTAGCATTCCGTAATGTCAGTACTCAAACTCTGGGTCAATATGTCTTTATGCTCTGTCTCTTCTCGATAATTGCATGTGCACTGGACTGAAAGGAACATGCTTCAGAAACTACTTTACCAGAAGGAACTTTCTAAAGGTACTAAAGGAAAGTAAGACCTATATGTGTGATCAGAATAGGAAATTCCAACAATTCGGAATTGATGTTGCATTGAGCAGATTTACCCTATAAAAAAATATTGATTTTAGGTTTGTTTCTTGTTGTTTTGTAATGTGTTACACACTACTGTAATGTTATACACTACTGTTTAGGGTTTTCACAATTCTATAGTTGCTATAGTTCTATAATTCTATACACAAAACTATAGTTTCCACGGTGTATAGTTGTCATTTTCCTTTTGTAAGTATTTTTCTAGATGTTATCCATGTTTTATGTCTCAATGACATGCATGCAAGCGAACAACCAAATAAAGGATTTAAAAAAAAAAAAGGTATTAACTTCCTCCCTGTCACATGAGGCTGCCAACTTTCTATCCCTACTTATATATAGTTTTCTTGTATACTTAGTCAAAAGTCCAAGCGGCAACTATAGTTGCCTGCGGGCAAATGACTTTTAAGTACATATATCATGGGGAAATGGAGTATACTGTGTTAACAGGTTAATAAATCAAGATTTTTGGTCTTGTTTAGTGTTTTTTACTTTCATAATATCCCACCTAAAACATAACTTAACCCTTTAACTGACACCTCTACTGTACAGAAGACCTTATTTCGATAGGGAAAAATATAATATTTTATGATGTCTTGTAAGGGCCACAATATTGAGGACCCTTCATCCAATTTGGAAAAGGACCCTAATTCTTTTAGTAGCTTACGATTCCATTATAATGTAGAAATTCAGACACATAATGAGTTTACATTTACATTATTATATGAAATCACCTACTACAGTCAGCCATTGTATATACTTTTTTTTTTTTTTTTTTTTTCATCATTCTATTTAATTATTTTAATTTAACTTTTTGATACACAATGCCCTGTTGGGGCAACTTAATGGCTGCACATTGTTGTTTGTTTTGCTTTCCTATTCACAAGATTTAAAGATAGATACAGCTTTTTTGAGTTTGCATTGAATGTTCTTCGACTTTTATACACATTTGTTTATGAATGGATATTGATCTGTTGAAAGCAGTTATTTTGAGATAGATGCCAAATATGACAATGAAGGGGTGCGTACAACATATTTGCCCACCGGCAACTATAGTTGCCGCACATTCAAATATGATTTTCAAGAAACAAAAGAAGAAAAAAAAACCCTTGGCAAAATAAATGCAGAACATTTTCACATAGGACACTATTAGCATGACTATATGCATGAAACCATTCAGAAAAATTTGGGCACAAATGGGTTAAATTTGAGTACTCGATTTAACATCACTATGAAATAAATTTGTGGGGGCTTTTAGTGTGAATATGTTAGCCTTACTGTTATCTAGTGTGCTCCAAAACAATGACATTCACATTTAGAATATATAAGCATATAATATATATATAAGAATTCAAAACCGTCTCTCACTTTCGCCAATTTTGATCAATAATTGTGATGACATCACTATCCACTTCCAAGCTGTGATGATTATTTAAAAAAAGGGGAGGAGCATGTCCCACCCTGTTTTCCTGTTTCAGTGGAAATTAGGCCTATGTCAACATACTGAATAATGCTGTGCGTTTCAAGGCACTTCAGTGGGCCTTTAAAAAAACCCTTGATAGCAAATTAACTGGCAAAATACCGAAAGTGACGGATTCCAAGGATGAGAATCCATGAACTGCATTATTAGACTGTTTATAAGGGAGCACGATATATATAAACCACTGTAAAATCAGTCTGCAAGTCTGCAATTCAGTTAAATAAGCTGTATAAGCTGTGAGTTTGGGTTGCTTATAACGTTCATCTTGGAGCGCAACGTGCCACATTACACCAGATTTGTAATGTAAAGCTATACTGTCTATACTACTATACTAGTGCGTAATACAACTGTTATATAACCTGATTGGCCTGCTATTGTGTGTGATGATCTGTTGAACTTGTTTGTTGTTTAATACAATTTATGATATCAGATCGCATATTAAACCTGGTTTGTATTATCCCTTGCTTGCCTGTACTATTTCTGCTGTGTTTGATCAGTTTAATCCAGTTTCCCTTCAATCTTTAGCTGAGATAGTTGGCCTGCTGAAACCTAGAAATTGTTGTTGTGATGTTACCCCTCAAGATTAAGTAAGCCTAAGGTAAGACGTTTGATATTCAGTTGGTTCGAGTATACTGACTTTAAGAAATAGAAGCAGGCCCGGTTCCAGAATCAAATCACTGAGGATGCTTCTGAAATCACTGAGGATGCTCTAGTAAAGTGCAGATATAAGCAACCATAGCAGTGTACAGTGAGAAATGTATGATTATTTACTTACAAGTAATCACTTTTACCAATAATTGGAATTTCAAAAAATATTTTGCTCTAAATGTTTATCTAATAATCTATTAATCTGCCTTTATGTAACGAGGTTATCCACTGGAGGCAAGTTGAAGGACCCATGTGCAGTTTTATTGACTTGACTTGACTCGACTCGACTCGACTCGACTCGACTCGACTCGACTCGACTCGACTCGACTCACCAACAGCGGGTTACAACATTCAATACTTGACCAAGACACATGGCAAACATGAGGGCTTAAATACACACACAGACTAATGACAAGACAAGTGACACCTGTGAACAGTGATGAGACAATGAACCAATGACAGGACAAGACACAAGATCACATGAGGGCATGGGATTCACATGACACGGAAACATGACAAAACCAGGAAGTGCATGACAAGACTGTGAACAAGACACTAAAACAAAGCAAGAACATGATAAACTAAAACATGAACAAGGAACAATGAACATGAACCAACACCAAAACACCCTGTGACACTTTACATTGCTTTAATGCATTATTTAATGTGATTTATTTTGTTTGGAGCATAAAAAACAAATGGATATTTAAAAAAAAAAAATCCTATGTTATGCTATATCCTCTGCTCTTTAGAGTACACCAGAACTATTTATTGATGTGGTGAACATCAGTTAGGATGGCATTCCAGAGACCAGTTTATGGCAAGGCCCCTCTCTAACTACCGGTGTGGAGGAAGATGTGCCACACTGTGATTGGACCCTTGGTGAATGAACATAATCAAATGTTCAACAACATCAGATAAGATGCCAAGACAACTGCCAGATACCTCTTACTGGACAGGAAGGGGGACCTCCTGCACCCACCACCACCAAGGAGAGGACTCTCATTGGTCTAAAAGTTGACTTTAACCACCAAACTCATTCCTAAGGTTTAGGCAAGAGCTGCCATAAAAATTCCTTCAGGACCTCCTGGATGCAGCAGCAAAAGAGAGGCCACAGAGATCTATCTAAATCCATTCATACACATGTTTGGAGGCCTTAAATGTATATAAACTGCAACTCTTCCACTTCATCTTCACACAAAGCACTGTTTATGTTAATGGTCATTGACTGTAAACGCAACAGTCCACGGGACAGATACATTAACAGATAAACAAATGCATGGACGATGACTTAACCATTTATTATCATGTTTGGTCTCTATCTGTTCCATATGATGCCTTTTATATTTTAAAAGAGGTTTGGTAAATAAATAATGCATGGGTAAAACATTAAAGACATTGTCTTGACATGCCACTTTATGCTATGCAAATGAGTTCCACACTAGGGTGGGGAACATCGGGGCTACTTCGGACATCAGTGGCCAATCACACTCCAGGATTGGAAAGGCGCCGGATTTCAATCTCCTCCTCATCAGAAAGGGATAAATATGTCCCCCGGGTAGACACACCCTTGTTCTGCGTTTCTAACCCGACGGGGAAGGAGACATTAACAGACACATCACGTCCTGAGTTTCTGACCTGACGAGGAAAGAGACTACAAGACGGTTGAGGTTAAGCTTTTGCGAGCAAAACCTTTTATATTGCTTTCGGCTGTACTCTAGCTGCAAGAAGAGCTCTCTCACTGAGAGATCTTATTAGACCCTTTCGACTCCTCCAGCAGCACAGCCCAGTCCACCAAGGACCTCTGAATCGGCAGACATTGCCTGTCCCACACGGCTCCTCAGAGACGCAGCCAGCCTGCAACGGACCCTGTGGAGATTCAACTGACCCAGCTGCCTGGTCCATTTCCTAAGGACCCTCTCGGCGCAACCAAAGTTCTGCATCCTTCAGCCCAGCGTGGCAACGACTACTGGATCGCATCTTTGCGCCCCCCCACTGCACGCTACCCGCATAACCAGTGGAAGACGTCTCTACTGCCGGACCGATCACCCGACTGTGTGGAACGTAAATATAAACTTACCAAACCTCTGTCTAGAGACCTTGGCATTAGTTTATACATGCAGCATATGTTTTTCTAACCTGCTTAGATAACAGTTACCGGAGGTCAGCTTGTTACAAATAATAGGTTTATTATTTGTTTAATGATAAATAATCATTTATTTATCACCATTTGCTAGAACCATTAGGTGGCTTCCATAGGAAGCATTCCCATTCGATTCTTTTACATTGCTACATTCTGCTCAACAGCATTGCATTTATCCATTCTGTGTTCACATCATTTATCAGTTTTATTGTTTCACTCATTACTTTTATTTTTGGTTATTCGTTTACTATCCTTTAGAAGTGTATATTCATTACTAGCATTATTAATCATTGAAGTATTTACTCTTGCATATCTATTGTTAATAAACTTAATTCATTTTATTACACTGTGTCTTCATTGTGTTGATGATCAAAGACTCTACTAGTTATCCAGACTCACAAATCCTTCAGATAAATCAGCTGACCAACTCCCTCTAATTTACATTAATTCTGAATTATTGAACCGCTCCTTTGGGGAGTGTTCTTATATTGTTAAGATAGTATTCTTAGCTGGTGCCCCGTATCAAAAAGGGGGAGGGGTCATCTGATACACTCATAACCACACCTTAAGTGACACGTGATCTAAAAATCACTGACGTCATCGGTGAATTGAGTAATAATCACTACATTGAGAAAATTAAAAGTCATGAATAGACAAAAACAATGGGATTTTTTTTTTTTTCATTCACCAATACATTTTTATGCTTCAAGCTTTTTTTTTATCCAAACTTTGTATAAAGATTATTCTTAATGTTGTGATATAACCATAATCATTTGATATACCATTTTACTTTTATGCAATATGTGTGTAAACATGGCCATACATGCCATTACCATTATATGCAATGCATCTATACACTATATCTAATTTGCATATTAATGTGTTTTGGGATCAATATGTCATGTAAAAAGACGTGTAATAATATTTTCATAAAAATGACTCAAATTGCATAAGAATATCCAGACTTAAACTGTGTATGTTGTCAGAGAAATTCACTAAATAATGTCCTCTACAGCAGTGGTTCCCAACCACGTTCCTGGAGGACCCCCAACAGTGCACATTTTGGATGTGTCCTTTGTCTGACACACCCACATCAGGTCTTGGAGTAGCTACTAATGAGCTGATAACCTGAATCAGGTGTGTTTGATTGAGGTGACATGCAAAATGTGCACTGTTGGGGGTCCTCCAGGAACGTGGTTGGGAACCACTGCTCTACAGAGGCAAAACCTCTATTCTGGGTCAGGAGGAAATTTCTGTTTCGTTCAGAGTGGCATTTATATTTAGATGTCACTTCCGAAACTTAATTAATAATGCATTAGTAAAGGCTGAAATTAACATTAACAAAGATTAATAAACGCTTTATAAGTGCAGTTCATTATTAGTTAATGTTAACTAATGTAGTAAACTAATGTTAACTAATGACCATTATTCTAAAGTGTTACCAAAAAAACAAAAATTATATATATATATATATATATATATATATATATATATATATATATATATATATATATATATATATATATATTAGGGGTGTAACGGTACAAAACTGACGGTTCGATACGTACGGTATGGATTCGGTACAGCAGTTTTACAAAATTGCTTTTTATTAATTTTTATTCAACAGTGGTTTAATGAAAAAAATTGTGTCTGTCCTTAAATGAATTTAATTATAACTAAAAGTTTCTTAAAGATAATGTTGTAAACTATATAGGGAGCTCTTACTTACATATAGCTATTAAAGATTAACAACAGAGCCCAAACTATTACCCTAAATTCAGTTGCTATTTATTTTTAGATATAATAATCAACACTCATAAGCTTCACATAAGGCAGTTTTTGCATTAACTTCTAAATCTAATTATTTTTATTCGTTGTTGAAATATAATCATTTAGTGGCTGTAATTTTCATGACAGGTTTATTTAAACATACATTAAATAAACAAGACATCACTAACAGGCTAAGTAGTATATAATGAATATATATAGGCTAATATAATGAATATAACGGCTAATATAGTGCATGTATTCAGTGAAAGAGTTGATTTCTCTAGTGAGCTAACAGCTGTGGACACTGAATGACTTTTGAGTATACGTGATTCTGCATGACATTGTTTACAAGCTGTTTTATGGTCTTTCCGCGGTTGAAACACAGATGGAGCGATTACACGACATATGATACATTTCAGTAAGTTGTAATGTATCCTTAACATACCTTAAGATGTTTTCATTTATGTTTATTCTTTAGGAAGAGATGATTGCATTGACTCGCGCACCGCGCGCTGCCGCTTTAAGTTGAACTGATACGCGTCTATCAATCACATCACCCCTAGTAAACACAGATGGAGCGATTACACGACATATGATACATTTCAGTAAGTTGTAATGTATCCTCAACATACCTTAAGATGTATTCATTTATGTTTATTCTTTAGGAAGAGATGATCGATTGACTCCCGCGCCGCGCGCTGCCGCTTTAAGTTGAACTGATACGTGTCCATCAGTCACGTCACATTAAAGAGCGTTAAAACTGCATTTATCGTTTGAATTTCGTGATAAAATGGACTGAATACTTAATATGTTCATGTGGGAACTCGGATTGAAGTGTGTTCCGCACTTACAACAAGCCGACTGTTAACTGTTAAAGATTACATTCATAACCGTTCGGTACACGCGTGCACCGTACCAAAAGCCCTGTACCGAAATGGTTCAATACGAATATGTGTACCGTTACACCCCTAATATATATATATATATATATATATATATATATATATATATATATATATATATATATATATATATATATATATATACATACAGGTCCTTCTCAATAAATTAGCATATTGTGATAAAGTTCATTATTTTCCATAATGTAATGATAAAAATTAAACTTTCATATATTTTAGATTCATTGCACACCAACTGAAATATTTCAGGTCTTTTATTGTTTTAATACTGATGATTTTGGCATACAGCTCATGAAAACCCAAAATTCCTATCTCAATAAATTAGCATATCATGAAAAGGTTCTCTAAACGAGTGTCGTGTCGAGGTAGGATGGAGACATGGAAGCAGGCGTCCTTCAGGTCGATCGCTGCAAACCAATTGTCCGGACGAGCGCATTCGAAAAGGCGTTTCGCTGTCAACATCTTGAACGGAAGCCTGTGAAGGTATCGGTTCAAGATGCGCAGATCCAGGATTGGTCGTAACCCACCGGTTTTCTTGGGTACAATGAAGTAGGGGCTGTAGAACCCGGACTTCATCTCGGCTGGAGGGACAGGCTCGATCGCACCCTTCGCCAGTAGGGTGGCAATCTCCGCACGCATGACAGGGGCATTGGCCCCAAACATAGTGCAGCGGACTCAGGGAGGAGCCTGCGCGAACTGAATCGCGTATCCGCGCCTGATAGCCTTCGCGACCCAACGGGACAGTCCCAGAAGCTGAAGCCAGGCTCCCAGCAACTGCACCAGCGGGGTCATTCGGACCACAGACGTACCCAGGGTGGGGCAGCGAGGCAGCGTTACTGGACGTGGGAGGCGTTTGGGCGTCCCGGTGTGGGGGCAAGGTTAACGGCTGCATCCTGACAGAGGAGACCATGGAAGGACACGTGTTCCACTGGGGTCTGCTCTGAAAGGAGGCTGGCAATAGAGAGGGATGAGAGCGGCGTGGCCCGGGGGCGGTGCACACTGCTGTCACCAGTCTCTGGGGGCTCAGGGATGGGAATGTCAATTCTTTCTTTAACCACATTAGGGTGCTGCTGACCCGGGGGCCAGCAGCTGAACAAAAGATTCTCCCCCGGCCCTCCACCGGGGGAAGGAGTGGCCCTGCTGCCATCTCCTGGAAAGGTCGAAGCGCCCAGGGAACACACACCAGCTGTCTAGCAGACCACTGCGCAGATCAGCAGGCAGGAAGTATGCGATCGCTGGAACGCGCCGTTGACACCAATGCCTCTGGAAAGCTGCTCGTCTCGAAGGCTGACAAAGACTCAGTTAGCAGGCTTGAAGGAGTGAAGAGATACTCTTGGCTCCAAAGCAGAAACATAATGCGATGTTGCCAGCGTACTTCCTTATATACCCACGATGTGGGGCGGAGTTACGCATGCAAATTCCGCATGCCCATGGCATTGGCACTGCCATTGGGTGCTGTTAAATTCCTCGAAGGTAATTGGCTTCTAAGTGAAACCTCCATTCGTTAGTCACTAACCTTACGTCGTAGTGACTGAATGAAAGGGAACTTAAGTAGTAGTAAAAACAAGGTTAATTCATGATACACAGCTGAACTAAAAGAACTAATCATATCAGTAACCATGGTAACTAAAGAGTGGCGGGGAAACCAAAGGACACTAATGATATACAAACTAAAAGTCCATGAAAAAAAAACTAAGATAAAAACAACTGAATATCTGTGACAGTAGGCAAATCTCTCAGACTTTAACTAAATTGTATCTAAGATAATATTTTTTGCAGACAGATTTACCATTCTTGGGTTCTTGATTTAGGGTGATTGGGACACTTTTTGCCATTGAGATGACTTGGAAAAAGTGTCCCGATCAGCCTGGATTTATTTATTTATTGCTTTGTTGCACATTGTATTGGTGATTTGTTGTGGTTTTATTGTTGTGGTGGTGTTTTGTTTTTGTTCTGTTGTGTTTTGTTATGTGTTGTACATTGTGTTAGTGTTGTTTTGGTGTTGTAGTGTTGTTTTGTTGTGCTTTGTTGTGTGTTGTATTACTGTTTTGTTGTGTGTTTTGTTGTGTTTTGTTGATTTTTGTTGTTCTTTCCTGTGTACCTTATCTGTGTTATTTGTTTTGTGGGGGTGTTTTGTTGTGGTTTGTACTGTGGGTTTTGTTTTGTGTTATTTTGTTGTGTCTGTGTTTTGTTATGGTTTTGTTCTGTTGTGTGTTGCTTTATGGGTTTTTTGTTGTTGTTGTTTTTGGTTGTTGGGTTTGTTGAAGTGTTTGTTTCGGTGGCCGTAGATATTTGTTGTGTAATTTTGTGTTTTGGATTGTGTTTTGAGTGTTTTTTGTTTCTAAAAATATTGGAAGCAAGTCAGTCTGACTTTGGCTAGAATTAGAAGGGTATTGGCCCCCTCTAGCCCTTATCAATTTGAACTATGCTCCAGTTAACTCAAAAGAGAAGTGTAGCTTATAGTCCCTTCTATTGTCAGTCTACTCTATTTGGTTTTCTGAAGATCTCATACAAGGACTGACTCAGCTGTCAGTCAACAGTATAAAGTGCACTCAATGCACCTAAGTATGTAAGCTTGGATTCAGCCTCAGCATTATTCCTTCAGTTTGCTATCACTTATGTAACTCTAATAGGACATCCTGATGCACTATCCTCACCTTTCTGCCATAACATTAAATCACACTGGCAGTTCAGTTCCACACTTCTCTGATTCAGGACGGAATAGCATGGAGCACCATCTGATTTACTCTCCTTTTGAAACAAAGTGTCCTGCCAGTTATAATAGACTGTTGCCTTGAGGTGGACTTATCATCAGATGTACCACATTTTAAACTTATCGTTTTAGCAGGGTGATTGCTCTAGCTCTCTAAATGTGTCCAATAACTGGAAAAGGGTTTATTAATGATTTAATACGATTTTCTTTCTTTTATGCATCTATGATCACAATTAGCGTTTGACTGAATAAACCCTCAAGCTGTAATTGTTTCTCTGAAACTGAACTTCACCTGTTCAGCTCTCACTAACTGAAGCTGACAGAATGTCAGCCAATTGGCATAACAGTAATCACAGAAAAGTGAAAAGGACAGCAATAAACTCATAGCACATCTCATAATTATTTGTTTGGCCCAGGCTATGCATACAGATGTTTCCATATAACAGAATGACAGAATTGCTGGTCAGCTGAGGTCAGATGATCATTTTCTGTCACTGCACTCTGGAACCTCCATTAGTTCATTGAGTGACAGGCGATAGATAAACCTGCTGCAGACCCACAGGGATAATGAATCCTCTGACAACAGGTGCCATTGTCAGAATAGCAGGTGAGAGTATCCAGAAGCAGTGGGAATTTCTTTTGTCATTAGAGAAAGTGACCCTGTGCCTGTTCTAGGGATTTTCTGAGCAAATGTTTGAGAGATTTCTGATATTTCTGGGAAATAGTATTCAGTATCTTTTATTTTATTTTTGTTTTGTTTTTGTGGCGTCAGATATGGCAGCCATATTAGATTTATACAGATATATACGGTGAAAAACTGTAATAGAAAAACTTTTTAATTAAATTTTACAGTAAAACTATGTTAAATGTACTGGTTTTGGAAGTGAAAAAGAACAAGTCATCTTATAATTTACAGTGATAAAAACCGTACTGACTTGAAAAAAAAAATGAAATAACTATACCGTAATTTATGTACCCACATGAAAAAATACTATAGTATATTATAGTATATTATAGTAAAATTACAGTAAAATTACTCTAGTAAATACTATAGTGTTTTTGAACCATACTAAATAGTAAATATACTACAGTAAATTGTAGTATATTGTAGTTTATTATTGTATTTACTACACTTTGTTAATTTACTGTAATATATTTACTATAGTACGGTTCAAAAACACTATAGTATTTACTAGAGTAATTTTACTATAATATACTATAGTATTTTTTCATGTGGGTACATTAACCTCTTAAGATCTTAAGACCATTTTTGGGATTTCCGCCTGGATTTGGCCTATCCAAATTGAAAAGCTTCCCATACACACATACAGTGGTCTAAGTTCAAATTTTTGGTGTCATTTTACAGGAAACCTTTTGAAGTTACATAAAGCACTGCTAAAAGTGATAAACATGTAAGTATAGGTTTTCTGAGCTTTAATAACCCCCCACCCCCCAAAAAAGAGACGCTTTTTATTTTTTTCAACCAATCAGAGTCTCATCTGTTGTTGCTTAAATGTTGTACATGTCATGTCATGACTACTATGTTGCTCGGAACTGCACCTAAGAATTTCACCTACTGTTGCACTTGTGCATATGGTAGAGTGACAAATAAAGTGATTTGATTTGATTTGATTTGATTTGATTTGATTTGATTTGATTTGATCTCCCATTCCATTTAAAGGTCCCATAGCATGACATTTTCATTTTATGAGGTTTTTTAACATTAATATGAGTTCCTCTAGCCTGTATATGGTCCCCAAGTGGCTAGACATTTTGATTGGTGTAAACCGAGTTCTGGGTGTCCTGCTCTGCCTTTGAGAAAATGACAGCTCAGATGAGCCGATCTGGAATCTTCCCTGTATGTCGTCATACAGGGAACGATTACCTCCCCTTCCTATTCTTTGCCCGCCCAGAGAATTTGGAGAAAATGGATTCCGTTTATCAGTCACGATGTCAGCACAGGCTTTACAAGCAGACTTTTACCATATGGATTCGACAGCACCGCCACAAACAGTGAGTAACAGTGTTCATTAATGCCTGATCTGTGATGAGTGATTTCTGATGTGTATCATTCAAGTTCACACAGACTTTATTTCTATATCGTTTAATACTGTCAGTCCCACCGCTGGCCGTCTTGATGCCCTAAGCGTAATCCATCAGTGAATGAAGCCAGTGACTAAAACGATCAACTTCACCTGGTTTCTGTTAGTAGCATGAAACAAATCTGTTATTTAAATTGTGATTAGATGCTAGATTAGCGATCAAAGAACATAGTGTCGCAAGTGTATCTGCACACGTGTCCAAACTGCCCTTATAATGAATGACGCTGTTATGCTGCACAACAAAGTTCTTACTGTATTCATGTCGATGTCATGTTTGCTGTTAGTTGTGGTCAAAGCATTTTGTGAAAGAAAAAGCACTGCAATGACGAGATCACTGCATTCACGCGATCAGCGATCAACAGACTGTCTGTGTACTCAATGCTCTTCACTGCAGCTGTTCATGTGGTGGAAAAAGATAGAAAAATAATGCTATAATCAACACTTTGACGATTTGTTCATCCCTGTGTGTGTAATAAGCAGAGTGTACACGCATTGTGCGCCCACTTACAGGCACATATTACTAACGCGCCCTTTAAATAACACAAAAAATACTGTGCAGTTATTTCCAGTTGCCTCAAAATAGAAACACGCCAAAAATGCGCCTTGACACACCTAATTTTCAGACCATGGGCAAACAGATAGGCGAGTGCGTTTGAATTAAGTGAAAACTGTGACGGGCCGAAACTAGCAAAAAATACTTGCGTCACACCTGACAATTTATGTTGTTAAATTGAATGTTTATTGCATTAGTTTAGTGTCCCGTGTTACCCTGATGGTGTTTTGTACATGTATGTATGACACTGTGCACTTGTATACATTGATCTGTAAAGTTTTTGTAAGGTAAAGGTCTGGCAACCAAAGCTGCAATTTTCTCCCCCTTTTACTGTATTTTTTATTTCACAGTCCATTACAGGGGTCACTGAGATCCCCATGAGCTGACCCACTCCATCTAAAATAAAACAGCTTATTATGACTTTTAAACATTCTACAAAAAAAAACTAAAAATTTAGATTTTTTTTTTGTGTGTGTGTGTATGTGTGTGTGTTTGTAAACTTTTTAAATGACAGGAAAAATTCACATTTTATTGGTTATTTCAAAGAGAATATGTAGCAAGGTAGTAAACGGGTATAGCTCTCGAAACATTTATGAGCCATGTCCATTAGAATCAAGTTTTCCCACCATTAATATAATTTATTTTATAGCTGACTATGTATTTGTATTCAGTACTGTGCAGTACATAACAAAAAAGAGTAGATTTTTTAAAAAGTGGGCCATGAAGCGAAATCTGAAGGATACAGTGAAGTATAATGTACCTTTAGAAGGCCAAGTAAGCAAAGACTGACCCTCACCCTGCATGAATAAATCACAACACAAAGCAGACCAAAGCCCTATTCGGACGGTAATTGTTTCTTGTGGTGTCATAAGGTATGTTCATCATTTACAGAGTCTAGTCTGTGATTTTATTGCCATCTGAATCCAGAATGTCAGTGTTTTTCTCCCACCACCCGCGTAAAAATTCCCGGCCGAATTACCTACTGTTTTTAGAAAAACACCATGGATGTGTGGTAATTTGAATTGAGTTTAATTGAGCATCTCTGAGTTTGCAAAAAGAGATAGCTTCAAAATTCACTGTTTATATCCTTTTTGACCACTGCGGAGCACCGTATTGTTGCGTTTCGCTGTAATTTGGATGCATTTTAAATAGGGGTGTTACGATACACCAATGCCACAGTTCGGTTCACATCATGGTTTTGGAGCCTTGGTTCGGTTCGGTTCTGTTTGCTGTGGGGGCAGGGTTCATGGCAGGGCACCAGCAATAACACTAAATTCACTTTTAACTTAATAATAACAACAACAACAATACTTTAACTCATTAACTTTATCTTTATAACTTGGCTTCATGTTTACTTTAGAGCAGTTAGCATACCTGAGTAAACTAAAATGAAATTAATTCCTCCACTGTAGACTAGTCAGAAATAAACTGGTTTATCTACTCATTGTAGATTTTACAACAATGTAAAATTGTGATAAATTGTCCAAGAGTGCACAAGGGTGGAAACGACCCAGGGCTCTTCTATGAGCTGCATACCGCCACTGATCCCGTCCTCTGGGCGATGAAGGTGGCCACACGCTCCCTCGGTCGGGCGATGTCCACAGCTGTGGTCCGGGAGAAACACATGGCCTTACCTGGTCCATATCCCAGGCTGGCCTCTTCGGTGGCATGGCTGAGAACTGCGCCCAACGGTTCTCGGCCGCCCCTGAGCAGACTGAGGCTGTAACACGTACTGCCCCGGCGGCTAGCTGCTGTACCCAGCCACCGGCTCAGTCGCCTCAGTCCGCTCGCTGCCGAGGGTGCCCTCCCTCCTCCCGCCCGGCCCCAGCAGCAGCCTTCACCCGGGCCGCACCGTGGAGGTGGTTGCAGGATGATGCCCAGTCCGCTCCCCAGCCTGGTTAAACGCCAGGCTGGAGGCGCACAACCCAGAGATGGGTCCTAGTTCTTTCCAGGGGATGGTAGTAGGGCCTCTCCTTCCCCCGGTGGAGGGCTGGGTGAAAATCCTTCTGCTGCTGGCCCACGGGCTGGCGGCACTTGGAAAGAACTGGTGTCCCCATCTCTGAGGTCCCACAGACCGGTGATGGCAGTGTGTGCCGCCCCCCGGGCCGCACCGCTCTCAACCCTCTCTGTCGCCAGTCTCCTCCCAGAGCAGACCCCAGTGGAACGTGTGTCCTTCCCTGGTCTCCTCTGTCAGGACGCAGCTGCTGACTGTGCCCCCACACCCACAACGCTACGCCTCCCACGTCCGGGGCAGTCACGCTGCCTCGCTGCCCCACCCGGGGTACGTCTGTGGTTCGAGTGACCCCGCTGGTCAGTTCCTGGAGCCTGGCTACAGCTTCAGGGACTGTCCGTTGGGTCACGAAGACCATCAGTCTCGGCTACGCAATTCAGTTTGCGCAGGCTCCTCCCCGCTTCCAGGGAGTCCACACTCCACGCTGGGGCCCAATAGAATAGCCTACTGGCGAGGGGTGTGATCGAGCCTGTCCCTCCAGCCAAAATGAAGTCCGGCTTCCTCAACCCTTACTTCATTGTACACTAGGAAACCGGTGGGTTACGGCCAATCCTGGACCTGCCCATCCTGAACCGATCCCTTCACAGGCTTCCGTACAGGATGTCGGTAGCGAACGTCTCCTCGGACGCGTTCGTCCGGTAGATTGGTTGCAGCGATCGACCTAATGGACGCTTACTTCCATGTCTCCTTCCTCGACGCGAACTGTTCCTACGGTTTGCTTTGAGGGGCGGACATTCAGTATGCAGTCTTCCCATTCGGGCCAGCTCTGTCCCCTCGTGACTCTACGTAGTCTATCGAGGCAGCCCTTGCGCCACTCAGGCAGCACAGGGTTCGCATCCTGAACTACTTCGATGACTGGCTCATACTGGGTCACTCTCGAGAGCAGGCGTGCGGACACAGAGTCCAAGTGCTCCGGCACTTAGCCCGTCTGGGCTTTCGGGTCAACTGGGAGAAGAGCGACTCTGCCCCATGCAGAGGATCTCTTTTCTCAGTATGGTTTCTGACTCGGTCGCCATGTGCGTGCTGCTTACCAGCGAGCGTGCGCAGTCACTGCTGACTTGCCTTCATTAATTCGAGAGCAAGAGTGTGGTCCCACTGAAGTTTTTCAGAGGCTCCTGGGGCATATGGCATCTGCAGCTGCGTTAACGCCGCTCATATTGCCTATGAGACGGCTTCAGCTTTGGCTTCGCGATCGAGTCCCGAGATGGGCATGGCATTCGGGCACGCTCCGGGTCCCAGTGACTCGGGCCTGCCTGCAGATCCTCACCCCGTAGGCGAACCTCATTTCTACGGGCCGGTGGCCCTTAGGACGAGATTCCAGGCATATTGTTGTGTCAACAGATGCCTCCTTCACGGGCTGGGATGCCATGTGCAATGGACCTGCTGCTGCGGGCTGCTGGATAGGACCCCTGCGCCTCCTGCATGTCAATTGCCTCGAGATGCTGGCACTACGGTTCGCCCTGCACCGCTTCCTAGCATTGCTGAAGGGTCAACATGGACTAGTCCGGTCAGACTACACGGTCAGTAGCGTATATCTGCCACCAGGCTGATCTATGCTCCCTCTGTATGTCTCAACTCGCCCGCCATCTCGTTCTATGGAGTCAGAAGCATCTGAGGTCCATATTCCGGGAGTTCTGAACCGTGCAGCCGACGAGCTCTCACGGTCTCAGCCACTTCCGGGAGAATGGAGACTCCATCCCCAGACGGTACAGCTGATTTGGGAACAGTTCGGCGACGCACAGATAGATCTGTTTGCCTTCTACGACTCTTTCCATTGCAGCCTGTTTTATTCCCTGACTGAGGGCATGCACGGCACGGATGCACTGGTGCACAGCTGGCCGCGGGGCCTGCGCAAATATGCGTTCCCCCCAGGGAGCCTTCTCGCACAGCTTTTGTGCAAGATCAGGGAGGACAAGGAGCAGGTCCTTCTGGTCGCCCCGTACTGGCATGGCCAGACCTGGTTCCCCGAACTCTTACTCCTTGCAACAGCCCCTCCCTGGCCTATTCCTCTGAGACAGGACCTTCCTCACTCAGAGATGGGGCACCCTTTGGCACCCGCGTCCCGATCTTGGAGCCTCCACGTAAAAGAGGCTCCTGGATGGGACGCGGCAGGTCTGAGTACCCTACCACCTACGGTGGTGGCTACCATCACTTCTGCTAGGGCAGAGCCACACGGCATCCCTATGCGTTGAAGTGGAACCTCTTCGTCACCTGGTGTTCTTCTCGCCAAGAAGACCCCTGGAAATGCCCGATCAGGTCTGTGCTCTCGTTCCTCCAAGAAGGGTTGGAGTGAAGGCTGTCTCCCGCCACCCTTAAAGTATATGTGGCCGCAATATCTGCCCACCACGACCTCTTGGAGAACAAAAAGGTAAGTCAGCACGACCTGGTCATCAGGTTCCTGAGGGGAGCCAGGAGACTAAATCCTCCTCGCTCTCCCCTCGTGCCCTCTTGGGACCTCTCAGTAGTCTTAGATGCTCTGCAGAGGCCTCCCTTTGAGCCTTTGCAGTCAGTCGATCTTAAATTCCTGTCAATGAAGACAGCGATCCTGACTGCATTGGCCTCCATCAAGAGGGTACCGGACCTGCAGGCATGTTCCTGAGACCCCAGCCTGGATATGTGCCCAAGGTTCCCACGACTCCGTTCAGAGAGCCCGGTGGTGAACCTGCAAGCGCTGCCCATGGAGGGGGAGCATAGTATAATGGCTGACAGGACATGAAAGTTTGTTTTTCTAAGGTGAGAGAGACTTTTTGGTTCGTAAAACAAGCTACGAAAATGATGCCAACATATAGCCTTACAACATCGTCTGACCGCATTCGGTTCAATTCGATATCACGATGCATCTCAATGCATTGACGATGCACTGCATCCTCATGTAGGCTATACAATTTTGTTATATGAACTGAACCTTTAATTTTACCTGGTCAAAGAAAACACGCTTCTTGAATGTATCAAACAAAACTCAAGTCTGGGCACAGAAGACATAAGACAACAGGAGCATTTTGAACAAATACACAAAATACTAAAAGCCACTTTAGGAGGTGGTCTGGGCCGCATTACAGTCAAAACTAAAGTCTAAATGCATCTGGTTGTTGAAACCACATATGTAAATTTTACTCCTTGCAACAATGCTAAAACAAATTAACGTATGAGAGTGTGTTATGGGCTATATAACTCTACTGAAGCACGCATCACCGCAGACGAGCAGCTCTTCATCAAGCCAGTGCACAAACTACCGAGAGTAAAGTCGTAGGTGCTCAACATACAATCATATTCATTAAAAGTAAAGAAAATGCATGATCTTACCAGTGCTGTCGCCGCGCTCTCTCCTATTGCGGTCTTTGATTTTGAAATTAGCTGGTGATCAATAAAATGCAGCTCATATCTCTTGTTTTCAGTGACGTGAACTCCAATAAATCTGCATATAGTGCGGGTATTGAAGATCGGATTTATATCTGTTTTGCGGAGATACTGTACATTTGTTTGCCCAAGTATAAATGAAATCGTTTTGATAAATCAGATAGCTTTGATTTACACACAGCGCGTGTGTTCTCCAGGTTGTGCTTACCAGGTTGTTCATAAAAGCCAAAATGTTTCCAGATGTCGGCTTTTAAAGCAACACTGATGTCAGACTGATGTCAGAAAATAATCAGTACGTTATAATCGGTTATGTTCAATTACTGAACCGATACCGAATCATCCTCGTCTGCATCGCAATGCATCGTAGAAACGATTAATTTCAACCCCCCTAGTCTAAAAAGGCCTCAAGTGTTAAGTGTTTCATGACTAATGCAGAAACACATACTTGATAAGTCAGATAGATTAGTGACAATGGATGCAGTCCTGCAATGTAAAATAAAACTAGCAGCCTTTTGTGAACTCTGCCAAGCACTGGCTGGTTAGCATAGTGTCTAGTAAGTGTAAGATTGCACTTGTAACGTCTTAGGGTCACATATATTATTAAATTAAATTTAGCTCATAGGGAATAATGGGTATTAATATTTAGGGATCTATGATTAATCATAACGGTTTATAATTGAATCACAAATCTCCAAAATCACCCACAAGGGGAATACCTAACAGGTATTTATGCCATATATATATATATGGTTGACAACAATTTATTGTAATCAACTCTGGATATATATCTATATTAAATAATCATAGAATAGCCTCTACGGAAGTGATTAGAATTCCTCTACTCCGTTCGGTTTAACGAACGAGCAGTACAATACTTCTCAACTTGGTCTTCAACCCATTTTCGAGAAGCTTATCCCTCTGGCCACAAAGGATAAACCTTCCGAGTTATGGTATTAATTAAAGCATTCAATGATACTTATAAGAGCTCGTAGCTTAGATCTGACATTAAAGGGACTCATGTTTTGTGAGCAACAACAATGACAATTAAAACGTGGATACAATGGTTTTAATAGTGATAGCTACTACGATTACATACGACTACATAAAGGATACATGTATATACAAAATAGGGAAAGTAATGAAAGAGAAGAAATGGAATAGAAATAGAGGGAAGAGAGAGGAGGAGAACAGGAAGGTGAGAAGGGAATGGTCCAGTCGGACATCTCCCAACCAAAACCGCGAGAGCCAGCAACGAACAATTATCACCATAATAGGGGTACAATCTTAAACGCATCTAAATTTCGATAGAATTGATACTTGCATGGTTTCTTTGTGTTGTGTAAAGGATGCGTGCGTTGCGTTTCTCAGAGTGTTCATGCGCTGAAGCTCTCCCTCCGTTCGGTCCTTCCGGGGTCGGTCCGCGGGAGATTTAACGGCGTGTAGGAGCGGTTGTCTTGGAAGGGAAGGCATCTCGTTCGCGCTAAGAAGATTCGTGCAGTGATGTGCGCGCTCGGATGGAGCGCGCCGGTGTTGCGTCATCTTCAAAGGGGCGATCAGCTTGGCCAGGCGGGCTCGGGCCGAAGCCCCGCGAGCCGCGCTGGCGTGATGGAAGGGAAGTTTTGTCTCGTCCGAGTCCTTGCAAGTTTTTACTGAGCACCGAGGTGCTTGAGTAACTGTACTTTAAAGTCCACTAACCTCCGCCCACCTCCACTGAGAGGACCAATCCTTGATGTGAATTTGAGGCGGGAAAGTTCCTTTGTTTGGACTTTTATTACTCACTGGAATGTTCTTGCTGGCAACCTCAACGAGTGAGGGTTTGCTCCAAAATGGGTAAGCATAATAACGGTACACGTCATAATTATACTTTTTACATAATTGGCTAAGACAGAGAAAGAGGAACTGATCGACACCAAACATGCTGGTTTAAATGCGAAAATGACAGTGTATCTCTTTTACAGAGCCATTTTGAGCATTTAAGATCAACATCACACACATACAAATATATACTTTGTGGTCAACATACATATAACCCAAGGGTCATCACATATATTTCTGGGATGGTTAAATTAAAGGCTAATATGAAGAGGAATACTTGTGTGTGTGTGTGTGTGTGTGTGTGTGTGTGTCTGTGTGTGTGGGTTGAGGTCATTGAAGGTGTGCTAGGGGTCCGGGGGGGGGTGTGTGTGTGATAGGAATCTATTTGAAGCTCCTCACCAGGCGATAACGGCACGGCCTGCGTTGTCTCTGCTGGTCGTAAGGGTGATAGTGCGGCCATTTGGCCAGCCTCAAATGGCACCACTACACTCATTTATATGCTAATACTAATTCATAGGCAGAGCTGGGTAAAAGCTCTGCATCTCTGGTGTTTCTCGAACGACCCACCACTTTGATCTCACGTCAAGAGCGACTCCAGACGCTACAGTCCCCCTTTGTCATGTGACGACGTCCGGTTGACCTCGTCGGATGACAGTTGTCGTTTTGATCGGATGGTAGTCGAGTGGGATCATGATGGTCGGATGGCAGGTGGATCATGGCGGTCGAGTGGCAGGTGGTTCATGGTGGTCGAGTGGCAGGTGGTTTCTACTTGTTCTCAGCCTTTGGTTCCTCAGGCTGAGAGTCCATCTCGATGAGATTTGGCATTGTCTCTGTCTTGGTACCTCTCTTCCGTGGGTTTCGTTTGGAATCCTAGGGGGAAAGAGGCCGTGTTCTTGGTCACGGACTCTCGCCTCTCGTGGACCCGCTTGACTAGGGTGAAAGCCAGGCCCAGTGTCAGGGTGTGGCCTAAAGCTGTAGCGAGATACAGCGCTGTGTAGGCTGTGGTCTGTGCCTGGCCAACAGGGGAGTTGGTCAGGATGAGCAGCCGGGACAGTTCTTGGAGGGCCGCGTCGATGGGAGTGATGTCAATTGGCTAGGACCCCCCTTTCTCAATCTTTAGTTCCAGTTCTGGATCTAGAGTGAAGGTGTGAATTTTGAAGAAGGATGGGGTTTCCAGCTCTGACCAGTACTCTTCACTTGGGCGGAGGTACAATGCCAGATCATCGAGGTGGAGGATGGCACCCTTTGGTACTTGAATCCACATACTCTGGTTGTTTGTGTCCCCTGGAGTGATGGTCTCTCCACAGCAGATAAGGCAAGCAGTAGCCACGTTCAGGTCTCTGAGCCGGTACGGCAGGTGTCAAGGCAGCAGGTGCCCTGATGGTGTGTCACCTGTCATCCTGAAGTCTGTTCGTGTGGCCCAGGTTTCTGCTTGTGGTCTCAGGAAGTGGTTAGCGGTCTGTGTGAGCTTGCCTGAGCTGTGTGGGCAAGGAGTTTGAAGCTTGTCCTTTGCAGTAATCATCTGGTGAGTCCTGTTCAGGGGCTATTTTGTTGGTGTCAGCAGCTCCTGAGATGGTCGTGTCCAGCTGTCCTTGTGCGGCCTCCGCTTGACACCTGTGTGTAGGGTTTGGCGGAGGACGTTGTCGTCGAAGGCTGTGGGACATCCTGTGATGTTGGTTGGATGTGCTGTCTTCCGTGGCTTCGCCCAGCAGCTTGTCTGGTACTTGGTGTTGCCATAGTGACAGTTCTGCATGGGTCCTGTGCTTGGTCTGTCCAGCTGCTCTCATGGTTCAACAGCTGTCTGAGCCATTTCAAGTCTTTGTTTCTGGTTTGAGCCTCAGTCTCCAGATGTTTGCTGAGGCTCTGAGCATGTGTTTGCTCCTTCTGGTCTCTTTGACCTGCTGCGCAAGGTCGTTTTACCCGCTGTTTATCAGTTCAGTGGTTTAACCCACTAGACCACCCTCTCCGCCTGAGTTTCGATGACCCGGATGTGAGGCATGGCCTCGGCGGGGTGTTGGGTGCCGCTTCTCCTGGGCTGCAAACTGCAGGTTCCTTCAGTGTTGCACTGGAGGAGTGGTTCGCTAAGGCAGAGGTAGTGACTGTCTTGGTCAAAGTACACATGCACAGGCTTGGGGCCAGGTACAGCTGTGTGTTGCTGTTGTGGTAGGCCACCACATCTGGGGTGTGCATCTTGATCTGGGTATTACCTCGCCAACGCCCAACTTTGACAATGACCTTGAGTCTGTAGGTGTTGTTTGCCGATGTACTGGTGAGCGGTTTAGGATCTGATAAAGCTAGAGTCTCTTGTTTGATACAGCAGGTGCGGCGGCAGGGTCACCTGCCACCCAGTCACAAGTTCAAAGGTAGACGCACGAGTTGATTCATGCGGGGTGGCTCTGATGTCCATGAGCATCAACAGAAGTTTCACATCCCAGTCTTTCTGGTTGGCAGTCACATACTTTCTCAGCATGCTGACCCTAGTTCGATTGGTTCGTTCGACTTGGTGTTGTTGGGTGCTGGAAGACATTCCACTCACTTGTAGAATTGGCATACCACTGTGAGGAAGTCCTTGTTGTCCCTCGTCGATCTGGGTAGGGCTCCTGTCCAGTTTGTTTGGAGGTTTGACCACGGGACTGTGACTCCTCTGCGTTGCAGTGGCTCTGGGGTTTGGGTTTGCCGGATAGAATTGTCAGCAAACCAGACACTTCTCTGACGTACTCTGACACGACTTTGCTGCATGCCAGGCCAATATGCCACTTGCTTCGGTGTCTTGTGGCTCTGGTACCGTGGTGTCCAGCACATGGTGCGTTGTGGACAAATGTTTAGCGTTCCCCCCTTTTGACACTGTGGCATCACAAGCTCTAGCGCTGTGAGGGCATCAGCGGCATACCACAGAATGTTGACTTTCGCACGCAGCATGTGTTTGCCGTCATGCGGTTGTTTGAGGCTTTTGGTAGCCGTGAAGTCAGACGTCGTGACAGGGTGGTTGGAGGGGTCTGAGAGGTGGTTACTCATAGCTCGTATGGCGGCGTCAGCTGTGTCCTTGATGGAAATTGTGGAGCCAGCGTAAGCGGCTGTAATTTTGGAATCGTCACAGGAATAGTTTGTTTGCTGCGGGTTATCGCAGCCCCATCAAGGGTGGTTGCATGGGTGTGAGGTGACCATAGATTGTTGTGAAGTGTGCCCGTCTTGGTCAGGGAATCAGTTTGGTCATTGAAGTCCTTGTCAAGGCCTGGTTGCCTTGAATGTCCTTTCACCTGTTTCCGGTGGACAGTCATGCTGTATGTGCTTGTGATGTCATCGCACGCTTGGAACAGGTGTTGGCCTTTGACTGCTTTCTTGAGGCCATTTTGTGTCCAACCTGGAAGGTGGCATGTGAAACGGTGTCTGACATAGTTGGAGTGCAAATACATAGTTCTCTGTTGTTGTGGGCCGATGCTGTTTGTCGGGTTATTAGAATGGCTGCCACCTCAGTATATTGTGATGACTGAGGGCCCCACTTGAAGTGCAGTGGAGGGCAAGGCTGGTTTCGGCCATAGTACGCCCGCACCTGTTTTTAGGATGCCCTCTTGGTTTCAAGAGCATCCACCGACGTAGGTGGTGGGCAGTCCTTGACATGCATTCTTTTCGAAGTACCTGGGACAGGTCTGTTGTTGAGGTTCCTCTGTGTCCAGCGTCACCGCTGGTGTGTCATCAGGACATTTTTGGCAGGCAGCTGAGTCATTTCCCAGTGCAGACCTGTGAGTCTGGGCATAACGTGCCTCAACATTGCAGCCCTGAAGGGTCATCAACTATGTGAATTGGTAACGCCGCCATCTCGGATGCGTTGGCTGTTGAAGACGTTACAGGCTGTTGGAATGTCTCTGTAATAACCTTTTGTGCTCCGATGTAGTCGGAGAATCGCAGGAAGGCCCATATGGTGTAAGGTAGAGTCTTTTCATAGTCAGAGTCTCTGCTCTCTGGTGTAAGAAATGTCTTGCTTGCCTGTACACCTGTTCTTTTGTCTTGGTCATGTTTTGGTATGGACCAGCACTAAAGCAGTGTTTGGGGAATCCAACTTTCAAGTGGAACCCCTGTTGTGTGTCAGGGTGAGCGAGACATGGAGCTATGCACAGATGTCGTTTCAGTTCATTCATGGAATTTGCTTGAGCTTTTGTCCAGATGAATGGGCAGTCCTTCTTCAGAAGGGCGTTGTGCTCTTCATGAGAACATCTTCGCAGACGGGGTAGCCCCTCATTCTGGTGTCTGGGCATGCTTGTTCTGGAAGATGTTGAACTCGGCTGGTGAGTTGGCATAGCCGAGTGTGCACCTTGTGAAAGAATGCTGTCGGTTGTAGACTAGGATGTAGACTACGTGGGATGACAGTTCAGTGAGTGGTGTGGCCTCCAGACTGAGTCCAAGTTCCTCACACTCAGGTGAAGTTTGGAAGAAACCCCACGTGCGGGTCAGTGTGTGACCACATCACATGTTGAGCCGAACAGCGACCCCTTTGGTGTAAGCTGGTACTGCAGTATACTGTTCGTTGATTAAAGTACCGACTCCTGGCAAGGTCTGGCCTGACAGGAGGTTTCCGGGTTTGGCAGGAACCACAGGGGGCTGTGATGTCAGTGGGGCTCACACTACCTCATTGGTAAAGTCCACATGAGCCTTGAGGCGAATCAAGGGGTCTGCTTCTATGTAGACGTTATGCAGTGGATCTGGAAGGACCAGGAAGTAGTGTGTAGGGCACCGATCGTTCCATTTCAAGTTCAAAGCGCAGGTGCCCTTGGCAGTTACAATGGTTGTTAGGCAGGAGTCCAATGGGCCGCGGGTACGCTTGCTTGCAGATGGAAGGTTGGATGTTACTTCCATGATGGCTTTGACCAGTGCTAGACTGATGGCTGAGTTGTCTGTAGTTGTCACATCATTCAGCTGGAGGTCGGTCATGACCTCGGGGCAGTGAAAGTCAGAGTCTATGGTGAGTTGAAAAGTGCAGAGTAGCGAACTTGAACTTTGCTCTGGTGCTGGGACAGTGTTCTCGCGGCTGGTTGCAAGGTTTCTCGTGACCTCTTTGACCTGACCGTCTGGCTCAGGTGTCTGGGTGGCTGGAGAGGCAGAGGTTCTCGCACTTGAGCCCAAATCTTTAGCTGTTTGAAGTCTAGTAGGGCTCAGAACGATCTAGCAGATCTTTGCCGACGAGAAAGGGGTACGTGTCCATTGGTTGGACGTACACTGGGTGTACCAGACTCATTAGGCCCATCGTTAGCTGGATGGGAGCTATCTGTTCAAGTTGGGTCTCATTTTGGCTGTATGACTGCACATTTATCTCACTATTTTGGGATTTCAGAGTTCGATTGTTCAGGAAGTGCAGCCGTCAGCTGAGGGGGTTGGGCGACGCTGTCACTTGGTGATGAAGTCTCTGGTTCTGTGGACTGTGGTTGGTGCACAGTGCTTGGGTTTGTTTGGGGCATGCTGTGAGTCGTTCCGCCGCTGGCTGTATGGGCTAGGTGGACTGGCCGATGAGGATCGTCTGGCTGTCGGCTGGCATCCCACGTGGTTCCCCCTTTGGGTAGTTAGACAGACGTGGCTTGCCCCAGATTCTTTCAGCATGCTCGGACAGGTGCTTAGGACGGGCACCATGCCGGTTGCGCTCCTCTCTGCTGGCTTGTAACGGTCTTGACGGTTACACAGTCTGTCACTATGTTGTTGCATGGCTCTCCTTGGAGCCAGCTCTGAACAGTGATCAGAGACAGGGCAAATCATTGGGTTACTCACAGTCTTTTCAGAAGCAGTCTTTTTTTGGTCGGCAGTCCCGTAGCTGTTGGTCGTCCAACTTTGCAGTCTCCGGTTGCCGGTCGAGGAAATGCCACGCCTCACGGCTGGCCGTACCTCGGAGTAGACCTAATTGGTTCCATGTGGTCACGTTAGCCACAGGTTGTAGGTGAAAGTTCATGTCCTGCAGGTAGGTGTGCGTGTTGTGGCTTCCTGCAGGGTTTGGGGTGAAAGGTAGGATGTCTCTGGCCAGCTTGTAGAGTTCTTGGGAAGCCATGGTGTGCCGTGCACGATTCTCTGGATTGGCTCCCACCCCCTTTGCTGCTGGTGGGGGCTCTTGGCTGCTGGCTGGTGACAACTCGAGCAGTGGGCTTTCGCCCCCCTTTTGAGCTTGGAACTCTTGGCTGGGGGTTTCTTGGCCCACTTGTCAGGGGAAACTGTGTGGTGTGTGTTTCCCCTTGCTGTTCACTATGCAATGTACGTGCATACTTCAGTTCTTTGTTTTGAACAGTTTCAAGTTCTTTGTTTCGAATAGTCTTTGGTTGAACCAAATCTTGGACCTTGGCATGGGCCGTTTGCAAGTGGGTTTCACAAGCTGTGGCCGTGCTGTGTCTTTCCTTCTCTCAGTTCAATTTCAGCTCTTGTAAGGAGAGCTTCACCTCGTTGGAGTTCTTTCAATTCCTCTTCGGATTCTTTCTCCAACTGCTCTTTGCGCGTTGTCTCTACACGAAGTTCTGCCAGGGCATTTTGGAGTCTCTCAACTTTCTCCCGGAGCTGTAGGTCCGTTTCGTCCTCCCTTCCGCGTCGATCCTGGGTCTCAAGGAGTAGCTGATCTAGCCGACTCTGCGCGTGGTCCTGGTTCCTCCGGGCCTCCTCCGCTAGGAGCTTCAACGCTGCCGTTCTTGGCTCGGGGGCTGCAGGTCACCGTGGCTTTAGGCAGGAACGCAGTCGTCCTGGCGCTCGATCAGGTCTCGTGATCCCAGTGGCGGTGGGGCTGGATGAACGGGACACGCTGGCTTACTGTGGGCAAGAGAGAGACAACACAAAAGAGGCCAATGCAAGTCCGTGTAGGGTTTTAGCGCTATAGCGATTGCGACTTATTCACTTTGTGTGCGCAATTTTAACTAACTGATGCAGACAGTTAGTGGAATCTAGGCCGGGCACCTATTGTCTTGGCCGTGAGTTGCCAGGTGGGGCCGATTTATGTGGGTGAGCATCAGATTTAACTAACAATTTTGACAGTACGTTCGCCTAGTGGGTCATTTACTGACACTGGCTGTTGGATGTCAATCTATTATTCAGTTTTCCTTGATGGCTCTCATAGGTTCTGTCTTTAGGTGAGCTGGAAGAAACTAAACACCAGAACAGTAGAGTAGGAAAGAGTGAAATAACCAAAAATACTAGAGAGAAGGCATGAAATGAAACAAAAATGAGAACATTAGAAGAGATAGATAGGGAAAGGCTCTAAGCTTAATACCAATGCTAGGGTTTATGACAGGGCCGACGAGGGAGGGGGCGCTGTTGAGCTATAAAGCCTAGGAGAAAGGTATGGCTTGAGCAGGGAGGACGGTGTGGCCAAACACTTAAATGACCAAGAATACGTATATTCTAGGGTTTGCAATAAGTGAATGGGCTTACTCTACTTACTGTGCCTGGGGTGAATCGGGGTTGTTTCAAGTGAGAGCCAATGGTGAGGTCAATCTCACCGGCGGTCCCTGGACACTCGACCGCGGTGTTCCCAGATCCTCGTCCCTTGGTACCACGGTGCGCCCACTCAAACAGCGTGTGACTTTTAGCATGACAGGGCAGCACTCAGGTAAGTTTGGTCAACGGCCAGACTGAAGGGTTGAAATTGGGTCTCCTCTGAAATCCCTTTGGAGTCCAAACGGAGAATCAGAGTAATTAACCAAAATGCCCTCATTCTCCACCAAAATCTGTAACGTCTTAGGGTCACATATATTATTAAATTAAATTTAGCTCATAGGGAATAATGGGTATTAATATTTAGGGATCTATGATTAATCATAACGGTTTATAATTGAATCACAAATCTCCAAAATCACCCACAAGGGGAATACCTAACAGGTATTTATGCCATATATATATATATGGTTGACAACAATTTATTGTAATCAACTCTGGATATATATCTATATTAAATAATCATAGAATAGCCTCTACGGAAGTGATTAGAATTCCTCTACTCCGTTCGGTTTAACGAACGAGCAGTACAATACTTCTCAACTTGGTCTTCAACCCATTTTCGAGAAGCTTATCCCTCTGGCCACAAAGGATAAACCTTCCGAGTTATGGTATTAATTAAAGCATTCAATGATACTTATAAGAGCTCGTAGCTTAGATCTGACATTAAAGGGACTCATGTTTTGTGAGCAACAACAATGACAATTAAAACGTGGATACAATGGTTTTAATAGTGATAGCTACTACGATTACATACGACTACATAAAGGATACATGTATATACAAAATAGGGAAAGTAATGAAAGAGAAGAAATGGAATAGAAATAGAGGGAAGAGAGAGGAGGAGAACAGGAAGGTGAGAAGGGAATGGTCCAGTCGGACATCTCCCAACCAAAACCGCGAGAGCCAGCAACGAACAATTATCACCATAATAGGGGTACAATCTTAAACGCATCTAAATTTCGATAGAATTGATACTTGCATGGTTTCTTTGTGTTGTGTAAAGGATGCGTGCGTTGCGTTTCTCAGAGTGTTCATGCGCTGAAGCTCTCCCTCCGTTCGGTCCTTCCGGGGTCGGTCCGCGGGAGATTTAACGGCGTGTAGGAGCGGTTGTCTTGGAAGGGAAGGCATCTCGTTCGCGCTAAGAAGATTCGTGCAGTGATGTGCGCGCTCGGATGGAGCGCGCCGGTGTTGCGTCATCTTCAAAGGGGCGATCAGCTTGGCCAGGCGGGCTCGGGCCGAAGCCCCGCGAGCCGCGCTGGCGTGATGGAAGGGAAGTTTTGTCTCGTCCGAGTCCTTGCAAGTTTTTACTGAGCACCGAGGTGCTTGAGTAACTGTACTTTAAAGTCCACTAACCTCCGCCCACCTCCACTGAGAGGACCAATCCTTGATGTGAATTTGAGGCGGGAAAGTTCCTTTGTTTGGACTTTTATTACTCACTGGAATGTTCTTGCTGGCAACCTCAACGAGTGAGGGTTTGCTCCAAAATGGGTAAGCATAATAACGGTACACGTCATAATTATACTTTTTACATAATTGGCTAAGACAGAGAAAGAGGAACTGATCGACACCAAACATGCTGGTTTAAATGCGAAAATGACAGTGTATCTCTTTTACAGAGCCATTTTGAGCATTTAAGATCAACATCACACACATACAAATATATACTTTGTGGTCAACATACATATAACCCAAGGGTCATCACATATATTTCTGGGATGGTTAAATTAAAGGCTAATATGAAGAGGAATACTTGTGTGTGTGTGTGTGTGTGTGTGTGTGTGTGTCTGTGTGTGTGGGTTGAGGTCATTGAAGGTGTGCTAGGGGTCCGGGGGGGGGTGTGTGTGTGATAGGAATCTATTTGAAGCTCCTCACCAGGCGATAACGGCACGGCCTGCGTTGTCTCTGCTGGTCGTAAGGGTGATAGTGCGGCCATTTGGCCAGCCTCAAATGGCACCACTACACTCATTTATATGCTAATACTAATTCATAGGCAGAGCTGGGTAAAAGCTCTGCATCTCTGGTGTTTCTCGAACGACCCACCACTTTGATCTCACGTCAAGAGCGACTCCAGACGCTACACACTAGTAGAGCCACTACTATTATATGTTACATACCCCAGGCCACAGCAAATCATTTTGAGATGCATCAAAATCCTGAGGAATCATTCCGAATTATCTGAAGACCTAGGTCCAGATTTACTAACAACTTGTGCCAGCACAAACCCTCTTTTGCCGTTAAAAAGCTACTGTCAGGATTGAATAAAGAGTCAAGACCCGCAGGGATAAATTAGAGCCCCACCAAAATATTCATGCAAACATAGACCATAATAAATTGTAAATGTATTCAGAATTCTGCAACAAATATTTTTCGGATTTTCTAGAGTTTTTAAGTTGTGAAGGGAGCAGGATATATTAATATGAAGCGCATGGATTCGACAGGCATGATACTATTTGGGGCAGCCGGTCTCTGAGCCCTCCCTAGCTCTACAGCGCCCCACAAATTTCCAATGTAAATCTGTGGTGAAAAACGGAACTGGAGCGTGCTCTCATAGAGAGCCATTGGAGCAGATTCATTTTTGTATTATTATTGGGGAAGATTTCTGGCTTTCACGTGACCTCACGTAAACCTTGCTCTAGTTTTGATGTTTGATCTGAGAATAGACATGACTTTCCTCACTGGAATTCCTACACAACTTGCAATATTCTAGAACAACATCTGAAGCAATAAATACTACATTAAGGCAATTCTAAGATGGTATTCTATGCATTAGTCGTGTGTACTAAGCCTGTCAATCATCATTAGAGCACCACATGCCACCCTCAGGCTGAATAATGCAAGGACATTATATTCTGCCCAAAGTGAGTTTATGCTCAGCGATTAGAATATAAAGCTTACAAAATGTTAATCATAAACTAGCGCTAAATCCCAGAATCTGCCCTACCTTAATTTACGACCAGGAGCCGCTCCCATCTGTGCTTTTATGGAATTGCACTCTCATGCTAATTTGTCCTGTTTAGTAAATCTGACCCCTAAAAACTTTCGTCAGAGATAATTTAACTTGTTTTGGGGAAGAAAGAAAAAAAGACTTGTCAGTGATTTGAGGTTTTAAATAAATCACATTTAATGATTTTATAATACACTTTTTGCTGGAGTGACAAATAAGTCAAGCAAACAACTCGCTCCCTGCTGTGAAAGTGGGTCTTTTTCTGTCTTATTTTTGAAGTGTCAGACGAGCTGAAACGAGTGCGAGTTGCTGACCTGATTTTATCAACTGTTAACATACTTATTTAAACTTTTTACATCAATGTGCCAAAAGATTTTGTGAGTGAACTTTCGAATAAATATTGTATAAGGTAAATAAGCACAAATAATGCTGAATGTTAAAATAGTTAATTCCTCTGTTGTATGTATTTGTTCATGTAGGAGATGTAAATATATGAAATATATTCTTGATGTGTCATTTTTGTTATGACATGAAATTGAAACAATCAGCGAGAACCCACATAATAATGTACAATATTCTATAACCAAACCTCCAGTGACAGTTGTCACAGTCCTGTTTAGTTTCAGTTTGTTTGTCGGTCACATGTTCCTTTGTTCTGTTTCCTGCCACTCGTCTGTCTCCCTGGTTACCATCATCATTAGTTAATTTGTGTCAGCTGTGATCTGTTAATTATCCTCTTCTGTGTTTGCTATTTAAGTTCCTCCTGTTCACTCTGTCTTTGTCCCATCTCAGTTATGCCCATCTTGCCTTTATTTGAGAGTAAACCACATTTGGAATTGTATCTGCCTGTCTTCGTCTTCCTGCCTGCACACACCTGTGACAACTGTAGAGGAAAGCTGTTTTTACATAAAAGGTTTTATTGGAATTTTCAGATTTAGTTAGAATTAGAAAATTTGACAGTTTGAGGCCAATCTAAAGGCTATGGAATTATATTGATATAGTCTGAAAGTATACCACAAAAAAATCCTTTTGAATATTGTCTGGAATATCAAGATTTGATAAGATTTACTAACGAGGTATTGGCATGAAGTGCATCACTGTTACATTAACTCATCCATGCCTCCTGTGTCAGATCTGGGGATGGAACCTATTTTTACTTTATTTCTTTTACTCTAAATATGGTATGATGAAATGATGGGAAATAAGACAGTTCTTTCAATATTGCTGTATGAAAATTAATGATAAGCTTTTGATTCCAGCTGTTAATGTGAGTCTTACCTGCAGTCTGCATTCTGCTGTAAAGCTCTGCAATTTCAGACACATTCAGTCCAAATTATTCAGGTTATAAGATTGGATACAATAAGATACAAATGTTTCTCTATTGCCTACTTTTTGGTATGATGTTAAATGTTTGCAGGTATGTTTTTATGTATATGGCTTTTTAATCTATCCAAATTAAAACGAGGGGAGACCTGGTTATAACATGAGCTGTGACACCACCAATCTGGGATAAGCTAGGAGTCCTATGATCATTTCATTCTTTACCCAACTTCTTCCCAGATATCATTTGAATGGTTGTAAATGTCTGTAGACCTCTGAGAAAGGATTTTATCAAGGCACAGATGGGGGAAGGGTACAGAAACATTTCTGCAACATTGAAGGTCCCAAAGAGCTTGGTGGCCTCCATCATCCGTAAATGAAAGAAGTTTGGAACCACTAGGACTCTTCCCAGAGCTGGACGCCCAGCCAAACTGAGTGATCCGGGGAGAAGGGAGTTGACCAAGAACCCGATAGTCTCTCTGACAGAGCTCCAGCATTTCTCTGTGGAGAAAGGAGAACCTTCCAGAAGAACATCCATCTCTGCAGCAATCCACCAATCAGGCCTGTATGGTAGAGTGGCCAGACGGAAGCCACTCCTCAGTAAAAGGCCGCCTGGAGTTTGCCAAAAGGCACCTGAAGGACTCTCAGACCACAAGAAACAAAATTCTCTGGTCTGATGAAACAAAGATTGAACTCTTTGGCCTGAATGGCAAGCATCATGTCTGGAGAAACCAGGCACCGCTCATCGCCTGGCCAATATCATCCTTACAGTGAAGCATGGTGGTGGCAGAATCATGTTGTGGGGATGTTTTTCAGAGGCAGGAACTAGGAGACTTGTCAGGATCGAGGGAAAGATGAATGCAGCAATGTACAAAGACATCCTTGATGAAAACCTGCTCCAAATCGCTCTGGATCTCAGACTTGGGTTCCTCTTCCAAAAGGACAATGACCCTAAGCACACAGCCAAGATAACAAAGGAGTGACTACGGGACAACTCTGTGAATGTCCTTGAGTGGCCCAGCCAAAGCCCAGACTTGAACCCGATTGACCATCTCTGGAGAGATCCGAAAAGTGCTGTGCACTAATGCTCCCCATCCAACCTGATGAAGCTTGAGAGGTCCTGCAAAGAAGAATGGGATAAACTGCCCAAAAATAGGTGTGCCATGCTTGTAGTATCATACTCCAAAAGACTTGAGGCTGTAATTCGTGCCATCAATTCAACAAAGCATTGAGCAAAGGCTGTGAATACTTAAGTACATGTGTTTTTTTTTTTGTTCCTTTTTTTATTTGTAATAAATATGCAAATATTTCAAACAAACTTCTTTCACGTTGTCATGATGGGATATTGTTTGTAGAATTGAGGAAAGAAATAATGAATTTAATCAATTTTGGAATATGGCTGTAACATAACAAAATGTGGAAAAAGTGAAGCGCTGTGAATACTTTCCAGATGCACTGTATGCACAAACTCCTGAGTCAAACAGTAAGTGAATTTGAGCTGTGGTCAGTCACAGAAAGAAACAGGCATTATTTTGGCTTGTTCTTTTGAATTGTTTCAATAAACCAGGTTTGTTTTGTTTTTTTGTTTGTTTGTTTTTTTGTTTTGTTTTTAGTTGTGACAACTTACCCCAGTATGTGTTAAAGAATTAGTAGTGGGGTAGATTGTAACAAAAGTACATGTAATTGACATCGACTCATAAGGGCTGTGATATTCTTGCAGAGGTTTGAATTTGTGCCTATTGTAATGTGGGTACTTTGTATAAAAGTTTGAGCACTCTAGCTCAAAAATTCAGTGAGTTGATGATGCTGAAGGAAAAAGTGCTACAACCACACCAGGTCTCCCCTCTATAAAGAGAGTGCCATAACTTTTGGAAAAATTAGGAAATCAAATGTAAATATTTTAAGACTTGTTTTTATTGTAATGTATTCAAGTTGATTCAGTCAAATAATGTTTGACTGGAATATTTAAGATGTTATCAAACAAAGCATAGTTTTAGGTTATCTTATAAAACACATTTTTAACAGCATGGAGTGTCAATTTTTGCTATATAATTAACCGAAATAAGCACTGAGGGTCCCACTTTATATTAGGTGGCCTTAACTACTTTGTACTTATATAAAACAATAAGTAGCTACAATGTACAAACAGATTTCTCAAACCTCCCCTTCATCGTCCATTGGCCAGCAATACAGAAAGCACTGACCCATACTCATGCTATTGGTTGAGACATTTTGAAAGCTGAGTCCTCATTTGTCTAGCCTGGATGCCAGCCGAACTTAGCCCCACCCACAACATTTTAACTCGGGCAGTTCGGTCTGGACTTGATCCGTAGAGAAGTAATTATGCCCAAACAGAAACTGTTCGGACCAATGAAATTGTCAGGGCGGGCTTTAGACGATGATGGACAGATGATAAACAGTGACGTAATCATCCACGTCATCAAAGGCGCTTGGGTTGAATTTGTTCTAATCCTAAACGGAGAACTTGTTCGTATATGCATTCACCTTTACTATTTCTCTCAGAAATGATGATCGTGTTGGTAAGTACTCTGTGTATCCTTAAATTCTTTTTTTACAACACTGGCAAAGATCGTTTACACTCATCTTTTTCTTCTAACCTTAGGCTACTTATTCTGGGCATGCGTGCAGACAGGGTTGCCAAGTTTTTACAACAAAACCCGCCCAATCCCGATTGCTACTCAAAACTAGCCAAAAACAAGCCCAATAGCTTTCCAGGGGGGTTCTCCGGAAAAAAAGGCATTTCGGGGGTAAAATGTGTGTTATTTTGGCTGGACTGCCTGCTAAAATTCGCATTCCTGGGTCTGTATATCATATAATTGGGGTTGCTTCAACCCCCGGACTTGGCAACACAGTGCAGTTGAGTTCTGTTGACATTTGACAACTAACGTTATGCGTCGCTCCGTTGCTCTGATTGGTTGTAGGTCTATCCAATTGAGGTCTTTCCTGGTTCGGTTGAAACACGCCCCATAATCACAGCCCAACGGAGCAGTATCAGACTCACATTCTGACTAGAATTGAGTATGACGATGTCAGGCTATCATTTGTCATCAAAGATGTCTAATTTTACAAAAGTAACCATGATACAATTGACCGTTATTCCATGTGACGCATAAGTTGTTGTAATTTATATATGACTTTGAATGTAATGGGTACTTTGTTGAAATAAGGCAGCTTCAATTACGTATATGGTCAACAAATGCTACCTCCAGACTTCACAGCCTTTGAAATGAGATGAAGCCAATTTTGCTATGTCAATATGGTTGGGATAATCAATTTAACAAATCAATGTAACATATTTTAAAAAATTACACACTTCAGCATGACATATCTGCTTTATTTAATGGAACTACAACCCTGGATTTTTCATCATGTCTTGTTGGGGTTCTTAATCATAATGGGAGTTAATCACAATGTACTGGTGAATTTTACAGAGACATATTCTTATATTGTTTTGTGTGAAAGGTTATCTTATAAGCCATTCTGATAATAGGCATAAGCCTGTAATACTCCATAGGTTTTCAAATGTATTTGGTGCTTTATTTCATGGTAAGGATACAATTAAACTGTGGAGAGCACAACATGTACTAAAAAAGGAATGAATCAAGATCCTAACCCAACAACCCCTGGCAATGGAACCCATGACCATAGCATTGATAATGCCATGTTCTACTGTTTTAGCTACAGGAATATTACAGGTGCATGGAACATCTACTGATGGGCTGCAGTAGTTATAATTTGGGACCCACTTTATATTAGTTGGCCTTAACTACTATGTACTAACATTTTAATTAATCATTTGATACAATGCACTTATTGTGTACATACATGTTTTTACATTGTACTTACATTTAAAAAAATACCTGCATGTAATTACGTCTGTAATTAATTTCTGTAGTTACATTTGTAATTACACAGTTGACACTTCCCTTACACCTAACCCTACCCTTAAACTTACCCATACCACCACACCTGTCCCTAACTCTACCCGTATCCCACCTCAATATCAGCAAAGGTGTTTTGCAATACAATTTGAACACAGTAAGTACATTGTACTTATGTTTTGATGTAAGTACATAATACTTAAGGCCACCTAATATAAAGTGGGGCCATAATTTGTTGTTTCATGCATTTCTTCATCAGTCATAGTTGATATTTGGATGGAGACCAGAGATATACCATGTACTGACAATCAATGACAGTTTTGTTTGAAAACTTAAATATTGCATTCTGTTTTGTCATATACCACAAATTGTCTTCCATGTTTTAATTTTAACAGTAAATGTTGTGTACTTTGTTTGCCAAAAAATAAAATGATTTTTTTTTAAATTATATTTCAAAAGATGAATTAAATTGTTAATGTTTTGTGCATGCCTTCATTTCATTACCACAATTTTTATCAAACATTTTGTATTAAATCATATATTCCAATGTTAAAACAGACAACACAGAATTTCTGATAAAAATCAAACATTTCATGGGGCCCTATTATTATTATAATTATTACCTGTATTATTATTATTAGGGGCCAAGCACCGAAGGTGCGTAGGCACCTATTGAAACCGTTCCCGTTCTTATTATTATTATTCTTCCGCCACAAAGTCTATGGCAGCCCATAGAACCGTATGGTAAAAAGTTGTGAAATTTGGCACACTAATAGAGGACAGTCAGAAATGTCACCATAGCAAATTTTGAGTCTCTAACTCAATCACTCTAGCGCCACCACCTGTCCGAATTTGCACTCATGTTTATGCTAATAACTTTTGAACCATAAGGGCTAGAAACAAAATTATTTTTTCCTCTGATTCCTGAGCTCAAGCCGATTCGATTGCACCCTATGCCATTTTGAATTTTCCGAAAAACCTACTTTTGCGAACTCGTCCTAGACGGTTCATCCGATTTGCACGAAAATTTAACCAGATCATCTTCAGACCATGCTGACAAATTCTGATATTCAATTGTACCATATCGGCCATTTTGGCTGTCGGCCATTTTGAATTATGTGCTAAAATGCTGTATTATATGAACACATGAACGGATTGTTACGAAACTCGGTTTAGGTCATTAACACAATGCCCTGAATGAGCCCAAGAAGTTTTGAAACAGCGCCATCTAGTGGATATTTTTTTCCCCCAAATGCTTATAACTTTGGGTGAGCTTGACTTATTTTCATGGGAGTAACTTTTTATGATTCCTTGGCTGAAGCCGATTCGATTGCACCCTATGACGTCATTTTCCATCATAAAAATGTTCTCACCATTTTGAATTTTCCGAAAAACCTACTTTTACGAACTTGTCCTAGACGGTTCATTCGATTTGCACGAAAATTGAACCAGATCATCTTCAGACCATGCTGACAAAAAATCTTACAAATTAAGTTGATTCGTCAAATCGTTTTCAATAAACGCGCAAACAAATTTTAAGTAGCGGTTGCAAAAACACACTTAAGGCAATATCTCTGCAGCGCTTTATTGTATTCAAACCAAACTTGGTACATGTCATCACAAGCATGACCTGAGGCAACATGCAGCGTTTCTGCACAGCGCCACCTACTGGTCCTTATAACTTCTGAACCGTTTGTCCAAATGTCCTGCCGGCCATTTTGAATTATGTGCTAAAATGCTGTATTTTATGATCGCATCAGCGGATTGTTACGAAACTCGGTTTGGGTCATCAGCATGATGCCCTGAAGTAGCCTGAGAAGTTTTGAAACAGCGCCACCTAGTGGAGAATTTTTTTTTTAAACCCTTATAACTCTGGGTGGGGTTGACTTATTTTCATGGGACTAACTTTTTTAGTCTCCTGAATCCTCACCGAGTCCAACAATACCAGACTTGCTAGGTTTCGGCATTTGGTTTGTGCAGCGTTGTAATTTAGCGCTTTAAAAACATTAGCTGATATCTTCGAAACCACTAGTCCGATCGAGACAAAACCAGAGTCAGAAGTTCGAAAACATAGGTCGATAGCTTAACATTTATGCCCAAATGTCAAAATATTGATAGTAAGGGGGTGTAAAATCCAATCAAAGTCATGTGTCAGTCATTTTTCATGTGTTTTTTCATATAAATGTCCATAACTCCAAAACGAAACGAGATATTTTCACCAAAATTGACACAGACATGTATGGGCTCACTCCGAAGACACATAAAAAATGGTAGGATTGTGCCACTTGGTGGCGCTATAATTGAACAAAACATGAAATTCCCATTGACTACAATGCAGTATTATGATATAAAATGCTACACTTTACAAATAAATTGTTGTATCATTATGAAACTTGGTATGTGCCATCAGCACCATGCCTTTAAGCTACTTAAAAGGTTTCAAAACAGCACCGCCATGTGGTCCATACTTAGAATGAAAAGGCCTCTTGAGGCTTTATCTCTGCAATGACATATTGACACTATCTTGACACCCTGCTTTGATATATTGACACCAATCTTTGCAAGTGTCATTGTTCCCTTATTCTGACCACACCACATCAATTTTGTAACTATGCCACCTATTGGTTGAAAGTGATAAATCATTAAATCATTATTATTGACTGTATTTATCATTTTACAGCTATTTTGCCTAAAATCACCTTAATAGGTCTTTAATTGCTCATTGCTGCAGTTGATCTGACACTGCCAGCCATTTTGCCACGTCTTGTCTTCTTCTTTTCACTTGTTATTGACTGTATTTATCATTTTACAGCTATTTTGCCTAAAATCACCTTAATAGGTCTTTAATTGCTCATTGCTGCAGTTGATCTGACATTGCCAGCCATTTTGGTATGTCTTGTCTTCTTCTTTGCGCTTGGCCCCGGTATTGCTGCTTGCAGCTATATTTATTATTATTATTATTATTATTATTATTATAAAATATAAAATATAAAAATTATAAATAATCAAATATTACATTCTTAAAGTTTTATTAATTCAATTGATTAGACATTCTTTAATGACATTCCATTAAAATGGAATCAAGAAAATGTAAAACTGAAAACACATGATGTATTTTTTGTTAAACTTGTAATCAATTTTACTTTTAAATAGGGTTTGGAATCAAAAACCGATTCCAGTTAGCACAAAAAAGTTGCAATCAATTAATTAAACATGCTTTTTTGATTGCTAAAATTAAATCCAGAAACCAAAAATAAATAAATAGGAAAACTGAAAAGACAAAACAAACAACAAAAAAGAGATTTCATAGGGCCCTAGGCCAAGTTCTAGCTCAGTCTGTAAAATGTAATCTTGTGTAAAACTGCACTTTTCCAGGAAGCCCTCTTCACACATCAATCAGATGTGCTAGAGCTTGTGCCACATTCAGTACATTTATAGAGAGGAAATGCTACGACAGCATTAGTCTCCATCTTTCGCATGGGAAGGAGCTTAGGGAGAATATCCGTCAAACATCACAGAGAAGATGTTTCTAGAGCACTTTTTTGTGTGTCACAGTCACAGGGACTGGGCAGAAAGTGTGGATGGGTCCAAATGTGTGATCATGAGCGCTGCAGTCAAACAGTCCCTACTAGCCTACACTTCTGTATGGTCATAGCTCATTGTGACTCTCCTCTAAATGATTCATTCTTCTCATGTTATTAAATCATGAATGCTGTTTAATTCATGACCCAGGTGCCGGGAGACCATGGCCAGAATTCTGCAGTGCCTTGAGTTGTTTACCCAAGGGATGTTCTTGTGTGTCATAGCTCTCTCTCTCTCTCTCTCTCTCTCTCTCTCTCTCTCTCTCTCTCTCTCTCTCTCTCTCTCTCTCTCTCTCTCTCTCTCTCTCTCTGTGACATCACACACATTGTTTAAGACAGCAAGCGTTGATTGTTCAGGAAGCAATGTGTAGTCTGACATGTTTCTTGTCCACGACACAACAAGAATTTAAGAGTCAAAATCGCATACTTTGACACAGTGTCTATCATTAAAGACAAACATATTGTGTAGTGTGAACCCGGCAGCTATCCAACAGTTCAGTTGCATTTGCACAGCTTGTTCTAAAGGATTATTTAACACCCACAAAAAAAAAAAAAAAAAAAAAAAATCTGTAATTTACAATACTCGCCCTCATGTTGTTGCAAACACTTCTGATTGGAACAAAAAGGAGATATTTTGAATGATGAGAACGGCTTGGATGAACACTGCAAAGACATTTATGTGACCTGGATCAAATGACTAATTGAAATGCAGTGTTAGCGTTAACTAAAACTAAAACCAATTTTCATACTTGAAATATAATAAACATTAAAAAAAAAGAGAAATGTTGCCTTGACAGTTGAAATAAGCTAAGTTGAACTAAAATAACTAAAACAAAGCTGGAGTGGCTGCCATAGCTGCATGAGAAAGGTAAGGTCATTAGCACTTTGAGCACACATGGACCTGAAGTTCTGCTCATGGATGTGGAAGATAATGAACAGCTAGTGTTGGCAATGATGAATGGCTGTATGGTGGTGTGCACTCTCATGAGTTGATAGTCACAGTGAAAGAGCTTTTTTGTCAGGTGTGATTGAAGTGGAACAATTAGCCTGTCATTGCACAAATACACATCATTGGTTGAGCCAATGTTAGACCACTCAGACACTGTGGTGTTTACACTTAGAAGATCAGAATGGTTTACTTGCACTATGGGGGATATTCCAGAAAGCAGGTTATGTGACTTGACAAGTTTACTCAGAGTAAGCGGATAACCTCAAATTTACCTTAAGGGTACGTAAAGTGAACAAGTATTGTCTTATCTACTGAGTGTCTTATTGTGTGCTTTGTGAGGGCTAATTTAACTGTAATATGTATTGTACATAAATGGTATAATGCACAAGAAGGCTAAGTGGAAATATTACAAATGGGTTGTTGCCTTACCTCCAAGGCAAGCCACACATTTTGGCCCCAGTAAATAAATCACAGTTCTCTCCTCATCTTAATAAATTGAGCAGTTTGCTCCTTGCTCCCTAAAACAAAACAAAATATTAGAGTTTTGCCTCAGACCTCCTAACAAATGAAGCCACAGTACACTCTAAAAAAAAGGTTCTATATGGAACCAAAAATGGTTCTTGGCTCGTAATCATAGGGGAACCTTTTTAAGTGCTATATAGCATCAATTTTGGTGCTTCAGTGGTTCTTCAGCGGTTCTTCAGAGGTTCTTCACCAGTTCTTTGACTAAGGTACTATATAGCACCGCTAACTAAGGTGCTATATAGCACCGCTACCATATACAGAACATGTTAAGATATGGTGCTATATAGCACCAAAAGTGGTTCCCCTATGATTACGACGAAGAACCATTTTTGGTGCCATATAGAACCTTTTTTTTTAGAGTGTAGTGGTATCATTTTTAGTTTATGTTTGAGTTTTAAGAAAGACACATATACAATATACATTTAAAAGTGTATTCCTCGACTGCCACAGAAAAATCATCCGCCACTTGCTTTAAAAAACATCCTGTCATCATTGGCACGCAATGAATATTGGTATAGGCTACACTCTAAAAAAAAAAGGTTCTATATGGCACCAAAAATGGTTCTTGGCTCGTAATCATAGGGGAACCTTTTTTAGTGCTATATAGCACCTATGTTGGTGCTTCAGTGGTTCTTCAGCGGTTCTTCAGCGGTTGTTCTTCAAAATTGGTGCTATATAGCACTAAAAAAGGTTCCCCTATGATTACGAGCCAAGAACCATTTTTGGTGCCATATAGAACCTTTTTTTTTTAGAGTGTAGGCTGCGAAGTATCCACTCCTTCAAGAAGGAACCTTCAAATTCGGACAGCCTTTATCGCGCCACTTTGACTTCTGGTAATGTCATTGAAAATGACATTAGAAAGCTGTTCCTCATTGAAAGCTATCCTCATTGATTCAATAAAGCCGATTACTGAGTGATTAAACTGACTGAACTTTTCTTTATGTTTCATATGGGACACATAATGATGGCAGTTGATTGGCCTTTATGACGGACAAGGCTAGGATGAGGCGCCTAATCCCAATGTTATTCCTCAGCAAGTGGAATCTTTGTATGTTGCTGTTTTTTTCTTTTTCTTTCTTTTTTTCTTCACCATTTTTGTAAATATACAGGCATGGAAATCCTTAACCCTCTATGGTACGCAATATGATTTCAAAGAGGAAAACAATTATTTGTGGTGTTTTTCCTGCTTAAAATAGGACACTATAACAATAGCAATAACATTTTTCATTATTTTTTTATTTTTTTTAAAGTTTGTTGCCTCAAGGCAACATTGTAACACAACGGACAAATTTAAACATTTGACATTTTCATGTAGAAAAAAAAAATATATATATATATATTGAAAACATCGATTTCTTTAACCAGACACTTGAACAAACACATTTATCTAGTTTATAATGTTTTACAAATTTCATATTTAATAAAAAGTAACATTTCAAATTCAGCTGTTGCTCTCAGGCAACATTGTACCATCATGGAACACAAGTATTAGCAAACCATCACATCAAGTTATCATGTCAAGTTATCATATCAAGTTATCGTGTCAAGTTATCATATCCATCTTCATCTTCATCTCCATCTTCGGTCTCTCCCTGCCAGATTGTCACTATGACCTCATCTTCCTCATCACATGACACCTCATCCTCACCCTCATCGGTTGTATTTTATACCTTTTTTAAGTGCTATAGAAATCGTGCAGATCATAATATATGCAGTTATAGTATGTGAATTACTAATCTTATACATGCATTACAAAATCATGCAAAAATGCAAATACATTTTGAGAATTTTAACTCGTTTCCTTACAAATATACTATATCTGTATCAAGTGTGTCTGGTATTGCCTTATGCGATTCCATTATGGCACACAGTTTTTTGTTATTTACTCTAAAACATTTGATGATATAATGTAAAGTTCTTGAAAATACTTATTTACTTACCAGTGAAGGTGACTCATATTTTTTGTGGGTGATTAACTGGACGGAAATGCACTTTTCATTGGAGAAAATATGGAGCCATGTGACCTGTGCTGAAACAGGACACAAAATGGATCCCTGTGGGTCATGTGACCAATTTTGTGCAATTTCATTGATTAGTATTTGAGTTCTTCTTCCCTAAAATAGGTTTGACCAATAAATTGGTGTTTCATTGTATTAGAAATAAACTAAAATATACTATGCTGCCTGGAGGCAACGACGTACCAGAGGGTTAATGGTTTTGTCAGAGCAGGCAGCATCTTCTCACACACAATAACAATTTTTCCTCTTTTTGGATCCACAGGTGTGTGCTGCGACAGAAGCAAAACCACACATTGCCAGAAGCCGAAATTGCTGTCAACACGCCCAGTATTGCATCACTAGATGCACTATTGCAGCTGCCCCACCAGTCCTGTGCTGCCTACAAAATCAAATTGAATTAATTCATCTTTTATGGAGTCCACCAAAATACTAAATGTAATATAATTAAACTTAAGATATTGGCAAAGCTCCTTGTTTTATTTTCAGCAGTACAACAGCTTTTCCTATAATTCTCTCTGTTTATTTTACTCCCTTTGTTTTAAACCTATCATCCCTCTTCTTGATTTGCTATTTGAAGTCTGATAAAGGACAGGAGTGGAAGGCTAGTTGGTAGAGCAGGGTGATGATGCAACAATCCCATAGTATGGCTCCGCCGTTTTGGTGTCAAACTGGACCACATGGTGTCTTTAAACTTGTGTACTCAACAGATGGGCAGGGTATTGGGACCCTCAGTGCATGGTCATTTCAGTATATTGCCAGTACAAAACAAGTTACATACATGATTAAAATAGTGAAATGCTGTTTGACTAGAATAGAGTTGAAATTGTAACACTTGAAGGTTCAATTTGTAATGTTATTTAATGCATGAACATGGTAACGTGAACTAACAAAGAACAATATTTTTAGAGCATTTCTTAATCGTGTTTAATCTTCATTTCCACTGTACATAAATAAAGTAAGAGACTTTATGTATGCTCACCAAGGCTGCAAAAATAGTGTAAAAACAGTAGTGTCTTGAAATTTAGCAGCCATTAGTCTTCAAAAAAGAAAGAAAGTTATATTTACATACTTTTTCACATACTTTTTCAACGTTGTAAAAATGATCCCTGTTCACACGGATCCACGAAAACGACTAAATGTGTTGTATTATTCCAGTAGTTGGCACTTTGTAAAGAAACACTATGTGCTTATAGACGGAACATGTAATACGCATGCGCATGATGTTACCGTTTTCACAAATTCTTGTTTTTGTTGTTTACATCGTGACTATGACTGAATCGTTTTCAAAAACTTGCTCTTTGAAACCCGTTTTCAAAAGCTTACGTTTTCAGGACCCCAAAACACTGCTGTAGTGTAAATGATCGTCCAAAACGCATATACGTTTACATCAAATGAATGTGTAAATGAAAGTAAAGGTAAATTAATACAGCTATAAATCTTAAGCTTTTAATCCGTATAGTGTATTAATTTTTTTTTTTACATTTCAAGTTAAATTAACATGTATCTAATGAACCATAAGCAAACATGAATTTTAAATGAACAATGGTACATTTATAAATTAACCTAGATAAAAAATTGCTGTAAAAACATGCTTAGTTCATCCTAATGCCTTAACTAATGTCAATGACTCGACTCATTGTTTTCCCCCAGAATTCATGTTAAAAGCAAGAAATGTGTGTTTTTGAGCATATGAGCTTAAACCAATTGCTAACTGCAATTGTAAATAAAAAATATAACAGAATTATATGGAATTAACTTTACATTATGGCCGACAAATAAGCAAATGTGCATACTGACCAAACAAACACAATCAGGTTTGGCTTGGATCGTTGTCTTCTCAATAGATGATTTGTTCCAGATGAAGAGAGTGGAAAGCAGCAGATGGTGAGGTCTGAGAGGGGTTGGGCAAGACTAAGACTCTCCCTCAGACGGCCATAATCCCCCCCCCCAAAAAGCCCTGGATGCTGCCCACTAACATCCAAACTAACAGACAGTCTGAGCTGGGCTGCTATCATACAGACAGTGGTGTGTGACCACATATTTTACCATTGTACTAGAACAGAAGGTAAAGGGTAATTGTGCAGGAGCTTTATATTATTTATTATTAAACCTGTGCTGACCTCCATCGGTTAATTTTCACTGACTTCAGCAACCATTTTTATGTTTTATTGCGTCCCACAGGGTGACTTAATTTTGACTGGAACTCAAGTTTAATCCTGTTTCCAATGCAATGCACAACCTTAGATCTTTGTAATTGCCTACTAACTCTGGGCTGAGTTATTTGTCTTGGAATTCAGCAGACGTACAGTGCTCAAGTGGAAGCCTCTGTAGTATTGATGAGCATGTGTCTGTAAACATAATCTGAAATGTGATGCAACTGAAGCAGAACATTACTCACGACCTTCAGATTTTGTGGTGAAGTAGTTACTTAGAAGTGCAAATGTACTGTGCATTAATTCTAATGAGCAAAACAGGATAGCTGAAGGGCAACTGTTGATTTGCATCAGTCAAGCTGCTGTGATCAGAGGTTAGGTAGTGTGCAGAACTCCATGTGACATGCTGCTAGTTACTACTTGAAACATTATATGAATACGTTAAGGTGATGATACAGTGGGCAACTTTTTGAGCAATGTTGCCATCAATGGGCAACCAGGTAAGACACAGGGCCCACGACTGATCTAAAGTATCCAGATAGTAATTTGTTGGCCATTCTTAATGGGAAAAGTGCCAAAAACATTGCTTTGTTGCCCTGTGTATCATCACAGAGTCTGTTTTTAATCTTAATTGTTTAAGGTTTAGCTGATCTGGAATGCTTTGAGAACCCCAAAAATAGCTGAACAGGATTTGAAACATTAATTGAATTTAATTTGACTAAAAATAAAAATGTGGTCATCATTTACTCACCTTCATATCATTCCAAACCTGTATGACCAACTTTTATTCTGTAGGATAAAAAAAAGAAGAGCAATTTCCCCTCCAGTGAGTTTTTAACTCGAGAATCATTCTATGTCTATAACCAAATCTATGTAAGGAACCTACAGAGGTAGCGATGATTGAGGATTATAATGAGAAAAATATGCGATGGGAGGAAAAATTATATGTTAATGCTTTTTCATTCTCTCATGCATACTGCCAATCTCTGGCAGAGGTAGAAGAGTGTGTATCAGCAAAACACTAGTAAGGCCGTATAAAGGCTTCACATCAGACCATTTCTCTGAAATAAACAAATAAATAAATTTAAAAAAAATAAATAAATAAATAAATAAATAAATGAATAAATAAATAAATAAATAAATACAATCAGAATTGTGAGAATCTGTGAAATCACATTTAAAAATATGTGGACTAATTGATATAATCAGATTGCAATACTGCTTTTATACTCTACGAAGCTGTTTGTCGAGAGCTGGTCAGGATTTGTGTGGCATTGTTATGAATATATTGTCCCTGTGGTCCTGACAGCCTTCTGATGTTTAACTGGCACAGCAAGACACAGCATGGCGAACATACGCCTGAAAGAACAATGATGTCCACAACCCTGGGTTCACTGGGGATAGAGAGTGGCCTTCAAACAATTTATAGAAATAGTTCTACCATAAATGAAAATTATGTAATTTACTCATTCCCATGTTGCTGTAATGGTTGTTATATATGGGCAAACATTTTATTTTTTCCAGAATTTTTATTCAGCTCTTGTCTATGCAACAGCAGTTACTAGAGCAATAAAACAACTTTGAGTGATCACATCTATATATCTATATCTTTTCTTTTGTTTCTTTTTTTAAACCAAACGTGGTCTTTCAGAGGAAGATTATTAGTAGGCTAGTGAATACACTTTTGGTGTATTTTGTAAAATGGTAGTTCAATTAAAATTATTGAATATTGACATACAGTACCCTATCATGTCAGCATTCAAATGCCCCACTATGTAATAGCCTAATAAACAGATCTATTGATATTATCCAAGATTGGCGTTTGTAAGATGTGATTTCCATAAACAGAGTAGGCCTGTTTCCTCAAAAGCGAATACAATACACAATCCCAAACGGTGGAAAACTCACAATAAGCATACATCACTGAGCACGCGCTCCATCCTCCAGCTGAGCATCACTATTTAACAAAGATGCGCAGCACCATCGTCGCCCCGCCTATCCCAGGCTGCGCTCTTTCTCGGCGCGTTCACAGCGCAGGCGCACGAGAGCCTCCGCGCGGCTCACTATTTAGCAAGGAGGGAGCGCGCATACTCAGCACCTGTCGTGTTTGTGGCTGGGGATTCAGTGGGAGGGGTCATTATTTGGCAGGGAGCGGCAGAGAGACGAGCATTTCCTAGATACCCACAGCAACGCGTGGATTCATTCTGCTTCCATCACTTCAGAGGCGAGCCGGCGGATTTTGTAGGGGTTGTTTCAACTTACTGGCCAGGTTTGGAAAGCCGTCCATTTGGAAATAACTCAAACAATCGTATTTCCTCGGAAGTGTTTTGTTCTTGCACCGGGGCTGTCATCGCTGAAGGTAAGATCAATGGAAGCCACTTTGGAACAAGAACCCGTTATTAGATGTGTCAGGAAGGCGAGGCTTTTAGCCTTATTGCGCTGATTGTCAGAAGTCAAATAGGGGGGAAAAAATCAGATGCCAGATGAAAGATACATAGGTAAATTCCCTGAATTCCCCGATTGTCTATGCATCCCTGAGCTGTATAAATCCAGCACCTATGTGATGGCCAGTGCCCATCTGCAGCCTGCTAGCATACTGGCTAACCAGCCCATATTATGTTAAATAATGGTTTTCTTTTAACAGAATAATAGCAGAATATTGTCCGCATGATGACGGGCGTTGTTTTGCATACGCATGGTGTATTGCAATAATATAAAAGCAGTGGTTCGCGGTCTGGAGACACCTCCTCTTTGCCGGAGCGCCTCCCGTATTAATGTCCCGTTATTCTTTGTCTGCAATTACTATTGTGCTCTATTTTACATTTAATTGATAGGTTGAAGAGGCTTTCGGGGTCTGAACGTTTATAAGAAGTAAATAATACAGTTTTGTAAAAACATACAACTTTGGGCTTTGACATTGAGATATTTTGCCGGTTCTTGCTGGATGAAAGTGTTGGAAAATTCACTTTTTATTTATTATAGAATGATATTTGCGCACTGGAATAAATTTTCATTTTTACCGTTTATGAATATTTTTTAAGAAAAAAAAAAAGAAAAAAAAAAAGGCTTCACGGCGTGTCATTTATTTATGTTATGTCAAATAGGCTACTCCAATTTCAGGGTGCGAGCGGTGGTCTGGTTGTTTGTGGGATGGTTTTACCGCTTATTTATCATCGTTCCTCAATATAGCCTATATATATATATATATCCCAGATAGCACACATACATCTCGGAGACGTCTATTTGATGTGCGTGTTTACATCTGGAAGACGTATTTTTTATAGTGTTTGCTCATCTGCAATACGTCTATTGGACGTTTCCTGTCAGATGTCAAATAGACGTTTAAACAATGTCTTTAAGATGTTTATGATTTAGAATGTATGAAAAACTGACATCTTAAAGACGTCTATAAGATGTTTAAAAATAGTAAATAGTAAAATAGTAAATAGTATAGTAAATAGTATAGTAAATATAGATTTTAACATGATATGCATTTAAGGATAAGAGTGTTTAACATATTAAGCGCATATTTTCATTTGTTGCCAAATCGTCTTAATGGATAGAAGTGTTGACCAAACCATAACAACAGTTAGTCACGTGCTTTTCGTTGCGTTTTGGGCAGTGTCAGTGTCGATGCATGACAATTACTAACTGTGCAGCTGGCGTAAATGACAGAAAGCCTGGTAAGTTATATTTAAATTTGAATTAAACCTACAAACATTTAAATGTAATTTTAAAAGAAGGCATTTCTTTAAAGTAGTTGACTCACTGAAAGTCATTGTATAATTCACACGCTGTATTGCAATTCGCTGACCTGAATCAGTTTAACTTAAAAACGTAAACATATGACTACATTTTATCAAATGTTACCTAAAAAAGAGGAATTTGCATGGTACTTTTTATTACTTTTTGGAGGCATTGTTGCTTTGAGCCCTGTTTAATTTCAGGCCCTAACCTAAAAGTAAACTGTTACGTGTATAATTGTTACTATCATGCAATAATGCGTGTCTTATCTATGTGATGGAACTAAAAATCAGCCATGTGCATACAGTGATTTTGTATTACAGTTTATTAATTATGGGTTTATTTACATAGTATGGACAAGTAATGGATGTTTCCAGTTACTTGCTGAAATCATAACTGATAGCTCAATGAAACAAACTGCATTCTATCTATCTATCTATCTATCTATCTATCTATCTATCTATCTATCTATCTATCTATCTATCTATCTATCTATCTATCTATCTATCTATCTATCTATCTATCTATCTATCTATCTATCTATCTGTCTGTCTGTCTGTCTGTCTGTCTGTCTGTCTGTCTGTCTGTCTGTCTGTCTGTCTGTCTGTCTATCTATCTGTACAGTTTTCTCACATGTTGAGTGGCTAAATGGGTTAACATGCTTTGTGTGTTGCAAGTTGCATACTAATCTTACACAAAGGTACATGATTGCATTTGTAAGAGTACTTGTAAACATGAAATTCCCCTGGCAAAGTGTAAAAAGAAAACGTTAAAAATGTCCTCACAGTCAGTGCCACATTGTAACACTATATATTGTTGGCGACACCACAAACTTCAATGTTCCTATTCTAATCAGTGAAGCTGATTACTATATAGACGGCTTCCTTGATCATAATGACAGTTTTTATTTGCTCACTTGCAGTGTAGATGTAAGTTTCCATGCCGTAACAGTAGCCGTAAGCAGAAACCAAATGGGTGTGAAAGGGCAACAGTGAGGCTGCAAATAGAAGTCGAGCGTTTGATTGACAGCGAGGTGTGCAGCACTATTACAGTCTTCACAATCGTGTCAGGGGGTTTTCTCAGCACTGTGAGTCAACCTATTAGCCGAAGTGTGCTTTTAAAGGGTCACATGGTTTCTGTTTTCATGTAATATGACATTGATATATTAAATAATTTTAAATGCACAGCATTTATCATGTTTCATATACAGTAGCCCATTGGAAGCAATTTCCTGAATTCACACTAAAACAAATAAATTCTAATTCTTTAGCTGTTATTATTCTCAAATGGACTGGCATTGCACAGAAATAATGTGCTTTATAGTGAGTACCAGGACAGCAGATTTGCCCTGTGTCAGCTCTTTGGGACGCCCTGTGTGCGTGATCTCAGTGAATCCGGTCGTTATGGTGTCTCCAGGCTGAGGCGAGGGGCTCTGTTTGCAAGACAAACAAGCAGTAATAAAGGACCCAGCTAGACGGTGAGACTTTCCAATGTGAAGGCGTGTTCGTGGCACTGAATGATAGGAAAAATCCTAGTATGCATTGCTCAGACTATTGATTTTAATGTGTGCCAACATCTGATCAGATCTTGTCTTCTTGTGAAACCACACGATTACTTGTATGTCTGTATACATCCATCCATTCATCTGCAGTCTGTAAATCAGTGGTCCTAAAAAAAAAAGTATGGTTGAGCATTAGATTTTTTTGAAGAAACTAACAAACCAATTGCCAATTTGTTTTGTTAAATAAATGGCACAATCATATACTTTAATCATTTCACACAAAATAAGTTTGTTAGATTTTAAATGAATAATTAGGTATGTTGTTCAAAATACATTTTTAAGTAATTCACAACTGTTTGAAGACGTTTCTTGTACACAATCAGAATATTAGAATAGTTTATTAAGGATCATGTGACACTGAAGGCAAGAGTAATGATGCATTACCACATCAATACATTGCATTTTAAAGTATATTAAAATTAAAACAGTTATTTTAAAATGTAATAATAATCAAGCATAGCGTTAGTTCTGGCAGGTCATGTTAGTCAAGCTGGCATCAGCTGACTGTCAGCTGATATATCCTATGTCTACGTATGGGAATATGATGTCTATCACAGCATACATACTATAGAAGCTCCTTCAGTATTATCAGCAGCTGTCGTGTTTCTCCGGAGCTAATTATCTTCCCCATCCCCAGCTCCTCCTCTCGCCAGTCAGGGTTTGGCATTCTGATTCCCCTTGAATGCAGACTAAATTCCTGAATTATGTTGTACATTAAATATCGACATTAATGATATCTAAAATTCCTTATGTTGGTTCTGTTCTGTTTACCCTAAGGGGGTTATTGCTGCTCTCTCTGCTCTTATCCATGCTAGGCTACATCGATGGGCAGGGAGTTCTTGCCCAGAACAGAAATATACAGCCCATACAAACTATTTGCTAATTATCAATAATCTTTGACGATAGTGGTCCTGGCAGAATTTCACAATATTACTGCATTTTTGATCATTCAGCCTTAGTGAGCATGTGATAATTCTTTCATAAACATTACAATTCTTACCAACCACAATATTTTGAACAGTAGTCTAAGGGCTAGATTTACTAAACAGAGCAAATTAGTGTGAGAGTGCAATTCCAAAAAAGCGCAGATGGAAGTGGAAAGTTCTGCACGTGTTCTACTGAATAAATAACACAGACACAGCCGGATCATTTCCATAATGACCAATGCAATCTACCAAGAGCAGTGCAAATTAGCGTCTGGTTTAAGACATGCTTGTTTTGGGCGGTAAATAATGGCACAATACCAGTAAATTGACGAGCGCAAACCTTAATAAATCACCTTGCATTGTTAATTTAAATATTGTCCTCCCATAAATTTTGCGCCTGAAAGGGAAACGCATATACAATAATGTCAGCCGCAAAAATAACCCTGTTCACGCCTGGTTCAAAACCTGTTTCAGAGCTAATTTTTCACTGTGTGACTTTAGTAAATTCTGACAGTAGGTTTTTTAACAGCAAAAGATGGTCTGCGCTTATGCAAGCTGTTAGTTAATATTGCCCTAAGGGTCCAAATACCTTTTGGGGGGACTGACAGTATATGTCCTCCACACATTTTCAGGAGAAAAAGCTTTCCATTCCTGTGTGTGTGTGTGTGTGTGTGTGTGTGTGTGTGTGTGTGTGTGTGTGTGTGTGTGTGTGTGTGTGTGTGTGTGTGTGTGTGTGTGTGTGTGTGTGTGTGTGTGTGTGTGTGTGTGTGTGTGTGTGTGTGTGTGTTTGTGTGTGTGTGTGTGTGTTTTAAACAGATTTGATAGAGTAAACATTTGTTTAGATTTAATCATCAGCATTTCTTTGCAGTTTCAGAATAATTCATTAAGTTAATTGCTTTTCCGTTTGTGAATCTGCTTATAAATGTGCCCATAAAGTGGTTTTCAGACTGACACAAGCCTTTAAATAAAGAGGTAAAATTACCTTTGAAACTTTCATTATCACAGTTAAAAGTATGAGTGCTTTTCCAATGATGCATTAATGATGACTGAAAAAACAAGTGCAGCTGTGAAGTTCAAGATGCATAACATATAATGTTGAAATGAGGCTTGTTTTTTGTGATCTAAGGATTTTTTATTTTTTTTTATTGAAGAGGAATTTATATTGTAATAGTTTGGGCATATGCCACAGACCATATGTACATTTCATGAATACTCCCACTTATTCTTTGCTGACATGCTGAACCCATGAGTTTATGCATTGCAATCTGGCTAATGTGACTAATGTGGAAAGACTTGAAAAACCCATTTACATCAATGTTAATGTGCCTGCTGTAAGTATATTTTCAGAGGTCTACTGGGATAAAGATGTAGCTTTTGTTCATGGAAGTTCGTCATCAGGTTCCATGCAGAAGTTATTCTTTGTACTGATCTAGATTAGTTTCTCATTATTTCATAAAAGAGGAAGCATTAAACTGATGTCTGGTGACGCAAATCCTAATTTTGCAGAGTTAGAGACATATTTTGTTGATCCTGGAACAACATACATGTACGAAAATGTAATCATAACCATATCCCTACCTCTAAAACTAACCCTACCCATAACTTATCCCTAAAATCAGAGGGAAAAGCACCTAACCCTGGTTGTAAGCCTAAACTTGTCCCTCAAATATGATTGGTTGATTGGAATGTTGTTCCGGGATCAACAAAGATGTAGATCCAGGAACATGTTGTTCTTGGTCAAATCAGGTTCTGCATCAGGTGATGGTAACATTGTTCTTGATTTCCACATTCAAACAAATCATTTTGAGCATTGTCGTCCAGTTCTCAACATTCTTAAACGCTATCATTTAGATATCAGTATTCCTAGTTTATATTTATTGATTTTTCTATTTATGATATGATATATGATATTTTCAGAAGTTCTAAATTGAAAAAGTCAGGTTATTTGGCTTTGCTTGCGGCACAAATGGAGCCACCAACGCATTACATGAGCAGCTTGTGTTGTTGTCAGTTGAGATTGGTCTTCCAAGAGCCATATGTTTGGAGAATTTGAGAAAAGCATGATGATGGTGGATCAGTGCAAAAGGGCAGCGTCTTACCTGGAGACACAGTTGCTTTTTAAAAGTCTGCATTGCAAGAAGTAATTTGCATTTTCTGAGAGGAAGACTGCGGTATACTGAATGTATTTTTCTGAGATGCTGAGTGAAACGCCACATCTCTGATCTTCCCGTTTGCAAACAGCGGCGCCTTTGAGTTTGGAGACGGTGCGAGCAACTGCCTGCAGCGCTCCAGAAGTATAGAACCAGTGATGCTGCAAAACATAACTTAAGCAACACAAACAATTCACAATTTATAGAGATTGCAAGCAGCGCTAGACACACAAAGCATTTTAGAACTTTTTATTTAAATTTTTTTGACACTTTTGTTTAGCTTTATCTTCTTCAGAAATCAGTTCGTGAATAGAAAAAGTTATTTCTCCAAGCACTTTACCATTCAAAAATCTGCAGTTTTTTTTTATCTGACCAGTTTTGTTGTAGCGTCTACCTCCTGAAGATTTTCAAAGGGCACTAGTAAACCTTGTCAATTTTTCTTTTCTGTATGTATGACCGTGATAAGTCAACAGAATCTCTCTGAGACCACATCAGTCCCACTTTATATTAAGTGTTCTATGATGTACTTACATCCCAAAAATTATTACTTATTGTCTTCATATACTGTATTGCAAAACAGTTTTTTTCTGCTATTGAGGTGGGATACGGGTAAGGTTAAGGTGAAAGAGAAGTGGGTAACACTTTATTTTACAATGTCCTTGTTACTTATATTACATGTACTTACCATAGTAATAACAGGAAATGATGCATAATTACATGCAACTAACCCTCAACCAAACCCTAATCCTACCCTAACCCTAACCCTATAGTAAGTACATATTGTTAATTAATTTTACAAACAGTACTTAAATATATAATTACACTGTAACAATGAAACCTTACAATAAAGTGTAAACAGTGAACTGGGAAGGGTAAACAGTGTAATTATAGATGTAATTAAAGAAATGTGTCATTAAGTACAATGTAAAAACATGTACACAATAAGTACATTGTATCAAATGATTAATTTAAATGTTAGTACATAGTAACTAGTTAAGGCCATTTAACATAAAGTGGGACCACTGCATCAGTTCATCCTCCTCTTTTTTTATTTAATCTACTCCTCCGGTTTTCCCCAGTTGCCCTCTTCCTCTAACCCAACATACAGCATCCCACTGTAGGATATGGAGGACTATGGAGTCTTGCCTTGCAATCTCCCTCCTCCTTTCTCCTTTTCTGTATCTTTAATTTTTGCTGTGTGTCCTTCTTCTTCACTAGATTTGTATGAAAATATTTTATTATTATTAATAAATATTTTTATTAATATTACATGTTGTGTGTAGACAGAAGAAAAGTTAAGAATTTGTCAACAAAAGTCCTCCATGTAGGTGTTGGTGTTGCATATACTATATATTAAGTTACTGTATATTTTTAAACAGACATTTACAGTATATTAACTTTTTTTTCTATATTTGAAGAGTAACTAATAGAACTGATCTCGTTATATTATACAGTATCATATACACTCACCAAAAGGATTATTAGGATCACCTATTCAATTTCTCATTAATGCAATTATCTAATCAACCAATCACATGGCAGTTGCTTCAATGCATTTAGGGGTGTGGTCCTGGTCAAGATAATCTCCTGAACTCCAAACTGAATGTGAGAATGGGAAAGAAAGGTGATTTAAGCAATTTTGAGCGTGGCATGGTTGTTGGTGCCAGACGGGCCGGTCTGAGTATTTCACAATCTGCTCAGTTACTGGGATTTTCACGCACAACCATTTCTAGGGTTTACAAATAATGGTGTGAAAAGGGAAAAACATCCAGTATGCGGCAGTCATGTGGGCGAAAATGCCTTGTTGATGCTAGAGGTCAGAGGAGAATGGCCGACTGATTCAAGCTGATAGAAGAGCAACTTTGACTGAAATAACCACTTCTTTACAACCGAGGTATGCAGCAAAGCATTTGTGAAGCCACAACACGCACAACCTTGAGGCGGATGGGCTACAACAGCAGAAGACCCCACCGGGTACCACTCATCTCCGCTACAAATAGGAAAAAGAGGCTACAATTTGCACGAGCTCACCAAAATTGGACAGTTGAAGACTGGAAAAATGTTGCCTGGTCTGATGAGTCTCGATTTCTGTTGAGACATTCAGATGGTAGAGTCAGAATTTGGCGTAAACAGAATGAGAACATGGATCCATCATGCCTTGTTACCACTGTGCAGGCTTCTGGTGGTGGTGTAATGGTGTGGGGGATGTTTTCTTGGCACATTTTAGGCCCCTTAGTGCCAATTGGGCATCGTTTAAATGCCACGGCCTACCTGAGCATTGTTTCTGACCATGTCCATCCCTTTATGACCACCATGTACCCATCCTCTGATGGCTACTTCCAGCAGGATAATGCAATATGTCACAAAGCTTGAATAATTTCAAATTGGTTTCTTGAACATGACAATGAGTTCACTGTACTAAAATGGCCCCCACAGTCACCAGATCTCAACCCAATAGAGCATCTTTGGGATGTGGTGGAACGGGAGCTTCGTGCCCTGGATGTGCATCCCACAAATTTCCATCAACTGCAAGATGCTATCCTATCAATATGGGCCAACATTTCTAAAGAATGCTTTCAGCACCTTGTTGAATCAATGCCACGTAGAATTAAGGCAGTTCTTAAGGCGAAAGGGGGTCAAACACAGTATTAGTATGGTGTTCCTAATAATCCTTTAGGTGAGTGTATAATATAAGCTTTTATTTCTCATATATTTCTCTCTTTTTGCCTCAAGTCCTTCCTGAAGAAGGTATTGTGTACACAGAGAAAAATGCAGCTAACCACCATATTGCTACGATCAGTGACAGGTTTCTGAGAGGCGGTGCAGAAATGAGACAGTGGGCGATAACCCCGCCCTCGTGCCACAGCACATGACCGGGAGAGAAGAGAAGTCGTTTCTATGAGGGAGGGAACGTAACCTATTTGATTAAAGATTATAAGAGTAAATTCATTTTTAAAAATGAATTAAGTGCACAGACAAATCAGTTATAGTAAACACTACAATATTAAATATAAAAATACGAATTGTAAAATTTGATTTCATGCCGCCTTTAAATGCAATGTGTGGACTTTTTATCACCATTTGTCATATTTCCATTTAGCAAAAATATTTTTTATTAACAACTACACCCGTCCCACCCCTAAACCTACCCAGTGATTTATAGTGCATATACACTTTATGAGCACATGAATTCCCTGGGATCGAACCCACGATTGCATGATCACATGATTACATGATGTTGTATTTTGCAATGCTCTATCAATTGAGCTACGCAAAACTCGAAATATGACGCAAATAAAAGGAAACAAATTGAAAAGTGTCCTGTTGTCGATAGGGACGCAACTTTAGTAAACGTTCCTATGGGTCGTATTTCAGGGAAGTGACAAACGACCTATATAGGCGTATTGGTTGAAGGACATGTTGAATTTTCAGTAGGCATGGTAAAACATGGTACTTGCAGTAAATCATGAAAACGAGATTTAGACAATAAGACTAAATGTGATATAAAAATTATTCGTTTTCTGTCAATTAATGTATACAAACAGTTGCTCGCCTGTCTAATAAAACACACAATATATTAAAGCTGCTTTTGTGTTTGCATTGCGATGCACGGACACGGTCCATGTCTTGGTTAGAATTGCTTATTTCTCTAGATTTAAGGGAACGATTCTGGGAAACATTTGCGATAGTGTAAGCACACATGTCAACAAAATATATAACATTGTTCTAGTGGTTTTTGGGCAAAAAATCTTGCCTTTAATGAATTTGGAAAACATTGTCAGCACTGAAAGATGAAAAAAATGGTGTTGCTTGCTTACATGTTGGTCTGGTACACTGTGGTCATTAATTTCCCAAATTAAGATTAAATGATTATCAGACTTTTTTGCTTCCAGTCAGGAAAAAAAGTCTGGCTACTTAAGATGATGCTAGCCTAGTTTTCATCCCTCTCTACCCCTTTTTCTTTACCTTACTTTCTCTTCATTTTCTCCCCATGCTTTCAGCACCCCTGAGGGAAATTCTACAGCACAAATACTTCCACAGTGTGTGTAGGAACACAGGACATTATACTGAGCTGGCCTCCATTGTCTTTTAGATATGTCATCCTCCAGATCTCTTTTTTTTTTCTCTTTTTCTAATGCTTCCCTGACCTTTTATCTTTGTGATTTCCAGCATTAATTAACTTTCTTAATTAACTTTGGTTACCTAAGCCAAAATCTATCAGGGGGTCAATGAATGTTTTAGCTCTGCCATTAGCATTTGAAGCTCTCAGGTACAGATCAAGTAAAATGACCAGTCTTCTTACATCAGGGTGTTTTAGGCAAACTGAGCCCATTTACCTCCTTTCGAGGTGTCAGCAGTCGCAGCATTGGACAGATGGTCACTCCCCCTCCTGGCTGGCTTGAGTTCTGTTACTGAGGGAAATCAATAGGACTGTAGAAGTCACCGTGACCTGTAATTTAAGAACATCTATAAAAATGCACGCTTTAAACTTTGCTTAATTATTATCAGGATTCCTCTCTGATGGACGATTGTCATTCTGACCATAAACACAATTGATTTCCGGCCGTGAAATCAAGTTGTGGCATTCAAACAATATCAGCTACTCCCAAATCAAATTTTTAGACAGATGAGTTTTATGCTCAGTATGCTGGGAAATTAAGCACTGTGAATGAAATCAACAATCCTGGCTATTTCGTGTCTGAACATGAATCTTGAAAATATACAATTCTTCATGCAATTTGTCTGTAATCCAAACCGAGGACATATCTCATTTGCCTATGCGATTCACTGAACTGCACAGGAACAATGACATCAAGATTTACATTCTGACATATAACAAACTTAAATGCATTCTGTTTTAAATGTCAAAAATATCATACTATTGCATAATGTAATGTTTGCCCTATTTCAGGTCTGTCATGCAACAGCTTTGTGTAAGGATCAGAGCAAAAGTAAAAGCGTTATTCATTGAAAATATTGATATCTGCACTAGCTTTTATTGGTGTATTCGAGAGATTTGCAATGTCTGATTCATGACAGATCTTTTAACTGAATCTTGGTTTACAAAGGCTGTCAGAATGATTTGTTTATTTGTCAGAATCAATTCAGTTCATTGATTCAGTGACTCAGAATCAATTCAGTGATTCACTGATTCACTCTTACTGGAGAGGAGTTTATTATAATGAAATTTCAGCTTTTTCACTCAAAGCTATCTTATCAGTTCAGAAGACTATATATATGGTGCAGTGTTCAGTGCGGATCCCTTTTTTGGCGCTTTTGAGTCCATTTTGAAGTTTGAACGCTCCAAGCCCTATTAATGATTATTGCATTGAAAAGCTGCCAGTAAAAAATTCTTACTTTAGTGTTCCATGTACGAAAGAAAGTCAAACGGGGTTTGGAACAACATGAGGATGAGTAAATTAAAGATTTGTCATTTTTGTGTGAACTAATCCTTGAACAGTTTTCGTCGCGGATACTGAAATTAGCTGTCAGTGCTCATTTACCTTTCCCACAAATATTTGGCAGAAACGTTATTAGCTTCAGCTCCAAAGACAATTGCTGCTGAGAGTAATTTGACTCCTGCTGCTGTTGTCAGTTTGTTTTGCAATGAAATGCTATAAAAAGTTGGAATTCTTGAGCACGTCATTTGTCACCGGGGAGCAATAAAGCGAGAAATTCTCTCATCCATTTAGCTCAAACCTGTTTGTTATCTCTATGCCTCTTCAAGACACGACGAAATAACCAATATTTGGAGCGCAAGCTAATAACAGGCATCTAAAAGTGCTGGAAAAGTGGGAAAGTGCTTTTCCTGCTTTTTAATAACGAGTATTTTCTCAAAGGAATAGTATACCTAACATCTGTGCAGCATACAGCATACTATAATGGGACACCATGAGAGTAAATTATGACAATTTCCTTTTTTTGATTATGATTATGACTAACTGTTTTTTTTTTTACGATTATTTGCATGCACAAATTTCATAGCTCTTTTGAAAGTACAGTCAAACCAAAAATTATTCAGACACAAGATATACTTTTTTTACTAGTGGGTGCAAGCCACTATATTTCACTTATGTAAGTGATGATATCAACATAAAGTCAACTGTGACATATTATTCTCAACAACTCTTCCTACAGTGGACTACCAGTAAAATTGATACACATTTGGAACCAAAATTATTCAGACACTTTGACCTGACCATGTTTTGCTGAAGTGTTTTTTTTTTTTTTTTCTTTAATAGCTAATGCGACTTTTTACACCACAGACTAAACAAAATGAAGCATTGCTCGGTAATTGGCTGACCTAAATTGGTATTATCTAATTGTGTAGTTAAATGTAACAGCTGACAGCTGATTGGTTGATTGTAATCCATTACATACCTTTCTATCAAATTATCAAGATGAATTTGTTCTGACACAGTTTAACTTTGAGCTCTTGTCATATTTTATTACCATTTTCTAAACTATAGCGAATAATCTGTGATAATGTGAGAAAATGTTGAAGGTGTCTGAGGTGTCATTTTAACTGTCAAATGTCACATGGTTGGAGCCACTTAGCAGCTAGCACTCATGCTAACATGTTGAAGCCTTGTTGCTCATTTGGGTGACACAAGTTTGTGTTTTTTGCATGTTTAAGTAGCTTCTTTTGCGTTTGGTTTGATGGTGATTTATGAAGTAAATGGTCACTTTTTGACTATGACCATAGTAGTAAGAACTGAGTGGAAAGCCCAAATTTAATTCATTTTTTGTATGTGTATGCTGATGTAAATGTCATCATCAGCATGCGTGTAGCCAGATTTTTCCTAATGTATGTTTGAAGTGTAGTTTTAATTGTGTGGCAAATTTAACATGGTGGGGGCCACTTAGCAGTTAGCACTCATGCTAACATGTTGAATGCTCATTTGGTTGGCACAAGTTTTAATTGTTTTGGACATTTAAGTTGTTTCTTTTTGTGTTTGTGTATGATGTGTAATGTGTACATAATTGATCACTTTTGTCTATGACCATATAGAAAGATCTGAGTAAAAAGCCCAAAACCTAATTTTTTCACAAGGTGGCAACACTGGCCTTGGCCATTGTTTCACGGTCGATAAAGAAACAGAGGAGACGGAACGCCAACAACAACAACAAACTACTCGTGACTGCATAAACAATAGACGCCACCCTTGACAAGCACATGCGTGAGGGAATAATAGATACCTGCAACTAGTTTGAACCATTTAATGCGACCATTTTCTTTATCGCTCGTAATTTCTAGAGAGAAATAGCGACTATAGACAAGAATTAAACTACACGACCATCTGTGTTTTTGAACGCAAATGGAGTATACTTTGAAAGGCTATGCGTTCTGTACTAGGTGTTCGCACCAAAACTGAAGAAATGCTTTGGGCATAACACACATACATATACATGCACACTTAGCTGAGGTTACTCTTAAACTGCTGGGGAACAGAGATGTGAAGCTAATGGTCAGTGTGATCAGTGAAACGGTCTCGAATCACTGACCAGGGACTTTTTTTAAAGGAATTTCATAATGAGACTGTACTTTATAGTAATTTTGGGAAAACGGAAGCTCCGGTCTGAGCTGCTTGTCCTGACCTTGTTTTACATGACTGCATGTGTTTATCTAGGTATTAACCTCCATTTGAGCTTTGATTTAATCTGGTTAAATAGCAAGGTACTGTGAAAGAGAGAGGACTGCAGGATGAGTGCTTTTATGCATGAATTTGTAATAGAAAAATTGTGTAATAGAATTTGGGTGTTTGTGTGCTAAGTGGTGGTACTGTCCATTGTGACTCTAAAAGCTTGTTAAAACATCAGGTCTGAACTGGCTGAGCTTCATCGCTGTAGTCTCATAATGAGAGCTTTTCATATCATTCCATGATCCTGATAATTGCTTATTATGTAAAGAAGAAGGTAACTTGATTTGCATACCCAAAAGTAAATATCAGTGCTTGCAAGGGAGCAAAAGAATAGCTGACAGTCAAAACAGACAGATGAGATATCCAGAGGCCATTATGACATCATCAGATTGCTCCCATTATAATTATTGGAGCTGTCTGTGCCACAAATGCCTGATTGCATTACGTAAAACATTAAAAAAATTACGTAGTTAATGGATGTCGCACTTCTATTTTTGATGCATTGCACAGCTACTTCAGCTAGTTACTGTTACATCAATGCAAGCTTGTGATGTTTCTGGTTTCTGGGCTATTATTTAACATCCATGTATACTGAATGTAATGTTCAATTTTACATCAATGTATTTTCTTTTGAAAGTACAGTAAGAAGCAAAGAAATTCACCCCATTATACTGTTGCTCAAGCTCACAGAGCATTGGTTCCTGGTTAGATTGTGGTTCTGATGATGTGAAACACTTGTAATTGCATGAAAAAGAGCGGCCTAAAGCAGGGTATGCTGGGTATGCTGTTTTGAATTTCTTAAAGTTTATCCAAAAATAAAAAGCACACTGATAATTTAAATGACTACATAATGTGAAATGGATTTTTTGTATGTAGTATGTAGTTTTTGTTTTGTTTTTTACACTGCCGTTTTCAACGTTTTTTGATCGAATTCCCTTAGTGTCATTACTCACCAAGATTGGATTTATTTAATACAAAATATTAAAATATCAATATTGCAAAATAATATTATTACAAATTAAAATAACTACTTTCTATTAAAATAATGTTATGTTATGGCAAAGCTGAATTTTCAGCATCATTACTCCAGTCTTCAGTGTCACATGATCCTTCAGAAATCATTCTGATATGCTGATTTGCTGCTCAAGAAACTTATTACCAAGGTTTAAAACTATGGAAGCTTGTTCCCGCCACAGAATAAAACATTTTAACCTCTTAACTGTCACCCCCCTTTTTGAGAATACAAATGAAAATGCACTATACAAACTTAAAGGGCTGTAATTCAAGAATGCTTTGGAATATAGACCTAAGTTTGGTCTTGTTTTAAAGCAGACACTCGGCAGATTATTTCTAAAGTGCAATACAAAGTGATTCAAAATATGAAAGTATGAAAAAGTTATTGAAGTTTAAATTTACTGTAAATAAATACTGTATTAAACATTTTTTATTTTATATAAAATATATATTTTATAAAAATGTTTTAACCTAAAATTACTTTAAAATCAAAGCCATATGTCTAACCAAATTGTGTTCCAAATTTGAAGTTGATATCACAAAAATTGAAGTTCCCATGAGATTTTGTTTAGGGCGCTGCCACCGGGTGTCATTCAAATTCCATTGATTGTTTTTTTGATGCATTTTCCTGTAATTTTCTCTCCAAATGTCACTTCCATCACAAAACGGTCACCAAATATGGAACCTTGAGACTCAGACCTTTCCGACGATATGTGTCAAGATTAGAAAAGATTTAGATTATAAAGTAGTTAAAATAAATGTTGTAATATGAAACATGACACCGCCCACTAGGGGGAGGAGCCTACTAGAAGAATTTAAAGTTCCATTTCCATGGTAACGTCCAATTTCAAAATGGTTTTCACAGGATGAATTTTGAGTTTGTAAGCTTTCGAATGATACCTAATGTATGATAATTACTAAAACATATGATTTGAAAAAAAGGTGATCAAAAAAAGAGTGCCAGGTGTCCCGCTAGCGGGACGGTGACAGTTAAGAGGTTAAAAGATAATTGCGACTTTTTATCTCACAATTATGAGTTTACATCTCACAATTCTGCCATTTTTTATTACATTTACATTACATTTATGCATTTGGCAGACGCTTTTATCCAAAGCAACTTACAGTGCCCTTATTACAGGAACAATCCCCCTGGAGCAACATGGAGTAAAGTGCCTTGCTCAAGGACATACTGATTGTGACCGCTGGGATTGAACCAGCAACCTTCTGCGTATCAGTTCCATGGTTTAACCCACTGGACCACCATCTCACATTTTTTGCGAGTTATAAAGTCAGAATTGTGAAGTCAGAATTCTAAATTTAGAATTGCGAGATGTAATATCACACATTGCAATTTTTATATCAGGCTATTTATATCTCACAATTCTGACTTCTTTTCTCAGAATTGAGGGAAAAAAAAAACTTTTTGAGGGAAAAGACGACAAGACTCAGAATTGCAAGTTTATATCTTACAATTCTGACCTTATATCTCGCAATTGTGTGCTATAAACTCAGAATTGCGAGATATAAACTTGCAATTGCGACTTTATATCACGCAATTGTGACTTTATAACTCATAATTGGGACTTTATATCACATAATTCTAAGAAAAAAAGTCAAACTTTTGAGAAAATTGTCAGAATTGTGAGATTAAGGCCCGGTTTCACAGACAGGGTTTACACTAAAATAGGATTAGGTCTTAATTCAATAAGGGCATTTAAGTAGCTTTTATAGGCCTAAACGTGCCTTAGAATTTCTTTTTCTAGTGTATATATTTAGAGACAAAACAATGCCACTGACATATTTATTTAAGATATGTCAGTTCAAGTTAAAAAAGCTCAAACATGCATTTTAGCCCTGGACTACCTTAAGCCTCGTCTGTTAAACCGGGGGAAAAAGTCGCAATTTTTATTTTATTTTGCTATGTTGTATATTGGATTGCCCCTTTTGTCCAGTGCAGGAGTTACGCACTTTGTTCCGAACTGAAATGATCACAAAGGAATCGTTTCTGGATCGGTATAACGACTGTTGCAGCAGAGCAAACAAGACCGGTCGAATGGTACAAGTTATTTTTCCCTTCGGCATCTCATCTGAAGTTGTAGACAATGCTCTGTTGATAATAGCACGGTTACCGCAGGCCTTGGGAGCATCTGTGCGTCTGCTCGGCCTGAAATAAAACAGAGCCCAGAGCTCATTCTCTGTCTGAATGAGGATTAGAGAATCAGATGGTCGGTTTTGCTCACAATCCTCTTTTGAAAGGAAATCTGTGCGTTAGTTTGATCTGTGGGCTTGTTAGTCTGACTGGCCTGCTATGTGTTTGTCCAGCTGACTTTGGCCTTTATCACATTAAGAGGATTGAGTAAACCCTATTTTCTATTAATTTATTCATAATAATTGGATGAGCCAAATACATATTTATTAAAATATATATATGTTTTTACAAAGCAAATATACATCTTTAACTACGCATTGTTAAATGATCAGTCAGTCAAAAATGATATTGATAAGGAAGTTTCACACACCTTAATGTATACAAAACTTGCTTCATTTTTAAAATGGTCATCACCTGAATGTAATGATAATTTGCAATAATTTAGTCAGATGTTGATTCAGGAACAGCTTCAGGATTTCGTGAGACTTTATTAAAGAACTGGTTCGTAAAAGCCATTTATTTGTTAATGGGACTGCACTTCTCACTGTAAACTCACATTAACAGCTCAGTTAAATTATGATTTATTTTTCTTTAGCTGCATCGAATTAAGGAAACGTATTTTTCCATATTTTATATAAATTACCAATTTGAATTTATGCGTTTATAAAAAAATTTGACTAGCCTTATGCTATAATGTATTATAGCAGATATAGCATTATACCGAAAAGAAATTCCCATATTAGTCCATACTCACATGTATAGATGTTGTATCAGTGTGAGAGAGTCTGCTAGCCGTGTTTCTGAATATTAGAAAGACAAATTGCATTTCAAACAATTACCTCATGATAGTTTTGAAATGTTGCTGCTCCAGTTGGAATTTCGCGAGGGTTTGCTAGAATGTGGGCTGATAAGGAATGTGCATTTGTTGTTGTGGCAGTCTGCGTTGTGCCTGGTCTGTCTCTGTGGTGACACAACACAGGTTATGAATCTCATTGCTAGTTTAGATGTGTGTGAGCGAAAAAACAAGAATATAATTTATTTTCTTGAATGTCCAGCTACCTCTTACATGTAAACACACATTTAGCAGTAGAAAGGCAAATATTTTTTTTCTTGCGTCTGTGTCCAACATGATCTCATGACAATGCGTATCAATAGTACGAGTGTGTAATCTCGTGGAATGTATATGCCAAAATGAGTTTTGGCGTGCATATGCTACGCAGTTTTTCACGTGCATATGATACACACTTTATGGTGCCTCCTGGGACGAATAGACTTTTGTCCACTGTAGTGGACATTATATTTTAGTGAATTTCTCTGAAATCATACATGTCACATGTCACAGTCTGGATGTCCTGTATAGAGCACATTCGGGGCTTTGCAGAGATACCAAATGTTTGGAGGTTTCACCAGGACAATAACTTCTTCTTGGTCTTTAAAAATGGCTGACATTAATGTTTAGCACTCTTATGAAAATATGATAATATTTTTTAATTATAATTTAAATCTGATTAATTTTCAAATTGTTTGTTATAAATCAACATTTCAGGAAAATGTTAAGGGGGGTTCTAATCAAAATATGACTTTCTGTTACAAAACGGCATTGATTTCATAAATGTCTACTGTAGTGGACGCCAGGATTTAATCATGTTTATCAGGCATTTTGGAGACATAATAAGTGAATAGGGAAATAAATTACATATCAACATTCCTATGAAATATTAGATATTATTATGAAAATGTTGCCAATTATTACTCCCATTATTACACCTATTTTTTCATTACATGTTGCATAAAGAACACATGAATATGCAAATTAGATGCAGTGTATAGATACATTGGACCCACTTTATATTAGGTGGCCTTAACTACTAGGTACTAACATTTTAATTAATCATTTGATACAATGCACTTACTGTGTACATACATGTCTTTACATTGTACTTACATTTGTAAATATACCTGTATGTAATTACAAATGTTACTACATAAATTAATTACAGATGCAATTACACTGTTGACCCTTCCGTTACACCTAACCCTACCCTTAAACTTACCCATACCACCAAACCATCTCTAACCCTACCCATATCCCACCTCAATATCAGCAAAAGTGTTTTGCAATACAATATAAACACAGTAAGTACACTTGTACTTATTTTTTGATGTAAGTACATAGTAGTTAAGGCCACCTAATATAAAGTGGGGCCGATACATTGCATTGAATGGGAAAATCCAAGTATGGCCATTTTACCCACATATTTCATAAAGTAAAATGGTATATCAATGTTATATCTTTCATAACATAGTTCAGAATCATCTTTAAACAAAGTTTGTTTTTAAAAAAATCCTGAAACCTTAAAATTGATTGGTGATTTAAAAATAATCCCATTGTGTTTGCCTATACATGCAATTTCATGTCATTTTATTTTTTTAATGTCAACTACAGAGAACATTTCATGACATATGAATAAAATGTAATTTTTCAAAAATGTTTTTTTTTCCCTTTTGTTGCTTATGCTCTAAACAATGTAATGACATGAAAAAATACTAGATTCAAAACACTTTTTTTTCTGGGTCCCTTTTGGGTAGGGTGAGGGTAGGGGGTGGGGGCTTCGTAAGTATAATATGCCATAAAGTGCGTATCATATGCACACGAAAAACGGCATACCATATGCACGCCAAAACTCATTTTGCCGTATACATTCCACGAGATGATTATTTTTTATACACATTTTCGTGAGATCGGGCTCCTGTGTCGGCAATGACATTATTGCATGTATGCCAGTTGTTTCTCTGTGGTCAGGACTATTTTAAGAGAGCTACTCTCAGCAAAAACAAGCCACCCGTACCATTAATGAGCAATTTCTTCAGTAGAGATTCTCCAAATAGAGATTTATACTCAATAGGTCTATCATTTGTAAGATGTAGGGTAACAGTTTGGAGAAACACATTTGGGGTTGTAAATCTCAGAAGAACTGTGAATTTGCAACCATGTGATTAGTAGGATGCAAATGTAATGATAGTGTTGGGTCAGTCCGTTTCACAAATTAATGATTCTTATTAGCCCGGTTCATTAAACAAATCATCCAAAGATATTCACAAACAAATGAACATTGCAAAATATGCATTAATTTTTTTTTTTTTTTATCAAGCTTAAAAGCAAGTAAAATCCTTATTTTTGAGTACTGCATTGCCTTTTGTCCTTGTGGGCATCTCCCCATCAGCCACTGACATGTTCCAGAGACTTCTGCTGTATTGTGAATGTTACCCTTTATCTGCTCTGTGTGCTTTCTTTATTTCTCTCCCTTTCTCTTATACTTCTCTACCCCCTCCTCATCCTATTGTATCCGCTATTCTCCCTCTCTCTCTCTTTATTTGTTTCCTCTGCTGTATTTCCTCTTGTCCTCTACTTTGTCATTTTTTCCTCCTTACTCTCTCGCTCTATCTTTCTCAGTCCCCTCTCGTTCTCCTCTGCCCCTGTGGTAAGGGAAAAAAACTGTTTGTGGAGGAAGGAAAAAAAAGAATGACTGGAGATATTCCTGTTGGTTTGAAAGGTGAAAAGAAAATGTACTGTGAAATGGTACAGTGGGTTTAAGTTGCTTCCTGTCAAATGCAGCTACGCCCTCTTGTCCTCCTCCTCAACGTATAACAAAGTCCTTCACGCCGCAAGCCGAATTCCGGGTGAACTGCACAAGAATATTGGGAGAACATTCTTGGTTTGACACTAGTTTCACTGCTACCACCTACTGTAATGCGGGCCAAACTTCAGACGGTTTTAGCATGCTGACAGAGTGCTGTGCCTTAGCGTGTTAACAGCCTAACAGTAATCAGACTGTCAGCAGCAAGCTAAAACCCTTTTAGAGAAGTTCTGTCTCAAACTTCATCCTCTTTAATGCTCCGCCAACTAGTTGATTAGTCATTCAGACACACCACTGGGCAGTCGGTTTAAAAAAAAAAGATTTTGCACATCCCTAATAAAACCTGCACGTCCAGTGACTTCTGGAAGTTGTGCAGCAGGCAAAATGGGTGATTTCAGCACTTCACAGAGGTCGATATACGTTAAGCAAAATCCAAGAAAGGACTGTGGTGACAACATTTCAACATTTCAATTTCGTTTTGGGAGTTTAAAAATGACGGAGCCCTGCGTATGACGAGAAAAGTTTGCTCTGGCTGGTAAACATCTTCGTACATTGGGTCTGTGGTGATTACGCAATAGGTAGGTGTGATCTGGGGCTCTGCCTAGGTGGTGGGTGAATCAAATGGGTGATTCTATAATTAGAGGTACATTTTTAATTATTTTAATAATTTGTTACTTATTGGCAAAATATTGTATATTACTTTTGTTTCAGTTACATTTAATTTATTTTATTCAGGCTATATAAGTACTTATACTTAAATTGAATGTTTTCAATAAGATACTGGAAAGAGTTTTTGTTAGTGAACAGGAAATTATAATAATAATAATAATAACAATAATAATAGTAATAATAATAATAATAAACATGTATTTGATAGCACTTTTCATACATGAAATGCAATTCAAAGTGCTTCACAAGCATAAAAACAAATAAAAGGAATATTCGTCAATATAAAAGACTAAACAACAGAAGCAACAGAAGGTTCAAAATGTAAAATAAAGAAATTGGCAATACAATGTTGCCTCAATTTCAATAATGAAACTCCACACCATATTATTATTCTGATAAGCAACTTTAAAAATATATGTCTTAACCCGCCTTTTAAAAATATGAATGCTTGGAGCCTCTTTCACTTTCACAAATTATTTCACTTTCCCTCTGATAAGAAAGGTGTGTGTGCTCTCTCTGAGAATTTTTTTAAATCTAAATAGTTTGTTCACCAAGAGTTATTTTGTAAACCGTCACATTTGTTATCACAAAATCAAAAGGAAAACGTCTCGGTTACTACGTATGGTAACCCTCGTTCCCTGAAAGAGGGAACGGAGACATACGTCGGACGTCACCGACGAATTGGGATCACTTCAGGGAGCCCCTATCAGCTTCGAGATATAGAGAACAGGCCAATGGGCCATAGGCATGCAAGATTTGCATCTCGCGCTCCGCCCCGCGCCGCGGGTATAAACAGGAAGCGAGAGCGAATGCACGCTGTTTTTCACTGAGGAGCCGAACTTAGTGACTCGGCCATGCAGTGATTGTACAGCAACTGTGGCGACGGGACGTACGTCTCTGTTCCCTCCTTCAGGGAACGAGGGTTACCATACGTAACCGAGGCGTTCCCTTTCAGTCGGTCATGTTCGACATACGTCGTACGTCACCGACGAATTGGGATCCCTTTGGAAAACGCCACAGTTACTACCACTTCCAGCGCCCAGCGATGAGCCCCTCAGACCCCGTCTGATAGCGGGCTGGGAAAAAATCACACAGGGAGAGTCAAAAAAGCTGCTGTTCTGCAAGACCCATTCAGCTGACTTTATTGGATAACGCTGGGAAAGCGTGCCCGTGCAGGCCTCTGCGGATGCCACATCATGCCCAGAGGGAGTTACCATGTGGAGATTACACGTATGGGCTGGCCGTGGGCAGCACAACACACGGAAGTCCCAGGGGTGGCCCCGGCCAATTAAAGGCGGGGAACAACACCTCCCTGAGACAGCAGAGTGGACTCTGCCGAGGGAAAGACACGGGCTCGCCGTAGGGAGCCATACCGTGGAAGAATACACACATGGGACCGCCGTGGGGGTCACAACATATGGAACCCACCTTAACACCCGTTCCACCAATGCATGAGTGTTAGACCTGGCGTTGGACGCTCTGCCACATCTGACTGCCGCGGGTCACGGAGGACTCAACAGGGTTCGCTGTTCTGGGGAACTCAATTGGAGCGGTTAGCGCACACATCCGGTCCCTAAGGAGGGGAATGGCGCAGCAAGCCGACACAAGAACGGGCACTCCAGTGTTACTGACTATGGGAAGTGAGTACACAGGAAGATACCAGCTCTGCAAATATCTGTCAGCGAGGCACCGCGAGTCAGCGCCCAGGAAGAAGCAAGACCCCTGGTGGAGTGAGCTCTTAACCCGAGCGGGCAGGGCACATCTTGGGATTCATACGCCAAGACGATGGCATCATGGCACTTCAACGCATAGAGGCGCCTCGTAGAGGGGGCTCTGGTGGAAGTGATGGTGTCAACTACTGCTTGCGGTAGGTCACCTAGAACCTCCGCGTCCCGTCCAGGGACCAAACATGGAGTTTCCAGAGGTCCGGACGCGGGTGCCAAGGGTGCCGCGTCTCTGAGTCAGGAGGTCCTTCCTCAGAGGAATGGGCCCAGGAGGTGCTGTCGTGAGGAGCACTAGTTCCGGGAACCAAGTCCGGTTGGGCCAATACGGAGCGACCAACAGGACTTGCTCCTCGTCCTCCCTGACCTTGCACAGTGTCTGTTCGAGAAGGCTCACTGGGGGGAAACGCATATTTGCGTAGGCCCCGGGGCCGGCTGTGTGCCAGGGCATCCGAGCCGAGGGTCCCCTCGGTAAGGGAATAGAACCACTGGCAATTGGTCATGCCCGGGGCAGCAAACAGGTCTACCTGTGCGGACCCGAAGCGACTCCATATCAGCTGGACCACCTGGAGATGGAGTTTCCACTCTCCCGGGAACACTGGCTGTCGTGAGAGCTCGTCGACTGCACGATTGAGCAGGCCTGGAATGTGAATGGCACGAAGCAACCTCAGATGCTTCTGACTCCATAAGAGGAGATGGCGGGCGAGTTGTGACATGCGACGGGAGCGTAGACCACCCTGTTTGTTGATGTACGCAACGGCCGCAGTGTTGTCCGTAGGGACCAGCCTCTGAGCGGCACTTTGAAGCGGCTGAGTGCAAGACGAACTGCTAACAACTCGAGGCAAATGATATGCCAGCCGGTGGATGAGGCATCCATGGAGACAACAGCATGCCTGGACACATGATCTAGGGGAATTCCCACCCGTAGAAACGAAGGGTCCGACCACGGGCTGAAGGTTTGGCGGCACCTCGGAGTCACTTGGACGCGGAGAGTCCGCTGTGCCACGCCCATCTCGGGACTCTGTCGTGTAGCCAGCGTTGAAGCGGTTTCATATGAAGCAATCCGAGCGGCATTACTGTGGCTGCGGATGCCATATGCCCCAGTAGCCTCTGAAAGTGTTTCAGTGGTGCCGCTGTCCTGCCTTTGAACGAAAGGAGCTTTCTCGTTCTCTGGAGCATCTCTCTTGTAGATAGGCTCTCTTTTAGAAAAGCAGTCTTGCTTCATCAACGCCGTTCAGCTCCGAAGTGAATGACAGCGTGCATTCGCTCTCGCTTCCTGTTTATACCCGCGGCGCAGGACGGAGCGCGATATGCAAATCTCGCACGCCAATGACCCATTGGCCTGTTCTCTATATCTCGAAGCTGATAGGGTCCCAATTGTAATCCCTGAAGTAATCCCAATTCGTCTGTGACGTCCGACGTACGTCGAACGTGACCGACTGAAAGGGAACAGAATTTATCACTGATCACACAGTGGGTTGTTTAAAAGTCTTTTAATCATGATTTCATTAGTGCCATGTGCACATGGCCAATTCTGTTACTGTCAAACTCTGTTCTTTTTACTCCTAAATGAGGATTGGAAAATAAATTTGCTGTGAGTACTGTATATCGGGGCCTTAACTCAGGGGCGTAGCACAAGATCCCGGGCCCTATGCATAGGCAGTCCTGATGGGCCCCCATTTCCTCAACCCCCTTTACTTGAGAGAACATTTATTTTTATTATGCTTTATTACTTCAAGGCATAAATTAAATCCTAAACATGCCATTTTAGTTTTGTACATTAACAAAAAGCTCCAATTAGAATAAAAGACAAACAAAATTTGTCACTAGTCATTTTTATCTGGAGAAAAAAAGGAAAAATGAAACAAATGCTATTACTTACATGCTATAGCTTCCTCAAATGTATAGCTTATACTAGTTAAAGTTTACTCCCCAGTAAATGCCCACTGGCGTGTCTTTTAGCTGGCAAAGTCATTTATGAAGTAAATGTTTTTTGCCAATTGGCTTTCATTGGAGAGAAGAGCGCGACTGTTGAGCCCATCCTGGCACATTGTTGACCTCAAGTAGTTTTTAACTAATTTAAATTTGCTGAAAGCCCATTCACCACCAGCAACAGTGACAGGTAGGGTGCAGAAAATCCTCAGTGCAATACAGATGTGTCCAACAATGCTCTTTAGCTGCAGCTTGTATATGTCATTAAGGACCTAAAGAGGGAACTGATTATGAGGAAATGTCGATGCTCTCTTCAGCGTCTCTCTGACACTTGGTACGAGTTGTGGCCCACCAAGTGTCAGAGAGACGATGAAGAGAGCATCCAGTTTTTTCCTTCAAGATTGCCCATCGCTCTGGACTAGCGCTAAATAAATTGTATAGGCGATTAACACTGCCAAACAATGTTGAGGCCTCGGTGCATGACTGAGCTGCATGTACACCCACCACATTGAGGGTATGGGAAGCACAGGGGGAGTATGTAGAAAGTGGGTTTTGTTTTCAAATCTGAGCTTGCACGTCTTTCACTTTCCCTGACATGTTGTCTCCATTGTCATAACCCTGTCCCCTACAGTCCTAATGCTATGCCCCTGTCTTGCAATACTGCCTGAATCATTTCAGAGTTTTCCCTGCCTTTCTTTTTATAAAAGTTTTCAAATAGACAGAATCTCTTGGTTATCTTCCATACATCACTTTCTACATTGTGATATCTAATAGCACATTCTGTTCAGTGTAAGAGATGTCTGGTGTTGAGTCACATATCACCGAGAAGTAAATTACTGCTTCACTTTCTGCCAGGATAGTGTTCAACACTCTTTTGCCACAGAGCTCAATGAATTCATTCTGCATCTCAGGACTCTGATAGTGTGTTAACCTTGACCCCTCTTTCTTCTTTTCCCTTACTTTTTTCAAGTGCTTGTGTAAAATGGGATCATAATATGCCAACAACTCTAAAGTGCCAAGAAAATGTCCATTGTGGACATCATCTAAATTTGATTTTTTGCCTCTGAAGGCAACGTGATGCCAAATGAAGGGTCACATTCAAAAGCCTCTGTAGAATCAGCATATTCTTCTCTATTTCTGCCATTAGTTGTCTTTGAGGGTGACCATCAATTCCAGTTGCTCCCAGTAATTAGTGCTAAATGCGTTTCCATTTCACATAGCACTGCTTATGAGGCATGTTTGTCTCATGTTCTGGCAATTTGTTGTACATTATTTGCCATTTAATGTGTGCTAATTTAACTCCATCCTTGCTGTTCAGAGCACTTCTTGACGGCTTGTCAGCTCATGAGAGAACAGAAGGCATGGGATGCAATATAGAGCCTCTGCACTCTCACTATGAATAAGCCAGTCTCTTCTGATTTTTTTCACAGCCCTTTGCTCAAGATAAATGGTTTCCTTTCCATATCTTTAGGTGGCATTTTGTTTGTTTCCTCTGTACCTTTACTTGCCAGCCTGCGTACTACGGTGTCTCTCTGATCATTCGTTAATTTATCTGGCCATAGTCCTGGATCCTCTGGCAAAAACTGGTCTGAATAGCTCTGCCTACTTTCCAGTTCCTCATCTGTCATTTCCACACTGTGCTCAGAGCATACTCCCTGCTCTCTTCACTTCCACATCTTCTCTATCATCTTTCTCTACATGAAGGATACACTTGATATTAACCTCTTATCCTAATAATAACCTAATATAATAAATCACACTACGGTGTAAGTGTTACTTAAAGGATTAGTTCAATTCAAAATTAAAATGTCCTGATATTTTACTCACCCCATCCTTACTCATTTACTTACTCATCCAAGATGTTCATGACTTTCTTTCTTCAGTCGAAAATAAATTACGTTTTTTGATTAAATATTTTTTCTCCAGATCGTAATGATCGATCGTTTCACTAGATAAGACCCTATTCCTTGTCTGGGATTGTGCAGAGCTTCTGAAGCCCTTCAAAGCCCTTTGAAACTGCATTGATTTTGACCTTCAACATTTTGGTTGCCATGGAAATCTATGATGTGGAGAAAAATCCTGGAATGTTTTCTTCAAAAAAACGTAATTTATTTTCGACTGAAGAAAGAAAGACATGAACATCTTGGATGAGATGGGGGTGAGTAAAATATTAGGACATTTTCATTTTGAATTGAACTAATCCTTTAACACCTTTAGGTCAAAATGGCTAAACATGGTTTGCCTTAATTTTGAACTATATTAGCTCACCTTGTCTCAAATCCAAAGAGGAGGATGAAGGGTCTGTTGCCACTCCCTGTGACAGTTTCTGAAACTGAGGGCAATGTGTTTCACAATGTTAAAGGGGTGATGAATTGAGAAATCAACTTTTCCTTGAGCCTTTGATATATAAAAGTTAATCGTGATATAAGAATATCCTGTACGTTTCGGAGCTGAAAACTTCTTTGTTAGTCAAAGAAAAACTTTTATTGACACCAGGCCCAGAAAACGTTCGATCTCAGAATATGTCAACCCTTGACATCATCATATGCTGAACCGCCGCCTCAACGGCCTGATTCTGTAGCCCTGCCCACCGACTTGTGGAGCTAAACGGATTGCGCTACAGAGCAATAAACATGCCGAAGATAGCAAGATATTGCGCTGTGCCTGGTTGTGGAAGAACACAGTCGCTGCATAAGCTTCCTTTGGATTCTAATAATAGGAATGAGTGGTTGAACTTTATTTTAATGAATGTCCAGCTCACGTGGGGAAGACATTGAATGCATGTTCATTTCACCACGGATTTGTAAACAAGAGACTGGATTTGCAGACAGGATGAGATTACATGAATGAATGAAGCAACACACTAATGTGAGTAAAACATGATTTTATATGTGATAGTATTGCATTCAGATCAAATACAATGTTACATTGTGTACATGTCTAACGAAACATAACGTACCACTGTCACAGGCCTCGCAAAGCCCAACGTCCCGGGGCTATGTGTTTTCCACACGGGCTACCAATATGTATCATCTTAAATAGTGAAATAACATTCCTTTCTTGATGTGCGTTGTTCACTCTCTTGACTTGATATTTGAAGGAAAAATATAATCGCTGAAGTTTTGAACATGCTGTCTGCAACATACTTGGCATGCGCATATATCCACCGATCGGGCGGGCCAAGTAATATAAAATAACATTCATATTAATCGCGGGTGGATGAGAGAAAAATCATTGTGTTTGTTTGATAAAGACATTTTTGCGAGCCCTGAGGAACGAATCATTCTGGTTGCCGCTTTCAAAACAATGCCTCACACTAACTCATTTGGAGCCAAAGCTCATTATAATATGCAAAGATTATCCAATCATAGCAGTGGGTGTTTACTTCCAAGTCTTCAGTGCGGCACGCTCATTAAAACCGATCATGTCTTGAGAGAAGCTCAAAACCTGGGTAGAAAATGTCCTATTACTTATTCATTATGATGTTTTTTAATGTAAAAACCACGCAAAGTAGTCACAAGTAGACCTCAGACAACAGTATACAAAAATTAAAAAAGCTAGTTCACACCTTTAAAAAAGCTAGTTCACACCTTTGAGATCTGCTTCTACTAAATCTGACATAAATATAATGTTGACATGATATGTAATTACAGTTGAGCTACCTGTGACACTGATTATCCTAGTATTGCTCATTTGAAATATTATAGCCTATTAATTTAAAATTAAACATGCTTCAAATTAGGCTACCGTATTATAATAGTGTGTTGTATGCAAACAGCATTGTTAGTGTACAATTTATTTATTTAGCCTTTACCTCAGATTGCATATTTAACCAAAATATCATCTGAAAGTGTATGTTCTGCTCTTTCAATGGGTTGTCTCAGTTCATTTTTAGCATTAACGATCACAGAGATATTAAAGCAGTTTAGCACTATAGATTTCGTCTTCTAGTTTGTGCTCACCTTTCTTTGAAAATTCAGTTACCAATTGTTTCTTCTCATTTTGTTTTCTTTCCTTCTCCTGTCTTTCCTTTCTTTTTTGGTGGCCTGATTTGGCTTTCTTTGAGAAAGACATTTCTACAGCAGAAGTTTGCGCTCCACCAGATGCTCAACGAACTAAGATAAACAAAATGGACTAAATCATTTGGTGCATTAGCAAGGGGTGGGACCTTAGATAGTCTTTACTTTTTTGTATACAAAATGTAGCCAGTCAATTAACCAAGTTATTCAATACACTAACTTTACATTTCATCTGACATTCATTATGAAATTGAATTAGAAAATGAAAATATCCAGGTAAAATAAAATATATTCCAGACTTTTCAAGGGCCCTCTCTCCCCTTTGGCCCTGGTAATCAGTACTGGTTCCTGACGCCCCTGCCTTAACTGTCCGACAGCACTGCAAGAGCTAGCGGTACCATTTAGCGGCTGTGTGCGGGACACATTTAGCATCTCAGCCAGAGTTCAAAATGAACACTCGGCAAACACTGAATCTGAGTAAAAATCATTGTTGGCTAGTATGAATATGGCAGTTTTTGCATTTTAATATTGTCTGATGTGTTGCGTGTTTCAGGATGAAGCATGCCACTGTGTTTTACAAGCCAGCAGTTCATGATGAGTCTTTTTTAGTGACTTGTGGCTCTTGTGCAGTAAATACTGCTCATCATCTTCCCAAATGTTCTAATAATAATCATTTGAAAATCTGTTTACAACAAAAGAGAAGTATTATCAAATATTAATAGCTATGGAAAGCAGATAAATTAAGACAATCATAAATATTAGTATTGCATGTTGTTGTTGTTCTTCTTCTTGTAAGATTTTACTGCTCATAGATGAGAAAATGAGACCTTCTGTTATGAACTGCTCCGAGACTCGGAGGTGGATCCAAATGCAGCTTTATTTGAGGGCAATCCAGAAGCGTAATCCAAGGTACAGGCAAAGGTCATACACAGACAGGCAGTCCAAACAAAGAAACAAACAAACAAAACAGGCAGGGACCAGAGGCAAGAGAGTAATCCAGGGAACAGGGCAAGGTATCAAAAAAACAAGAAACAAGAAAATCAGGAGTGCTCAGTCAAAATCAAAATGAGTGCTCAGAATTGCAGTGTAACATTAAACAAGACTTTGCGGTGAGTGAATGAATGACCATGATATAAATAGACAGAGACTAACAGGATGGTGAGACACAGGTGAATGCAATCAGTAAATGAGGTACAGGTGAATGTGATCAGTGATAAGTGATGATGAGTCCGGGCAGTGAGTTATGGGAAATGTAGTTTGTGAGTGATCATAAATGTCTTATGTGTGGAGTGCCCTCTGGAGGCTCTCAAGGGCACTCCAGCTGGTGATCGTTACATAGCCCCCCCTTTAAGAAGCGGATTCCAGACGCTCCTAAAACTGTCACGGAGGGAGGTGGAGCGGAGGTGGACCTGGGGGCGGGATGGAGGGCCAGGCCGTGGAGCGGATAACGACCTGGAGACTGCGGCAAGCTGGGAGGACAGGGCGGATCAGGCTGTGCAGGCGACCATGGCGGATCAGGCTGTGCAGGCGACCAGGGGGTGCAGGCAACCAGGGCGGATCAGGCTGTGCAGGCGACCAGGAAGGAGACGACCCTTCAGGCGGCCAGGGCGGAGACAACCCTTCAGGCGGCCAGGGAGGAGACGACCCTTCAGGCGGCCAGGGAGGAGACGACCCTTCAGGCGGCCAGGGCGGATCAGGCTGTGCAAGCGTCCTGGAAGGAGACAACCCTTCAGGTGACCAGGGCGGATCAGGCTGTGCAGGCGTCCAGGAACGAGACGACCCTTCAGGCTCAGGAACAGACACCAGCTCAGGAACAGGAACAGACACCAGCTCAGAAACAGACACCGGCTCAGGAACAGGAACAGACACCGGCTCAGGAACAGACACCGGCTCAGGAAGAGGAACAGACACCGGCTCAGGAAGAGGAACAGACACGGCTCCGCGGAGACCATCTTGTCCTGGGACACTGGTCCGGCGGAGACCATCTTGTCCTGAGACACTGGCTCGGCGGCGGTCATCTTGTACGGAGACACTGGCTCGGTGGTGGCCATCTTGTACGGAGACACTGGCTCGGCGGTGGCCATCTTGTATGGAGACACTGGCTTGGCGGCGGCCATCTTGTACAGAGACACTGGCTTGGCGGCGCCCATCTAGTACGGAGACACTAGCTCGGCGGTGCCCATCTTGTATGGAGACACTGGCTCGGCGGCGGCCATCTTGTAAGGAGACACTGGCTCGGCGGCGGCCATCTTGTACGGAGACACTGGCTCGGAGGCGGCCATCTTGTACAGAGACACTGGCTTGGCGGCGCCCATCTAGTACGGAGACACTAGCTCGGCGGTGCCCATCTTGTATGGAGACACTGGCTCGGCGGCGGCCATCTTGTAAGGAGACACTGGCTCGGCGGCGGCCATCTTGTACGGAGACACTGGCTCGGAGGCGGCCATCTTGTACGGAGACACTGGCTCGGAGGCGGCCATCTTGTACGGAGACACTGGCTCGGAGGCGGCCATCTTGTCCGGAGACACAGGCACGGGAAGAGGAATAGGAACAGATTCAGGCTCGGCGGGACGAGACTCTTGACAGGCTGACGTGATGTGAAGCTCAGTCTCTGGATCGGCAGAAGTGACGTGAAGCTCAGTCTCTGGATCGGCAGAAGTGACGTGAAGCTCAGTCTCTGGGTCTGCAGAAGTGACGTGAAGCTCAATCTCTGGATCGGCAGAAGTGACGTGAAGCTCAGTCTCTGGATCGGCAGAAGTGACTTGAAGCTCAGTCTCTGGATCTGCAGAAGTGACGTGAAGCTCAGTCTCTGGATCGGCAGAAGTGACGTGAAGCTCAGTCTCTGGATCTGCAGAAGTGACGTGAAGCTCAGTCTCTGGATCGGCAGAAGTGACGTGAAGCTCAGTCTCTGGATCGGCAGAAGTGACGTGAAGCTCAGTCTCTGGATCGGCAGATGTGACGTGAAGCTCAGTCTCTGGATCGGCAGAAGTGACGTGAAGCTCAGTCTCTGGATCGGCAGAAGTGACGTGAAGCTCTGGCTCTGGATCGGCTGACGTGACATGAAGCTCTGGCTCGGCAGGCAGGAAGTGAAGCGTCTTTGAGCTTGACAGGACCAGCGGCGGTGAGGGCTTTGAGCTGGGTAGGACCAGCGGTGAAGAGGGCTTTGAGCTGGACAAGGCCAGCGATGAAGAGGGCTCTGAGCTTGACAGGACCAGCGATGAAGAGGGCTCTGAACTGGACGAGACCAGCGGTGAAGGCTCTAGCTTGGCGGGCATGCCGCTCGCTGTCTCAGGCGCGGCGGGCATGACGCATACTGCCTTGGCTTCGGCAGATTTGGTGTGAAGTGCGGGCTCGGCTGGACTGGCGTGAATTGCAGGCTCGGCTGGACTGGCGTGAAGTGCAGATGGTGACATGGCGTGAACTGCATAGATATCACCTTCCTCCACGACACCCACAGTACATGTAGAGCCGCTCACCTGAAGGGCATAGTCAAGGAACTCACCCAAGGACCCTCGAGGACCATCACGGATCAGTTTGGTTTGTAATTTTTGGTTTAGTCCATAGCAAAAAAAGTCAATCAACATAAAGTCTGGGAGGTTGGTGGTGTTTGAGATATTCAGAAAGTCTCTGATGTGGTCCTCGAGTGAGTGAGTTCCTTGGCGTAGTCGAACAAGGATGACGGCTGCTGGATCCATTGTTGGCGAAGTCTTCTGTTATGAACTGCTCCGAGACTCGGAGGTGGATCCAAATGCATCTTTATTTGAGGGCAATCCAGAAGCGTAATCCAAGGTACAGGCAAGGGTCATACACAGACAGGCAGTCCAAACAAAGAAACAAACAAACAAAACAGGCAGGGACCAGAGGCAAGAGAGTAATCCAGGGAACAGGGCAAGGTATCAAAAAAACAAGAAACAAGAAAATCAGGAGAGTGCTCAGAATTGCAGTGTAACATTAAACAAGACTTTGCGGTGAGTGAATGAATGACCATGGTATAAATAGACAGAGACTAACAGGATGGTGAGACACAGGTGAATGTAATCAGTGAATGAGGTACAGGTGAATGTGATCAGTGATAAGTGATGATGAGTCCGGGCAGTGAGTTATGGGAAATGTAGTTTGTGAGTGATCATATTCTTATGTGTGGAGTGCCCTCTGGAGGCTCTCAAGGGCAGTCCAGCTGGTGATCGTTACACCTTCAGTCAATATACTTTGAGTTGTGAGAGAGAAGCTGGCACCAGATCAGTAAAAAGGTCTACATTTTATTCGTTTTTTCCTTTCATTAGAAATACAGAAGATTTCTTTGGATGGGGTTTAATGGCAGGAACATTGGAGGGGTTTGTGTTTGTGGGCATTGAATGATTTGCTTGTCTGATCTTTAGCGTGGGTTAATCTAAGCTTTAATCTGCACCACTGCAGGGCAGGATCTCTGGGAAAGGCTGCAAAGAAGTTTAGGCTCAGTGTTTAAATTTAGGATGCAAGGCAGGAATATGCAAAACAGAATCAGATGCCCTTTGATATTTCCGGTGATCCAATGTCCTCAATCTCTCAAATGCACAAACACACAAAGTTGGTAACGTTAAACGTTTTCATTCAATTTCATATTTTTTTATTTCTGTTCTGTCTCTCTTTCTCAGTCTCATACACTTCTCAAAAGATACTAGCATCAGCATATTAAGGTCAGCGTGAGGAGTTGGAGTTAGGAGTGGACAAAGAGGTCAAAAATGGCTGTGCTAGCTTTAGTCTGCTGTGCATAAAGTGTGTGTGTGTGTGTGTGTGTGTGTGTGTGTGTGTGTGTGTGTGTGTGTGTGTGTGTGTGTGTGTGTGTGTGTGTGTGTGTGTGTGTGTGTGTGTGTGTGTGTGTGTGTGTGTGTGTGTGTGTGTGTGTGTGTGTGTGTGTGTGTGTGTGTGTGTGTGTGTGTGTGTGTGTGTGTGTGTGTGTGTGTGTGTGTGTGTGTGTGTGAGAGATGGGGCCACAGTGAGTCTGAGCTGTCTCTAATCCTCTACTATTTAAGTGTCACACGGCATCACAGGTTTACAGACCAGACATTTATCACTATTTATATGAGGGTTGTAATTTGATTCATTAATCTAGTGTGATTTAATTGGGGGGTTTTTTCAAAGTGGTAAATGCATTAATCATGCCCTCTAACCAATATATAAAATCTGTGAAAAGGATATTTTCCTTTTCAAGCCAAATTGATTTGATTGCTAAATGGATTGCTGTGAACTATAGGTCAGTTATGATTAATGGCTTATATTTGATTATATAAAACACAATAAAAATAATAATTAATAATAATTTGATACATCTAAATAGCGCTTTTCTAGGTACTCAAAGCACTTTACATGGAAGGGGGGAATCTCCTCAACCACCACCAATGTGCAGCATCCACCTGGATGATTCGATGGCCGCCATATTGTGCCAGAACGCCCACCACACACCAGCTGATTGGTGGAGAGGAGACAGCCAAAAAATTGGCTTCTTAAGCCTTTTTTGTAAAAAGGCTGTCTACGTAAAATGTTTTACTCATCTGTCACAATAGTTTATCTTTTAAAGACTTCATTCTTCATTTGGGGGCTTTTCTGATAATACAAGTAACACATTTTTTCTTTCTGAAATAACAACACCAATAAAAGCATGTGTTGTCACATTAACAGTAAAGATTTCCTCGTCTTTGTGGCAGTGTCTCAGTTAACACGGCCGTTCCTCCACATGAAAGCTAATGGATCTGAACCAATCAGCTTGCTGACCCGTCCTGACTCCACCGTGTAGAAAATGCATGTGTGAAAGTGTCGCATTTCTGCCATTTCGCGCTCCTCATTATGACTGCTGTTATTATCATCCTGGCAACCAGGCACAAATAGTGTAATTATTCCTGTTACCATTTCCACAGGATAATTGAAGCATTATTCGGTGGTAATGGAACTGAAATAGATCTAGCAAAGCTTCCTTCCGGCGTGCTTTTCTGGAGATGGCTCTGTGATATACCGGTCAGCTCACTCTAAAAAAATAGACCTTTTTCTTTCCTACAAATAAATGTGAAGTCCATTTCGGTTTTCTTGAAATGTGCGTTTTTTTTGCCTTAATAGTATGTGAACTACTAAACCTGATGGTATCTATCTATCTATCTATCTATCTATCTATCTATCTATCTATCTATCTATCTATCTATCTATCTATCTATCTATCTATCTATCTATCTATCTATCTATCTATCTATCTATCTATCTATCTATCTATCTATCTATCTATCTATCTATCTATCTATCTATCTATCTATCTATCTATCTATCTATCTATCTATCTATCTATCTATCTATCTAATTTTAGTCAATGAAAGTAACATTTTAGTCAGCAAAAATAAAAATCTATTTTATCATGTGCAAAATGACCATGTTGTGAAATCCTCATGCTTTAGAGACTTTTTCATGTTTTGGATACTGTTCAGGATGTTAGTGCATATGTAAGATGTTTTTCTTGGTCATTTCAGTCACCAGTGTGCAACACAAAATATGGGAAGTGTTTTTATCCCTTTTAAATAACCTTTTTTTTTTCTTTTTTTCTCAACGCTACTGACCTTACCAGAACAGAATTGCGATTCATTTTTGGTTCTCAACTCGCCAAAGGACACAGAAACCGTAATAGTGATCCATGTAACATCAGATACTTTTAAATCACACATAGAACCCTGCATAGTGAAATATGGTTCTTGATATGAAGAGGGGTTTTGTTGCTGCAAAGAACTGACTTTATTTTTAAGCGGTGAAGTGCAAATGATTACGGCAATTTTAAGGTGTAAAACTGAGCAGATGCCTCAAACGTATGGTTTAATCACTCTTAAGTTTGTTGTGTAGGACTCTGGAGTGTGTGTTTGACACTGTGCTTTAGGGAGTGTTTGACATGGCGACTGAGACTGTCGGGAGCCTCTCTTGAGGATTCACTGACGGCTACATCAGAAAAAAAGGAAATACGAAACACAGCTTGAGCACAAAAGAATGGTGATGCTCACTGACAAGTGAGGAACCATGACTGGAGCAAACAGTGGATGATGGTTTGATCTCATGCCGATTCTTCTCACACCAGGCTGTTCCATTGTGTGTCATTTTATTTAATGAAAAAAGTTCAAGAGGACTTTCTTGTTTCCAGTACTGGGAAAATAATACATATTATCAGTTCTTCATCATGTGTCACTATTCTGGCACATTGTCGAACACAATATTTATAAAATCCCTGAAGAGGAAAAAGAAAGAAAAAAACCCTAAATTGTCCCTTGTTTTTCACAAATTATGTAAGGCTGTCCTGTTGTTAGTGGAGCGGCTAAGTGATATAATCGTTCAGTTTATGATACAAGCATGAAAATTGGCATGAGCAGTCTCTGATGGTCACTAGACAATAAGCCACCCACAGCTACTTGAAATTTCAAGATGGCGGCCATTTTTCAGGATGGCCACCACCTTAGTGGAGAAATTAGGCTTAAGAAATCATTTAGTTGGTGATACAAGCATGAAAATTGCCTTGAGCTGTCTCTAAGGATTGCTTGACAAGAAAACACTCTCAGCCACTTGACATTTCTATTTTCAAGATGGCCGACCACTGGATCCTCAAAAGATCAATTTTCCAATAGAAATGTATTGGGGTTTTTTTTCATTAAGGACGATTTGGTGTCATTTTATTTAATATGTTTTAGATTATTCTAAAGAACAACTTTTAACGCATCAAAATACAGTTGTGTTGATTTGTTGATTATTGATAGATTAGACAAGAGTGAATATCTGCACTACCAGGGCACACTGGTGATATATCACTGCTGTTAAACTCAGAGTGGGGTTCAATGTCAGCTAATTGTAAAGTTAGTATCCCAAATGCTGTCTAATCTACCCCAAAACAGTTAGATAGCCGCACCTGAATTGACAGGTTGTGCCAGTGCACAACTAAGTGTAGGGTTGTGACTAAGGACTAAGTGTAGGGTTAAGGCATGAACTTGAGAAAACTAGTTGAGAAAACTAACTGGGACAGATGTTTCATTTGTTAGCAGGACACCAAGGAAAAACTAATTAATCCGACTTTATTCAACAGAGAGCACGATCGTTCTGGTTATGATACTATTGCAAGAAATGTTCCATTATTCCATAAGATCAATGCTCTGCCTATCTTACTTAGTCTAAAGCCTTGTTTATACTCGCCGCGGCCGCAAGAGCGCGAGGGTGCGCGCGGCAAAAATGACGTCAACGCGAAGGGGGCGGTCTCGCGCGTTGGCTCCGCAAGACCCCATTTCGCCTGGCGGTGCGCAGCGCATTTTTTGTAACTCCGCGCGCACCTCCGCGTCCGAAGATGTACGACTTTGAGGCGACTTTGTCCGAGCTTGTGCGTCAGTACCAGCACATTTATGACCCTTCCATGAGGGATCATCGCGACAGCCAGATGGCACAGAACTCATGGAAAGAAATTGCAACAACTTTGGGGAAGGAAGAATCTATTTGTAGGAAAACCTGGAAAAACATGAGAGACAAATTTGTTAAAGCAAAAAAAAAAGTTCACGGAAGAAGCGGTGATCCAGGTGGAAGCAAGAATATTCCGGCGATTTTAAACGAGCTTGGTTGGCTGTGCCAGTTCGTTAAGCACCGTGAAACGGTCTTCAAATATGGAAGAGGTAAGCAATATTACATTCATCATAAAAAAAAAAGTTTAGTACGGAATTACTCTTTTTGTGTAATTTAATTACAGTTCGTTCTGACGTACTTGTAACACTGTATAAACTATAAAGAAAAAATCTCTATAAAACAATAGGCTAGTGGATTTTACAGCTTGCTTCAACATGTAATACAACATAATACAATTTTTTGTTGCATTTTCTACCTTAGAATTCCTTTGATTGAGTGATATTGTAGAGTCATAGATTACAGTGTATGATTGGTACACATTCAGTAGCCTTCTACAAAGAAATGTGTTTAAAAAACTGTTTTTATTAATACATTTTTTGCCTATTGATTGCTTAAAGGAGGAAGATGAACAGACACAAGAGAGGTGCAGTTCCACGGCAACACCGTCACCTGGAACATCAGAACCTCCAGCATATTCATCTGGAACACCAGAGACAACTTCGGACAGCTCCCCACCTACTCCATCACCACCTCCCATCTCCCCACTTCCTTTGACAGTACATATTCCACCATCTCCAACTCCATCTCTGCCCTCCCAGCAAACTCCATCTCCAAGAAACAACATCTTCCAGTCACCATGTGCTTCGTCACGGAAAAGAAAGCGGAACAGTGAAGACATACTGTTGAAAAGATTGGAGAGGCTGGACCAGGAGAGGCAACGTGCCTTGCAGCAGGACAACAAGGACTACAGATTTGCTGTGGTTATGGCTGACATGCTGGCAAAAGTGGACCCAAAGAAGAAGCTTGAAGTAAAGTGCAAGCTGAATCAAGTGCTTTTTGAAGCACTGAGGGATGATTCATAGACCTTTTCTAGCATCTTTGGCCCAAGACATTTTAAGTACTTTTTTTTATTGTGTGTGAAGATTTGTTTGCATGTAAGTGTATTTAAAATTAGAATTTATTTGGAAGAGTGAACAGTGTTTTCTTTAAGTTATTTATATGTATATGTCTTCAACAATAAACTGCTTCACTACACTGGTGGTGTCAGACAGTGATTACCTCATTCTTTTGTCTCTATACATAAAGAATAATTTGCATTGATGGCCATCCATCCATCCAACCATCCATTCCTTTTGTGAATAGGACTTTAGAATACATTTGTATTAAGCACCCAGTTTGCACTTGTCTTAAGTAACTGCTTACATTTTCAAAATGAGCCTACACTAACTGAAATGGAACCTTTGATAAAATAAGGCATGTTTTATAAAAACTAACCGGTAAACTACTTCTTCGCTCCTGCTTTCGACGGATTTAAGAACAATTACTCCAAGTCGCCCCCTGTCGTTTCACAGAATACTACAACGGCGCGCGCGTCGACTATAAACGCCTCGTCCGTTTGGGGGAGGAGCGCGCTCAGTTTGCGGAGCTCGCGCTGCGGAGCCAGGCGCGAGTATAACAGGGCCTTAACCCGACTAGATGAAGGTGATGGCATAGAAAACACATTGACAAGAAACAGCGCAAAATATCATTCAAGCTGTAAACTTATGTTCAATAACACAAAGCTGGAAAGGGCCCAAAAGAGAGCATCTACTGCTGTTAAAGACACTGAAGATACCAAAGATATAAATGTCATGAATGGCTCAATGCTGTGATCAAAGGTGATGGGGGAGCAGTCGGACTGACAGAGAACCCATCAGCACTTCGAAGATGGATGTTAGCAGGTCCAGAAGTGAGCCGTCTAGTTGCGAACTATGAAGCTTTGTCAGGGGCTAAAGATGTGAAGAAAGGTAATCATCACCATGAACAAACAGAGGCTGCTCAAAAAGCATTTTTTGAGAAAGTGAACCGACTCACATCAGTGATGAGGGAAATGGGTAACCCTTCATGGAAGAATCAGATGATCTGCTTGTGTTGGACACGAAGGTCATTGTTGATGTCAGTTCAGCTGAGCTGATAGCAGTACATCACCAACAAGGCAAAGAACAGTTCAAGTCTTTTGTGACAGATCTACAGAGCCTTGACAGTCCATGCTCGTTCTACAAGCCTATCAAGAAGAATATGGTAACTTTCTTCAAGCACAAGCCAGTTGTCAGTGGAACAAACTCCAAGATGATGGAACTTAAGGGTGACTACCAACTTTTCTCCCGACTATTCATCTCTTGCCAGAACAGGCAGTGTGACTTACAAGAGTTCTTCATGCATGAGAACCAATCAGCTCCCGCCTCTCTCAGTGATGGAGGGAAACTCCACACGTGTACCAAATCACACCTGGCTGATTTACTACAAGCGAAAGTGACATTGCCAGAAAAAAAGCCAGAATCAGATGTTCTTATAGTGGATGGATCAGCTATGGTGAATACACTGCCACCACGTTCAAGCAAGACGTTTGATGAATATGCAATAAATGACATACTTCCAAGAATAGAGACATACAGCCATACATACAGGCGGACGGACATTGTGTTCGATGTTTACTGGAAGTCCAGTCTGAAGTCTGAGGCAAGGTCAAAACGGGGAAAAGCAATCAGAAGGAGAGTAACAGGTACAGGCAAAACTCCATCAAACTGGCAAAGCTTCTTACGGGATGAAAACAACAAGCAAGTATTATTCCATTTTATTGCTGATAAAATAATAGAAATGAAAACAGCCAATATAGTCATTGTGACGAAGGGAGAAGATGCTGTTAGCAACCAAACTACTAACCTGGATGCAGTAGCCCCGTGTAGTCATGAAGAGGCAGACACGCGTATTTTCCTTCATGCCCAGCATGCAGTGAAACAAGGACACAAATCCCTGATGATTGATGCCAATGACACAGACATTTTAATCATAGCCACTTCTGTTATGCCGTCTTTGATGCAACTTGGCCTGGAGAAAATGTGGGTGACGTTTGGCAAAGGAGAGAAGACAAGATGGATCCCTATACATGAGGTGGTTTCAGCCATAGGACCAGAGAAAACACGTGGTATCCTCTTCTTCCATGCCTTCAGTGGTTGTGACATTGTGTCATCCTTCCATGGCAAATCAAAGAAGTCTGCCTGGAAAACATGGGACGTGTGTGATGAGGTCTCAAACACATTTGCAAGACTCAGCAAATGTCCCTCTACAGTGGAGGATAGTGACCTGCAAGCTTTGAAGAGATTTGTTGTGCTAATGTATGACAGGTCCAGCGATGTCACCACTGTGAACGAGGCCAGACTTGATCTCTTTGCCAGAAAGCAAAGACAATATGACTTGATCCCACCAACTCAAGCAGCACTCAAAGAGCATGCCAAACGTGCTTCTTATGAGGCTGGATACTTGTGGGGACAGGCATTGAAACGACATCCACAAATGCCGAGCCCATCCGACTGGGGATGGGTTAAAAAGGACAAAGAGTGGAAAGTCTTCTGGACTCCACTTCCACCTATTGCAGAGAGTTGTTGGGAGTTGACCAAATGTTGTTGCAACAAGGCATGTACTGGAAGGTGTAAGTGCTTCAGATATGGACTCAGTTGCACATGCCTATGTAGTTGCCCCTGCTAGAACATATTTGCATGTTTCTTTTGCCAGTGTTAGTCCTCTATGTTTTCCGGTGTAGGCCTATGGCTCGGCTTCCCCTCGCCACATCGGCGCATCATGTTTTATTTTGTCACCAGGCTATCACTGTGACATTTTCAGTTTAGTTCCTTAGTATTGTTTGAGATACTTTCTGTTTGTCATGGTTCCATGGCTGTGTCAGCCAGAGTCGCTGTTGCCTCTGGATCTGTTCTTATTAACATCCAGAATTAGTCATTGCTCAATGTTTTGTTTGGTGCACTGTCCGTTCAGCACCACAACTGTGCTAATTTATTAATCTTATTTTTGTTTCCCCACCTCTCAGTATTAATTTGACATGTTTAATAACTGTTAGTTAAAAAAGCATTATACACCTCTCTTGTGACTGTTACCTTGTCGTGGTAGGGGAGCTTGTGTACCTCAATGAACCCTGAGAGCTATGCCAGTGGGAGGCAACTCCTGACAGGCTTTACCAAACTGGACAGGTCATGGGTGAGGAGTCAGACAAAACACAGTCAAATTACCTCTCTTGACAGAGTCTTTTGAGGAACCCAATACATTTCTATGAGAAAATGTATAATTTAAAGATCCACATGGCGGGTGGCAGTAATCCAGAAAAATTGCCACCATCTTGAAATGTTATGTTGCTGTGGGCGGTTTCTTGTCAAATGACCCTTTGAGACAGTTCAAGGCAATTTTCATGCTTGTATCACCAACTAAACGATTTCTTAAGCCTAATTGCTCCACTAAGGTGGTGGCCATCTTGAAAAATGGCCGCCATCTTGAAATTTCAAGTAGCTGTGAGTGGCTTATTGTCTAGTGACCATCAGAGACTGCTCATGCCAATTTTCATGCTTGTATCCCCAAATAAACCATTATATCACTTAACTGCTCCACTAAGGTGTCGGCCATCTTGAAAAATGGCCGCCATCTTGAAATTTCAAGTGGCTCGGACAATTTTCTTGTCAAGTGACCCATGGAGACTGCTCATGCCAATTTTCACGCTTGTATCATAAACTGAACGATTCTGCCAAACATAAGCACTTAGCCGCTCCACTATGTGTGTAATTTCACATCTTGTTTCATCACAATATTTCATGTGAAATGACTCCAGACTAAAATAAAGCTGAAATAAAATAAAACAAATAGGGCTGTCAAAATAATAATTAATCTGAGGAAAAATAACGCGTTAAAAAAATAACGCAGATTAATCCATTCTGTATTGGACTTTGACCCTGAGCTGTAAAATGAAGGAGGGAGACGCGAGAACGCGTTGCCTGGATCATTGATTGGAACATTTACGTAGCCTATAAAAACGGCCTGATGAAAGTGCTGATAAAAATAAAGTCGTCTGCGATGTCCTGCAATGTACACTATCCTACCCAAGAGCGTGTCATATACACGCCATAAAATGCGTATCATATGCACGCGAGAAACTGCGCAGCATATACATTCCACGACACTGCACACTTGTACTATTGATACGCATTCTCAACAGGGAGCACGCACTCTTAAACGGGCCACACTATATTCCTTTTCGTTACAACGTCCATGCATTCAGCAACCCAAATGAATACCTGTCTGTCATTAATGTTAATCAAACAACTACAGGTGTAACCTAAATGTATACATATTAAATAAACCTACTGTATCTGTATAATTTTTTAATAAATGCATTATTGTTTTTGTAATTTGCTTCTTTTTTTCTTTTATTTAGCCTATATTCAATTTCTCATATTAGCCATATTGCCCACCTGCACATACCAGCTGATATACAATGTAGTCTTGATTTGGTGGTCACTCCAAAGTTTGAAAGGGTTTTAAATCTTCTAAATCAAGTAAAATGGCTCAAAATAAAGTAGGCATTTAAGCATGCCAAAGTCAACTTTAATCATATAAAATGTAATTTCCAAGCAGCACAATTGTGGCCAATGAAAATGCTGAGTGGCTAGTAACTTCGGAAAACCACTAGCCACAGTGACTGGTGAGCAAAAAAGTTAATGTCAAGCCCTGCTTGTATGTACAGTGAAAAAAAATCTTCTTCCTGAAGCACTTTTTAATTTATTTCCTCAGCATATTAGGTCATATTGTTTATTGTTATGGCCAATATTTGAACAGTGAAAATAATAATAAAAGAGTTTTTGAACTTTAATGTCACTAATGCTGATTATTCATTGATTCATTTGAATTTAAATATTTAAAATACTTTCACAGCAAAAATTATGTATGCAATTAATTTAGATTAATTAATCACAGAGTATGTAATTAATTAGGTAACATTTTTTTATCGATTGACGGCCCTAAAAACAAAAAGTTGTTTTTAAAAAAAAATTTTTGCTTTGGCAACTAACTAGAAAAGTAAATATATGTTTAAATACTAAAATGACAAAAACTAAAACTGAAATAAATAGAAATGAAAGCACTGTTTTTCAGAGAAACGAGTACGTATGTGAGCCTTTTTCCTAAATATCTACAAACATATTATGGTATTTTTATGCTTTAGTACAGTCAAAAACTTACATACAGCACCTATAAAGCAAGTCTATTAAAAAAGTTGTGCCAAAAATGATACTGCAGTGGCTGATCCTGACTATTTAAATCTAGCGGGTTTGGTGTCTCGTGTTGAAAATTCAGTGATCAACAGTCACATTTTAGCATCGGTACGGCTCGCTTAGAACCTCAATGAGGTGGTTTCTAAAAAAGTACCAAGTACTAGGTATTGTACACAGTGGAAAAACCCCCAAAAAGTGAGCCGTACTGAGCAGTGGAAAAGCACCACATGTCCACACATGGAAATGTTCCTTCTTATTTGGTATTTTATATATATATATATATATATATATATATATATATATATATATATATATATATATATATATATATATATATATATATATATATATATATATATATATATATATGCATTTGGCAGACACTTTTATCCAAAGTGACTTACAGTGTCCTTATTACAGGGATAATCCCCCTGGAGCAACATGGAATAAAGTGCCTTGCTCAAGGACTCACTGGTGGTGACCGCTGGGATTGAACCAGCAACCTTCTGCATATCAGTTCCATGGTTTAACCCACTGGACCACCATCTCACATGTTGTTTTTGAATGCTGTTTTACGTAGTAATCACGATAATTATCTTTTAAGCCACGAAAGCAGGACACACGCTTCAAAAGAGATTGAATGCACAGAAGTGATCAAGAATTATTCATTCATTCGAAAGATTTGTTCAAACACACTGATTTATGAACGCAACATCGGCATTCCCGAACAACTCTGTAATAAGTATAAAGAACAGAAAGAAAACCTGTGTAAAAGTTCTTCATGGGGATATTGCAAACTCTCGCACACTGTTTCTTCCACATTCACTCACAGCTTAAAGGCTTTTTTTCTCTTAAGTTTCCCCTCAAGTCAGGTAAACTTTTCTCCCTCCTGCTACGCAGGCCTGATCCTGTACCTCAGATGTCTACCGTAATCAGGAACCACCTGCTTACATTACCAGTGTTCAAAGGGCCTGGAGCTGGGCTTCGTATGTGCATATGTTTTTTGTAATGAGTATCTGTATGCAGGATCTAAAGATGCAGGAATGAATCTAGGCCAGTGCTCCAGTGAATGACAATATGATTGAAAACGCCTATGTTACAGGATCCCCACTACCAAATGAAAGTCAATACTCAATACCTGAGATGTCATGGATGGAGGGTTTCTAGTTTTTGAGTATTGGTTCTCCAAAATCGTTTTTTCAGTAGCTGATTCTAGCTGGGTGGCTGATGGTCGACACACTTAAATAAGTTATCATGAAGAGTGCAAACTCGCACTTCACACTAACACCGCAGCAATTTCAAAATGCCTGTCTTGGCAAGATATATATGTAAACAGAATGTAAACGGCAATTTAGCTCTTGTAACCCTTTTCTGTGCTGCAGCATTTTCTGTTCATGCTGCTATATTTATATTTGTTTTGAAAGTGTAAAGTTGGTGGTTTTATTACTTAAATAAAATATTATTCAATAAAAATGTGTACATCTTCAAGTATTACACCAAAGGTTGTAATTTCTCGTCAACTCGTCAATTTAAACAAAAACGTTTGAGAACTTTGCAACTATATTTTACTTACATAATTAATATTTGAAAAATTTAGATCACTTTATGGTTAATATATTATGATCACTAGTCTCTGTGTGTGTTTTTCCTCATTAAAAGTAAGATAATGCAGTCTGACTTTCACAACAATGTTTGGATCCCATTAAGACTCATTCTGAAGTCATTAGCCTGTAATATAATGTGCCATCTGAATCTTTTCTAGTCTCAATTTTAGCGTTTTAGCATGATGGATGTGCAACATTTAAAGACTTTTCAATGGAGAAGCTTTTCTGTTTTAATAATAGATGTGCGACAGGCTCACCGCGGCAGGCTCACCGCCTTTGATTTTGTTAAGGAAGTCATGAAGCATGAAACTGAAAACTGAGTCTGTGATGTCTGCACCTTTTCCTTTTATCGTCCTATTAAACTGTCATTCTCTGTTTTTAACTTTTCTATTATCCTTTCAAAAATTCACTCCTCTCTTTTTCTCTTATCTTTCCACAGTAAACATGACAAGTGCTACGTCCCCAGTCTTGCTAAAATGGGACCCCAAGAGTCTTGAGATTCGCACACTGACTGTGGAGAGGTTGTTGGAGCCACTGGTCACACAGGTAATGTCCTGATAGATTTACAATGCTTACAGTTTCTTATTTGCATGTCCGGTTGATTAACCATCAAATTCCATTGAATTACCCCTAGCTGTGCTATATGATTTTGGGTTGGGTTAAGGCCCGTTCATGTCTGCTGCTTTGAATGCTCAAGCTCTATAAAGCAAGATGGATTCTGGTTGGCTGTCAATGTTTTTATCGTTCATCAGCTGTAAATAAAGGATTCTGAAAATGATTCCTGCAATATTTTTTTCTCTGTGTGCCATTATCGTTATAGTAGCAAACTGGCTTCAAACGTTAGTGGTCAAATTATATGGATTTATATATTTTTTTTTTCAGTGATATTGGTGGAGTAGATTTGGAAGTGATATAAGGGGAGGTGCTACTGTTAATTATCCAAGCGGGCATGGTTTTTGGTTGCTAATCTCAAGCAATTCATTGGTCTTGCCAATATATTGGTCTGTCACTAGAAAGCTTTATACTTGTCAAATTTTCCTGGTGAGCCTCATTAAACAAATGATTAGTATTCAAAATCAACTTACTGTACATCAGTGATGATCATAATGTAATTAATGGCGTCTTTGAAGTCGGTCTTGTATTGGATGATTACTGGAGGCTTTGTCAGAGCAGTGCAGGCTGAATATAGGTTGATGCTTTATATTACATTGTTCAGTTTCCAGAAGTCCAGAGCTCACAGCAGGAATCTAATTTCAGACTTGTTTTTTTCCTTGTTTACTTGTGTCTAGGGTATATCTAGGGTTTGTTAGGCTTACAATTCTAAGAAAAGTTTGCAAATTAACAAACAAGCAAACTTCTTGGACTTCCATACCATCAGTCAAAAGTTTGGACACAACTTATTTGTATTTATTAATTTCCTCGTGTTAGAAGGACAGTAGACTTTTACATTTTTACAGAAAATCTTTTACGTTTTCTTTTAAGTAAATGCTTTTCTTTTGAAATTTATTTTAATCAAAAATGGTTCTTGAGCACCAAATCAGCATATTATAATGATTTCTGAAGGATCATGTGACACCGAAGACTGGAGTAATGATGCTGATAATTCATCACAGGAATACATTTTTTAAAGATTTAAATATATCAAATCAAAATCAGTTATTTTAAATTGTAATAATATTTCACAATATAACTGTTTCATTGTATTTTTAATAAAATACATACAGCTTTGGTGAGCATAAGAAGCTCAAAACATTAAACAGTATTTTCTAGATTCTGAGCAATTATGTGTTTTTAAACTACTGTTTTATGGTTTTTATGTCTTTCACAGGGAATTAGCTGCCTGGGTGAAGTGTTAGATCTTATAAAACAAAAGCATATCTTCCCATAAAAACTTCCCATTAAAAGGAGACCCAGAGCATTTTTCTCTTCACAACATTAATGACAGATGCCGGGCATGACCTCGCTATACATTAGATTATAGACCTTCTGCTTCTTCTGTGAGAGAAAATGGGGGGTGAGAGGAAGGCTCTTAGTTCATACACAAACTGTAAAATTTCAGATTGACAACCATCTCCTTTACTAAACACCTTGTGACTGTAAACTTAGATGCCGACTTGTTTGGTGTTCGCTCATTTTGACCAAATTAATTAGTATCCATGTACATAATACAGATCCAGGTATCTGTCCTTTTTCTCTTCTGCATTCACTCACACATGCTTTGATGTGATGATGTACCTTGACCTCTCACAGAGATGCCATTTACCATGCACAGCTTTGAGGACAGACAGTCCAGTTGTCTGGATCAAAATGCCCTGAAGCTGATTTTTCAAAGCTAGGTTGGAAGAAATTTAAGATATGAGACCAACAGTCTGTTTGACTATTGTGTGGATTGGCTGCTTTGATCTCAAAGGGGAAGACTGTTAAAATGCCACTGCCCTGGGGGTTTCTGAATATTCTGAGCTAATTCATAATCAGGGTATTATTAGTCAATAGGGGATAGGTGGGATCATGAAGGTTGATTGACCCAACAACTAATGAGAGGATTAGTCATTTATATGTTTAAGTGTCCTTGTGGTCTGTAAAACACAGCAAAGTTTAAAAACACAGATTGCAGTACAAAAATGTAATATACAATTATATGAGCAGAAAAAACATATTGCTATTCACTTTCTCTAAATAAATCTGTTTCTGTAAATCTGTGGGAGTAATTATTATTTTGTTAGTTGTTTGAATTGGATTGCATTTTTGGTTGTCTTGGTTGTTATTGTTTTTTTTTATTTGCATATTGAATAATTGGCTAGTTTGTTGATTGCCCTTGTCTTTTTTCAGGTGTGAGGATTTACTATGTAAATGTACAGTCCCTTGATATTTCTTGTTTTTATTTCTTGACAAATACCTTATTTGGTTGAATCATGGGTGCAGATAAAGCAGTGTGTCTGTTTTTTCATAGGTTATCAGGAAGTGCTGGTGTAATTGTATATCTAGGGCCTTATGAAATCCAAAAGGCTTTTATTTTTCCCAAAATTATTTTCTAATAATGTTCAAGGCTCAGGAAAGAAGGAGGTTGGAACCAGGTTAACATAACTTTATTGACAAGATAAACATAAATAACAAAATGAAAGTAAAGCCCCCTCATGTACGACTGATGTATACATTGAAACAAAACATAAATGTCCCATGCCTGGTCGTCACTCCTCCTTTTGTCCTTCGGGAGCTCTTCCGTGGGACTCAAGACCGGTGTGGCATGCTCCGTTCCCACGGCTCTTGGCCCCACCCTGCTTGCCACATACCCCCATCGCCCTTCACTGGCCGGGGGTGTGCTCTACTCCCATGTTATGGCGGCTGCAGCACCTAGGGGTAAGGACAGATAAGACGAGAGAGAGGAAATCTTGGTCCGATTCCCAGACACATTGTCACTCGTCCTCAACAAGCTGAGACACCCTCATTCACTGTGCCATGCGATGGTACTGGGCACTCTTTGGTGGACGGCTCTGTACTCCTCCGCCTCCGGGTGGACGACGATGGCTCTTCCGGCTACGGGCACCTGGCAGCGAGCTCCCCGTTCCCTCGATCTGCCTGCTCCTCCTCATCATGGCAGACGGCAGCAGGTCTGGCCTCCGGCAAATGGCAGCAACTCTTTCATCCCCTCCCGGACGATAGCTAACCCTCCCAGGAGCATGGCAATAAGCTCTCCGTCCCACCTGTTGCTAAATTGCTCCAGCACCACCGCCTCCTCAGCATCGGGATCCCCCCTCAGCAGCAATGGTTCCTCGATAGCATGTCCCTTCTTCCTTCTGGGTTTCGGCACCAATGTAATGTTGGCAGGAACCGGTGAACGTTCAACATAACTTTATTCACAAAATAAACATAAATAACAAAACAAAAGTAAAGTAAAGCGGAAGCCCCTCAAGGACGACTGCCACATTACTTAAAAACAAAACACCAACATGAATGTCCCAGGCCTGGTCTTCTCTCATCTTGCGCTATCGTCACTCCTCCTTTTATCCTTCCAAAGCTTCTCCATGGGACTCGAGACTGGCAACACTCACGCCACCAGCCTCTCTCCTTTCCCACGACTCTTGGCCCTGCCCTGCTTGCCAGATCTTTGTTTTTTGTTTTAATATATCTGGTTTCTGTTCATAAAACATTAACAATTTAATAATTGTTTTAACAATATCATATATATATATATATATATATATATATATATATATATATATATCCTTGATATATACAGTGTAACAGAACAGTGCTTGAGTATGTGTAGTACATGAAACTGTGCGCCATTCATTCAGATAGAGACACGCAGAACATACAAACTTAAATAATCTTTTTTGAAGTTTAACGTTCACTAGTCCATATTGTGATTTGATTAAGTGCACACCCCTACTTTTGATTTATTCATCCAAATTATGTGGCATTCCACGACATACAATACAATTATTTGTTATGATTTCATCCACGTTTTAGACATTGTGGAAATCATAGGGGCCTAGATATCACTCAACTCACTACAATGACAAATAAAATAGTTGTTCAGCCATTCCTCTTGCAATATGTTGTACAGGAAGCGTGTAATAGCTCAGAACATCAGACGCAGCCTGTGGAAGAAAGAGTTTGATTTCAGATAAACAAGCGGAGAAAAACATTTGCTTTCTGAGTGAGAGACTGATTGATATGGCCAATTTACAGCTTTTGTGGAATTTAGTGCTCAGCTTTCATCTCTCTGACCCTTGCCATACGCTCCATTTTTTTCTCTCGTTGTTTCTCTCGCTTCTCTCGCACACTCCTCAGTACAATGTGACAACTCCCCAAAGTTGTTCGCCTCAGCTGTCCCATTGTTCTGTCACATAATGGGGACATTTGGCACAAGGAATCATGGGAATGCTAATGGATTCTTAACATGGCGTTAATACTTTATTTGGAATTGCCCTTCTGGCTAAAAATGAGGCTTTGGTTCTTCAAACACTTACTCTATTATGATCTCAGGAGGATCTCTGGAAATAAACCAGCTCCTTATGCGAAGAGGAAGAGGTATTGAGGTTGACCGGGGTCAGTTTATGTCATGATCTGTGAAGAAAACACTCCCCTGATTTCCAAGCTAGAGTCAAATGTCTTTGTGCACCTCTTTTACAAAGCAAATAGACAACTGAAAGGGTGGAAGGAACACGAAGGAACACGAACGCCCTCTAAGAACACAAAGTTTGGTTATTGTCAAACTCAGTGTCAATTTGGTTCATTTAAGGACAAAAGCGACAGATATTGAATTCTTATTCCTATTATGCCCCTTTATGTAAAATAAGTGTCAGCTGTCCCCAGAGTGTGTCTGTGAAGTTTCAGATCAAAATTCCTAACAGATCATTTAATATACCATTTTGAAAATGCCAAATTTAGGGTTTGAGAAAAATTTGCTGTTTTGTGTGTTTGTCTCCTTTAAATGCAAATGAGCTGCTGCTCCCCACCCCAGAGGGGCGGAGCCTTCACAGCTTGTGAACACCAGTGTACATGTGAATGAAAACTGAAACATGATGCATCTGTTTGGGTTGGATTATCATCTCTATCACACACACTCTCACGTGACATTGCAGTTCTTCATCATCATGGAATAATATCATCATCATGTGTTTTTAAAGCCATATCACTCTCAACCATACAGTCTATGGTCTCAACTTGAGCGTACACACTCGACGCATACGCACAGAGAGCTGGATGTCGGTGCGTCTGTGAGTAGGCTATTAAACTAGACAAGTTCTCTTTCATGTGTTATTGTGAATAAACTGTCAAATGCACACAAGGTTATGTCAGAAACACACAAAGTTCACATGAAAACAGTTGGTTATGTCTGTGCACGTATGCAGCAAGTACAGAAATCCTGTGTGTATATTAGGTCTGTGTATTAAAGTGAAAGCAGTGTACTATACAGTACTTACTGCAGTATATGCTGTTAATATGAATCAAACAACAAAAGATAAACAAAAAACCACTCACTGCTCTGAATGACATGAATGAACTTTAGTAGCTTTGTTAAGAACACATTTCTTACTTAAATGCTGCTGTTAAATGCTCTGGCAAGGAGATAAACATTAACATAAACTTTGACTTTATGTTAAACATAAAGTTATGATAAAAATAACCTTTGTACAGCTCTCTGAGGGCGGGGTCTTTACTAATACGGCAGTGTCCATCAACACTCGTGGGCGGGGCCTGTAAATGTGATGTCACTTTGCCAGGAATCTGCAAACGGCTTGTTCTGAGACACTGCTTATGATTTATGGGGATTAAAAAAGGAGTGGTTGGATTTTTCCCATTATACACTCTAAAAAATAAAGGTTCTATATGGCACCAAAAATGGTTCTTGGCTCGTAATCAGAGGGGAACCTTTTTTAGTGCTATATAGCACCAATTTTGGTGCTTTAGTGGTTCTTCAGCGGTTCTTCAGAGGTGCTATATAGCACCTTAGTCAAAGAACCGGTGAAGAACCTCTGAAGAACTGCTGAAGAACCACTGAAGCACCAAAATTGGTGCTATATAGCACTAAAAAAGTTCCCCTATGATTACGAGCCAAGAACCATCATATAGAACCTTTTTTTTTTGGGTGTAGGGTGGTTGTGTACACACACTGCCAGCACACATTTATGTTCAAACTATGTTATGTTGCATAATAGGTGCCGTTACACGAACACATGCACTCCTATGCAAGTTTTTATTGGAGTGGCACCTCAACGAAGTGTTTTGTGAAATGAGCCTATCTCTTTGAGACAGGTAAAGTCAATAAGCGCTGTAAGATAGATGAGTACTGATTGATGGTCAACGCTGAGGAATGAACTTGAATACCTTCCACTGCTTTCCTTTTATCTGATCTGTATGAAACAAAGCTACTGTGTCAGATGCTGGGATGCTTCATCCCAGAGGAAAGAAAAATCAAAAATGAGATCTCTTTAACATCTCAAATGTTACTCGTAATAATGAGGTTGTTTTATCATAAAATTGAGACTTTTGTTTGAGTATCCTGCTTCTCGCACTTGTCTCCTGAGACAAAACTCTAACACTCTCACATAGTCTCCTTTAAAGTTTAAGAAGAGCTCTCAACAACATCACACTATGCTCATATTTGTATCCTTACTGTAGCTAGAGACTCTGGTGGGCTCATATTTGTCTCCTGTAAAGCTTAGAATAGATCTCAAAAATATGTAATGTCTCAGTATGAACTCAAACATTTCAACCATATGATATATGTATATTAATATATACACTCTAAAAAAAAAGGCTCGTAATCATAGGGGAACCTTTTTTAGTGCTATATAGCACCAATTTTGGTGCTTCAGTGGTTCTTCAGCGGTTCTTCAGAGGTGCTATATAGCACCTTAGTCAAAGAACCGGTGAAGAACCTCTGAAGAACCGCTGAAGAACCTCTGAAGAACCGCTGAAGAACCACTGAAGCACCAAAATTGGTGCTATATAGCACTAAAAAAGGTTCCCCTATGATTACGAGCCAAGAACCATTTTTGGTGCAATATAGAACCTTTTTTATTAATAATCAAGGATTGAGTCATAAGCCATTTAATGCGCCTTTCACAAAGAAAGCTGCAGGGTTACTGTTCCTGTTGTAAGATTTCTGTAAGTCCGTTTTAATAAAGGCTTCGAGTAAATTACTTTTCCAAAAACACCATTTTTGGTGACATATAGAACCTTTTTGTTTTTTAGAGTGTAGGCTTAAACTCTGAATTTATGTATGTTTTTTTTTTTTTTTTAATTTCAAGCACTTGACTTGTAAAGTTTTTGAGGTCTCTTCTAAACTAGAACAAATGTGAGAGCTCCAGATTTTCTGGAGAAGAAGAAGAAGAAGAAGAAGAAGAAGAAGAAGAAGAAGAAGAAGAAGAAGAAGAAGAAGAAGAAGAAGAAGAAGAAGAAGAAGAAGAAGAAAAATATGTGTCTAGTGTGTGATGTTGTTGAGATCTTGTCTGAAACTTTTGAGATCATTGTGAGAGTGTCATCATTTTTTTTTCTCAGGAGACCAGAGTAAGAAGCATAATACGTGTATTGTCATTGAAGTTATTTAGTGTAGAGAGTGTTTTGTTGCACAATGATTTAATAGAGGAAATCATGACCTTATTTGCTTGCATGCAAAATGGAGTAGTACAAGATGACATTTGCTAGAAAGAAACAAAGAAAAAAAAGGTTGTGCAGCAACCATGAAGCACTGGTACACTAGAGTTACATTTGATAAAAAGAAAGTATTTATGGACGACAGCACATCGACATTAAAGGATTAGTTCACCCCAAAATTAAAATGCCCTGATAATTTACTCACCCCAATGCCATCCAAGATGTCTTTCTTTCTTCAGTCGAAAAGAAATTAAGTTTTTTGAAGAAAACATTCCAGGATGTTTCATCATATAATGCTTTTCAATTGCAACCAAAATGCTGAAGGTCCAAATCAATGCAGTTTCAAAGCGCTTCGATGGGCTTCAGAGGCTCTACTTGATCCCAGATGAGGAATAGGGTCTTATCTAGCAAAACATTAAAAAAAAAAAGAATATACTTTTTAACCTAAATTGTTCATCTTGTGCAGCTCTGCGAGGTGCTAAGGATGACGTAATCACGTCGGAAAGGTCACGCTAGACGCAGGCAGAAGTACCGCCACCGTGTTTACAAAGCGCTCATGTGAAGACTAATACAAACGCCCTTTAGCAAAAAAAAGTTGAAACAACGCTATCGTATGATTTTTGAAGTTGAAAATTGAGTGTTTTTGGTAAAGGGTGTTTGTATTAGTCTTCACACGAGTGCTTTGTAAACACGGGGGTGGTACTTCTGCCTACGTCTAGCGTGACCTTTCCGATTGATTACGCATCCTTAGCACCTCGCAGAGTTGCGCAAGATGAACAATTTAAGTTAAAAAGTATATTCATTTGTATTATTTTTTGAAAATGACAGATCGTTTTGCTAGATAAGACCCTTTTTAAGACCCTGGGATCACGCAGAGCCTGTGAAGCCCATCGAAACGCTTTGAAACTGCATTGATTTGGACTTTCAGGATTTTGGTTGCAATTGAAAACTATTATATGATAAAAAAAACCCTGGAACGTTTTCTTCAAAAAACTGAAATTCTTTTCGTCTGAAGAAAGAAAGACATGAACATTTTGGAGTTAATTATCAGGACATTTTCATTTTTGGGTGAACTAATCCTTTAAGACACAACGCAACTCAGAAAGGACAAGTTAGAGACCCAGCTAAAGGTACTTTCCTGCTCATGTTCCCTTCTCGCAATAAAGTCTTTTTTTATAATAGAGTCTTAAAAGAGATTACAGCAAGACAATAAAGTGATCTCCTGTGTTTCTTACAACCTATTCTCATTTTGGATTTCTTTCTCTCAAATATTTCTTGTGTTTCATTTGTGTCTATTTGTATTTTTCCTAAGGAATTTTAGGAGCAACATCTGAAATGCTGTTGATACTAAAGTGAGAGATATATGAGAGTCACAACTAAGCCTTCTGAGTTTAGGAAAAGCAATCATTAGCTTCAGGATGTGTGTGAATATTGATTCTGTGACCCCTGGTGATTCATAGAACCCCAATTGTTATGATTATGTATTGGATATTTAATTGTGCATGCTTGTTCCTCTGATTTTTACATTCAGATTATCTCTGATGTGTGTATGCAGTATAAATTGAATCTTATTTTCTTATTTTTTAGACATAATAATTCTTTAGCACTAATAATTCTTTATCTTTTTTGTACTAGACAAGTAGAGATACCTTCATAGCATTACAACGATTAATACTAAAATAGCCAAAATACTAATGTAAAATATAATTTTAATATCGCTCATTACATTATCAATATTACTCATACAAGCTAATTTTATTTTATTTATTTTCACTCTTCATACTTTCAACTAAAATTATACATGAACGTATACAGTCCATATAAAATTGGCTCATTTAAGGGATTCATCTTAGTCTCGTATCCAACGACCCAAATTGAGAAACATAATAGATTTTTACATATTGTCACAGTCTTGTCATGTTTAGTTTAATTGTCTTCTGTTTAATTTTTAGTCATGGTTTTATTTGTCACTTTTTAGCCTGTTCTAATTTTTTTATTTTATTTAGTTAGTTATTTAGTTATGTTGTGCTTTTGATTTTATTGAGTGCTTTCTAAATGGACAAAATGGACATTAAGAATAGACAACAACAACAAAAAAAAATGCTACAAAAGTAGAGAATTGACCCATTTAAGGTGCTCATCTTAGTCTGGGATTCAGCAACCCAAATGAAGAAACTCTAGTCGAGTGTGTTCGTGTTCATGAGCTCAGTGTACAGAAACAGTGTCTTAACAGCCTTTTGGTGAATTTTGCACCCTGGTCTCAATGTATTCTGCTTTTATTTAAGGAAACTGCTTAGAAGAGGACTAAGAGGCAGGACTGTGAGAGAGCGAAACTGCCTGTTGTTGTTGTACTTGTGTTCTGGTGTTTGTGCAGTTTTTCTGGCTCTTTCTTTCCCCCCTTTTTGCTATAGTTTTCTGTCCTGAGGTAAATTTATGCAGGCATTTTGATTTATGGCTGTCTCTAATTCAAACAATAGTTCAGCATATTCAGCTGAGGTGCTGCTTAAATGTTGCAGAAAGCATAAGCTTAACGCCAGACAATACGCTCGGGCTGTTGAAGTGCTGAATTTTTAAAGTGATTTAAAATGAGGCCATTTGGTGTAGACTGGCAGTGAGTCAAGGTCGTGACTCCATTGACGGATGAGGAGAAATGTCTCGGTTACGGATGTAACCCTCGTTCCCTGAGGAGGGAATGGAGACGTAACGTTAGTGACTAACGAATGGGGGTTTCGCTTAGAAGCCTATCTTCTTCGAGATCTTAGAAAACGCCCAATGGTGTGCCAATGCCATGGGCATGCGGAATTTGCATATGTAACTCCGCCTCACCGTGTGAGTATAAAAGGAAGTACGTCGCAATATCGCATTACGTTACCTGCTGAGGAGCCAAGACTGAACTCCGGCCGTTCCAGCAGTACAGGCAAATGTGGCAAAGGGATGTTACGTCTCCGTTCCCTCCTCAGGGAATGAGGGTTACATTCGAACCGAGACGTTCCCTTTCATTCAGTCACTACATCGTAACGTTAGTGACTAACGAATGGGGGTCCCAATATAATCACGCCACTCGGCTGTCTTCCAGTGCCCTGCATAGGTGTGAGTACCCTGTCGTAAGACTAGTACGGATGAAGGACTCCCACTTATCACAAGAATACTAAAGTACACTGGGAAGCATATTCCAGTGGAGATATACAAAGATGCCTACCTGTAGGGAGGACTTAGAGAGTACACATATGACCCGCTGAGGGCTGCAAATGGGAAAACTCTAGGGTACCAGCCAAAGGTGGATTTGTAACCCCAGGGTGGCATGGACTTGCCAAGGGAAAGACAACTGCTCATTGAGGAGGCGTACGGTGGAAAAACACATGTGGGGGTCACCGGAGGGGAACCATGCACACGGGGCACCTGGCCGGACACGAGGGTCTGGGCTCGCTAAAGGGCAGACTTACTGGTGTCGGCGTCGACAGTGCTGGAGGGACTAAGGGCCTTCGGGAAGCTCACCTGAGGAAAATATCGCACGTATCCAGTCCGTGGAGTGGAATGGCGAGCAAGTGAAGACACCTGAGCCTGGTCCATTACCGGCCGCTAGTAGAGGCGAGTACATAGTCGGACACTGGCTCCACTCGGAGATTGTATAATCTGGTGAATGTGTTAGGTGTCCCCCAGCCTGCAGCTCTGCAGATGTCTGTTAGCGAGGCGCCATGCACTAAAGCCAAAGAGGAGGCCACACTCTGAGTGGAGTGGGCCCTGACCCCAAGGGGACATGGTCGACCTTGCTGCTGGTAAGCCAAAACAATGGTGTCCACTATCCAGTGAGACAGCCTTTGCTTTGAGAATGCTCTTCCCTTCCGCTCTCCACCATAACAGACAAAGAGCTGGACTGAGGCCCTGAAACATTGCGTCCTGTCTACGTAAGAGCTGAGAGCGCGTACTGGACAGAGCAATGCCAAGGCTGGGTCTGCCCCCTCCATGGACAGCGCTTGCAGGTTCACCACCTGGTCTCTGAACGGAGTGGTGGGAACCTTGGGCACATATCCAGGCTGGGGTCTCAGGATCACGTGAGAGTTAGCTGGCCCACATTCCAGGCATGCTTCGTCAACCGAAAATGCCTGCAGGTCCCCTACCCTCTTGAAGGAGGCCAATGCAGTCAGGATCGGTGTCTTCATTGACAGGAACTTAAAATCTACTGACTGCAAAGGCTCAAAGGGAGGCCTCTGCAGAGCACCTAAGACTACTGTGAGGTCCCAAGAGGACATGAGGGGAGAGCAAGGAGGATTTAGTCTCCTGGCTCCCCTCAGGAACCTGATGACCAGGTCGTGCTGACTTACCTTTTTGTTCTCCAAGAGGTCGTGGTGGGCAGATATTGCGGCCACATACTTAGTAGAGATGGTGGTCCAGTGGGTTAAAACATGGAATTGATACGCAGAAGGTTGCTGGTTCGATCCTAGCGGTCAGCACCAGTGTGTCCTTGAGCAAGGCACTTTACTCCATGTTGCTCCAGGGGGATTGTCCCTGTAATAAGGGCACTGTAAGTCGCTTTGGATAAAAGCGTCTGCCAAATGCATAAATATATATATAAATATAGTACTTTGTAAAATTTAAATATGTTTTATGTCAAACAATAACTCAATAGACATTTTAAAACAAATCCTAAAAAAGTCAAGGAGATCTTCCAATGGAGTTTTCTTGGTAGGAAGTTGTTTCAACTTCAGCTAATTATAATTTGTATCATTACACTTGAAAGAGTTAGAAAAACAGAACACATTTATATAAATATGCCATAAAAAAAATCCATGTACATATTTAAAGAAAGAGATAGTAAAATAAATACAACACCTGGTCCTGCAACAACACAGCGTTCTCCTTCAGTCTGTGGAATTTATCCTTGCCCTGCAATCCATTTACTACGGCAGAAAACAGACTTGTATCTTTCACGGTGAAAACACTGATGTACCTTGCGATCTCCATGGCAATCACCCTCGATGCCGCGAGTGGGGCTGCAAATCCACCGGTCAGTGTGGTTTGGCCTATTATCCTTTTACATGCAGACAGAGGTGACTAGAGCCTCTCATTGTGGTGATTATTAGTCTGATTAAAATGCCGCCACATTTTAATGAGTCAATGTAAACTACACGCTTACTGTCGCCATGCTTCTGTTTGACGGTGCGTCCACACAGGTGTGCTCAACTTCCATATGAATGAACTGAAAACATTTGGTGATTTCACTCTTCTCCGTGGGAGTGCATGCACAGTCCGTAACGCTTGCTACAACTTGCTCGTTGCTATCGTGCCTGTAAAGCGAGGTCACAGTATATGGTTTCAGCATCCCAGCTGTTTAAAACGTGTATCACGTGTATTTGTATCGATTTTCAACTGGCTCAAAGTGAATTGTTACATCCCTAGTAACTACTAATTTAGAGATAAAAAAAAAAAAAAAAAATACATACATTGAAACAATATTGTAAAAATTAAATGATATAAGCTTTCCGGACAACAAAAAAAGTTTAATGTTAGGGCTTTGGGTAATTTTGACCTGCGAGGGAAGAATTTGTTACAGGATGCGAGAAAAGGCAATGGCTGCATCTGAAATGGCATACTTCTCTACTATAGTAGGCGAAAAACAGTATGTGACCAAAATCTGAAGTCTGAATTCACAGTACTCATGAAAGAGTAGGCAAAAAAAGCACCCGGATGACCTACTTCTTCCAGTGAGATTCTGAAGTGTGAACGAGATATGTGAATGGCAGTGAAGCGACATAACTGATGCTGGTAGGTCACATGATAATGACAACATGGTGATTGTAACACATCCAGATTAGATTCATACTATATACATTCACCTAAAGGATTATTAGGAACACCATATTAATACTGTGTTTGACCCCCTTTCGCCTTCAGAACTGCCTTAATTCTACTTGGCATTGATTCAACAAGGTGCTGAAAACATTCTTTAGAAATGTTGGCCCATATTGATAGGATAGCATCTTGCAGTTGATGGAGATTTGTGGGATGCACATCCAGGGTACGAAGCTCCCGTTCCACCACATACCAAAGATGCTCTATTGGGTTAAGATCTGGTGACTGTGGGGGCCATTTTAATACAGTGAATTTATTGTCATGTTCAAGAAACCAATTTGAAATGATTTGAGCTTTGTGACATGGTGCATTATCCTGCTGGAAGTAGCCATCAGAGGATGGGTACATGGTGGTCATAAAGGGATGGACATGGTCAGAAACAATGCTCAGGTAGGCCGTGGCATTTAAACGATGCCCAATTGGCACTAAGGGGCCTAAAGTGTGCCAATAAAACATCCCCCACACCATTACACCACCACCACCAGCCTGCACAGTGGTAACAAGGCATGATGGATCCATGTTCTCATTCTGTCTCAACAGAAATCGAGACTCATCAGACCAGGCAACATTTTTCCAGTCTTCAACTGTCCAATTTTGGTGAGCTTGTGCAAATTGTAACCTCTTTTTCCTATTTGTAGTGGAGATGAGTGGTACCCGGTGGGGTCTTCTGCTGTTGTAGCCCATCCGCCTCAAGGTTGTGCTTGTTGTGGCTTCACAAATGCTTTGCTGCATACCTCGGTTGTAACGAGTGGTTATTTCAGTCAAAGTTGCTCTTTTATCAGCTTGAATCAGTCGGCCCATTCTCCTCTGACCTCTAGCATCAACAAGGCATTTTCGCCCACAAGACTGCCGCATACTGGATGTTTTTCCCTTTTCACACCATTCTTTGTAAACCCTAGAAATGGTTGTGTGTGAAAATCCTAGTAACTGAGCAGATTGTGAAATACTCAGACTGGCCCGTCTGGCACCAACAACAATGCCACGCTCAAAATTGCTTAAATCACCTTTCTTTCCCATTCTGACATTCAGTTTGGAGTTCAGGAGATTGTCTTGACCAGGACCGCACCCCTAAATGCATTGAATCAACTGCCATGTGATTGGTTGATTAGATAATTGCATTAATGATAAATTGAACAGGTGTTCCTAATAATCCTTTAGGTGAGTGTAGAAGGCACACTTTTAGCAGTTGTGTAGTAATTACGTATTCAAAATAAGTCTACTCAAGAGAGTATGCAATTTTGGACGTAGCCAATAACCATAAGAAACAAAACTTGATTTCATGGACTCTGTAAGTTTATAGGCTCAAAACCTGCATATAAAGGACACGTCACTCCTGCCCTTAAACCAACGTCTTTTCATCAGTGTTTTTCCCTCTTAGAGTTTGTAATTCATCACACTAACTCTGGCTGGCAAAAGAGCCTGAGTGCTGTAATGAAAGGGGGAAAACAAACAGTTCTCTTAAGGAAACTTAAAGCTTTTATGGTAAGTTTGCAAGAAATGCACCGAAATCACACTCCAAAATGTTCCTCACACTCATAGATCTTTCTATGGAAATATGTCTGTGAGCAAGACTAAATTATTCTACACAAAAGGCCCTGAGCTCAGCTTCACTCTTTTCTCTCTTTCTCCCTGTTGTGTTCTCTACTTATCTCTATGCTATTTACTGTTCATTCTTAAATATCAGTAGCGAACCGTGACTCTTTGACCTTGGCCCTCTCACTCCCTTTTTTTCTCGGAGAAAAAGGTTAACTAAGCCTAAAATCAGCCTTAAAGTCAGCTTACAGTGTTCTCTTTTATAATACTGCATGTTACCTTTGACAAGAAATGACAAACATCAGAGTGAGCATGAGAGTTAATAAAAAATAATAAAAATGCAAATCATCATTACAAATAATTGCATCACACAATCTGTTTTATTTTAGCTGAATCTGGTGACAACTGGCCACAGAACCCTGAAATTAAACAAAATTTAATATAAGCCGATGCATCATGACAGCGCTCAGACCAAAGCACACATTAGCGACAGATACTTCTGCATGATGATAATAAATCACATCATTACACTGGGACAGCAGCCAATTAAATATATGTAACAGACCGTATTAAACTTATGATTTGGGGAAATGTAAGTATTATGCAGAATTACAGCAAATGTGCATGTTCACTCAGATACATTTACAGACTGTACATAGTACATTTACAGACTGACCAGTATTTCTGCAAAATAACAGTTTTCTCAACTAAAACTTAACATATAAAATCAGTCACGTAACCTTTTCGGTTTAAAAAAAACTTAATCAGAGCAAAAAATACAGCAGTAAAGCTTTAGCTTTTTGATTGATTGCTTATAATTGCTGTGGTTGAAATGAACAGCGTTGGCTTTCTGCTCAGAATTAAGCTCTGGTGTGAGTCTTCCTTTTCCGAACTCCCGCTTTTCTTTGAAAACAGTGAATATAATAAATTAGTAACATTGTCCTCCCCATTATTGTTGATTGCGGTTTCCATAGCGAATAGCACTAGCTATTTTATCAGTGTTTTTTTCTTCTTCTCTGATCGTGTTCCTCACAGCGGGCAGAATGCGTCATAATCATAGCAATAACAAGTCCCACCCATTAAAAGGAACGATGCAATTTGTCAATTTTCCTGTCACTTGAAATTCATTCAAGTGACATGTTATGACATGACATGTTATGGCTTGGCCCTCTGTAATTTCACAGCTGGGCCACCAATCACAGAGTTGAAAGCGTTAGGTGGAAAAATGACTAGCAAAACTAGCAAAAGCGAAAATCCAGCAACGATCCAAATCTCCCCAAGAAGCCTCTCAGGCGAGCGAAGGTGCGGAAGTCCTGAAAAACATTGTTTTGAAAATGTTTCGCCCTATAGAGGGGGACTCACCAATCGCTCCTCGCGATAACAGGCAAAACAGTCACTGAAGACGAAGAGATGCTGTCATGTTGGCAAGGTGCCCTTTTATACTTTCTGGTTGCACCTTGATGACGTCAAGGCTGTCGCCGGTCAATAGGATTGACGCGTTTTGATCGTGATTTCAGGCACCTGTCACGCCGGAGGCGTTCCCCATAGCGTCGAAGCTGACGCAGCGCGAGTTCCCTTTCGAAAGGGAACCTAAGACTATATCGCAGTCCCAGACGTAGTACTGAAGGAAAATTAAAATTTAGCGGAAGTACGTAGGAGAGTGGAGCCACTGATGGTTACCCCCTGTTAAATATAAAGGTCTCAAGAAGATCCAAAAAGAAATGCCAAACGAGAATGAAGCCACGTTTCCATGCTGTGCTAGTGTTGAATTTTACTCTACTCTTGACCAAATAACTCTTCTATTGAACTCTCTTCTATATTCTTATTTTGAAAAGCCTCTAAAGTAAAAATTTCTGTATGCCCAGATTGTAGGCTACTCTAGAGCTGTATGATAGTCTAGCCTTGCTCGATTCTGCCAGTTAAATTTGGTGTGTTCATTGAACTAAAGCCTGCAATTAAAGTTATGCTTTAAAAGGTGAAGTGTGTTAACAGATAGAAGAGAGCAGCCATTATTTTGTTGTTGTTTTTTTCTTTTTTTTCAGTTAATTGTGTGTGTAGAAGGCGTTGGCCTTGTTCATGTTGTTTGTGCAAGTAATTTTCTGAAGCATCTTGGTTTTAATGAGTAGTTCCTCAGAATGTGATGTTCATTGACCCTGTTCTAAAGAAGGAATACTTCATTAAAACATTTTTTGGTTTATGGTTTGTTAGCAAGTGTCTCATTCCTTCCCTGCAGTTCAAGGTTTGTATTAGTGCACCCAATAAAAAAAAGCTCTCACTTTCTCTCTAGATTATGTGATGAAGTGAACAGAGTGGAAATGAAAGCTTTGTCATCTTTCCAAATCCCCTCGTGTGACTGTGTTTGTGGAGGAGGAAGTGGGATTGTTTCTCCAGTCGATTTGGAGGATATGTTTCTGAGGGGATTGATGATGTCTGTGGAAAAGGGCTTGTGTTGGTCTGTACAGAGAACAGCATTTCCTTTTATCACAACACCAAGCACTGCTCGCGCCTAGAAGCCAAACGCCCTGCTGTTACACTCTTCTATAGGAATTTGTATTTTACACCTACATACACACACAACCTTGTTGTATCCTTGTGTGGACTTTTCATTCACATTTTATTTTTATAGAGATAACTAACCCTAAATACATTTCCTATATATATATAAAAAATAAAATATCTTTCTAAAAAAAGTTTTCACATCAGTTTTTTTTTTTTACTTTTTGAAATTTCGAAAAGTGTTTTTGTACGGTTATTGCTTAATAATGCATTTTTGTCAGTGAATGCAAAGCTGAATTTTCAGCATCCATTACTCCAGTCTTCAATTTAAAAACAGTAAAATATTTGTGAAATATTATTACAATTTAAAATAATATTTTTTTTATTCCTGTTATGATAAGGCTGAATTTTCAGCATCATTACTCCAATCTTAAATGCCACATGATCCTTCAGAAATCATTCTAATATGCTGATTTGGTGCTCAAGAAACATTTCGTGTTTCATTGTACCAATGTTTAAAATTATTTTTGCTATGTAAAGCCCTGATGTATGGAAGCTTGTTTCAGCCACAGAATAAAACAGGTAATTGCAACTTTTTATCTCACAACTCTGAGAATTGCGTGATATATAGTCGCAATTGCGAATTATAAAGTCAGAATTGCATGATATAAAGATCGCAATTCTGAGAAAAAAGTCCCCTGAAATGTTTCCCTCAGAATTGGACTTTATAACCAGAATATATCAATTCTGATATATGCAATTCTGACTTTATAACTCACAATTCTGACTTTATAACTCACAATTGCAACTTTATATCACACAATTCTGACTTTATAATACGCAGTTGTGAGATATAAAGTCAGAATTGTGAGATATAGGGCGCACTGCGACACCAGGTGCGAAGCCCTTAAATGTTAAAAGTGTTTTTTTGCTATAGTTTCAGCCCGACGCAGTTATCATTTTCACGTTATTTTCATTATTATTATTATTATTATTATTATTATTATTATTATTATTATTATTATTATTTCTGAAGTCAAAACGTATTAAGCCACATTTACCAAATCCATCCATCCATGTAAACCACTCTAAATCTCTTTAAAGTTGTAGTTTTTCTTCAAAAAGTCAATGTGTTTAAACTAAATAAGGCTTATATAACCTTCAAACTGCTGTAACCTACCAGGCAAGGATTTGTCAACATCGAACATTGACAGTCTATGAAGTGCAACCAAAGTAAAAAAAAATGGAAGAAAATCACAAACCCAAACTCTTATCTGGCTGCGCTGTCACTCTTTATTCCTTGCACGCTGTCATCTGCTGTAAGTGCTCCCTTACAGGCTTCCTCAAGTGCTTTATTAGGGATGCATATTTCCTTGATTCCATTATGCCAGCATCATCTCAGATGTGGTCAGGCCTCACTCGCCAGCTCACACTGTATCAAGTGTACAAAGGCAGATGGAAAAAAAAAATGCAGTGCAGTTTAGATTCGCATGGCATTGAATTATAGAGTGTCTTGAAAAAAAATTTAAATCTGAAAGGTTTCCAGCTGGTGATTGTGAAAGTGCATTTTGATTATGTCAGATCGTAAGGAGATTCGAAGCAGATGTGGCACAGTTGCGAGTCTGAGCTGTTGCGAGTGTTATTGTGAGGTTGCCAGAGGAATAAAGCTCACAGCTTCTGGTAGAATCACAAAGTGTAGACATCAACAAGGACGTCTCTGTATAAGGCAAGAGGTGTGTACACGTTTGGTTTTATTAGTATTAGTATTATAGTTTAATAAGTTCATTTTTATTAACTCTCCATGGATGGATCAGGCTTTATTTTATTCGTCCATAACTATAATACACAAATAAATGATTATTCAGGTCCAAGGTGAGCTGATGAATATGTATGTAATCTCAGGGCCTGTAGTTCAAAAGCACATTTAAATAAATAGGATTGACAGACAATGAGATTCCACATTTGCAGTACCATTTCCAGCAGGTATGCCTGTCTTTTTTTTGTCCTCTAGTGCTTGCTTGGTTTTGCTTGTTTGGATGTTCTATGTAAATAATTTGCATTGAAATGATGTTAGCTGTCCTCCAAAGACTCTGATGTAAATTACAGCAAGATTGTGAAAGCAAAGGACTTTTGAATACATTTCGAATACTGTCATTTTTTTAAAAAAGTCTGAATGTTATTCTGAAATTAGATCAGAACAAACTCTTGATGAAAACCGCAAAATGTTTTATGCATTTCATTTTATCTCCGCTGTACATTATGAAGTTTGGGTAGCATCAGGTAAGATTTTTGCATATCATTTCTTGTAAAGGGAATGAACATCATTGGGGAAGAATCTGGACAACTTCCCAGGAGAAATGGAAAAAGGCAAGCAGGTGGCTTTAAAAGATGAGATGTAGCCCAAAAGCAGTAGCATTATTTAGACACAAACACTTGGTTGTGGATCTTGTTTATATATTAATGCATCAAAGTATGTGGAATAATGTGGATCCCCTATAGCTCAGATTGTTTGATCTTGCAAGAATTTGATGAGAATTGTTTGACTTCATACTAAAATTCCTGACTTTAAATTGCAGACTCTAGCATCTTGGCAAATCCGAATGTAATTTGAGATGTTGAGATTCTAGAAGGTCCTCATTGCTGTTTGGAAAACATTTGAGACATGCACTATTAACCTTAAGCTCAATCATATAATATACAGTGCTGGTAATACAATTAGAATATCATCAAAAAGTTTATTTCACTAATTCCATTCAAAAAGTGAAACTTGTATATTATATTCATTCATTACACATAGACTGATATATTTCAAATGTTTATTTCTTTTAATTTTGATGATTATAACTGACAACTAAGGAGAATCCCAAATTCAGTATCTCATAAAATTTGAATATTACTTAAGACCAATACAAAGAAAGGATTTTTAGAAATCTTGGCCAATTGAAAAGTGTGAACATGAAAAGTATGAGCATGTACAGCACTTAATACTTAGTTGTGGTGCCTAAATTACTGCAGCAATGTGGCGTGGGATGGAGTCGATCAGTCTGTGGCACTGCTCAGGTGTTATGAGAGCCCAGGTTGCTCTGATAGTGGCCTTCAGCTCTTCTGCATTGTTGGGTCTGGCATATCGCATCTTCCTCTTCACAATACCCCATAGATTTTCTATGGTGTTAAGGTCAGGCGAGTTTGCTGGCCAATTAAGAACAGGGTTACCATGGTCCTTAAACCAGGTACTGGTTGCCTTGGCACTGTGTGCAGGTGCCAAGTCCTGTTGTAAATGAAATCTGCATCTCCATAAAGTTGGTCAGCAGCAGGAAGCATGAAGTGCTCTAAAACTTCCTGGTATACATCTGCGTTGAGCTTGGACCTTAGAAAACACAGTGGACCAACACCAGCAAATGACATGGCACCCCAAACCATCACTGACTGTGGAAACTTTACACTGGACCTCAAGAAACGTGGATTGTGTGCCTCTCCTCTCTTCCTCCAGACTCTGGGACCCTGATTTCCAAAGGAAATACAAAATTTATTTTCATCAGAGAACATAACTTTGGACCACTCAGCAGCAGTTCAGTCCTTTTTGTCTTTAGCCCAGGCGAGATGCTTCTGACGTTGTCTGTTGTTGAAGAGTGGCTTGACACAAGGAATGCGACAGCTGAAACCCATGTCTTGCATACGTCTGTGCGTAGTGGTTCTTGAAGCACTGACTCCAGCTGCAGTCCACTTTTTGTGAATCTCCACCACATTTTTGAATGGGTTTTGTTTCACAATCCTCTCCAGGGTGCGATTATCCCTATTGTGTGTACACTTTTTTCTACCACATCTTTTCTTTCCCTTCTCCTCTTTATTAATGTGCTTGGACACAGAGCTCTGTGAACAGCCAGCCTCTTTTGCAATGACCTTTTGTGTCTTGCCCTCCTTGTGCAAGGTGTCAATGGTCGTCTTTTGGACAACTGTCAAGTCAGCAGTCTTCCCCATGATTGTGTAGCCTACAGAACTAGACTGAGAGACCATTTAAAGGCCTTTGCAGGTGTTTTGAGTTAATTAGTTTATTAGAGTGTGGCACCAGGTGTCTTCAATATTGAAATTTTTCACAATATTCTAGTTCCCCTTCGAGGGAACTCGCACTGCGTCATCGTGTGATGACACTTTGGGAACGCCCTCAGCGTTACGCATCTGAAGTATGAATGAAATCAAGCCAATCTGATTGGTGGTGCGTCATGACGTAGTAGATGATGGCATACCCGGAAGATACAAAGGGACGCTGATGCAAACACACGGCAGCTTTTCGCTCTTCAGCTGAAGCGCTCTGTGTTTTTGTCTTCTGTCTATTTGGTGTTGTTTGTCTACCAACGTTGCAAAGCAAGTGAGATGGCTCAGTTTAAGAGATGTGTGCATCCGTGTCCGCGTTTCATTTCGGGCACGGACACACATCTAATGTGTGTGCAATGCCTGGGCGTGCAGCACGCTAGAGCGGCTCTCGAGGGAGCCGCTTGTAGCGAGTGTGATCAGCTGCCGCTCAGGGTGTTGCGCTCAAGGCCGAGGCACGGCGGCGCCGCAGATCATGGGGATCGCAACGGGACCTCGCGACGGGATATGGGACTGCTGAGGCACTTTCCCTATCCTCGTCCGAGGATTCCGATGTTCTCCCGCCCCGTGCGGAAGCCCGCGATGCGGCTTCTTCCCGCGAGGCGGAGAACCCGATGCTTCAGCTGTCCGGCTCCGAGGAGTCGGATGGGCGGAGCATCGAGGCGGGTGACGTGGAAGCTCAGCCATCGCGTCACGCACCCGCTCAGGAGGAGCTAGTGGAGGTTTTGACCCGCGCTGTGGCCGAATTAAGCATTGAATGGCCACAGGAAGAGCCTGAAATTCAGCCACCCAGTAAGCTGGATGAAAGGTTCTTCAAGCGTGGGTCTCAACCTCCACGCCGGGGCCTGCCATTTTTTCAGGATCTGCACAATGAGTTGTGTAGATCCTGGGAAAAACCCTACTCGGCCAGACTTTCCTCCCCTCAAGCACTCGAATTTGGGAATGTGCTGGGGGCGGCCGAGCGGGGTTATGGGTCGCTGCCTCGGGTGGAGGATGCTCTCGCGAGCTACCTCTCTCCTGAGGCCGCTTCGTCCCTCAAGGCCCCGGTGCTACCCACCAAGCCATGCCGGGACACTTCGGCGCTGGTGGGTAGGGCTTACATGGCGGCTGGGCGGGCTGGTAGTTGTCTGCACACTATGGCGGTGTTGCAGGCCTATCAGGCCGACCTCCTCAAGGAGCTGGACGAGGGGGAGGGTCCGTCTCCGGACGACATCCTGGAGCTGCGGAAGGCCACCGATTTGTCTCTCCGGATCACCAAGGAGACGGCCCGCAACATCGGCCGCTCCATGGCTGGTCTGGTGGTCGCGGAGAGACATCTCTGGCTTAACCTGTCGGGGATGAGAGAGAGAGAGAAACATTTTCTCCTCGATTCCCCGATTTCGCCTTCTGGCCTCTTCGGCGGCGTGGTTAACACCGTTGTCGAGAGGTTCCAGGAGGTGAAAAAGCAGGCGGCGGCCTTCCAGCAGTACCTCCCTCACCGTTCTAACACCTCGGGGAAGGCTGTCCAGCAAAGGCAGCCTCAGCCGTCAGGTAGCTCCTCCTCGCACCGACAGGTGCAAAAAGAGAGCGTCGCTTCTCGCGCCCCTCCTGAGGGAGCTTGGCAAAAGAGGCGGCGCTCTCGTGGTAAGCCTTCAGAGCCTAGGGTTGATCTGAGGACCGTCCTTGAGGCGAAGAAGGCTACCACAAAGCGGTCCTAGCTGCGGCTGGATCGCTGAGAGCTGTCCCCCCCGGGGTGGAGCGACCAAGGTCGTTTTCCCCCCGGAGCTCTCGGGAAATCAGTGCTGGGATCCTGCCGTCTATGACGCTTCAGGCCTCACTGGTTTCCCGCGCGCGCTCACTGCCTTCGTCGCCTCCGGAAGGACTTGCGACCGGCCAGCGAGCGTGTGCACCCATAGGGCTCCGTTCTCGGCTTCTCCCTGCCGGTCAGCCGCTTCAGGGGGTCGAGAACGAGTCTCATTTAACACCCGAGACCAGCCTCGAGAGCATACTTCCATACGCATACTTCCATATTTCCATCCTTCAATGTCACAGGTAGTTCCTGAGGTTCGCTTTCGGGGGCGAAGCGTACCAATATCGGGTTCTTCCCTTCGGCCTGGCACTCTCCCCTCGCACCTTTACGAAGTGTATGGATGCAGCACTGGCTCCTCTGAGACTCCAGGGCATCCGTATACTCAATTACATCGACGACTGGCTCATTTTGGCCAGGTCGCGCGATATGGCAGTTCGGCATTGAGATGTCGTTCTGGCCCATATAAGGTGCTTGGGGCTGAGACTCAACACGAAGAAGAGCGTGTTGACGCCCTCCCAGCGGACTACGTTCCTGGGAGTTGTATGGGACTCCACGTCAATGCGGGCTCAGTTATCCCCTGCACGCGTGGAGTCCATACTGGCGATGGTCTCAAGAGTGAAGCCAGGCCGCAGCCTCACTGTGAAGCAGTTTCAGAGACTGCTGGGACTCATGGCAGCAGCAGCCAACGTGATACCTTTTGGCCTGCTGCACATGAGACCCCTACAGTGGTGGCTGAGGGCCAAGGGGTTTTCCCCAAGGGGAAATCCGTTTCGTATGATCAGGGTAACGCGCAAATGCCTTCGTTCCCTCTTCATATGGCGGAAACCTTGGTTCCTGTCCCAGGGGCCAGCATTGGGAGCGTCATGTTGCCGGAGAGCCGTTTCAACAGACGCTTCCCTCACTGGCTGGGGCGCGGTCATGGATGGCCGTTTTGCGAGAGGTCTGTGGGAGACCCGGCATTCTTCATGGCACATCAACTGCCTGGAGATGCTGGCGGTCTACAAAGCTCTCAGGAGCTTTTACCCGGACCTCCGCGGCCACCATGTCCTGATACGCTCGGACAACACCTCAGTTGTCGCGTATCTCAACCACCAGGGGGGTTTGAGGTCGCGCCCTCTATGCAGACTGGCGCATCAAATCCTCCTGTGGTCCCAGGGGAAATTATCGTCTCTCAGAGCGATGTATATCCCCGGGGACCAGAATCTGGGAGCAGACGTCCTGTCGAGGCAGGGGCTGAGGCCCGGGGAATGGTGGCTCCACCCAGAGGTGGTGGAGACCATGTGCAAGAGATTCGGCCCAGTGGAAGTGGACCTGTTCGCGTCTCGAGAGACGTCCCACTGTCCACTGTGGTTCTCTCTCAAGGATCCAGTTAGGGCTGGACGCCATGGTGCAGACGTGGCCGAGGCTACATCTGTACGCTTTTCCCCCGATCGCCCTGCTCCCGGGAGTTCTGGAGCGGGTCCGCCGGGAGGGCATCAGCCTGCTCTTAGTAGCACCCCGGTGGCCCACTCGAGCATGGTTCTCAGACATTATAGCTCTGCTAGACGGCCCTCCATGGCAGATCCCTCTGAGGTGGGAGGGTGGGAGATCTCCCCTGGAGTTTGCCCCTGGCGGAGTTAAGGCCATCTTGCACCCTAGACCGGGGTATATACCCAAGGTGCCATCTCAGGTGGCTCGGTCTTTGGTTCTTCAGGCTTTCCATCCTCCTCCCCACCTGACGGCGGAAGAGGGGAGACTTCACCTGCTCTGTCCTGTCAGAGCTCTGAAAATCTACCTGGAGAAGTCTTCCCAATGGAGAAGGTCAGACCAACTGTTGGTGTGCTTTGGCTCACCCAAGAGAGGGCTGCCTGCGTCTACTCAGACGATCAGCAACTGGATCGTCCAGGCTATAGCCACAGCTTATAGGGTGCGCAATCTGCCTTCACCCATGGCTGTGAGGGCTCATTCCACCAGGAGCATGGCCTCCTCGGTGGCCCTCCTCTCTGGTGCCTCGCTTCAAGAGGTTTGCGAGGCGGCCGGGTGGTCCACCCCGCACACCTTCATTCGGTTCTATAGTCTGCACCTCCCGGTGACACCTGGTGCTAGAGTGCTTGCGTCCTAAGTGTGCCTGGTCTCCAGCTTCACACTGGGACGTGGGTGATGTCGGTGTGGCATAGTGGGTATTAACGTTCCCAAAGTGTCATCACATGATGACGCAGTGCGAGTTCCCTTGAAGGGGAACGTCTCGGGTTATGTATATAACCCTTGTTCCCCGAGAAGGGAACGAGACACTGCGTCTCGTCGCCACACCCATCACGGTCAGAGCGCTCGCTTCATCGCGGTAAAGCTGCCGTGTGTTTGCATCAGCGTCCCTTTGTATCTTCCGGGTATGCCGTCATCTACTACGTCATGACGCACCACCAATCAGATTGGCTTGATTTCATTCATACTTCAGATGCGTAACGCTGAGGGCGTTCCCAAAGTGTCATCACACGATGACGCAGTGCGAGTTCCCTTCTCGGGGAACAAGGGTTATATACATAACCCGAGACGTTTTCTGAGATACTGCATTTGGGATTTTCCTTAGTTGTCAGTTATAATCATCAAAATTAAAAGAAATAAACATTTGAAATATATCAGTCAGTTTTGAATGGAATTAGTTAAATAAATTCTAATTATATGACCAGCACCTGTATTAGTACATCTGCTAGTTTATCTTGGTATCAATTGCCAGTGGACAAGAAATAGCATAGTTTACATGTTTTACTCCCAACAATGCTTGGAACTTTTGTAATTTTCACAGATTCAGTTCTAACTGTAGTGGTTTACACCCTCTCAATACCTCCACACACCACACATAAAATTCAAAGCTAATGGAGACAGCCTTCTGTGACAATCAGATTGTAAAACAATACCTAGTTGCAAGCGTAGGCAGGGTTTTAAAAACACAGAGGTCCCAAATGTAAGGTAGTTAGAGGGTTCCGGGTGCATTTTGATTTCTCTGATCTACATATGTGCAAGGCCAAAAAGATCAGATTATTTGTCAATACCTGTTCTTTCCTCATCTCCATCACTTTTTTATTTTTCTCACAGTCTCTTCCACTCCTAAAGCTGTGATGACTGATAGTCTTTTCATTTTCGTCTGCGTCAGTGAAGAAAGAAAACATATGGGTACATTGATATTTAACCTATATGTTTTATGAATTATTTTCTTAGACAAGTTAATTTACTGAAGGCTATGAACGGTAGGTAAATAAGTTTATTAAATTAATTCACAATATGTACACATTCATTATCTTATGCCTAATCAGATGAAATCGGCTTTTTCATGTTGCTTGTCTCCTCACATTGAGAGTTATTACATTAGTCTACGTGAATCATGTAAATTCTAAGCCTATTTTTAATTCAAAATAGCAAAATTAGACAACATTTTATTAGTTTGCCTGATTATTTTTGTCGGTTGTTTAACATTTATATTCTAAAACACCTGTCAAACATGAAATGAAATGTTTTGTAACATTTGTTAATTGCACTCAGCAGCTTCTGTGAACATAAAGCCCACCTACTTTGATTTGATTGGTCATCTTACATATTTTGACATTGACGAGCGGTGACAGACCACAGAGGCAGCTCAGATGAGAAGATCTTGGTGCTGTGCAATATCTTTACAGCACTAAAGTAGTGTTAATACTATATTAGTCAATTATTTCACAACATTTATTATATGTATCTCAAAAAAAAAAAATCTTGTGCATCTCGTTGACCTCATAGCTGGCTACGGCCATGCTTGTTGCTTTGCTGCAGAAAAATCCTGAAAATCCTGAAAAATTGTCATCCTGAATTGTAGATTCAGGATCTCAACATCTCTCCAAAAAGACATTCTTGAGCATCAAGCTTTTAAAATCACCATGAAATCAAAATGGATTTTCAATTTTTTGCAGTGCTTATTTTAAATTATCTGTGAACGTTATTATTTTTGGTAACACTTTACTTTTGAGTCCAATTGGCTTTATGCACAGCTGCACTACTTCCTGAACTTCAGCCAGCTCCTTTGTTTCCTGTCTGCCATTATTGGACAAACTGATTAATCCAGGTGTGCCTGACCTCTGTAGTCACAACAACAATAATCAGACACACCTGGATTAATCAGTTTGTCCAATAATGGCAGACAGGAAACAAAGGAGCTGGCTGAAGTTCAGGAAGTAGTGCAGCTGCGCATAAAGCCAATTCTCACTATTAACTAGTAGCTTACACTGATCAGGCATAACATTATGACAGGAAAAATGGGCAAGCGTAAGGATTTGAGCGAGTTTCACAAGGACCAAATTGTGATGGCTAGATGACTGGATCAAAGCATTTCCAAACCTGCAGGTCTTGTGGGGTGTTTTCGGTTTCCAGTGTTCAGTATCTATCAAAAGTTGTCCAAGGAAGGAGCAGTGGTGAACCGGTGACAGGGTCATGGGCGGCCAAGGCTCATTGATGCACGTTGGGAGTGAAGGCTGGCCAGTGTGATCCAATCAAACAGTGGAGTTACTGTAGCTCAAATTGCTCAAGGAGTTCTGATTCTGATAGAAAGGAGTCAGAATACACAGTGCATCACAGTTTATTGCGTATGGGGTTGCATAACCACAGGGCAGTCAGGGTGCCCATGCTAAACCCTGTCCACTGCCGAAAATGCCAATAGTGGGCACATGAGCATCAGACCACAGAGCAATGGAAGAAGGTGGCCTGGTCTGATGAATCATGTTTTCTTTTACATCACGTGAATGGCTGTGTGTGTGTGCGTTACTTATCTTGGGAACACATGGCACCAGGATGCACTATGGGAAGAAGGCAAGCCGACGGAGGGAGTGTGATGCTTTGGGCAATGTTCTGCTGGGAAACCTTGGGTTCTACCATCCATGTGGATGTTACTTTGACACGTACCACCTACCTAAGCATTGTTGTAGACCATGTACACCCTTTCGTGGAAACGGTATTCCCTGGTGGCTGTGGCCTCTTTCAGCAAGATAATGTGCCTTACCACAAAGCACAATTTCTTCAAGAATGGTTTGAGGAGCACAACAACGAGTTTGAGGTGTTGACTTGGCCTCCAAAGTCCCCAGATCTCAATCCAGTTGAGCATCTGTGGGATGTGCTGAACACACAAGTCTGATCCATGGAGGCCCCACCTCACAACTTACAGGATCTACTGCTAACATCTTGGTGCCAGATACCACAGCACACCTTCAGGGGTCTAGTGGAGTCCAATGCGTCGACGGACCAACACAATATTAGGAAAAGCACATATTGATGCCTTATTCTGCATGACCATATTCTACATCCCTTAATCCTACACAATACCTTAACTTAACAACTACCATACTAAATATTAATACACAGTAATGAGTTTGAGGGAAAATGTATTTAATTGTTAGTTAAAAGTGATAATTGGACCCAAAACTAAAGTATGACCTATTTTTTTGTAATCATGTGCCCTCATAATCTTTAATCAAAATAACTTTTCATGTAGGATCATAAGGGATCGTGCCATTGACCTTAACCTCAACGAACTCTGACCCAGAAACTTTTTTTGCACTCTCTTCAAATAAGGTTTTCATGCGCGCACACTTTGTATCCAGGGAAGAGTGGGTGGATGTTTATCCGTTTCATTCTCCTCCATTTGACAATCTTTTTGATGAAATGTAAATTAATTCACTTCAGATATGCTGAGCTGATTCATTGAGCATTAGATCCCATCAGCGCTAACAATCTCACTCACGGTTGGACTTTAATGCGGAAATCTAGCAGCGTAGCATGTAAATGCATTCGCCGATTGAGAATTGTGTATCTTATTAATCTTATCTTAAAGCTTATAATTATATTTGTTTATTTGAATTATGTGTATCTGCTTTGCTAGTCTCACTCCTCTGTGCTGGCTTTAATGCTTTGTTTATTGACATGGTCGACATTTGTCCCTCAGAACAGGTATTTGATTGGAGTATGGAGACGCTTTTCTGTGGCCTTGATAACATTGATTGAAACCAAGCAGGCAGGAGGTTTTAAATCTACAGTACTCTGTAACCATAGCATTTCTATCTATCTATCTCTCTCATACATCTTTCATTTTTCATCTGTTTATCGTTATAGCTCTCTTTTTATACTTTATACATTTCACTTCCTCTCTCATAAATATGCCACTCTCTTCCAAATCATTCCTTCCTTGTAGCTCTCTGATGCTTAATCGTTGTTTCTGCATTTCCTTTAGCTTACAACAGCTGATTTATGATGTCTGTCTTGATAATATCGCTTTAGAGTTGACTGGCAGGGTCTTATGATTGCTTTCTCTTGTTGATAGCGGACTTTTACTAAAAAATGTGTTGCCGTCCTTCATCCGTTTTTACGGAGATTAGCTTCCTACTGCTAACCTGCAAGCTGCATGCACATTGATCTTGCAGCTGATCCCCCTCTTCAGCTGTGTTGTTGTCAGATAGTTTGCTTGGAAAAGGCTGGATATAGATGGTGGTGGTTGTGTATACTCAATATAGGCTTGTCGACATGATCCAGTGTTATTCAAATTGTCCAGTCTTTGCATTTCCCGATCACAAGTTACACTGATTCAGTAGAATATGGCTTAATATAATAGTTGATTAAGAAGTAAAATGTCATAAATAGTTTCTACAGAACTGCTGCTTTGTCTCACATACACAAAAAAGCAAACATGCAACAACAAAAAAAGCAAAACATGGCTGATTATCTACGTTATTTTCAGCAAAAATAAATTAAAGAAAGAAAAATAAAATTTAATTTGCATTTGCTGTTTTAGAGTAGCGGAATGTTGCACTTGTTAGTATTGATACAGCTGTTTATGATATAACCTGAAATAAGAAAGCCACTTATTTCAGCCAAAAAATATTAAGCAGCACAATTGTTTTTTACATTGTTAATAATAAGTGTATTAAAATGATTTTTGACGGATCATGTGACACTGAAGACTGCAGGAATGATGCTGAGAATTCACAGGAATAAATTAGTTTAAAATATATTAAAATAGAAAACGTCTCGGTTACGTATGGTAACCCTTGTTCCCTGAAGGAGGGAACGGAGACGTACGTCGGTTATACAGACGAATTGGGATCACTTCAGAGAGCCCCTATCAGCTTCGCGATTTAGAGAACGGGCCAATGGGCCATTGGCGTGCGAGATTTGCATCTCGCGCTCTGCCCCGCGGGTATAAATAGGAAGCGAGAGCAATGCACTGATGTTTTTCACTTCGGAGCCGAACTAGTGACTCGGCCATGCAGTGATGGTACAGCAACTGTGGCGATGGGACGTACGTGGCACAAAGGGACCTCAGATGCTTCTGACTCCACAGGAGGAGATGGCGGGCGAGTTGGGACATGCGGTGGGAGCGTAGACCACCCTGTTTGTTGATGTATGCAACGGCCGCAGTGCTGTCCGTCCGGACCAGAATGTGCTTGTCTTTGAGCTGCGCTTTGAAGCACCTGAGAGCAAGACGAACTGCCAGCAACTCCAGGCAATTGATATGCCACTGCAGTTGGGGTCACGTCCACAGACCCGAAACTGCAAGCCTGTTGTACGTGGCACCCCAGCCGGTGGATGAGGCATCCGTGGAGCCAACAGAATGCCTGGACACTTGTTCTATGGGCACTCCTGCCCGTAGAAATGAAGGGTCAAATCAAATCAAATCAAATCAAATCACTTTATTTGTCACTCTACATATGCACAAGTGCAACAGTAGGTGAAATTCTTAGGTGCAGTTCCGAGCAACATAGCAGTCATGACATGACATGTACAACATTTAAAGCAGCATCAGATTACACATCTGATGCGCACACAATTACTCACAGCACAGTAAACTCTACAATAAACAATAAATAATTTACACAATGTGAGTGTAGTTCTCACAGCTTTAAACAATATACACATACTTACAATATACATATACTTTAAACAATATACACTAAACATACACTAAACAATATACATTACGCTATAATAATAATAATAATAATAATATACAATGTATAGTATAAAATATTATTCACAGATTGAAAAATTGAAATCCAAAGTGCAATAGATGCTGTATGATAAATAAATGTGTATATAATGTGTGTGTATCTACAGTGGGTTGTGCTGAGTGATATTCTGTCCAGAGTGTGTTATGATCCTGATGGATCAGGAGTTAAGTAGTCTGATTGCTTGTGGGAAGAAGCTGTTCTGGAGTCGGCTGGTGCGTGTTCTAATGCTGCGGTACCGTCTGCCTGATGGCAGCAGTGAGAGCAGCCCATGGTTCGGGTGGCTAGAGTCTCTGAAGATCCTCTGAGCTCTCTTCACACACCGCCTGGCGTAAATGTCCTGGAGGGAGGGAAGCTCACCTCCGATGATGCAGCTGGCCGTGCGCACTACCCTTTGCAGGGCCTTGCGGCTGCGGGCGGTACTGTTGCCGTACCAGGTGGTGATGCAGCCAGTCAGCAGACTCTCGATGGTGCAGGTGTAGAAACGTGTGAGGATGTGGCGGTTCATTCCAAACCTCCTCAGCCGTCGCAGGAAGAAAAGGCGCTGATGAGCCTTCTTCACAACGGCCTCAGTGTGGACGGACCATGAGAGTTCCTCTGTGATGTGGACACCGAGGAACTTGAAGCTGCTGACTCTCTCCACCGGTGCTCCATCGATGGTGATGGGGCGGTGTTCTCTCTCATTCCTCCTGAAGTCGACCACCAGCTCCTTGGTCTTGCTGACGTTGAGGGAGAGGTTGTGCTCCTGACACCACCGTGTCAGAGTGTGCACCTCCTCTCTGTAGGCCGTTTCATCATTGTCGGTGATAAGACCTACCACCGTCGTATCATCAGCAAACTTGATGATGGTGTTGGAGCTGTGGGTTGCCACACAGTCATGTGTGTACAATGAGTACAGGAGTGGGCTGAGAACGCAGCCCTGAGGGGCTCCAGTGTTGAGAGTCAGTGATGAGGAGATGTAACTGCCCATTCTGACCACCTGGCGTCTGTTTGACAGGAAGTCCAGGATCCAGCTGCATAACAGGCTGTTTAAGCCTAGAGCCCGGAGTTTCATGTCAAGTATGGAGGGCACAATGGTGTTGAATGCTGAGCTGTAGTCCACAAACAGCATTCTCACATATGTGTTCCTCTTTTCCAGGTGGGAGAGAGCAGTGTGTATAGTGGATGAAATGGCATCGTCAGTGGAGCGGTTTGTGCGGTATGCAAACTGCAGTGGGTCCAGTGAGGGGGGGGAGAACAGAGCAGATGTGGTTTCTGACTAGTCTTTCAAAGCATTTGCTGATGATGGGGGTCAGAGCAACAGGACGCCAGTCGTTTAAGCAGGTGGTTTTTGATTGCTTAGGTACAGGAACAATAGTGGACGTTTTAAAGCATGTGGGGACCACAGACAGGGAGAGGGACAGGTTAAAAATGTCCGTGAAGACTCCAGCCAGTTGGTGCGCGCACGCTCTGATCACACGGCCGGGAATGCCGTCTGGACCAGCAGCTTTACGGACGTTCACCCGCCGGAAGGATCGGGTTACATCCGCGACAGATACAGAGAGTGCACTAACCTCTGCATCTTCAGCCGCGAGCGCTCTCTCCGCGAGGGCGGTGTTAGTTCCCTCAAAGCGAGCATAGAAGGTGTTTAGCTCGTCCGGGAGAGAGGCAGCGGTGTTCACGGTGGAGTTTGTGTTCCCTTTATAGTCCGTGATGGTGTTAATTCCCCTCCACATGCTTCTGGAGTCGGTGGTGTTGAACTGTCCTTCAATCTTGTCCCTGTACTGCCGTTTTGCTGCTCTGATGGTTTTCCGGAGGGCATAACTTGCTTGTTTATGCTCCTCCGCGTTACCGGAGTTAAAAGTGAAGGTCCGCGCATTGAGTGCCGCGCGAACATCCCCATTTAGCCACGGCTTCTGGTTAGGGTACAGCCGAATTGTTTTGGTCGGAACAACGTCATCTACGCACTTCCTGATGAAACACGTTACGCTATCAGCGTAAACCTCGATGTCGTCATCAGAGGCCGACCGGAACATCTCCCAGTCCGCGTGATCAAAACAGTCCTGTAGCATAGAATCTGATTGGTCCGACCAGCACTGGATGGTTCTGAGGGCGGGTGCTTCCTGTTTGAGTCTTTGCCTATATGCGGGCAAAAGGAGGATGGAAGCGTGATCCGATTTGCCAAATGGTGGGCGCGGGAGGGACTTGTAACAATCCTTGAAGGGGGAGTAGCAGTGATCTAAGACGCGGTTCCCTCGCGTGTTGAAGTTAACATGTTGGTGGTATTTGGGTGCGATGCGCTTGAAGTTGGCTTTGTTAAAGTCCCCGGTCACAATAAACGCGGCCTCAGGATGCGCGGTTTCCTGCTCACTCACTGTCCTATACAGTTCCTTTAGTGCCCGGTCTGTGTCGGCTTGCGGGGGAATATACACAGCTGTGATGATGACCGCGGTGAATTCCCTCGGTAGCCAGAATGGTCGACACAGAACCATGAGAAGTTCCAGATCAGGAGAACAGAAAGATTTGATAGAATGTACGTTCCTCTGATCACACCAGGATCGGTTAATCATAAAACATACACCCCCGCCTTTTCTTTTCCCGGAGAGATCTTTTTCTCTGTCCATTCGATGCACGGAGAACCCCGTGGTTTCGATGGCCGAATCTGGAATCTCAGCGGACATCCAAGTTTCTGTGAGGCAGATAATGCAGCAGTCCCTCGTCTCTCGTTGGAAAGAGATCCGTGCTCTCAGCTCGCAGAGTTTATTGTCCAGAGACTGAACATTTGCCAGTAAAATACTGGGAAGTGGGGGTCGGTTTGCGCGGCGTCTTACTCTGATAAGTACGCCGGCTCTGCTTCCCCTTCTCCGGCCGCGTTTGCGTGGTCGGGCCGTCCAGACAAAGAGCTCCGCTGCTGTGTTTGTAAACGGCGGTTCGTCACTGAAGAATTTAAAGTCCGGTTTTCGGAGTGCGATAGCCGAACCAATGTCCAAAAGTGTCTGTCTGTCGTACGTAGTAAGGCAGACAACATCCAAGACAAAAAACACAAAAACTATAAACAGAACAAACAAAAAACTACAATGTTTCAGCAGAGCTTGCGACGTAGCGGCCATCCTCGGCGCCATCTTGACTCACATCCACATTGTGGGTCCGACCACGGGCTGAAGGTTTGGCGGCATCTCGGCGTCACTTGGACACGGAGGGACCCGCTGCGCCAAGCCCATCTCGGGACTCGGTCGTGTAGCCAGCGTTGAAGCGGTCTCATATGGAGCAGCCCTAGCGGCGTTCCCTCTGGCTGCTGCTGCCATATGCCCCAGGAGCCTCTGAAATTGTTTCAGGGGTACCGCTGTGCTGCGTTTGAATGAATTCAAGCAGTTCAACACCGACTGGACACGCTCCTCTGTGAAGCGCGCTGTCATGGCGACCGAGTCGATCTCTATCCCGAGAAAAGAGATGCTCTGTACGGGACAGAGTTTGCTCTTCTCCTGGTTGACCCGAAGACCCAGCTGGCTGAGGTGCCGAAGCACCATGTCCCTGTGTTCGCCTTCTTCTTTCTCCTGTTTTTCTTTTTTTTTTTTTTTTACTGACCCCGCGACTGAGCAAGGATCAGCCAATCGTCGAGGTAGTTGAGAAGGCGAACACCACGCTCTCTCATGGGAGCAATGGCTGCCTCCGCGACTTTAGTGAAGACACGGAGCGACAGGGACAGCTCGAAGGGCAGGACTTTGTACTGATATGCTCGTCCGTCAAATGCAAAGCGTAGAAACGGTCTGTGTCGAGGGAGAATCGTGACATGAAAGTACGCGTCCTTCAGGTCGATCGCTGCAAACCAATCTTGGGGACGGACATACCTGAAGATGCGCTTCTGCGTCAACATTCGGAACGGCATCCTGTGTAAGGAGCGGTTCAAGTATCGCAGATCCAAGATCGGTTGTAACCCGCCACCTTTCTTGGGTACAATGAAGTACGGGCTGTAGAACTCGGACTTTATATCGGCTGGAGGGACCGGCTCTATTGCGCCCTTCGCCAGTAGGACAGCGATCTCCGCCCAAAGTACAGGGGCATTCTCCCTCGTCACAGACATGAAGTGAACGCCCCTGAACTTGGAGGGACGCCGGCGAACTGAATCGCATAGTCGAGTCTGATGGTGCAGATGAGCCAGCGAGACGGGCTGGGGAGCACTAGCCAGGCCCCCAGAGACCATACAAGTGGGGTCATCGGCACCACAGACGTACCCACAGCGGGGCAGCGTAGCGGAATGCAAGGACCCGTGAACAACATGGGAGTGGTCCGTGGAGGGGTCTGGGTGAGAGACACACGAACCTGCATCCGCTGGGGGGCGGGCGAGTGTGAGGAGGCACATTGAGTGCGTCCCGACAGCCAAAGCCCCCTGCTGGCGAAGGGAGAGGCGTCCGAGGGGAACGAGGCATGGTAGCGTCGCATACCACCAGACGCGCTCTCTTGGCACCCAGAGATGTTGGAAACTGCTCTTTTACTGATAATTTGGGAACAGAAATAACAGAACAAAAAATTCTCCCCCGGCCCTCCTCCGGGGGAAGGAGTGGTGCTGCAGCCATCTCCAGAAGAGCATTTTCCTCCATCTCTGGGTGGCCTGTCTCAGGGTATCTTACGACGGCACTTGCCACCTGGCTTGGCAGCGGCCTGAGCGGGCCACTAAGGTCCATGGACCACTAAGGTGGACCACTAAGGTGGACATCGCCTGACCAACGGAATGGACGGTGACATTCGTCGCCCGGAGGGCTCTTCTCCCAGTTGAGCTCTGGGTCAAGTCTTTTTTTTTTCTCTTTTTAGGGTTCCACGCAAGCCCGACCTTTTCGGCGGCCCGGGAAAGCATATCCGTCAACTCGGGGTCCGGTTCAAACACAGCCACTCTCCCAGAGGTAGGTAGTGCCAGGTCACCCCGGCTATCCGTCAAAGTAGGTCTATCCTGGGAGATAGCTCTAGATCGAGGTATGGGGAGAGGGACTCCGCCTTCCCGGAGGTAGGTGAGTCTCGACCTAAGCGCCGCGATAGAGAACATGAACTATCCACAAACGCTGCCTCAGCGTGCTGAACACCCAAACACGTGAGACAGCGATTGTGACCATCAGCGGGCGAGAGGGAACGACCGCATCCAGAAATGCATGGTTTGAATGACAGGAAGCAGTCTGAGACTCTTCATCAACGCTGTTCGGCTCCGAAGTGAATGACGTCAGTACATTGCTCTCGCTTCCTATTTATACCCGCGGCGCGGGGCGGAGCGCGAGATGCAAATCTTGCACGCCAATGGCCCATTGGCCCATTCTCTAAATCTTGAAGCTGATAGGGGCTCTCTGAAGTGATCCCAATTCGTCGGTGTAACCGACGTACGTCGTAGTGACCAACTGAAAGGGAACAGTTATTTAAAATGGTAATAATATGATCTGATTTACTGTATATTTGATCAAATAAATGCAGCCTTGGTGAACATAAGAAACTTCTTTCAAAATCTCATTGACCCCAAACTTTCGAATAGCACACTATTTTAAAATCTGACACCAAGTGTAGTCTTATAGTCTGTTTTGTTCGTTATAATGACCAACTTAATTTTGAAAAAACAACAAACAAATAAATAATAATTAAATCCTTTTGATTTAAATTGTATTTATCAAGTTGTGAAGTCAAGAAATGACTACGTTTATGTGATATATAAACCTGTTTAGGGTTTTCAGGAAAAATATAAAACAAAATGTCATATACCATGTCATATATTGTTAAGATTTTGGTCCTACCTGCGTAGCATAATGGTTGTCTGGACCATATTCAGGTAATGAGTTTGCTTCATAGAGTTGCTTGGAAATCTTTCAATTTAGTGATGGGTTGAACAGAAAGAAAGAGGCAAATAAATCCTGATGTCTCAGAACAGAAAGAAAGAGGCAAATAAATCCTGATGTCTCATTAGTGAGCATATTTTTTTTTTTTACCAGGTGTCTTCATGGATATATTTGTTTCATATTCCATGCAGGATAGCTTTAATCTGTATACAGGATGCTAACATTAAACACTCCGGTTACAAAGTCAGAGATGAAGAGAGCAGAGAGCAGATCATGTGTCAGATGAAACATCAAGACCCCACTTTGCTTTGTAGGAATCTCAGATCAAAAGACAAGCATCCTTTAAATGTCTGCATGAGAGGACAGCATCTCTGTATGGGCAGCATATTAGACGGGTCTAGTGTTCTGACCCTTCTGCCTTCCATATGTACTTCGGCTCTGCTCCAGAAGCTAGCGAACTGTTTACTTTTTGTAAACTGTTTACTTTCAAATCTTAAACTATTTATGCTTTATAAGCTGAAAGTGTAGTCTTGTGTGCCTTAAAATGTGTTTAATAAAACCAAACTGACACATTAAGAATGCCGCCCACTACTTGTATTTCATTTAGCATGTACACGTCTATATCTCTAACAGATAAGAGGATGTTTTTTTTGTCAATCCAGAAAAATTTACCTGTGGTGACATTTTTGCAAAAATGGTATAACATTGCTTCTTGCGTTGCTTCCGGCAGTGTCAAAGTTAAATGTCCAGTGAGTGGCGCTAAAGAGAATGTTCAGTTTTCTCAGAAACAAGAAATGTGACTGTGGAAGCATTTTATTACATTGGTTCATGCACGTACCATGGCAATTCGGAAATTAAATGTGAGTGGAGTTAAAAGGTTAATGCTCTATGGTGTTACATACCCTCTATACTAAACCCAACCTTAAACCTTAAAGTGTTAGATAAATAAATAAAATGTTAAATAAAGACGCATTTGCTGAAGCAGCCATGCCATTTTACCTTCTTTTTACACTGCTTTCCCTTATGAAAAAGAAGTTAATACACATGTTCTATTAGTTTGCTTCTTTTAAACAAAAAATAAGAAAGTATGCTTTCAGTCTAGTTTTTATATACTTCTCAGAAATATACTTGATGTACTTCCCAGAAATATACTTAAAATTGCACTTATGTATACTTGACATACACTGACAGAAAAGTCTATCTATATTTGGCTTATACTTGTACTCGAGATCGAGAAATACTTAAAAGTATAATTAAGTATTACAAGTATTTTTGGCTTGTAATTGTGTTTAATCTTTTGATTGAGTAGTGTACTAAATACACTCACCTAAAGGATTATTAGGAACACTATACTAATACTGTGTTTGACCCCCTTTCGCCTTCAGAACTGCCTTAATTCTACGTGGCATTGATTCAACAAGGTGCTGAAAGCATTCTTTAGAAATGTTGGCCCATATTGATAGGATAGCATCTTGCAGTTGATGGAGATTTGTGGGATGCACATCCAGGGCACGAAGCTCCCGTTCCGCAACATCCCAAAGATGCTCTATTGGGTTAAGATCTGGTGATTGTGGGGGCCATTTTAGTACAGTGAACTCATTGTCATGTTCAAGAAACCAATTTGAAATGATTCGAGCTTTGTGACATGGTGCATTATCCTGCTGGAAGTAGCCATCAGAGGATGGGTACATGGTGGTCATAAAGGGATGGACATGGTCAGAAACAATGCTCAGGTAGGCCGTGGCATTTAAACAATGCCCAATTGGCACTAAGGGGCCTAAAGTGTGCCAAGAAAACATCCCCCACACCATTACACCACCACCACCAGCCTGCACAGTGGTAACAAGGCATGATGGATCCATGTTCTCATTCTGTTTACGCCAAATTCTGACTCTACCATCTGAATGTCTCAACAGAAATCGAGACTCATCAGACCAGGCAACATTTTTCCAGTCTTCAACTGTCCAATTTTGGTGAGCTCATGCAAATTGTAGCCTCTTTTTCCTATTTGTAGTGGAGATGAGTGGTACCTGGTGGGGTCTTCTGCTGTTGTAGTTGTTTTCTTTTTACATAGTTTGACATACAGTCTTATTAAACTTACATTGTTTGAAAATATTGATTAGAATTTTTATATAAAACAGATCCTAATATTCCTAATTCTGCGTATCTCAATGCTTGTGTAAGCTAGACCACAGGTAGTGTAACACAGGGATTTACTTCAAATCTACTTTTCTCTTTCCCCAACATTGACTGATTTTTCCAGCTATCCATGTTTTCACTGTTATACAGTAGAGGGCTATGACACATCTTCTAGTACAGAATCTCCGGATCAAAATACAGGAGAAGAAGCTCAAACAAGTGATAGAAGATTGCTAACGCAAGTGTAAAATAATGTGATCATCCAACATTAAACAGCATATGAATCTGATGAATGAAACTGCCTAATGTTACTGAATGAAATGTTGAACCCATGACGAAGAAACAACTGTGAAGCTTTGGGGGTGTTGATGGACTCAATCTACTCCAACTATGTTCTGAATCCGTCCAGACTTTGTTTTTGACAAAAATGTTGTTTAAAATGTTGCCTTTCTTTATGAAACTTAACCACATTCAAGTGTTGATCAAAAATGATGCATGAAGCTATAATACAGTGTTTTTAAAATTAATGTACAGTTAAAGGTATCTCAAGTATATAAAAAAAAGTATATCTTGAACATAGTAGTATACTGAAAGTGAAAAAACAATATATAAATAGTAAACTATAAGTATAATGTTGTTCACTTAAATAAAACTGACAAGTATACTTGAAGTATAAACTACTAGACTAGTAGTTTACTGAGAATACACTTCAAAGTGTACTTTTATAAACTAAAAAAAAATACTACTTGTATTAAATAGTAAACTACTTGTATACTTTATAAGTCGTAGTACAGATGCAGTACAAAATGAGAAACAAAGCTGTGCACTTAATGTTTAATTCTGTTACACTTATAGTACACTTAAATGGATACTTTTACATACTAAAAGTGGGCCAATTTAGTCCCTAGCAGTATTGAAATAGAACACTTACAAGTTTACTACTTGTACAGATTGATATTAGTATACTTACTACATAAAGTATACTTAAATCAGGGCTGTACAGTGCGACATATATGTCGCACGTGCTACAAAAAAATCGGTCTGTGCGATGAATATTTTTACCCCAGTAGCAGGCGTGCGATACAGTTAAGCAATTGAGACAGAGCTTGTTTGAGTGAAGGGAGAATTTGTTTTGTGCTCGTGTGAGGTTAATCTAGGGCTGCACGATTGACTGAAATTAAACCAAAATCGAGATTTGTCTGTGAAATTATGAAAATCGCTTAAAAATTTTTATAAATAAATAAATATATGTGCAGATGAAGAGCAGCACTGTTCAGGGCGGATCGATCGGTTCGCAATAAATGCTGCTCTATCTCTGCACGCACTGTGAGATGGAGTCATTGGCATTTTAGTTCGAAAAGCGGCACGGTTTGCATGAAAAATTGCTAATGTAAAAGCTGTCAATCACGGGCTCGGTGCGCACCGGGGTACCGAACCCGAGACTCTGAAGGAGGTGGCACTCGTCTCGAACTGTCCCGCGATTCACGTGAATCACGTGAAACGGACTCGGGTGCGAATTTGTTCAGGAAGAAACGTAATCTGCATATGTGTTTTATTACAATGTATTTAGTCAAATGAAACACATGTAAGGGATGATGGTGTTGATGATTTACCTTGGAAACGAGTGGATTCGCGCATATGCGTGCAATCAGGGCAACAAATACACTTCATCCGACGCACATAAAGTCGTTTACTCAGCTGCGCATAATAGCACCAAATTAGTAAAAACACAGGCAGTGTGTTTTCTATCATCCACCGTGCACATTTTTGATGACGTAAGATGAATAAGTGCACCAGGGTTCGATAAAATCAAGTTGATTGTGAAACCAGACCAGCGCTGCGGGGGACGCCGGGAACAATCGCGTTTGGACATGACTAGTGTTAAAGCCCCCTTAATGTGCATTAGAAAAAGCAACAACCTCTTGTAATGAAGCGTTTACAAACCTGTTGTCCAACAAAAGAGAACATTAATCGAGTGTTTGAAATAACTTACTTTTGTAATCTGACAGGCTTCACATCACAGAATGAGACAGAAATTATATTATTTTATAATATTCTGCAGTACAGTGATAAATTCGTGGTGTAGAGACGTCTACAGTTCTTTTTTTCTTTCTCAGTGAGTACATACGATAAAATAAGAACGAAATTAAGACATTACAGTCACATTTTTTAATTTAATATTTTATTATAAAACCTTAGACCTTTTATGTTTTCTTTAAAATGTAATAATAATAATAATAATAATAATAATTGTTATTAATTTTATTCTTAAATATTTGTTTTGTATAGCACTTTTTGCATTTTTCAGACATGGTAACAGACTTTTAATACATGTGCTACAATTCTGTGGGCTGTGCTACAAAACTTTCAACCTCTGTAGCACCAGTGCTATGTGCAAAAGAAGTTAACGTACAGCCCTGCTTAAATATATACTTGAACATTACTTAACATAAAATGAACTTGAAATATACTTATTTTTTGTAAGGGTTGTGCTCTTTTGTCGAACTGTTGCACATAAATCATTCCCGAGCACTCTGCATTGCAGGTGAAACACTGTACCAGATGAGCTACCGAGCAAGTTTATACATTGAAAAAAAAAAAAAAACACATATATATATATATATATATGGAGTTGGATATGTAATGCAAACATTAAAGTGTTTTAGTTTATACTCTATTGTGTTTTGAGTTGATAACAGCATTTTGTAAGGAACCGTGTGGAAATGAGCCTTCATTAAAAACATTCTTCCCCTGTAATCATAATTTGTGGGAAATGGAATAAAACTTCTTGGTGTTTTCCATGCATCTGGTGTTCATTTCAGATGGAATCTACAGCAAATGTTATAAGTATGTAGGAATAGAGGTACTTTTTTGTGATGTCAAGACTCTTATAATTGCAAAGGAAAGGAAGATTGTTGCAATTTTCATTCTTGCAATTTATTGCAATTTTGTTTGGTGAAACTACTGCACAAAGTTACTCATCTTTTAGTCTAATCGTTGTAAGTTATTTTTACTGTTATATCATCATTCTTTCTTCTTTACCTTGCTGAATGTCAAGAAAGATATCTGATGGATTTTGAATGCATGTTTCTTTCCTGCTGTCTTAAATGCTGCTTATTTGATTACGCATGGAATGTGAGTTTCCTGCTGTCCATATCTCTCTGTACAGTTGGTTCTCATTTTCTGCTGGCACATTTTAGTGAACAATCAGTTTCATTAAATCCAATTCATTTTTTTCAGAGTCTTGCCTAATTGCACTACAGCTGATCCCATTTTGATTTGCACTGACTGGACTGATCACCATCTGTACGCTGTTCGGTTTTCGCCCATGCCCTTGACTCTGGAATCCCAATAAGGAAGGAGCTGATTCTCCATGCATTCTCATGGAGTTATCAAGGACAGAGAAGGGATTTTCGCAATCTCTCTCCTTCCTGCCTGTAATCCTGCCCTTTAGATGTATTTGAGCCACCGTGATGGGGACGTTGAGGACTTTGACTTCCTCTTCCCACAGTATTGCACACTTTCTTTCACTTTTTGCAGCCATGCACTCAGCTGTAGGATTAAGAGTGTGTGCTCCCTCTTTAAGGCGGTCTATCTGAGGTTTTTTGGTAGGTGCTCGCCTGACTTAACCAGAGCTCAATAGTAAGGATGGCGCAGGGCCAGTGTGAGATTGAATCAGGCATGTGGACTGCCACGTGTTGCAGAGTTTCATGATTTTCTGTAATGCATATAATATCAAATATTGTTGTAAATTCTGCAGATTTAAATATGACACCTAGGCCTATCTATCAAGTTATTTATAACAGATTGATTTAACTTGCTCTATCGATTAATCTATGTATGTGGGACAAGTAAAAAAAAAATTTGTGGAGTACATACAAATATAAACTAGTAGCCTGACCGGTAAAAAAAAAAAAAATTACATTGTTAAACCTGGATGCACATTGTACTGCCCTTTTCATTTAGCTTATTAGTAGCACATAAATGACATTGAACTTTAGGTTGAAATATGGGAGCTTTTTAGCCAGGACAGGGACATTTAGAAGATGTTGTCCTGACAGTTGTTTTGAGATCTGATTTTAGCAAATCTCAAAGAAATAAGAAAATACATTTTATTGACAAAAATGTATCCAAAAATACTGTTAGATCAAAAACTGAATACATTTAAAGTGTAACTAAACCCTAGACCAACTTTTTTTAGTTAATGATCTGTAATACTGGGGCTTTATTAATGATGTTCATTGATTCGAGTCAATGTTTTGACATTTGAGTATAAAGTGTTTTAATTTTATAAAATATGGTGTAAAACCGCCAAAGTGCTGCCCTCTTAGGGTTGAACGGTGGCTACTGCAGTTGAATTTTCCTATTGGACGTTGTGGTACATCGTGACGTAGGATGGTACCGCTAACGGCTCACTACCACGCCCCTGGTACGAGCTCACCACGCTCTCGGTTCATCCCCTCTGTGTCCGCCGGGCTCTGCCCACTTTTCCAGCATTTTTTGAAAATTGCCAGTGGGCGGAGTTAAGCTCTGAGCAGGGGTTTAGTTACCCTTTAAAGACTGACCCCTTTTATTGATTCTTGGTAAACACCCCCCCCCCCCCCCCCCCCATTCTATGACAAAGAAAAGTGAAAATGACATTGATATGGGTCAGAAAAGAATTCATGGAATATCAAATAATCAAATATTTTCATTGAAAATATACACCGGTCAGGCATATTGTGTTGTTCTGCTTTTGCTGCCAAAACAGCCCTGACCCGTCAAGGCATGGATTCCACTAGACCCCTGAAGGTGTGCTGTGGTATCTGACACCAATATGTTAGCAGCAGATCCTTTAAGTCCTGTAAGTTACGAGGTGGGGCCTCTATCGATCGGACTTGTTTGTTCAGCACATCCCACAGATGCTCGATTGGATTGAAATCTGGGGAATTTGGAGGCCAAGTCAGAACCTCAAACTCGTTCGTATTTCTCAAACTATTCCTGAACCATTTTTGCTTTGAGGCAGAGCTCATTATCCTGCTGAAAAAGGGAATACTGTTTCCATGAAAGGGTGTACATGGTACATGGACCCAAGGTTTCCCAGCAGAATATTGCCCAAAGTGTCATACTGCCTCCGCTGGCTTGCCTTCTTCCCATAGTGCATCCTGGTGCCATGTGTAAGTGACGCACACGCACCCAGCCATCCATGTGATGTAAAAGAAAACGTAATTCATTAGACTGTTGCTGCTTTCGGCAGTGGACAAAGGTCAGCATGGGCACCCTGACTGGTCTGTGGTTATACAGCCCATATGCAACAAACTGTGCTGCACTGTGTATTCTGACACCTTTCTATCAGAACCAGCATTAACTTCTTGAGCAATTTGAGCTACAGTTTCTTGTCTGTTTTATCGGACCCCACGGGCCAGCCTTCACTCCCAACGTGCATCAATGAGCCTTGGCCGCCCATGACCCTGTCGCCGGTTCACCACTGTTCCTTCCTTGGACCACTTTTGATAGATACTGAACACTGCAGCCCGGGAACACCCCACAAGAGCTGCAAATTTGGAGATGCTCTCACCCTTGTCAGACTTTCTCAAATCCTTACGCTTACCCATTTTTCCTGCTTTTAACACATCAACTTTGAGGACAAAATATTCACTTGCTGCCTAATGTATCTCACTAACTAACAGGTGCCGTGATGAAGAGATAATCAGTGTTATTCACTTCGCCTGTCACTTCCCTTTATGCATTCTAGGGTTAAAACTGCATGTTTCTCTGGTTGATACCAAAATGGTCTTCTACTTTTTCCACAATGGAAAAAAAAGTTACTGAGTAAAATTTGAACTGCTTGTGAAATTAATTAACTTAGACATAACCTTTAATTTTGCATTGCTATAGATGAGCTTGGTTTAAATATAGAAATACAGCAGAACAGAACTTGTTAGTTTGTTATATGGCACATCAAGAAAATGTGCTTGTTAGTACAAGTTATTTACAGATTGACTTTTTACACTGCCAAAGTACTATTTACCTTTGAGGGAAGTGACAGTCCTGTGTCTCATTTCAGCTTCTACTCAAAAGTCAAACTTTTTAAGCACTTAATCCATTTCATGCAGAACTGCATTTGAACGCATCCACAATGAAACGGCAAATGATTAAGAATATAATTTCTTCGAAACACCCCGGGTGCAATTTATACCACGGAGCAGATGACATGTTCTCATTTTGAACAAAGAGCTACACGTCGAGAAGTTCACCGGTGAGAAAACGAGTGGAGGTCCTTCATAACGGATCTCCAGCGAAGTCATTCATTTAAAGGTATTCAGGTCATAACTTCTAGCCCGCTAATCTAAGATCATTTTTATGGATCTTCACGAAATGAGTTCACCGATCATCCATGAAATGTTTTTCTCTTCAAAGATTAAACTTTCATGCGGCATTGATGCTCGCAATCCAGTAAAGCAAGCAAATACAGTTTCCCATCCCTTAAGGGAGGATGCTGTATTTAAATGCACTTTGGGGGGCATTTTGAAAGCATAAACTCAGTGTCCCGTTCTGCCTTTTCCTTCGAGCCATGTGCACTGAACTGAAGTTGAAGAGCTTTGCAGTTTAATGAAGACTGATAGCAAGGAAGAGGGGAAACTTTCACAGAATTTAATACAGATATCTGCCTTTCTCACTATGTTTCATCCTGCCCACAAACACGGCGGGTGACTGAACTGTTTGAAGGATTAATGGAAGCGCACACTTAAGACAATCTTATAGAAACAATACTGCAAATAAAGGAGAAAGAAAGTGAATGAAGTGTCAGGGATGGGTTTAGGAAGTCCAGAAAGGTTCAAAACAAGCGGTCAAGGTTTCGTTTTTTGTTAGCATCAAAAATGCCTATATACCTAGCCCTCAATCGGTCCTTGGGGTCAATATGACCCCAATCGACTTTTCCTTGATTAAAAAAAAAGGTTCCCTTCATCTGAGTGGAATAATATTTGGTGACTTTTCCTAAATAATCTATCTATACACACACAAAAAAACTGGGCTTGATTCGGTTGTTCTGAAGGTATGTAAAAACATTTTTTTACACTTCTGGTCTTCGGGGTCAATATGACCCCACATTGAAATGAATGGGAAATGTGAAAAAAACTCAATATTTTTTCTTCATTTGTCAAAAAAAATCTATAAATCCAGCATAAATCAGAAAATTTTCACACAGAAATGAAGGACTGGTACTTGAGCACAAATGCAATGTAGAAATTACATGCTCACACACACACGCGCACACACACAAACACACATGTATGACTGCCACAGAGAGCATTTGTATAGAATTTGGCAAATAAAATCAGCCACAAATGCAGAAAAAAAGATTTAAAAGGGTGAGACCTAATGCACAAACACGCACACACACACACACATACACACACACACACGCAAACACACACACACACACACACACACACACACACACACACACGCATAGACACATAGAGACAAATACACTCACTCTCTCTCTCACACACACACACACACACACACACACACACACACACACACGCATACACGTGCACGCACACACACACACACACACACACACACACACGCACAGACACACACACGCACAGAGACACATGCACACATGCTCGCTTGCTCACTCTCCCTCTCTCACTCACACACACACGCACGCACGCACGCACACACGCACACGCACACGCACACGCACACACACACACACACACACACTCAGAGAGAGCAAGAGAGAGATCAAATGGAGATGAAAACAACTGACCTTTTCCCCTTTGAGAAAGTTTATGTTGAGATGTAAGTGTTGCATATGTGTTTTGAAAACATAGTTGCTCCCACGCAAAATAAATAAAAGAGTGCCTTTAGTGTCCTGCTCGTGGATCATTCTGTGCTGGCAGTATGGCAAAGAGGTAGGCCTACACACTTCTTGAGACCCTGGACTATGTGCTGAATTCCAAAAAATGTGCTGAAAACTGGAAGACCGGGGACTCTGAGCCAGAGGACTGCTATCCCTTTTACCCCTGTTTATTTCTGGATAATGCTGTTGGTTTTATTTACACATTATGTATTTTATTTTGTCTACATTCTAAAGTTAAATTATTATTTTTTAAATAATAATATGCAACTATAATCTGTGACTTATGTGGCATTTATAAACAAGGTGGCCACATCCAGTAAAATGAATGGCTTTCAATGGCCCTCTGCTGGTCAAAACAAGTTATTGCTTAAACTGTTATACCCATATGTATAAATCCAACCACCAGATGGCATAATTCTACACCCAACACCTAGATCAATATCCAGAAACAATTTAAATTAAATTTAGATAATCATTTAAGTGATTTTTTCATAACAAATTGATATTTCTCATGCAAGCTAATGGTGTAGTTGCAGATTTTTGTGGTAAATGGGTAAAAAAAATACTTCAAATCTCCCAAAACACAGCACTAATGTATAGATGAGGAGTAAACAAAAAAAAATGATATATCATTTGTATTATTGAAAACGTATATATTTTTTACAATTACGCTTTCAATTTTGGGGTCACACTGACCCCAAAGACCAGATTTGTAAACAGGAAACGAAGACCTTATTAGGGCTAGAGAAAGCTTTCAGCTGTCTCAGGATAACCTGGAAATTTTGGAGCCAATTTATCACCTGAGCCGTGAATGCCATGTGAAATCGCAAATATTTAATTATATTATAGTACACTTTTTTTGTCAGTGACATATTTCTTTTAGTGTAGAGATTCACTTCAGTGATTCTATCCTGACACAAGTTGATAAATAGACTCTCTTGTTAAAACAATACATACGAGATGAATGACCACAGTCTGTTTGAGTTTGACTCGGAAAAGCTGGACCTGTGAGTCATACTCTCGCCAGTACTGCATTTAGCATGTCCGCCTGCATAGATTTTTGCTCATGTCCAGCCTTGAAAGGTCAGCAAGTTTCTTGATCAATTCTACCAATTTCTTGATACTTGATAGATGTTTCTAAGAACTTGTATTCTACACTTCCTATAATTCCCATATCCCATAATTTACTCACCCTCAAGCCATCCTATGTGTATATGACATTCTTCTTTCAGATGAATACAATCTGAGTTATATAAAAAAATGTCCTGGCAACACCAAGCATTATAATGGCAGTGAATGGCAGCCCAACATTTGAAGCGCAAAAAAGTGCATCCATCCAATATAAAAGTAATCCATACAGCTCCGGGGGGTTAATAAATGCCTTCTGAAGTGAGTCGATGGGTTTGAAGAGTGGAGAGATATTAAATATATATATTTAAAACTTTATGAAGTAAAATATCTAGCTTCCGGCAGACCGCCTTCTGTATTCAACTTACAAAGAAAGTGTAATGCCTCTTGCAGTTAAAAATGCTTTCAATACGCCTAACGCCATCGTTGTTAGCCAGTTACGTTTTTTTTTTTAACGTACGTTGAAAACTAAATCTATCTAAAAAAACTTGCATTTTGATTTCAGGGGGCCTATAAGAGCTGGCAATAAAATGATAAAATATGCTTAGAAGATGTTTTTATCCAAAACGTTGTACCTTGCACTTCCCTGCTGGAACAACCTGTGGTTAAATAATGGTTATAAGGTTATAAGGAAATAGTCACTATAAAGCTATGCAAATACTCTTTTGTGTTCCATGAGAAAATTAACAGTATATGGATTCAGAATGCCAGGCGGGTGAGAGAATAATGACAGAACTTTCTTTTTTCAATATCATGCAGCCTTTCCACAAAACCTTTTCTTTACTCTTTTTCCTGAAAAACATTGCAAAGCAGCTTTTCTATTCAAATAAGCATGAAGGTAAAAAAAAAATGTATCTCCATTAAAATGCGGCAGTTTTGCTTGGAAGATATTTCTAATGAAAAGCCACACATTCTTCATAAAGAGTTCTGGAGGGGAAAGATTGGGCAGATTGTTTTCTATTCAGTTTCAGTTTTTTCCCCCATACCCTCTGCCTTCAAAGTCAGGCAAAATTATTCAGAACCCCGGGTCAGTGTGTTTCAGCTTCTGTGGGAACTCAACCCGCTTGTGCTTGTGAGCGATTGAAGAGTGGAACGATGCATTTGTCCAGGATGGGTTTTTTTAAACTCTCAGGTATTGATTTGGAATGGAATGGATTGACACAAAGGCAAATCAGTGTTAAGAAATTGGCCATTCTTCTTTGCATGTCTGATTCCTAGAAGCTTGTGCTGATACACTTCTACAGGTTTCCTTCAATCAGTACAAAGCTGCTGTCATGGGCTTTTGGTTTCTCTCATGAGCAATGCAATTTCACCAAAACCAAAATTCAATTTGATATAAAGTTGACAAGATGTAATATTTTGGTGTGACAATGCTCTCGAAATGTGCAAACCCTCATTTATCCGCAGACAACAGGAACAAAAACTACAGGCAAGGGTGAATTGATCCAGAGCCCCAGCTGTGAGTGGTGGAGATTGCGGGCACTATATATGCAGTTCTCTTGGAGATTGTTCAATCTTTCTGGCTGACCTTTCTGCAATTCAAAGCAGTCCCTTTGGTCTGGCGCTGTGGAGAAGGCAGAACGTAATTCAAGGGCACAGACGCAGGCTGCCCCTTTGACTAGCTTGGTCTCAAACTCCCGCTACATCCTCTTGCTTTTTTCTTTTTATTGCTTATGCTGATGCATCAGCTGACATCCCTTTGATTGCAAGTATGTAGATTCCAATGTGTACTCCTGTTCGAAAACCCGAGCTGTGTCTTGTGTACGACATACATAAACAACGTTAAAAAGGCAATATCCTAACCTTACCTTTGTACGTGACCATCTCCAGTTTAACATTAGAATGGTGCTAATATATATTCTTACAGGCATAGAACTACATAGCAAGTATTGTATAAATGAGAATTTTTTAATCACAACAAATTACTGCAATTCAGCTGTGTTCTATGGTACAATGTTGCTATATGGCAGCAGCATCAATACATTTCTAGTTTAACCAGATTCAAGTCCAGTTTAACGTTATATAGATTTTTACAAGCACACAATTACACAGTAATATAATACGTTTCTAGCTGTGCCATACAAATTCAGCTATAGTTTAGAGTTAGCATATTGCTAATATAGATTCATACAAACATAAAACTACATAGCACACACTAGTAGTGGGTAAAATATCTATTTCTAGTTACATCAAGCAATCTCAGTACTTTTTGAGTTTTGAACAAAATCTGTGTGCAGACTTAGTGCAGACAAAGCTAGAGAAGTTAACTGTAAATAAATTTACATCTTTGATTTATTTTTACTTGTATCGACTGTTTGTAGCATTTTATTTTTCTCCCTGAAGTGTTCTTATAATGTTTAATGCACCAAAAATGGTCAATTTAGTTTTACATTAAAATAGCTGGTCGATGAGACACAATTACCCACTATTTCGGGAAAAAAGTACCTGCATTTGGCTGGTGCGGATGTTAATTTCCCACCTTTATTGTTAAGACTAAGATTTGCTGGTGTAGTTTCATCTGGGAGTGATCCAGGAACTGGGAGGTTACAGAGATCCCAATTCTGTCTAATCACCATTGTTCCCTTGAGCAAGGCACTTCATCCTGGGCTGTCCCAGAACGACTGACTCTGCAGTTACTGTACTATAAATTGTACTGTAAATTGCTTTAGATAAAAAGTGTCTGCTGAATGGCAAGTAAATGAGTTTAAAGTCTTATAATCGGCAAAGCTCAGAGCCCCGATTGCAAACTTCGGCTCTCCATTGTTCTTTATCTTATTTTCTTTCTCTTTCTCTATCTCTATTCCTCCTTCCAGTAGTGTAAATCCCAGTGCTGTGTTGTTTGCTATTTTGTGAGGACCAACCATGCTGTTTTTCTTCATAGCTGTGCTTTCTAATCAACTTAAGTCAGACCGGAGATGCTACTTAAAGTGCATGTGGTTACAAAGAGAAGACCACATGCTATGTCTGCCGGTTCAGCCCCTCTGTGTTTCAGTGAAATATGAATATTGTGTGGTATTAGAATAGATGCATCAACATAAACATTAGTCACTGGTCATGTGTTAATGGGTTACATTTAATTATAGCTAAATCTGAATTTCTGTTGAATAAGAAAGTAAATGCATTTTCTTGTGTTATTTGTACACATATCCTGAATGTAGCTAAGTGAACAGCTAGTATTGTGTTGATTTAGTAATTAGATTTAGGTCCTGACTTCTTACTTAATACTTTATAGCGTGACCAAAAATGACCACGATATTTTCATTCATTACATTAATTCAAGTACGATTACATGTATATGCAGAAGGGCACATCAATGTTAAAACTGTGAAAAGTGAATTTTCCAACTTTTTTCTCTCCACTTTTATCGATTCCTGTAGCTTCAGGGTACTTTTCCCTTGTGCTGTCTAATATAATGATATTACTACAAAAATGAATGGTACAACTTTGTAGGCAGCACTCAATGCACAACACCAAATGCTGGCAGCACACAGAAGGAAATAGCATCTGACTCCATGCTTCTGACTTGAGGGCGATGCGAAGACAACATAATCACAATTTTTGGCAAAGCCGAGTCTGGCTGAATGGGTTTTTGTGCTGTTTGGCTTGGTGTCCCACAAGGCTGTGCCATTCAATGGAGAGTGCAGAGAATATTGAAAGGCGCTGATGTTGGCTTCTGTTGTTGGACACAAGGAATACAGCAGCATTTAAATGCTAATACATCATTAGCTTTAAAAGAATACCTCACCCTAAAATTAAAATTCTGTCATCATTTAATCACCCTCATGTCATTCCAAACCCATATGGAGCATCAAATAACCAGTACATTGTTTAAAACGTTTACTTTGCGTTCCACAGATATAATAATATCATTTTTAAATTAACTTATTATCAAAAGTAATTTATGTAATATAAGTTCAGAATTCATCAAGGATTTCAGAAATAATTGTATGTTCATATAGTGACTGCCACCAAAGTTTCATGTCATATTTTTTATTGTTTTTCAGGCTTTACTGAGATATATTTCATTACTTTATTTGGTGTAACTCAGTCTTACTGGCATTTGTTTTTGGAGGAGAGATGATCTATGATTCATGTTTACAGTGAAACTTCCATTTGCAGTAGAGAAGCTTTGAAATAGTTGAGCCCTTGTAATAGATTCCAAACATAATGACTCTATTAATTAAGTACTTTATTAATGACCCATATGTCTGCAGTAGGTGTCCAGGTACCACAGAGAATGGCACATTTGAGCACAGAGAGACAAAGTGAAGAAGTGCAAGATCATTTTGTCACTTGTCTTATTTTTTTTGTCTCAATCATGGTCTTTCTTGGTAGGTTTTCAAGCTTTCTTTCCAGGTTACTTTCCAGTAACTTTTCTGTGGCACACAGGTGCATATGATATAGATCAATAAATTACTCAATAGATACTCAATAAACTCAATAAATTACCCATTAGGTGAAAAAATAACTTACTTAGCAATGCCAGCCTATAGGTTCAGTAAGTAAGGCCTACTGACTGAATATCATATAATGAAATTAGTATTCATCTAAGCCTTCTTCATTTGAAAGCCCGTAACAGAAAAAATAAATAAATAAATATCAGCGTAGAAAACATTTTACTTCAGGCTGCATTATTCAAGGACCAAATTCTGCAGAGGAAGCTACTTGATCTAATGCAACTGTTTCACCAGATTTCTCTCTCTCTCTCTCTCTCTCTCTCTCTCTCTCTCTCTCTCTCTCTCTCTCTCTCTCTCTCTCTCTCTCTCTCTCTCTCTCTCTCTCTCTCTCTCTCTCTCTCTCTCTCTCTCCCTCGGTAGTATCCTGCATGTGCAGATCATTAATAAATTGCCTGATTAAGAGGGATTACATCACACACTAAGCACACCGTATTAGACAGCTCTTTGAATATGGTGCTTCATTATAAAATGTGCAAATTAGAGAATGTGGATGTTTCCTTTAGGGTGTCTTTGAAAACGCACACTCAGACATTCGCATGCTTATGCAACACAACACAGAACCAACATGTCCATTTCCCTTCCCCTCGGATGTTATGTCATGTTGTCAGGGTTCTGTCACTTCGGTCTAGTTTACTCTTGGTTTGTGACAGAGCCCTGACACTCCTGTATTGTTTGTCTTGTCTTGTGTGAGCGCGCAGCTTTGAGCATGCTCGAGCTGCGTGCTCTTCTGTCCTTGTGTTTGTGTGCGGGGCGTGGTATTCGGATCCCAGCACTTCGGTCTAGTTTGGGTTTCGGTTTTGTGTTGGGATTCGGACATTCATGCTCCGCGTGTTTGTTTTTTGTCGAGTGCATGGAATGAGCATTCGCTCGCTCGTGCGCTCTGTCTGTCGTGTGAGCATGCGCTCTTCTGTCCGTGTGTGTTTGTGTAGCACGCGGTTCGTGTTTACTTCGGCCTCGTGCTTTTATGTTATGTTTTGTGTTGTGTAGCACGTGACTGGTGTTTTTCACTTGTTGCGTGCTTTCATGTTGTCATGTTTTGTGTGAACATGCAGCTGATGAGTTCTCATTAGCTGCATGTTCATGTCATGTTTGGTGTGAGCACATATCTTGTCTAGTGTTTCTCTGTGCCATGTGCTCCTGTCTATTGTCTAACCCCGCCCACCTTGTTTCCTGATTATTGGTTCATTTGCCCCACCTGTCCTCTCTCGTTACCCTCTTTTGTTTGTTCCCTATTTAATCTCCTTGTGTTTACAGTCCAGTGTGGAATCGTCGTCTTATTCACCTCATGTTTCCTTGCTCCCTGGAAGTCAAGTCATTTCTGTTTCCCCCCTCGGGGTAGTTTGTTTTTGTCTTGTTTTATTTTTATTATCCACATTAAAAGGCCTAATTTCTGCACCTTTGAGTCCTCGCTTCATCCCTTCATCAAACCTTGACACATGTTCCAGTGTTTTCCATCCCAACCCTTCTGCTCCATTATGAGAGCTCATAAATAAGACATACACAGAAGCAGGGCACACACTGCATTATCTGCTCATGATCCCCTCCAGACGTCACTCCATCGCCAACACGCCCCTATCAGTGCCCACCCTCCAGATTTGAAGTGGATGCATCAATACTGGAGTCACTGAAGAGAGAGAGAGTTAAGTCTGTGTAAATATTAAACTTGGGGCTGAGAGACTTCATAATCGTGTGAAGATGATGAAAGTGATATTTTGAAAAGGTATCAGAGCTTGATTAGCTGAGGGTACATTAGCAGTATCAAACAGACTAATGAGAGTGGCCTGGGGCGATACAAACTGTTCTTGTCATTGATTGCTCATTATTGACTTGCCTAGTTCCACCCAACATTTGGCTTTCTCACAAAGGCAATTACAGTTCTTAAAGAACTTGTTTTAAAGAGAGTATGTCTGATATTTAGTAGTACTAGGAGCTACATTGTGGAAATCATGGAGGTGAAATCTGTGGATGTGCACAGACACTTTTTGTCTTGAGAGACTAGCCAGATATGATAAGACTATATGACTTATCCACAGCTATTTGGTAAAGCCTTCTGACCAATACTTTTCTATATACACTGATCAGGCATAACATTATAATATTGAGTTGGTCCCCATTTTGCTGCCAAACAGCCCTGACCCACTGAGGCATGTACTCCACTAGACCCCTGAAGGTGTGCTGTGGTATCTGGCACCAAGATGTTAGCAACATATCCTTTAAGTCCTGTAAGTTGCGAGTTGGAGCCTCCATGGATCGGACTTGTTTTTTCAGCACATCCCACAGATGCTTGATTGGATTGAGGAATTTGGAGGCCTAGTCAACACCTCAAACTCGTCTGCTGAAAGAGGCCACAGCCACCAGGGAATACCGTTTCCATGAAAGGGTGTATATGGTCTGCAACAATGCTTAGGTAGGTGGTACGTGTCAAAGTAACATCCACATGGATGGCAGGACCCAAGGTTTCCCAGCAGAACATTGCCCAAAGCATCACACTGCCTCCGCCGGCTTGCCTTCTTCCCATAGTGCCATGTATTCCCTAGGTAAGCGACTCACACGTACCCGGCTATCCACTTGGTGTAAAAGAAAACGTGATTCCTCAGACCAGGCCACCTTCTTCCATTGCTCCGTGGTCCAGTTCTGATGCTTACGTGCCCACTGTTGGCACTTTCAGTGCTTTCAGTTTTTTGTTTTTTTTCTCGACATGGGTCAGCATGGGAACCCTGACTGGACTGGTCTGTGGCTATGCAGCCCCATCCGCAACAAACTGCACTGCACTGTGTATTCTGACACCTTTCAGAACCTGCATTAACTTCTTGAGCAATTTTAGCTACACTAACTCGTCTGTTTTATCGGACCACACGGGCCATCCTTCACTCCTCACGTGCATCAGTGAGCCTTGGCTGCCCATGACCCGGTCTTCGGTTCACCATTGTTCCTTTCTTTGGAGCACTTTTGATAGATATTGACCACTGCAGACCGGGAACACCCCACAACAGCTGCAGTTTTGGAGATGCTCTGACCCAGTCGTCTAGCCATCGTTCCGGCACCTCAGATAAATAAATAAATAGATTTCGTCTCATGCACAGCTGACAAACTTGTTCGGTGCTTTCGCCGCTCTACTGAAGTGATAACGAGCGCCAGGAAGTCGATTTATCCATTTGAATACAGGTGCAACATCAAGTGTACAGTAAAGGCTCTGTGGCGAAACTAGCTGAACCAGACTGAATAGCTCTGACCATGTAAAGTGAAGTGTTGAGGTAAACTATAGGCTGCCTATACACGACTGTAATGGCCGTAGTCAGCTATGAGGTCACCGAGGTCTGGACCTCTGTATTTTTCCGAGGTGTAACGTTATATAATAAATGTTGTAAAATAATAATTAATGTGTGTGTACAAATTGTGAATTAATTTATTAAACGTATTTACCTAGCGTTCGTATCCTTCAGTGAATTAACTTGTCTAAGAAAAAGCTAAATAAAATATAAGCTAAATATCAATTGACCCTATGTTTACTTTATTCACTGACACAGACAAAAATGAATAGACTATCAATCAGAGCTCAGCTTTAGGAGGGGAAGAGACAGGGCAAGAGAAGGAGACAGAGAAAAAGAAAGAGTTATAGAAATGAGAGAGTGATGAAATGAGGAGAGAGCAGGTATGACAAGATAATCTACTCCCCACTAACATGGTTTTGAGAGCTATTTATTTATGTATTTATTTTTGCCTTCAAACATCTTAAAATGCACATATGTAGGTCAGAGAAATTTACTTCGGGGACCATGCCCCCTGAACCCCCCTAAATAGCTCAAATTTGGGACCTCACTGGTTGTTTCTGGAAACCTGTTTGACCTCATATCTGGAGTTAAAGGTCCCATGGCATGAAATTTTCATTTTATGAGGTTTTTCAACATTAATATGAGTTCCCCTAGCCTGAATATTGTCCCCAAGTGGATAGAAATGTTGATCGGTGTAAACCCGAGTTCTGGCTGTCTCTCTCTGCCTTTGAGAAAATGACAGGCCAGACGAGCCAATCCTGAAGTCTCCTGGTTTGACGTCCAAGCAGGAACGGTTACCTCCCTTTCCTCCGCCCAGAGAATCTGGCACGCCCATGCAAACGCTCGAGAGATCATTCCTTGTGAACGAGTGAATGCTGGCAGTTTCTCAGTGTTTGGATGTACAAATGAAAACAGAAGTCTTTCTTCAGTTCCTTCTGATCTGTGATCAGTAATTTCTGATGTGTAGCTAATTATTTATTATTCGTGCACACAATGCGGCTTCTCTCTCTCCAGACAGAACGGTGTTTTCGTGTTTTATATCTTGTGAGTCAGTGTTTTTGTACGTCCTCGTCGCATCTACCGGTTCTAAAATGTGCATACAGTCATGAGTTTCTGCTCAACATCGGCCTCACACACGCCGAAGCTCGGGCTGCACTGACCGTTGGCCTTCAACATCCCCGACCCCCAGTACTGCATCTGGCCCACAGCGGAGGCACCAAACGCGGCGTGAGATTAAGCAGAAGGGGGGTAAGCGTGAGCATATTCGGGCTAGCCAGCCTAGCCCCACAATAAACTGGATTACATTCGATTACTGCTGTTGTGTCTTTGTTTGCGCTGTGTACTCAACGCGCGTCACTGACGCTTTTATTTTATTTAAAAAATAATGCTATTATCAACACTTACTTTTAACTCATTCATCTCGACAGCTGTAATGGTACTTTGCATGTGTTACAAAGTTGGTAGAGTAATGATGAAGACGGACTCGGTGTGACTGGGACTCATGTTTATTCAGAACTCTCAGATACAAACACAATAAACTCGCGCTGACTGACAGCGCTCTCATAACTCAGTAGGTACTATAAATAACTTTGTTAGCGATCGCTGAGCTCCGTCTCTGGTACGTTAGTGATGTCCGGTTCGCGAACGATCTTTCTTTTGAACCGGTTCTTTTTAGTGAACCGAATCAGTTCACCAAATCGGACTGAATCGTTCTAAACGGTTCGCGTCTCCAGTCAGCGCTGATCCATAATTTACTAAAGTTACTAACTTTCTGACATGAGTGACAGTCCCTCCGACTAGAAATAGACTAATAACCTGAAGTATATGCTGTAACTACAACAGTTCAGACATGCTGAGAACTGATGTGAAGTGAACTCAGGTCCATCCGTCTCTCTGGCAGCAGCTCGTGCCTGCTCGTGCCTCGTAGACCAAGTTAAACCATGCCCCCTCCGCTCATTTAAAATACAAACATGTCAGCCAATCACAACAGTGGGCATTTTTACTGAAGTCTCACAGCAGGCACGCCTCTTGAAGCAGGGCATTCAGCCACAGGGCAAACAGCAGTATTGAAAAAATGCCTTTTATTTCTAAATTATGACATTTTATGATGTAAAAGTCATACTAGCAATATAAGTACACCTCAGGAAACATTATAAAATAATAGAAAAATACCATGCCATGGGACCTTTAATGCATTTTTGCTGTTAATGTGTTGCAGCTTGGAATATTTATATATAGGCCTACTTAATATTAAAATTGATTATTCAGACAGTATATACTCATTGTATCTATGTGCTTTGACGGTTTAGTGTTTTAAAAAAAAATACAAATTATTCATGTGGTAGAAAACGTTGTGGCACCAAGATCGGCTACTATGGGCCCTTGGATTTGTTATAGCCCCAGGGCCCTGCGTGTTCTTAGTCCGGGCCTAGGTGCAGTGGAGTTAAAAGGACAAATCAAGTCACAGTACCAGTCAATATGGGAGCTATTTTGACTGGATGTGAGAAAAGCCACAATATTTAATATTTAACATATATGTCGCACGTGGTACAAAAAAAATCTGTCTGTGCGATGAACATATATACCCCTGTAGCAAGCGTGCGATACAGTTCAGCATGTGAGACAGTTTTGTGCTCGTGTGAGGTTAATCTAGGGCTGCACGACTGACTGAAATTAAACCAAAATCGAGATTTGTCTTTGTGAAATTATGAAAATCGCTTCAATTTTAAATAAATAAATAAATATATGTAGATGATGCGCAGCACTGTTCAGGGCGGATCGATCGGTTCACAATAAATGCTGCTCTATCTCTGCACCCACTGTGAGATGGAGTCACTGGCATTTTAGTTCGAAAAGCGGCACGGTTTGCATGAAAAATTGCTAATAAAAGCTGTCAATCGCGGGCTCAGTGAGCACCGGGAACCCGAGACTCTGAAGGAGGTGGCACTCGAACTGCGCATTTGTTCAGGAACGTAACCTGCATATGTGTTTTAGCGTATTACAATGTATTTAGTTCAATAAAACACATGTAAGGGATGATGGTGGTGATGATTTACCTTGGATACGAGTGTATTCGCATATAGGCGTGCAATCAGGGCAACACATTAACTTCAAGTGACGCACATACAGTAAACTCAAAAGTTGTTTACCCAGCTGTGCATAATAGCAACAAATTAATAAAAAACAATATATTTACGACAGTGTGTTTTCTATCATTTCTCAGTGAGTACATAAGATAAAATAAGACAACAATTAAGACATTACAGTCACATTTTTTTGTATCGTAATTTAATATTTTATTATAAAACCTTAGACCTTTCTAATGATTTATGTTTTCTGTAAAATATAATAATAATAATTGTTATTATTATTTTTATTCTTAAATGTTTGTATTGTATAGCACTTTTTGCATTTTTCAGACATGGCAACAGACGTTTTATACATGTGCTACAATTTTGTGGGCTGTGCTACAAAACTTTCAACCTCTGTAGCACCAGTGCTATGTGCAAAAAAAGTTAACGTACAGCCCTGGTATATATATATATATATATATATATATATATATATATATATATATATATATATATATATATATATATATATATATATATATATATATACCAGGGCTGTACGTTAACTTTTTTTATCAAGAGGTACATCAAGCTATTTACATCAAGAGGTGCATCCATTTTTGATCATGATCTTGTGTTGACAATGCAGGAGACAAGCAGTCTGTAAAGTGTACTCCAGCACATCCCAAAGACTTTCAATGAATTTAAGGTCTTGACTCAGAGGTGCCAATTCATGTGTGAAAATGATTCTTCATGCTCCCTCCCAAACATTCTTTCACAATTTGACTGATGAATGAGACTGATGAATCTTGACATTGTCATCCTGTCTTCCTACATGGTTGTTTAAGAAAAGAAAAGCTACACACTCCATCAGTTAGTGTTAGAAGAACTGTTGCCAAACATATAACATGAAACATAATAATCACTGCTATAATAATCCAGTCATTGCCCATTTAAATCCAAATAGTGCCTTTTTTGCCCGGGAAGTGTATATAAAGTATTTATAGCCCACTCCGTTTTGTGGAGTGCAAACACTCTTGCACTCTTTTAATTTTAGCTTTATGCGCTCATTTATATTTTAGCTTAGCTGGTCATGACTAAGCCTAAACCCTGAACCCTAATGTGTCTCATTCTGGTTTATTTTTTTCCCTTCGTACTTTCGCCTCTAGCTTCAAAGCTGGGAAAACTTAACCTTGTGTCTCCTCCCCCTCAGCAAAGAAATGACACAAGACACCACAAAAGATCTTTTCCTCTCCGCTAATGCAGTGTGGCACTTCAGCCACATGCTTCCCAACCCTGTGAGGAAAGCAGGGTTTTTTTCCCGACCCATTTATGTCAATTCATTTTGCATAGACAATCTTTATTCCTGTCATTTATTATTCCTTGAGGTCTTCTCTGGTCTTTTTATTTATTGATACAATGTATATTGCTAACTTTAAAATGTAGCCCTGTTTGAGTACTCATGATACAAATCTTCTTACTTTAGTGTCAGCCAACAACTTACAATCCGCCACTGAACTTTAACTTACAGTACATATATAATTTTTGGATGTATTTACACATTCTCACTTTATTTTATTTGTGAATATTGCCACATTAGTGATGTTTAAAATAGCGAACTATAACGGTTGGAAGACACTGGATGACCTACTACATTAGCCGAAATGTGCAGAGCACCCTGCGCTACTGTATTCCACAATGCATTGTCCCCAACTTGACATTCCATTTACAGTGTGACAAATCAGCTGAAAATTAATATCAGCCATGATTTTTGACATATCTTGTGACAAACATAGAGAGGTCATGTGATGACAATGTGTTGGCATACTGTTTAAAACCCCTTAACTGTCACCGTCCCACTACCGCGACGCTGTGCCCTCTTTTTATTTATTGCCTTTTTTCTGCATCATTTTAGTTTTCATCATCATTCGAAAGCTTACAAACTCAAAATTCATCATTCATTTTGAAATTTGACGTTGCTTTACCATGAAAACGGACATCTTTTAGCAGGCTCCTCCCCTAGTGGGCGGTGTCATGTTTCAGATTACAAATATATATTTTAATTTTCTAATCCTAACAAAACACATATCATCGGAAAGGTCTGAGTCTTAAGGTTCCATATTTGGTGATTATTTTGAGACAGAAGTAATATTTTGACTGAAATGTATTAATTTGCTACAGTGGGTGACACCCGGTGGCTATTTTTTGGTACTGTGCCTAAACAAAATCCCATAGGAACTTAATTTTTTGTGATATCATCTTAAGATTTGGAACACAACTTGGTTAGATATATGGTTTTGATTTTTCATAGTTGTGTAAAAATGATTTAGTAAAATTGTATTTAGTTTAGTATAGTAGCTACATTTGATTTACAGTAAATATTCCACTTGACTGGTCCTGCTAGAAGCGAGCAGTATCTGCTCCACTTTGCTGTTCTTTATTTTTGTTTTTTTTTACAAAATCACAGCTTTAGCTTAGTGTCATTTATTGTGCTCCCTGATGAAAAGAAATTAGGAAATGCCAGTTCCTGAAATGTTTTTTTTTTTTTTTGTGAACTACATAGCTTTTTTTTGTGAACTACATAGCTAGACACAGTTAGACCAGCAGTAAACCTGACCTAGCCAAGATACAGTTAGTAAGCCAGAATTATGTCGTTAAATCAATGGCATATGATTAAGATGTTTTATTATTTCAAGAGAATCACTTTACATAACTTTAACACTTGCAAGCTCTTAAACCTTTCCAAAAACAATATGGTGAAGCATGAATGTGTTAATAAAATTAGGTTTATGGCTATCTAAATGTGACAAAACATACAGTAGATTATGTTCGTTATTTGGAAGCCATCCGTTTCACAACAAAACACATAGAGTGTGTAAACTTTGCTTTTCTTTCATTATATACTATACGTATTATACCTTCTCATTTAACGTAACCAAATATTTTGGACAATTTTATCAAATTGCATTCTATATGATGTTAATACATAGTATAATTTGATGCATGTTTATCATTGTACACTTTATCAAGAGTGGTACTGGTAAAAACAGGTAGTGATCACCACAAATAAAGCCTTTTTGACCTTTTTTTGTTGTTGCTTGATCCCTGTACATAAACAGTTACTTTATGCGTGTCTCTTACTATCTTTGATTCGTTGTGTTTCCATATCCATTTTCTGTGCACTTGGTGCAATTACTGGAGCGGTGCGTGGCATGTTAATTTTCGGTTGACAGTGGCGTTACATTTTATGAAAGCTTGAGTGTCACACGGCCTTGTAGACACGCCAGTTTCAATAAACAGATTAACTTGAGCCTGTTCATGGTTTTTGTGCTCGCCTGAGTTCATTCCACCAGTCGCCGCCTTATGTAAGCATAATGTTAACACTTCCTATGGAGTGATATGGACAGGAATGTTCTCTCGGATAGTATCCTCTTGCCTTTTGTTCACTCTTGTTTAGAATCGCGTGTAGGCTCATTTGCAGCACCAGAAAGCATGGTTTTTATTTAAGAGAAATAAACCTTTCCCAGCCTTTTTCCTTTCCAAGTCAAGGTTGTTTAAACTGATAATCTGTAACAGATCATCCGTCATTCTGTCTGCAGATGCAAAATATAAGTGTGTTGACGTGTGTCTTGCATTGTCACCATCCCTGACACACTGAATACATTCTCTCAGACATACTGACTGCAGGTGTCTTCTGCGTCTTTCTCTCGCTGTGTGCGTTTAGACATCTTTTCAGTTGATTCACTTCATTCAGACGACTCAATACACTAAACAAAGTTCACTCTAGCTCAGTGGTTCACCAGGAATGTTTAGTGGGAAGCAACAGCTCACAAATTCATTGTACTCTATCAAACAGGAGATTTCATTGTATGAGAAATATCCTTACTGAACTGTATGGAGAATCTGCTGAACTTGTGTGTCTGTTTTAAATTGAATAACTGCTTTTGTGTGTGTTTTTTGTATTGTTTTTGATGGGTGTGACATATGTCCGTAGTTTCTGTAGTTTCATTGGGTTTATATGAGTGACACATTAATCAGCTGCATTTGTATTCCTGAATTAGTTGAAACATAAAGGCCTGTTCACACCAAGGATGACAACTATAAATATAACTATAAAGTTTTAATAATCTACACTGCAACTATAACAAGAGCAACTCAGAGAAACCATGCAATTTAAATCACTTGCAGAATTTTTTTTCTTTCCAGCTGATAAAGTGACAGGCAGTGGTAGACAACATCACATCTTAGAATAAACAATGTTATTGTGCGTTGGTGTTGGCAATAATTGGTGGGAATTTTGATCACAAATGCTCTATTTGTCTATTGTCAAAAGTCTAAGCGTACAGAAATCACTTTCAAACTTTTTTGTTGGTCAAGGCAACAAATCCTACATCAAGGGAGGGAAAACTTTCGCCCTTATACGAAATTCCCGATCACATGGATACCTAGTGAAATGACTGGATTTCAGCTTGGGGTGTAACAGATCATAATTGATCCATCATCTGTACGGACTAGGCCCCACTATACCCATTTCAGCAAGTTTATGTATATTATTTGTATTTAATAATTTTGAATTTGTTCCGCAGAAAGGTTCATTCAGATTAGTTTTCCTGATTCAATTATAAATTATTTAATCAGCTTGCAGCTTTGCAGTGTTTTGGGGTTTAACGCCAAAGGTTTTGGCTGTATATGTAGCATCTTTAAGTATGTTATTGAACTTTTGATGAACTACTTTGTCATTCATGTATTCAGTTTAAAAATGAAACAAAGCTGCAATGTCTCAGTTTTGTTTTCTGGTGTTTTTCATTGTCTGCCTGTACATATGTACAGTAAATGTATTCCCCCCTCCTCACTCACTGCCCCCTCATTGTCCTTTGCACAAACTCGCTGCAGGAGTTTGGTAGATGAGACGCTAATAGAATGCAGCCTCTTAAAGGAACAGTTCACCTAAACATGAAAATTGTCATAATATCAAATAACTATAACATTGTTTATTTTTTTAAATACAAATTCAATCCAAATGACGTGTACACTATAGTACAGCTACAGTCATGTGGTAGCTTTGTATGAGCAACAGATTTAATTTATTTAACTTTAATTTCAACATTTGTTTTACTCACCTTTTCATCAGTTTATCAATCAAAATAGTCATCAGTTATTTTCTCACCCATACACTACCAGTCAAAAATTTAAATATTAAGATAAATACATTTAAGATACATTTTTAAATGTTTTTAAAATAAGTATTTTATGCTCGCCAAAGACTGTCTTTATTTGATCAAAAATACAGTCAAAAATACAATATTTTCTAATATTATTACAATTTAAAATAACTTTTCTGTTTTGATAAATTTAAATGTAATTTATTCCTGTGATGACAAAGTGTCACATGATCATTCAGATATCGTTCTGATTTTGTGCTTAATTATTAATAATAGTTCTTATTATCATCATTATAGAGAAAATAAATGTTCATCCTAGTTTAATACGCTCAGTACAGCAATATGGTTTGGGAAAAGCCAAACTAGCAAATATGTACATGTTTATGTAAAAAAACAATAGAATGTTTACTAATGTAAGTAAGAATAAATAAAGAAATGATGTCCTCGGCTGGATCAGGTCACTCAAAATGAAACTGAAACCACAGTCGTGCTCTTCTTCTGAGGTAAATTCTTCCAGCCGCATTCAAAAAAACGATGTAAAGAGTTGATGTGGGCGTTGACTCTGTTGGCATGGATCACCTTAGATTATTACCGCATGTATAGTGTACTGTTCGTAGGCGTGTTCACATTAGCGGTATATATATATATTGTCTTTGTGACAAGTATTCACTGAGTTTTGTTTCATTTTTTTGACATGCTCCAGAAAAACACCAACATTCACATATTAGAATGACTTCAGAAAGAATCTTGTGACACTGGAGACTGGAATAATGCCTGCTGACAATTCTGCTTTCATCACAGGATTAAATTATATTTTAAAATATATAAAAATAGAAACACAACATGATTTTGAATATTGTATTTTTGATCAAATACATTTTTTTTCTTCAAACTTGAATAGTAATGTACATTATGGAAATGCTGCCTCCATTGCCTCCTCTGAGAAAACAATCTTGATGTAATTATACTGTTATTTTTTCCTTATCCTAATCTCTTTTTTTATTATTATTTAGATTAAGGCAGACTAATCTGGGTTGAGCAAGTATGTTAAAAATGGGAGGGGGCTGTTTGTTTTTCTTTAATAATTCTAGGGATAATTTATTTAAATTCCTTTTTTAGTTCAAATCTTGCAGCATGTTGCGTAATCTTGCCTGTTTAATGGTAAATAAATAAAAATTGGCTTTTTTCCCCACAATAAAATACTTTTTGCCTCTGATCTCAGCTGTGAGGGATCATGTTCTAATTACAGTTTGCAAAAAACAATTCTCAAATCGCTGCACAATCACAGTTACAACAGCTCTGGGTGTTTGGGATGAGAAAAATATTGATGCAATCATGAAGAACTTCCCTCTCCGACTCACTAGCGATCAAACTGATCAGGGAAATTAAAAGGATCAATGTGTTCTCTGGCTCTGCCACGTGCCCGCCTCTATGTGTTAGTTTGCTCTGTGTATTTTAAAACCTTTGCTTTTGGCTTGTTGAATATGAATGAATCAACTCTGGGCCCCTGTCGGCAAACACCAAGTGAGAAAACATGAAGGGGGGAGGACAGGCAGGCAGAAATCTCTCTCCACCATGCCGCAAACATGAAAGAAGGATGGGCGACAGGGGTAAGAGGCTTCCGAGCGCCCTTGCTCTTTTAGAGTCCTTGACTGTGACTAACACAGAATTGGCGTGTGGCCACAGCATCGCCGCCTCATAATTCTGTCGAGGCCCGTGTGACAAGCTGAGTCATCTGCCAGCCAGCGCTTCTTCTAAGCTCAAAACGCTCTCTAATACTGCTGCAGTTGCAGAGTCTGTCTGGTCATCTTTACATCAACCAAGAATGCTCAAGAAACCTGTCTGTTTGAGGAAGGCTTTGTCAAAGAATGTGGCCGTGAACACACAGGATGAAAATGTCATCCGAGTATCAACAAGTCTGGCTACGTCTGGAGTTTTTTTTTAATTCTAGATAATCAGAATTGTCTTGCACACTGTTCTAAAGAACAAAATGTTTTTCTGCTGATGTAAACAAGGCGAAATGAGAACGAACAATATCATAGCCGGCTTTTCACTGTCCAATCAAATCCTCTCTATATTATTTTCCGCTGAATATTATTTTAAAGGCAGATTATGTAAGTTTCACCACTAGTGGTCTCTTTTTCAAAACAATAACAAAGGCGTGGCTTGATGACATTGTGAATGAGCGTGTAATATGGGCGTCGGAAGCAAAAGAAAATGTGGATGGGTCCTCCCCCAGAATAATTTTTTTACTGGAGTAGATGCCATTTACATTAAATGCAAATAGCCCACCTTGTTTACTAAACGTCTGGTTGGGCCTGACAAAATGACAGAAGACACCAAATCATTTACAGTGGCAATAGTTTAGGGGTAAGGCACATGGAAGAAAGTTTTTAGGCACATGGAAGAAAGTTTTGACTCAAATCGACCCGAAGTTAGATTAAGCCTTTTGCAGAACTCTCTCTACTCCCTTTTCCCATCACATATCCAATAGGAAAGGTATTTATTTTCAATAAAGATGAAGAAAATATTCGAAAAGTGGAAATAAAGTGTCTAATGTGTGTTTAACAATAAAGTGTTTATCGGTTAGGGGTAGGTGAACAGACATGTGCTGAATTAGAGATGCTATACCGACGAATTGGGATCACTTCAGGGAGCCCCTATCAGCTTCGAGATATAGAGAACAGGCCAATGGGCCATTGGCGTGTAAGATTTGCATCTCGCGCTCCGCACCACGCCGCGGGTATAAACAGGAAGCGAGAGCAACGCACTGACGTCATTCACTTCGGAGCCGAACGGCGTTGATGAAGCAAGACTGCTTTTCTAAAAGAGAGCCTATCTACAGAGAGAGATACTCCAGAGAACGAGAAGGACGCTCTGTGTTGGCGAAAAGGCACAATCAGCGCGATCGCGTGCTCACTGCTGCATCAGCATAACAAACTGCTGTTCTCACAGCAACTGTCGGTTTGGTGAGGGCGTTTGTCTCAGTGAGTGCAGACACAGGACTGCACTTACCTCCTGTCTGCTGCCGCGGTCTTCCCCTGGGTGCTTCAGCACTGTTGAAAGAGCGTTTCCTCATAAAAGAGCAACACGGGTGTGACTGCGTCTTTTTCAAGACGTCATTCCACTCGTGCGTTTCTGTATGGGGTTGTTTCCTGTCCTGACGGCCACGATCCCTCTCGCATAAACATGTTGAGACTGTGTTCGTGGGTGATCCATGTTCTCTCAGGGGAACGGGATCACGTCGATGCGCTGGTCATCTCACCTTCCACGTGAGGGTTTGAGTGTTCAGCGCGCCGTGTGCCGTCTAGCTGCCGGGTGACAGCGCGGGTTGCCACGGCAACTCAGCATGCATCACTCGCCGCCTCCGATGCACGGTCGAGACTATGATACCTCACTATGAGTCCCTTTGCTTATACCCCGATCTAGTCTCTTTTCTGGTGCACCAGAAAAGGGGCTACTTTGGCTGATAAGCCTGGGTGACCAGAGGATTACAGTGAGGCTTCCCTGCCGAGCACACCTCCCCTATTGCATCCCCCCCCCTTATTCTCTATCGCATCGCAAGCATGTTGAGACTGTGTTTGTGGGTGGTTTATGTTCTCTCATGAGAGCATAACCACGTCGGTGCGTTATTCGTCTTGCCTTTTTCATAAGGGCTTAAGTGTTCAGCGTGCCGTGTGCCGTCTCACGGCCACACTCACTATCTCGTATGTCTGCTGGTAGCTTCAGATGGGATTGCTGGTCCTTAAAAAAAAAAAAAAAAAGGGGACCTAGCGTTTCATTTGAGGCTCTAGCAGAGGACAGATGTCAATCGCTGCATCGGAGAGAGGGCTATTATGTGTTGAAAATGAAGATGATGCTGAGATTCCCACTATAATAATGGGCGCTCATGCTGAATCAGATTCATACTTGACAGCCATGCTTTCCCGGGTGGCTGAGGCGTAGTGCAACGCTTAATTCGCCTTGCCCGCCCCTTGCCTTTTCCCGGATGTGAATTGGAAGGCTTTGGCATTGTGGAACTATTGGTGCCAAAATATGGAACACCAATAGGGCCATAATCTTTATAAAGTTTTTCTCTCTCTCACTACCCTCATCGGTGGGGCTGTCCAACCTGTCCTCATCGATGTCCACCCTGGTCCAGAAACACCATTGACCTGGATTTGGTTGGAACTGTTCTCCCCCGGAGGAGGGCCGGGTGGAAAACCATTAGTAATTATGTTCCACCACTGGTGTTAAAAACAGCCAGTGATACCCAGATTCTAAAAGAAACAAGAGCAGTTCCAATACCTCTGGGTCTCGGGAGTTCAGGAATGACAGCGTGTGACGCTACAAAGCCTCGCCGCTCTCATTCCCCTCCCCACAAGAGGGCGAGAATGGCAGTGTGTGACGCTACAAAGCCTCGCCACTCTCATTCCCCTCTTCTCAGCGGTGCGTGGATGACAGTGTGCGATGCTATGCCTCGCCGCTGTTGTTCCCCGCTGAGGAAGGAGGTGAGGCAAACCGTGTGCAATGCCACAAAGCCTTGCCACGCTCAGCCCCTCATTTGGGGAGTGCGCTTGGTGGTGTACAATGCTCCCATGCCTTGTCAACCCCTGGTGCCTCTCCAAATCGCCAGCAGGGGGCGCTGGCTGTCAGGACGCGCACACGATGTGCCTCCTCATACTCGCCTGCCCCCTCAGCGGATGCAGGTTTGTGTGTCACACACCCAGACCCCTCCACTAACCACTCCCATGTCGTCCACGGGTCCCTGCATTCCGCTGCCCCACTGCGGGTACATCTGTGGTGCCGATGATCCCGCTTGTACGGTCTCTGGGGGCCTGGCTAGCGCTCCCCAGGCCGTGTCGCTGGCTCATCCGCACCATCAGACTCGGCTATGAGATTCAGTTCGCTGGCGTCCCCCCAAGTTCAGGGGCGTTCACTTCACGTCTGTAACGAGGGAGAACGCCCCTGTACTTCAGGCGGAGATCGCTGTCCTACTGGCAAAGGACGCGATAGAGCCGGTCCCTCCAGCTGATATGAAGTCCGGGTTCTACAGCCCGTACTTCATTGTACCCAAGAAAGGCAGCGGGTTACGACCGATCTTGGATCTACAATACTTGAACCGCTCCCTTCACAGGATGCCGTTCCAAATGTTGACGCAGAAACGCATCTTCGGGTGCGTCCGTCCCCAAGATTGGTTTTCAGCGATCGACCTGAAGGACGCGTACTTTCATGTCTTGATTTTCCTTCGACACAGATCGTTCTACACTTTGTATTCGACGGCTGAGCATATCAGTACAATGTCCTACCATTCGGGCTGTCCCTGTCGCCCTGTGTCTTCACGAAAGTCGCTGGGGTGGCCATTGCTCCCATGAGAGAGCGTGGTGTTCTCGACTATCTATCCCTTCAGGGAACGAGGGTTACCATATGTAACCGAGACGTTTTCTATTTATAGTTCTACTAATTCAGTTTTATACCAATTTTTTTTTTCTTTTATGTATTTTTTTCTTTATGCATTATAATTATATATTATTTGGTTCAACAAGTTGCACCAAGCATCTTTTGAATATGTACCATTGTGCTGTTGAAATGAACAGATATGGAACTCTATCATATGTATACCAGTACACACACACACACACACAATATTCTAAATTTTGGGTTTGGTCATATTTTTTTAATGAAAAAGTATCTAATGCACACCAAGACTTCACTCATTAAATCAAAAATACTGTAAAGTAAATGTTGAATGATAGCAATTTAAAATACATTTTGTAGTTCAATTTATTTTAAAGGTGTCATTTGATGCTTCTTTAATGTTATCCTTTTCCTTTAGTGTGTACTGTATCTGTTTGTGGATGTACTGTATAAGATAGATAGATTATAATTATAAGATTATAAAATAGATTAATAGACACAAATAGATTAATGCTATCTAAGAGAGAACACTGATCCAGACCTGCCTAAAACCCCCTCGATCCAGATATTACTTCCTCAAATGTCTACGTCACAATGCTAAATATTACCATTATGGCCGCCCAAAGGCATATGCAAAGAAAGAAGATGAGAAGAAATAATTGTTATTGTGTGTTTACAATTGCTTAAAGCCTGGGAAGCAGGAAGAAAGGGCTTTGTATCAGCACTTTTCAGACAGACTGGGAATAGAGGAGCTGCGATAATGTACCATGTGTAAAATAATGTGTATGTTAAAGCATGTTAACCTATTCTATTACACCCAATAAACAAAATAACGAACTTTTAAAATAACATCAAATAATCCCTTTAAGATATAGTTTATTACTGTGATTCCATTAAACCAGTCTTCAGTGTCACATGATCCTTCAGAAAACATTCTAATATGCTGATTTGGTGCTCAAGAAACATTTCTCATTATTATCAGTGTTAAAAACAGTTGTGCTGCTTAATATTTTAAACCTGTGTACATTTCCCCCCAAGATATTTTGATGAATAGAAAGGTAAAACATTTTTGGTCTCCATGTCTCAGTTTGAATGCAGTTTTCGTACATGGCATGAGTACGCTCTCACTTGGCATCCGCTTTGTCTGCCTCTCCCTGAGGAGATAACATGTTCTGACTAAATCCAGTGGGTGAGGAGAGACAAAGGATTTTCTCTCCAGCCTCTTTTGGCAAGGCTCCCGTCTCTCTGTGAGAGGATTTTTGACCTTCACCTCAGGTCAGAGCTTCTCAGGAAGGCTGTATTGTTTTAGCGGTGGAGCGCTCGTTCGCACCGCTTTTCAATCAGGAATGATATTTATGGTCGTCCACATGCTAGTGATTCAGGCAATGACATTTTCACTCTCTCTGAATGGAATTCTGGAATGGAAATCTGTCTGGGAATGGATTTTCAACACAGGAGAAAGGATAAGGTGGAAAGGAGAGGGAGCGGTGAAATCCTGCTGATAAGATAACTTCTCCATTTTCACCAGCAAACCTGATGGTCTTTACTTGGAATAGAATTGGCGGCTCCCTCATGCATAAGTTGAAGATATGGATATGTCCCAGAGGCCAGTACAGTTTTTGAAGATGATTTGAATATGAAACTCAGAGAATAAGTAGGGTTCACATTACTGTGTTTTCAGTCGTTACAGAGCAGTTTGCTATATGCAACCACTTAAAGCATATTCTATTTCTGGAGGTGATTTGAGTATAATTCAATTTCTACCCAACACTGTAAAACAACTTGGCAGCTGTGTCTGCCAGAATAATTCTGCAAAAAGTAAACATATTTACAGAACAACCTGTACATTTTATGACAATTTAAATGTAAACCCTTAAATTCAACAATGGTGCTGTATGTAAGTGTATCACTTTGCTAAAAAATTAAAATACCATAATATGCTTGCAGATATGTATGAAACATGCTAAATTCACCTACTTGTTTCTCAGAAAAGCACAGCTACAGCCAGTTATTCTACTTTGAAATGTGCGTTCCGTGTTGGAATGTCTGTTGTTTTGGTCTGTGTTATAACGCAGGCTGTCAGTTGGCGGAAAACACATCATATTGCAGCCAACAAACCGGGTCAGAGATCGCAGATTCTACACGACCTAAAAATCCTCAGCAGCATCCATCTTAAAATCTCTATGAATGAGAACATATTAAAATGCGGATAAATCAACTCATTAACTTATAGTGTGGCTTTCATTGTCAATTGCGCTCTCTCATGTTACGTGTCCTCAAGCTGGGGGCGGGGGAAACAACGCTCTCCAATATTTTGAATTTGGACTGTGTAGTAGTTTTTGGTTCGTGTGGTTCCTTGTGACATGAACGCCGTGCCTTGATCGGTGAGAATCTCTTTCGGGATTCCCACCCGGGAGATTAATGAAAACAGTGCGCTAGCAACACTTTTTGCCGAAATTGTGCAGAGCAGGACTGCTTCCGGGTATCGCGTTGCATAGTCTACCATAACTAATGCAAAGTGATGCCCGCGTGCTGACCGCTCTAATGGCTCGAAGGGAACCTGCACTAGCGGGAGTGGGCACAATGGTGCTTTTGGGGTGGCCGGTGGATTCACCAACTGACATTCACGACAAGACGCACACCATCTGCGTACATTCTCGTGAATGCCCGGCCAGAAGAAACGGGCCATTAGACGGTTGAGTGTAGCCGTTTGTCCTAAATGCCCGGCCATAGGATTAGAATGAGCCGCCTGGAAAAGCATTTCCCGGCGGCTTTTAGGTACTAACAATGGGGTTGTATCCTGCTTTGACTGGGTGTCTTGGGTCACCCGATACAACCTATCCTTTAAAATACAAAAATAGGGATAAGAGAGCGGCTGGTCAGGCTGGAGGAGGTGGCCATCGATGGAACGGACCTGATTAAACGTGTTTTTCAGCGACTCATCCCGGGACTGTTCCAGGGGAAAGTCATCACGGTCTGTGAGAACGGGCATCTCCAAACCGCTCTGTTCCCCCGGACCGGCCCCCGGAGGTCCCGAATCCACCTCTCCGAACTGAGCAACCGTCTCTTTCCCCTTTACACGTTTTCCCCAAGAAGCATCCGCACACAAATGCCCCAACAATTTATTAAATGCTGGCCAATTGGTCCCCAAAATTAGCGGATGCCGGAGGTGCGGGTTAACTGCTACCTCCACAATATGCTTTTGTCCCCGAAATTGAATATCCACGGGCAACACTGGATAGTTCACCACTTCCCCGTGCACACACCTCACCTTAACCATGCGGCGGTTATCCAACACCTTAGACTGAATCAGGCTTTGATGGATGGAGGTCTGGTTACAACCCAAATCCACCAAAGCCTGATAAGTACCCCCCTCGACATTCACAGGTATCTGGTACAGACCAGCTTGATCGGGGGCGGCTTGTGGCACGTCGGGGACCAGGATCAGTGTCCCCACCTCCATCACTGGACACCGATTGATGAAATAGCCGGGGTCCCCACAGCGCCAGCAAGCGGGGTCGTGGAATTGGCATGGAGAGAGTGCTGGAGAAGATGAGGAGGGGAACGGGTCGGTTGTCACTCCCCCTCCCTGGGGCGCCAGTCTGGGAGCCGCCGTGGCCTCGGGCGAAACCCCCGACCTCCACCTCGGCACCGGTCTGGGTATCGTCCTGCGCTGCGACCTGGGAAGGGGGACAGGTTTGGGGAGAGAGGGGGAAGAAACAACAGGGGGAGAGAGAGAGAGAGAGAGAGAGAGAGAGAGAGAGAGAGAGAGAGAGAGAGAGAGAGAGAGAGAGAGAGAGAGAGAGAGAGAGAGAGAGAGAGAGAGAAAGAAAGAAGCGGATGGAAGGGGTTCGCCGATCCCGGAGCACGCCACCATTTGGTCCTCCGCCAGCTGGATGGCCTGGTCTAGCGACGTCGGGCGGTGGCACTGGACCCACTGGGCAGTTGTCTTCGGTAGCCGGGCGATGAACTCTTCCAGTACCACGCGAGCGATCATTCCCTCGACGTCACACCCATCGGCCATCAGCCATTTGTGGCAGGAGTCCCGGAGCTGTTGGGCGAAGACGAAGGGCCGGCCAGACTCTTCGAGGCCCAGGGTCCGGAACCTCTGACGGTGTTGTTCTGGGGTCTGGCCGACCCGCTGAAGGATGGCCCGCTTCAGGTCCTGATAGACCAGGAGGTTCTGGACTGGCAGTTGTTGGGCGGCTACTTGTGCCTCTCCGGACAGCAAGGGAAGTAGCCGCATTGGCCAGTCCGCGGTGGGCCACCCCCAGACCTCGGTGGACTTCTCAAATAAGTCCAGGAACGCCTCGGGGTCGTCCGGGGGACCCATCTTGGCGAGGCTCAGAGAAGCCGCCGAGTCCGATGGTGTGTGGGGGGCGGCCTTAGCCTCCCGGTCTATCCAGCTCCGGAACAGCTGGCGGTCTTCATACTGGCCCTGGAGGAGCACCTCAAACCTATTGTCCTGCTCCTCCCTCATGGCCAATAGCTGCTGGTGTTGCTCTTGGTGAAGACCAGCCAGCGAGTTGATAATCTGCGCAAATGGCGTTCCTGGTGGGGATTGCATGGCGGCGGCGTTCTTCTCCCTTCCCGGGTTTCGGCACCAGTGTAGCAGTTTTTGGTTCGTGTGGGTGTGGGAAGGAAGAAGACGGGGGTCGGCGTAACTGGGACTGTACACTTTATTCGGTCTCCCGATCCTCAAAACACTCACGCACAAGGCGTCCAAACTCAAGACTTTCAAAATAACAAACAGTGATGCTCTAAGGCTCAATAACTCTCTCTCAAACTCTGGTCACTCTGTGTAGACGTTGACAGTCCCAGTCCCGGTCTCTCTCTCCCATCTCTCTCTCTGCTGCAGCTTATAAGCAGTCTCTCCAGCCAATTACTGCAATCAGAGACAGGTGTTACTCATTTGCACTTGACCTACTTACCAACCGCTCGGCCCTGCTCTCTCTCTCCCGCTACAGACCTCGCAAAACCACGCCCCCTCCGCCACAGACTGCAGTACCAATTTCAACTGCTGTCAATGTGGATGAAGGCACCTCGGGAAACAAATTTCGGACAGACTTCTTAGGCTGTGACATCAGGAAAATGCTGGTAAAAAACGTACAATTACACACAAAACTGACCAGCAAATGCAACTTTCGGACGCCATCTTTTTTTTTCCAGCTCAACTGTCACAGAATGGAACGCACAGGATTGTGGGATATCAAAGGCAGTGAAGGATACATATACAGTACTCCCTTCAAAAATCGATCAGATGAAGGTATCTCAGGAGACAGGAAGTGAAGCTAACATTAGATTTGGACGTGCAAAGTCCTCTGTGTCCTCCGAAGGCAGCATTTTCCAGGTTTTCGGGAGCAGCCGAAGAATCATGAATAAGTTCATCACTTTCATCACAGCTTTTCAGGAGTATATTGAAGGTGCACAGTCATTCAAGCAAACACAAAACACCATCATGGTAACATTCATTAAACATTAGAAGATGTAACATACAACCCAAATGTACTTAACTGATAACTGAAAACCATTAAACTGATTGTTTAAACAAAATAAATTCAAATGTGAAGTGTCAGATAGGGAATTCTGGGAATGTCCGTTTTTGATTGTAAATTATATGTTGATTTGTTATTTTTTACTTCTAAAAACTGTACAATTAGCAGTTAAACTTTTAATGCCATCTTCTTTACACAGCCAACTTATGGCTTCTCGGTGCTTACGGAATTTAGTGTACAGATACAATGCCACATTGAAGCCATACTAAATTATGCCTATGTGAGATGGTGGTCCAGTGGGTTAAACCATGGAACTGATATGCAGAAGGTTGCTGGTTCGATCCCAGCAGTCACCACCAGTGAGTCCTTGAGTAAGGCACTTTACTCCATGTTGCTCCAGGGGGATTGTCCCTGTAACAAGGACACTGTAAGTCGCTTTGGATAAAAGCGTCTGCCAAATGTGTAAATGTAATGCCTGTTCTGATCACACCTCAGCCCCTTGTATCAAAGTATACAGTTGTTTCCATTTATGCCACCTCCAGCATTAAACAATCTGAGGCCCCGATCACACAGAACGCATTTTTCAGGTTCGAAAACGCGAGGCGCACCGCACTGCGTTTTTTTTATGTTGCTAGGAAAACCCCCCGAATCAGCTGTCCTGTCAGTCTCATCAAGGTAACGGTCAATACCACAGAAGACCCACCTCTCCATTCATTCAATTGAACAATAGTAATAAAACGCGATGATGTCGGGCGCATTTCCGCTCAGAGTTTTTTTCAGAGCGCTCCTTTTAAAACAAGCGCGCATAACGCTCACTGCCAACAGAAATGCAAAAACGTGTTCTGTCTGATCGGGGACCTGAGACACATAAATGCCACTTCACAAGTGCTTTCTGTGCCACCTTTACAGTCTAAATTTGGCAATAGAATGCAAATCTAAAAACAGCTTAATACATTTTTGCCTCAGTTCTGGTTTTAGCTAGCCTGGCTCAAAATATTTGTGAAAACCAATCAAATCAGAGTAGGCAGGCTTTATGCTCACACAGAAGCTGCTGGGGGTGAGCGCAAATTTTAGCAGCAGGACTCGGCGTCAAGTGAGATGTAAGTAGCTAAACTAAACATTTCATATTTGACAGCTGCTTCTTTAAGTCAGAAATGTTAAACAAATGACAAAAATATTCAGGCTAATGAATAAACTTTTGTCTAATTTTGCCATTTTGATTTGAAATAGGCCTATGTAATGTCTTTTAAAATGTAATTAACAAACAAGAAATATTAACAAAGTAATATTAGTAATAAATGTGTGTATATTGTACATTTTATAATTCCATGTGTAGCTCTCAGTATATAAAAAAAAGCTAAACTTTTGTCAGCTTGTATTTGGCATAAGATTAGTAATGAATGTGTGCATATTATGAATTAATTTAATACATTTAGTTAGGCTACCTAGCTTTCCTGTTAGCCTTAAGTAAATTAACATGTCTACAAAAATGATTCATAAAACATATAAATATCAGTTAACCATATGTTTACTTTCTTCACTGACAAAAATGGAAAAACTTTATCAATCATATCCACCCACTGACATGGTTTTCAAACTATTGTTATCTAATTTTTGGCATTCAGAACATTTTAAAATGCACATGTAGATCATAGAAATCAAAATTTTCTCGAGGGGCCACGCCCCCCAAACCTCACATTTGGGATCTTGTTGATTATAAACCTGCCTACATTGTATGATTAAGGGATGTACAATATGGTCATGCAGAATGAGGCATTACAATATGCTTTATAGGTAATATAAGTAATAATAAACAGCCAATATCCTAATATGCATACTAATAAGCTACTAGTTAATAGTGAGAATTGGACCCTAAACTAAAGTCTTACCAATTAAAAAAAAAAAAATTAATATCCTAAAATGAAAATTCTAGAAACGCCCCTGCCCCGCCCTCCTACATACGTTTTCCTTCAGTACTCCGTCTAGGATTGCGGTATATTCTCTGGTTTTCTCAAATTTTAACCGGTCCAATCAGCGAACAGAGGGAGTGGCAGAGAACGATGACGTTGATGTCGTGTGCTAGTTTGAGATGACATACGTCGAGACCAAACATCAGTGATTGGTTATGGCAGATCCAGAGTGGCTCTGGGCAGATCCAATAGTTTTAAACTTCAACAGAGTACCCGCCTTCAGGGAAGTTAATGCTTGTCAATGGAGAGTGGTCAGACTCTCTGTACAAATGAAATGTCTGGTAGGACCAGGCTAGGTTTTAGCTTCAGTTTCAGTGTAAATTTCTGCAGCAATATGAGATGTTTACATGTTTTTGTCATATTCCATTTCTAATTATTTGTCAAAATAATTGCAGGATATTTTGACCAAATCATGAAGCACTACCTCTACCTTAAGCCAAAGTATATATTTAGCTGAAGGCTTCATTTAATACCAAAGTATTAGAGCATGAGCGGTAGGCTTAGAAAACATCCAGCAGAAATCCGAGCAGTATTGTGGTGTCCTTTTAATTATGTGTGGCTGGATTCACTGGTGTGCCGTCTGAGCCAAGGAGATCACTTGTGGAACATTTAGTGTTATTGATTACTGATAAAATAGAACTGTAGAGGTCTATGGACCGTGAGGAAAGGTCAGCAATGGTAGCTAGTGATGTTTTCGAGATGGACTGTGGCTTTTATTGGACCTCATTTAAAGTTTTCAGGTCACTTACCACGCTTGGGGCCTTTAATATGCAGTATTGGCAGTTTTATCACGCTCAGACCCTCAGCGCTTCTTCGTTCCACTACACTAAGCAGTTGTTTTGAATAAACGGATGTTTATTTCTTTGGTTTACTGAAGTGAAATAACTCATCATGTCTCCAGTCTGGCTGTGTGCATGGTTTTGCGGGTTAAGTGAGCCTGACTAAGCGTTAGATCTCATCGCATGGATAGGTATGCTTTTACACTGAGCTGTCAGTCTATTCTCCAGGCCACCTGCTTCATCTCGGCATGATATGTCTCTCAAATTGGGCCTCAGGACAGCTCAAGCACACATGTCCTCATTCTTTCCTTCTGACTTCTCATCCCATAGGGCTTTTCTCCCTTTCTTCTGTCAGCATTTTTTCTTTTTTCTCCTTTTCACTGTTGGAGAAAGTCCCTGTCATGTATGGCAGGACATCGGACATCTTTTGAGATCTAAAATTAGTGGCTAAATTCTCACAATGCTGAATCACTCTGTGGGCAGATGTCTAACTAATCTGTCAAAGCATAATTTAAATGTGCTAAATATAAGTTTAAATCCAGTAAATGAAGTGGAACACACATCTCAAGACAGTGGCTAGAATGATACTGAATACATACTTATTGAATGTTTTCTTCTATTGCATGAGTTCCTTAGTCAATTGTTTGCTTTATATTTAGCTCGAAATCTCCCTAAATTATGTGATTATTTGAATGTCTATAATAGTGGTCGACAGCCAGGGCCGATATATCGGTCGGTATTTGCCATTTTTTAATTAGTAACATAAAGGAAAACGTTATAATACTTAATCACCTGCCATCAGAATTCAGCAAATATGCATTTATATAATTTATTAAATGTGAATATCTAATACAAAAAATATTTTGCAAACCTTGTAAACTTTGGTGAATCCATAAACATATCATATTCACTTAATAACTATTTTCTTGAGAAAATGTGATTCCCAGTGTGCACTTGCATGATTCTCAGTGTGCTCAGACAGATTACAGTGTAAATCTCCATTAACTGCAAGATGCTATCCTATCAATATGGGCCAACATTTCTAAAGAATGCTTTCAGCACCTTGTTGAATCAATGCCACGTAGAATTAAGACAGTTCTGAAGGCGAAAGGGGGTCAAACACAGTATTAGTGTGGTGTTCCTAATAATCCTTTAGGTGAGTGTATATAGAGTGATATCATATATTGGCTTTATATCAGTCATCATGGCGACCCTGCTCTCTAAGATTTCAGCATCGGCTATCAACAATTCTATATCTGTTGATTAGTCTATCTATATAGAATAAACATGAATTTTAAATTTAGTAGTTTGATTATGTCACACACTAAATGTTTTAATCACACCGGTTTGGTTGTACATGTCAAATGTTTAAATGTTTAAAGAGGCCGTTTCACATGACTTGCTTCAATGTTGCAGGTCAAGTATTGTAATATGACGCTCAGTTCAAACTGTTTCAACTGGGACCGTGATTGCCTTTTAAAATGTTGTGACACAATGAATAATGATTATGACACACATCACAAATAATAATGCTATTCTGCATGATTTAATAAACAGTTAAATACTATAACAGAAAGGCTTGTTTACTATCTAACACTTTTCATGTGAAATTCAAAGAGGCTTTTTGAATGTGTTTTTGTTGCTTGGCACAGCATTAGACAGAAAAAATATGTGATGTATAAGCACTCTCCATTACCATTTTATTCTTTCTTCTATGCTATTTTCTTCTCTTTTTTGTGACATTTTTCTGTTTCAAGAAAATGGACTGACACTGAAAGTAGTACTTTTCTTTCATTGTTGTCATGCATAACTTTTAAGAGCTACCAGCACTTTCTTGAAATCAAAAGTAGGTGGAGTGGCTGTGCCGCTTCATTTGTCATTTTAGGTTAACGGTTTCAATTAGGTTTCCCAACTCAAGCAGACTCCCCTTCTTTTAGGCCCCCCATGTAGGATTACTGCCACCCACTGTTTTTCTGACACCATGAAAGGATTGTGGGCTGGCTTGTAGAAACTGTTAGATGGTGTCTTTTCTTCCCCTTGACATCCTCTGCTGTTAGCAACCGTGATCATTTTGGCATGGACACCTGAAACACAGTCTTAGGAATCTTAGTGGGGAAATAATGAGCTTTCCCACGGCACTTCCAGGCAAATCATCTATCTTGGTGAAGTTGTCTGTCTGTATAGAGAATACCAAAAAATGATGTTGCAGAAGGGAATGCTATTTATTAAGGCTCCAATTATTTGTTGAAAAACACAGTAATATTGTCAATTTAAATGTCTTTTTTGACATTGTCTTTTTTCAAAGCATCATTGACAAATAACATTATTAACTCCTGTAACAAAAAATCTTACTGACCCCAAGTTAGTGTGTGCATAATATATATATATATATATATATATATATATATATATATATATATATATATATATATATATATATATATATATATATATATATATAATTGGCATTTATTTCAAATAAATAAACTTCAGTCAAAACTTTTCAAAGGAATATTTTTTTAGGTTTGTTAGTTTTGGTTTGTTTGGCAATGTTTGGTCACTGTATATTACATTTCCAGTTGTTTCATTTCATAGTTTTGTTGACTTTTGCCACATCAGCTGTGCAATATAATGTGGCAGTGCAACTTTTATTTTCACCCGGACCTTTTGTTGACGGCTTTGACAGGACTGTGGACATCTCCATGGAAACTCAGCCGATAAAATGCCAGCAGTGGAGTGTGTCTCCAATTAGACCAGAGTTGTCAGAGGGACTTGGAGGGCTTCGCATGAGTTGTGCAGTTATTTCATCAATATGTGAATCTGTCTGACTCTTGAATATTTTATCTTATGATCATTTAATTCAAGTGGAAAACTTCTCATTAATGATACTAATTTCACTCCTTGCAGGCAGCTCTTAACAACTTTAGTTGACCTCAATATTTAAAATATTGTGATGAAAGAATCATTTTGACATGTCAGTTTTATTTAAGTCACATATCAAGCAAAAAAAAAAAAAAGTAAATATCTTCTGTTAGAACAAGCCTGTTTCAAGGACTAAGCAGTTTTAGGTCATGTTCACTCTATATCATTTGATCTGAATCCAGCTGGTTAACAGCCTTAGACATTTTAAACATACATAAGGACTTTTCACATTATGCTTAACATGTTATTGTATATATTATGTTATTGTCGTTCAAAACCCCAATTTTTTTATTTTTGAAATACTTTATTTTAAGGATTTTACAAGTTAAAACACGTAACAAACAACATTGGCTCGGACTAAACACGCACACACAAAACAAAAATGATCAAATCAAGTACATAACAAATACTCGGTCCAGTATACAAAAGTGCAACATTCAAGGTGCCCAGATGGGATGCTTAAGCTTAAGCCTCAGAGAAGTCACTGGGGGCTGGCTGAACAGCCAACTTGTCAAAATGTCCAAGAAATGAACCCCAAACAGCAGAAAACTTTTCAGTAGAATCAGTCCTCAAAAGTCTTTCCATCTGTATAATAGAAAAACAAAACACTTTTAAAGGAAAGGAACGTTTTACACCTGCAATTTAAAAGCACGGTTTATTTAACAGTGGTTATGAAACTTAGCTCCAAAGCAGGGTTAGCAATGCTTTTGTGCTATTAACCCTGCATCACGGTGCCATATGTGTGCAGTGTAAAACAATGCAGTGTTAGAATGTTACGGCTTAAAGGTTCAGTGTGTACATTTTAGTGGCATCTCTGTGAGGTTGCGAATTGTAACTGCCCTCCGCTCACCCCTCCCTTTCGAAGCATAGAGAAGCTACGGTGGCCAACACAGGACAAAGATGTCATCATCTGAGACAACAGAGCAGATAGCGGTCTATAGAGAAGTTTGACTGACAGGCTACTGACAGTGCAAAATGGTGACTTCACTGCAAGGGGACCCGCGGAGTATGTAGATAGAAATGGTTCATTCTAAGGTAATACAATCATAACGTTCATTATGTAAGGTCTTTATACACCACTGAAAACATAGTTATGTATTGCATTTCTGTCAATAGATCCTCTTAAATATTACACAGTGGACCTTTAAAGCAGCACTAGGTAACTTTTGCTCTCGGGCTCCCCCTACAGTTGGGAAACAGTATTGTCCTCTACTACTGTCGTAAACTCTGTCATCCTACACAGGGGATGCATAGCACGTGCATTTGTTGACATGACAACTATGATAGCCCTGAACACATGCAGGAGGAGTTCACATGCAGGTGTTCTGCTTGCTTCGCGTGTGAAATGTCTTGAAAAGTCGATTTGCATTATAGCTTGAGGCAAGACAAATAAACAAATATCACAGACTTGTTTGGTATTGTAACGAGTAGGAAAATAGTGTAGCCCCTTTAAGAGCGTTCGCCCCGGTTGGAGCGCCTGCGTTCTTTGTGTGTGTGTGTGTGTGTGTGTGTGTGTGTGTGTGTGTGTGTGTGTGTGTGTGAGAACACTGCGCCTCGAGCTCCCATGTGTGCGGATTATTTTCTGTCTTCTGTTGCAAACATTAATTTATTTTTGTTTTGTTGGGTAATGCTGTGGACGGAAGTGGAGTTTGTGCCGGACTCTTGTGGGGGTTCCGCGGGGAATAAAGTGCGGGCTGTTTGATGTCAATCGCCTCCGTGTTTGCATCGACTCCAGTTGCGTTGAGTGAGCTATCCGTATTTTTCACCCGGACACACGCATTACAGTATCCTAAAATATGATTTTGTACGTCTTATGTATTTACTTGCGAGAATGTAGCCCCTACCAAACTTGTACACGCCGTTTAGACATAGGCTTACATAGGCTAACCCTAACCCTCGCACGTCCGAATTTAAGGAAGTGACGTATATATGCCGTAAAGCAGTCGAATTTTGTCGTTTTTTTTTTCTCGGGTTACTACCCGAAACCCGAAGTTTAAAAGTACGATTAAAAACGATACAGACCCCGTCAGGCTATGGCAGACGTGTCATTCAACCTATTGTAAGTCGATGTATCATCACAAGAGTCTTGAAAATATATTATGAAGGTTGAAAAGTTAGTGCTGCTTTAATGTGACCTTTAACCAAAATGTTGGTGTCAGCATCTGTGAACTCAGACTTCAGTAAGTGACCATCTTTTATACTCAGATTAGGACATGATTGGTTAGGTCTGGATGTGATAAGTGACTTAACATTAAATCTTCCTGGCAGAACTTTCCGCTAGAGCTTTCATTTTCAGCGTCTGAGGGGAAAAATGTCAATGAAATGGAGTGAAGAAGAGACAGTTTCGTTCTTACCTTTATAGTCTCACAAGTCCATTCAATTGGCAATATGTACTATGAGGACAAGCAATGCTAGAGCCTTTTTTTTTTTTAAAAAGGTTGCATGCTGCATTCGCCCAATCAATGACACTGGCACCCCTATATGAAAATAAGGATGTTAACCCAGGGTTTAGGAATGTACAGTGTGAAATGTTTATAAACGTTTATAAATACCAATGATTTATTATTAACCCCGGGTAAAAAAATAGCAATTTTTCGTTTACCCAGGTTTTATAATGATAATATTTCAAGCGTGAAAAGCCCTCTAGAATGTTACTTACCTCATAGAAGTGATCCGATTTCTCAGTCAGTGTTGATCAGATCATGATAATGATGAAAGCCAGCCCAGAAAGCGTCTGGAAGGTTAGCCTCTAGTGCTATAGATAAATCAATGCTCTGGGCACAGGAGGATAGACTTCATCTCTGTGTGTTACACAGAACAAGGAAGGAGGAGGTGTTCACACAGAAATCCATTCGTGACTGTCTTTCTATTGCTATCATTTTTTACACTTTTGTTGTCATAATACTATTGAAAACTTCCCCCCTGTCCTTGGGAAATGACTGTAGTTTTATTGTTCACACAGTATTATAGAACAGAGAATTCCAGAACTGGGGTTCACTTATGAATGGTTGTGCTTCATTTGTCTTGCTGACTCTGCAATTGGCTCTGACAGTGTTATCTAAGAGGTAAGGTAAGTCTCAGTTGGGATTGATTGTGTGGTGATGAGTGATAGTAGTGTCAGGGAATTCCCTTTACAGGAGCACTGATCTCCTTGACAGTGAAAACCGGATTTTTCAGCAAGTTTTGAGTTGGATGTAGCAGTATATTAAAGGGATTAACCCGAGAATAACAATTCTGTCATTATTTACTCACCCTCATGTACTGTAGTTCCAAACCTGCATGACTTTCTTTCTTTTTGTCTTGTTTAACAAAAAAGGTGGATTTGCGAGTAATTTTATGACTTCTGTTTTCAATATGATGCGCATGAATGATGGATGGAGCTGTCAAGATTTTCTGAAGGGACACGAAACACTATAAAAGCCTCATAAAAAGGGTCTAAATGACTTGTGCATCATATTACAAATCTTCTGTAGTCATACAATTTGGTTTGTGACTAATATTGAGTTTTTTTTTTTTTTTTTTTTTGAGAATCAATTCAGTCAGATCCATGTTTGTGATTGTGAATTGGACTAACAAATTGATGGGAAAAATCTGACTCAAAATAACTATTCCTAGAAAAAAAACTGTAATTTTACGATATTTAACTGTTTTATTTGACAGATTTTTCACGTAATTTTGATCTATGGTAAAAAAAAAATGCAATTATTGAAATAGACTGCAAATTTGTCTGGTGTAAAATTACATGAAATTACAGTTAAATTACAGTTATTTTACAGTTTTTTTTCTGGCGCCCCGGCTGCCGGAATATTTCTGTTTTTTTTACGGGGATTTTTTTTACAGTGCTCCTTTACTTGATTCTGATTGGTCAATAGCAGCATTCTGCAGTCATATATTTTTGTAGTCTGCGGCAACCTATTCCCAGCAGAGCTGTCATAACTTCTTACCTGAATCTTTCATCTTTTCTTCATGCTGTATAACCTTGCTGGGGTTTGTTTTGTGATAACGACTGTTTTAGACTGTATCATGTATCTTCTAAACTTTCTGAACTCTGTTTAGTGAAGAGTGTTAGATTGAATACCATTTATCTAGATCCTGTAATGAAGCTTAATGCAACATTTGCAGGCAATATTAACTGTTATGCCTTACATAAGCTTTGCCTTGCAAAATAATTTCCATCTTTTTTTTCCCCTCATCATCATTAACCCAGTCTAAGCTGAATTTATTTAAGATTACTTGCAATGTTCTCTTTTAAACCTCTCTAAAACTGCCCCTATTAGTAACAGGCAGTGGTGGAAAGAGTACTGAAAAAGCATACTCAAGTAAAAGTACTGTTACTTGTCAAAAAATGTAGTGCAAGTAGAGTAAAAGTACCTGTCCTAAATACTACTCAAAGTAGGAGTAAAAAGTAGCCCTTGTAAAAGTACTCATGAGTAGTGAGTATTATGCTATGAATGTTATTCCACGGTTTATACCCTGCAAATTAAAAATGTAGCTTACTCTTTTATGGATGATTCTCAGTAAGAACAAAAAAAAAAACCAAGTTTTATTTTTGACTGCTAGCACTAAAAATACAGCCATGTAATATTTGAGAAAGCAACCAATAATCTGGTAACATTTATGACAACCAGTCTGTAGAGGTTTTCTTGCGGTTAATTAAAAAAGGTTGCACATTAACAAAAAAAAGCGTTGTACATTCACAATTTTATGTATACAAGACGCATTCATTGTACTGCTTTAATTTCAATGGATGTTTTCTCTGTTATAAGAATAGGCTACACTTCAGAAATCAGAATCGAGTAACTCACAATTTTCACCACTGATTATTTTTGCTTGTAATTAAAAACATAAACCTGATTTAAATATAAATCTGATGTTTTATTAAAGTTATTTGCTATATACATGGACTACAATTTTAAATCGCCATGTGAGAACACATTACATTAAAATATGCACTTGTAATGAGTGTAAAATCAACATTATAATTTTCACTCAAAATCTTTTCTTTATTATTAAAAAATCTGATTCTCTTATATTGAATATATTGTTTTTATTTTCATTGGATTGTCTTTTGATTTAATTATGATGGTATGTATATTTTTGGAGTTGTATATATAATTTGTAATGAAGTGAAAACAAAGTATGCTAAGTATACTTGCAGCCAGACTAATTATCAGTATACTTGAAGTGTGTTAATGATTAGTTAACTTGAAATGTGCTATTTTGAAACAACTAATTTTGTACTAAGTATATTTGAGTTGTAAATAAGTTGTATTAAAGCATAATTTGAAGTGTATTTAGTGTACTTTTATGTGCTAAATTGGAACAACTTTAAGTATACTTAGTATGCTTTAATTATAGAGACTAATTACATGCTTGATTAGTGATATTAAATGTGCTTTATTTGCATTATAAGTATACTTTGTGTTATAAGTATACTTTATTTGTGTTATAAGTATACTTTAATTGTATTATAAGCAGGGGCGTAAATCGCTCAATCTGAGGGCTGTCCCCCCCTAAAAACCATGCTGAGTATTGTAAATAATATAACAATATATACTTAAAATAAATGTGTAAGTAGTAAAACAATACAAACGCAAACGGGACAAAAAATGTGTTTTAAGTTTAGAAACATTTTGAGTCCCCCCTTGCCTCACAGTGGTTTGATCCACCGCACACCTCAACTAACATTACCCATAGAACGTAGAAAAACTACCACACAAGTTTGGGGAGAGAACAAGGCTCTTCAGACAGCAGTTGTGAAACACCAGTAAGTAGCTGTCAAGGCTATTTTATTCACTTTAAACTTCAGATGAAGTGATTCATTTCTCTTTAATACAGATTAGGCAAAACACTGTTAACATCACTTGCCCACCGCCCCGCTCCGCTGTACAGTAACCCCCAATTTCCACCGGCTGCGTTACGGCTGCGTTACGGCTCCTTCACGGCGGCGGAGTCAATAGGTTTCCATTAAAGTCAATGAGTGTATTTCCGCGTTCCGACTCCGGCGATCCGCAGCCCTCCGCATCAAATACGCAAAGCTTCTATTTTTGCCGGATGCCGGAGCGCTCCGCAGCACTACAGGGCAGAGTACGCAGGACAGGAAGTCGAGTGACAAAACAGAACAGCCAGAAACACAATAAAAGATCCGTTTAATTTTCAAAATAAAATACACCGCGCTCATATTTCCCTACACTACACCTTGAAAACGTCATAATGGGCGGAGACAGGCTTGTTTTAACCCCGTTGACACGATGGATGAAGAAATGCTGATTATTGAGGTACAGAATCAACCCATCATCTATGACCCCTCACATCCTTTTTATAAGGACAACATTAAAAAGGATGCGGCGTGGAAAACTATAGCAGAAGTGATTGGTGTGGATGGTAAGTCACTATTTTTGTCCAAGAAATAAAGATAGAAAGCAAATAGCTAGTTATGTACTCGTAATGAGGAGTTATATAGCTATACAGGTTAAATATCGCGCGATCACACCAGAATTCGCGAGATTACATGGGGCCTCGTGACGTCAGCTGTCAGTCATGACCGCAGCCGTTCCGCAACAAATCCGGACCTGGTGGGTATTGACGGACGACGGAACACGGAGCTGTCACGCAGCGGAGCCGTTCCGCAGCCGTAACGCAGCCGGTGGAAATTGGGGGTAGGGCTGCAACGACGCGTCGGCGGCACATTATTTACGTTCTAGAATGGAACAGAAGATCTAGAATAATGGCAGCTTCTGCTCCCGGGCATAGTGAAAATGATCATTTATCATATAAAGCCAGACCGCGACATTCAAAAGTGTGGGAGTACTTTAAACAGAAGCCGAATAAAACTGTGCTTTGTTCGCTCTGTAACGCACGAGGCTGAATCCAGCTTCTTATTCGCAGCTTCTTATTGACGCTATCCGGTCCACCTTAAAAGACGCGACGCTTCCGCGTCTTTGGTTTCTTATTCACGTTCAACTTAGGGACCGTGCGTTTTTTTCTCTTTTTCAAGCTTTTTAAGGGATTGTGTTGCTTTTGTGTCCATTTTCAGAATAAAATAATACTATATTAGCGAAGATTGACTGTAAAAATATTAAGGCACATACAATATAATTACAGTGTGCCTATTCTTTAATTATTGTACATGCCATCAGCTCAATTTAGGGACCATGAGGTTTTTCTCTTATTCACACTTTTGATACTATTGTGTCTATTTTCAGAAAATAATAATAAACTATTTTAAAAGGTAATTAACACATATCAGTGAAGATGACTGTAAAAAATACAAATGTACATAAAATATAATTACATTATTCTTCAGTTATTGCACTTGGATGCTTTGAATGCATTAATAAATCAATAAAAGGTAAGGTAACTAGAGATTAATGCCAGCTCCAGCTTGGATCCAGCCTCCGAAGACTTCAGATGAACCAACACCAGATGACACCTACCTCTGCAAGGTCTCCAGAACATCAAATATGGATGAAATACAAAATGTATAATCATGTTATCATTGCTCTGAAATGCAAACTAATTTTGCTTAAATGGATATATGATATTTGTCAATACTGTAATTTGTAATATCTTACAACATTTGGGGAAGTAAAACATTTCAGGTGCTTTATACCCATCGTGCTTGAATATCATCATTCAAATTTTCAAAGATTTTTACTGTAGCGTTATGAATTTATGGACCAACGAATTTGGCAAATGACGTCATTACTATCTGTCTTACGTACAGTAAGAGCCTTTACATTAATTGCACAAGTGGCTCATTTGGAGGCGCTATATCTCGGCCGTCATTATGGGTGCGTTCACAGTTCCACTGGGGCATTATACCCAATATGCCTTACTGTCACCATACAAAATTCCAGACATTTTTACTGTAGCATTTTGAAGTTATGGATTCATGAACTTGACATATATGACAATACAGTTAGAAGCGCTATCGCATTGTTGGCCCATTTGGAGGCGCTATATCTCGGCTGCTTTTATGGGTGCGTTCACAGTTCCACTGGGGCTTTATACCCAGTGTGCCTGACTGTCACCATGCAAAATCCCAGACATTTTTACTGTAGCATTTTGAAGTTATGGATTCATGAACTTGACATATATAACAATACAGTTAGAAGAGCTATTGCATTGTTGGCCCATTTGGAGGCGCTATATCTCGCCTGTCTTTATGGGTGCGTTCACAGTTCCACTGGGGCTTTATACCCAGTGTGCCTGACTGTCACCATGCAAAATCCCAGACATTTTTACTGTAGCATTTTGAAGTTATGGATTCATGAACTTGACATATATAACAATACAGTTAGAAGAGCTATTGCATTGTTGGCCCATTTGGAGGCGCTATATCTCGGCTGCTTTTATGGGTGTGTTCACAATTCCACTGGGGCTTTATACCCAGTGTGCCTGACTGTCACCATGCAAAATCCCAGACATTTTTACTGTAGAATTTTGAAGTTATGGATTCATGAACTTGACATATATAACAATACAGTTAGAAGAGCTATTGCATTGTTGGCCCATTTGGAGGCGCTATATCTCGGCTGCTTTTATGGGTGCGTTCACAGTTCCACTGGGGAATTATACCCACTGTGCCTGACTGTCACCATGCAAAATTCCAGACATTTTTACTGTAGCATTTTGAAGTTATGGATTCATGAACTTGACATATATAACAATACAGTTTGAAGCGCTATTGCATTGTTGGCCCATTTGGAGGCGCTATATCTCGCTTGTCTTTATGGGTGCGTTCACAGTTCCACTGGGGCATTATACCCAATATGCCTTACTGTCACCATACAAAATTCCAGACATTTTTACTGTAGCATTTTGAAGTTATGGATTCATGAACTTGACATATATAACAATACAGTTAGAAGAGCTATTGCATTGTTGGCCCATTTGGAGGCGCTATATCTAGGCTGTTTTTATGGGTGCGTTCACAATTCCACTGGGGCATTATACCCAATATGCCTTACTGTCACCATACAAAATCCCAGACATTTTTACTGTAGAATTTTGAAGTTATTGATTCATGAACTTGACATAAATGACAATACAGTTAGAAGAACTTTACCCACTGTGCCTGACTGTCACCATTCAACATTCCAGACATTTTTACTGTAGCATTTTGAAGTTATGGATCCATGAATTAGACATATATGACAGTACAGTTAGAATAACTAGCATTATTGGCCCAATGGAGGCGCTATATCTCGGCTGTCTTTATGGGTGCGTTCACAGTTAGGCTACTAAAATGTAATGCATCAAGTAGTTCACTTGCCTGTAGACTTGTTTAGACACCTTTCGAGTCTTCCAGCATGGTTAGTCTCAGTGTAGCTACTTAGTAATTGGAGCATAGGTTTATTGCTGATGTATATTGCATAAACCCTTACTGCAAAAAGCTATGTTTTTTAATCAAAAAAGTTCCATTATACAAGACGAATCTTGGCGAAATCCTGACTCAATAGTGAAGGCACATATATAGGCTATATATACAGCGAGGAAAAAGTATTTGAACACCCTGCTATTTTGCAAGTTCTCCCGCTTGGAAATCATGGAGGGGTCTGAAATTGTCATCGTAGGTGCATGTCCACTGTGAGAGACATAATCTAAAAACAAAAAACCAGAAATCACAATATATGATTATTTAACTATTTATTTGTATGATACAGTTGCAAATAAGTATTTGAACACCTGTCTATCAGCTAGAATTCTGACCCTCAAAGACCTGTTAGTCTGCCTTTTAAAATGTCCACCTCCACTCCATTTATTATCCTAAATTAGATGCACCTGTTTGAGGTCGTTAGCTGCATCAAGACACCTGTCCACCCCATACAATCAGTAAGAATCCAACTACTAACATGACCAAGACCAAAGAGCTGTCCAAAGACACTAGAGACAAAATTGTACACCTCCACAAGGCTGAAAAGGGCTACGGGGAAATTGCCAAGCAGCTTGGTGAAAAAAGGTCCACTGTTGGAGCAATCATTATAAAATGGAAGAAGATAAACATGACTGTCAATCTCCCTCGGACTGGGGCTCCATGCAAGATCTCACCTCGTGTGGTCTCAATGATCCTAAGAAAGGTGAGAAATCAGCCCAGAACTACACGGGAGGAGCTGATCATTGACCTGAAAAGAGCTGGGACCACCGTTTCCAAGGTTACTGTTGATAATACACTAAGTTTGAAATCATGCATGGCACGGAAGGTTCCCCTGCTTAAACCAGCACATGTCAAGGCCCGTCTTAAGTTTGCCAATGACCATTTAGATGATCCAGAGGAGTCATGGGAGAAAGTCACGTGGTCAGATGAGACCAAAATAGAACTTTTTGGTCATAATTCCACTAAACGTGTTTGGAGGAAGAAGAATGATGAGTACCATCCCAAGAACACCATCCCTACTGTGAAGCATGGGGGTGGTAGCATCAGGCTTTGGGGGTGTTTTTCTGCACATGGGACAGGGCGACTGCACTGTATTAAGGAGAGGATGACCGGGGCCATGTATTGCGAGATTTTGGGGAACAACCTCCTTCCCTCAGTTAGAGCATTGAAGATGGGTCGAGGCTGGGTCTTCCAACATGACAATGACCCGAAGCACACAGCCAGGATAACCAAGGAGTGGCTCTGTAAGAAGCATATCAAGGTTCTGGCGTGGCCTAGCCAGTCTCCAGACCTAAACCCAATAGAGAATCTTTGGAGGAGCTCAAACTCAGTGTTTCTCAGCGACAGGCCAGAAACCTGACTGATCTAGAGAAGATCTTTGTGGAGGAGTGGGCCAAAATCCCTCCTGCAGTGCAAACCTGGTGAAAAACTACAGGAAACCTTTGACCTACTGTACCAAATATTAACATTGATTTTCTCAGGTGTTCAAATACTTATTTGCAGCTGTATCATACAAATAAATAATTAAAAAATCATATATTGTGATTTCTGGATATATTTTTTTTTATAGATTATGTCTCTCACAGTGGACATGCACCTACGATGACAATTTCAGACCCCTCCATGATTTCTAAGTGGGAGAACTTGCAAAATAGCAGGGTGTTCAAATACTTGTTTTGCTCACTGTATATATATATAGGAAATTGACAGCGCCTCCAAATGGTCCGACGGCAATGGTACTACATTTCTAAAAATTGTCATATATAGCATTACATACTATGACAACAACAACAACAACAACAACAAACGTAGAAAACCATTGAGATAAATAAATAACTTGGTTTAATGCTGGATAAAATGTATTTTCAGTTCTTCAAAACCCGTCGTTATTTCTTTGCACAATGGACAATTACATAAAAAACTAAAAAAACCTACAAGTATATTTTAAAATACTTCAAATGTATGGGTTCATAACCTCACAATGCTTAAATAAAAATGTCTATATTTTGGCATGGTGACAGTCAAGTGCACTGGGAATAAGGCTTGTTTGAACGCACCCTTAAATGCAGCGGAGATATAGCGCCTCCATCTGGGCCAATAGTGCAATTTCTCATGTAACTGTATGTCATATCTCTCAGAATCATGGGACAATAACTCAATAATGCTACAGTAAAATTGTTCATAATGTTGCATGGTGACAGTCAAGATCATTGGGTTTAAGGATGCAGTTCAAATTTGAATGCACCCTTAAAGGCAGTGGAGATATAGCGCCTCCATCTGGGCCAATAGTGCAATATCTCATGTAACTGTATGTAATATCTCTCAGAATCATAGGATCATAACTCAATAATGATATAGTGCAATTGCTCATAATAATGCGTGGTGACAGTCAAGTTAATTGGGAATAAGGCTCCAGTTCAAATTTGAACGCACCCATGAAGGCAGCCGAGATATAGTGCCTCCAATGGGCCAATAATGCTAGTTATTCTAACTGTACTGTCATATATGTCAAGTTTATGGATCCATAACTTCAAAATACTACTGTAAACATGTCTGTAATTTTGCATGGTGACAGTCAGACACACTGGGTATAATGCTACAGTGGAACTGTGAACGCACCCATAAACACAGCCGAGATATAGCGCCTCCAAATGGGCCAACAATGCAATAGCTCTTCTAACTGTATTGTTATATATGTCAAGTTCATGAATCCATAACTTCAAAATGCTACAGTAAAAATGTCTGGAATTTTGTATGGTGACAGTAAGGCATATTGGGTATAATGCCCCAGTGGAACTGTGAACGCACCCATAATGACGGCCGAGATATAGCGCCTCCAAATGGGCCACTTGTGCAATTAATGTAAAGGCTCTTACTGTACGTAAGACAGATAGTAATGACGTCATTTGCCAAATTCGTTGGTCCATAAATTCATAACGCTACAGTAAAAATCTTTGAAAATTTGAATGATGATATTCAAGCACGATGGGTATAAAGCACCTGAAATGTTTTACTTCCCCAAATGTTGTAAGATATTACAAATTACAGTATTGACAAATATCATATATCCATTTAAGCAAAATTAGTTTGCATTTCAGAGCAATGATAACATGATTATACATTTTGTATTTCATCCATATTTGATGTTCTGGAGACCTTGCAGAGGTAGGTGTCATCTGGTGTTGGTTCATCTGAAGTCTTCGGAGGCTGGATCCAAGCTGGAGCTGGCTTTAATCTCTAGTTACCTTACCTTTTATTGATTTATTAATGCATTCAAAGCATCCAAGTGCAATAACTGAAGAATAATGTAATTATATTTTATGTACATTTGTATTTTTTACAGTCATCTTCACTGATATGTGTTAATTACCTTTTAAAATAGTTTATTATTATTTTCTGAAAATAGACACAATAGTATCAAAAGTGTGAATAAGAGAAAAACCTCATGGTCCCTAAATTGAGCTGATGGCATGTACAATAATTAAAGAATAGGCACACTGTAATTATATTGTATGTGCCTTAATATTTTTACAGTCAATCTTCGCTAATATAGTATTATTTTATTCTGAAAATGGACACAAAAGCAACACAATCCCTTAAAAAGCTTGAAAAAGAGAAAAAACCGCACGGTCCCTAAGTTGAACGTGAATAAGAAACCAAAGACGCGGAAGCGTCGCGTCTTTTAAGGTGGACCGGATAGCGTCAATAAGAAGCTGCGAATAAGAAGCTGGATTCAGCCTCGTCTGTAACGCCGGTTTCACACTGCACGCGGTGGCAGAGCAGGAGCTGTGCGCGTGGAGAGCGGGAGCTTTCACACTGCAGTCAGCATTGCCAAGTCCGCTTTTTTCCGCGGAATTGGGATACTTCTACACTGTCCGCGGGTTGAAGCAAAAAAACACACATATTTAACCTCCCGAACGCGATGTTTACCAGAGAACCTCCCCGAAACGCGATTGGGCTTGTTTTGGGCTAGTTTTGAGTAACGAATGGGTGGGTTTTGTTGTGTAAACCTGGCAACCCTGCTGCCAGTGTTCTCTCGCGCAGCTGAACGCGCCACGCGTGTATTGCAACAGACGGTCACATTTTCCTGGGTTCTTCTCCGACCCCAGTACGTCTCATGCTTTTATTTATTATGGGCTGCATATATCTCCTGTATATGCGACCTGGTTCCGCTCTGTCCCAAACACATATGCATAATAACTTGCTGTATATAGGTAGTTTACATGATTAAAGTAACATTAAAGTTAAGATATGCCTCTAGCTTTAATCATTTAAATGTGTCTTTGAAGTTTGGGCAAAAACTTCTGGTAGCTTTAGTCGTTGTTTATGCACATTTATATCTTCAAAATAGACGACTAGTTATACATTAACACTATGCTGAAAGCTCCTGTATGTGAACCTTTTGCAGATAAATACAAGTGCATTTTCGTTTACTACTGACACAAATCAATAAGTAAATCATACTCAACTACTATAGTAAACAACTTTTCCTAATTAGGCCTACTCTGTATACATTTTATGATGAATAGTATCATTATATATTATGTTTAAAAAGCTTCTTGTGTTCATATATTTCATTATAAAATGGCATACTATACACTACCCTTCCTGAAATACAATTAATATTGTCATCATTCATTGATTTCATGTTAAAATAATATACAAATTCACTACCCTCTTTGAAATACAATAATCAGTAAAAAAGAATAATAAGATTAATCTGGAAAAATAATCGTTAGATTAGTCGACCAATCGAAAAAATAATCGTTAGATTAGTCGACCAATCGAAAAAATAATCGTTAGATTAGTCGACAGAAAAAATAATCGTTAGTTGCAGCTCTACTGTACAGTAATAAAATCATTTAGTTCAGTTAGAGAACTGACATAACAATTAAAAACTGAACGTGTCTGCTCAATACAGCACGAGCCGAACGAGCAAACAGCTGACAGACAAGATTATCGAAGATTTGGTTTCAAAGCGTAAAAGCGCCTATTTAAGGGAGTGTGTCATTGTACTGTTTTGTTGTTGTGTTTTTCATTACGAATAATAGGCTAATGAACCTAAAATTCAAGCAACCCGCCCCCAAATTCTAAAAATTGGCTAATTCTAAACCGAAAGTTCAGTCAGATCTGTGTAGGGTTTTGCTCAATATGATAATAAGTGGCAGATCAGAGGCTTGCGGCAGTTAAATATCTAAATATCTGAATATCATAGTATAAAATACTATGTGGAGGACGCAAGATAATTTAATAATTATAATAGGACTGCGTGGTGAACCTTAATCGTATTTAAACTACTATCGCTTTGTGTTGTTGGTCAGATAAAGTGACAGAGAAAAGAAAAACGGACATTAGATCATTTTTCAGTACACCAAAACGCCAAATAAGTACAAAAGTTTTCTTTTTTTTTTTTTTTGTGGTACACATATCCTTACAAGTACAAACTTATTATAAGTATATTTATTTGTGCTATAAGTATATTTTATTTGTGTTAAGTGTACTTTATTTTATTATAAGTATATTTATTTGTGTTTTAAGTACATTACAAATTAATTACCAGTGTCTTCAAAACACACAAGCAATATACTATGAATATATAAATTTTTTTTCAGGTTTATTTATTTACTTTACCTTCCCTAAATACAAAAAATATACACTTTGTAGTCAATAACAATATAATGTGTTATTACTTAGCTATACATTGTACAGTATACTTTGAATGACATAATGTCACAGAATACAGTAGTTTAAATGTGCTACCAAGGCTGTGAAGAGACATTACATTAACAAGCCCAATAACTTCACATGGTTTCAGCAAAACTAAACAAAATCATCTTACTACGTTTTTCATTAAAATAACACTGGAAGATAAAAAAAAACCATATTATTGGACCGATTCCACTGACCCTCAATAGACAAATATAAATTGCACATTATATTCACTTTTCTGATGAGCTGCTCAATTTTGCACTTGCGTCTGATGGCCGCTTGCACATCAGAGGCAGTTGACAGCAAAAACTCGAGAAGAAACAGCATCTGTAAACAGAATATACAAGACATAAGGTCAAACAGTGTTCATACAACTTTTATTCACGTACTTATTACTTACCTCCAAACAGCAGGACTTTTTTCTGGTGCATGCGCTGTTGTACATGCACCGGCCGTGCAGTCTCTCAAATTGCCTGATTTAACATTAAAGTTTGTAAAACAAATCTTGCTCCATTCTTTATCATTACTCAAAATAGTAAGAACAACAGACAATCTGCATTAATGGACACAGTTTTAGGTAATAGTGGCCCACAGCTGATTTGCAAAAGTATTTTAAGTAAGACAGTAATAACGCTAGCCGGTTAACCAGATACCTACACAACATAAAACACAAAACTATGTATTTTGAACACCCGGTGGAAATATATACACCAACAATGAATCATAATTATAAGTTGTGATTCTGAGGAGCAAGTTGGTTCAAATAAAGTGGGTAGCCTACTGTTCCTTCTTTAATGGATAAGCGTTTTGTAAATCCCATTTAGACCTCCGTAGATTTGAGAAGCAATCAACAAAAGGTTGTACTGCTGTTGTATCGCTGTGGTAATTTTAACCACTGACTCTTCACATCCTCATCCTTTAGTGTTTGCAAAGAGAATTTGCTTTTGCAGAGCAGAAAACCGCATCTTCTCCACATGTACACAACAACACCAGCTACAGTGTTTGAGGACGGGTCAAAGTAATTGTTGTTGGCGGGGCGTTAGTCAATGAAGACATTCGGAGGGCTTTATGCAGACGTATTACCCAGTGACATGGAGTCGTAACAAAGTGCAATTCGAATTTATGAAGACTCGATTAGGCTGTTCAGTCAATTAATAACTTTATTGGTAACACTAATAAGGTTGTATTAGTTAACATTAGTTAATGCATTAGTTAACATGAACTCACCATGAACAACACCTCTGTTCAGCATTAGTTAATCTTTGTTAACGTTAGTTCATGAAAATACAGCTGTTCATGGTTTGTTCATGTTAGTTCACAGTGCATTAAGTAATATTAACAAGATTTTAATAATGCATTAGTAAATGTTGCAATTAACATTAACACAGATAAATAAATGCTTTATAAGTGCAGTTCATTATTAGTTCATGTTAACTAATGTAGTTAGCTAATGTTAACTAATGAACCTTATTGTAAAGTGTTACCGCTTTATTTAATTCAATTCAATTCAATTCACTTTTATTGTCACACAGCTATATACACAAGTGCAACAGCAGGTGAAATTCTTGGTGCAGTTCCGAGCAACATAGCAGTCACGACATGACATGTACAACATTTAAGCAACAACAGATTACACATCTGATGCGCACACAATTACTCACAGCACAGTAAACTCTACAATAAACAATAAATAATTTACACAATGTGAGCGTAGTTCTCACAGCTTTAGCCAATATACACATACTTACAATATACATATACTTTAAACAATATACACTAAACATACATTAAACAGTATACATTAAGCTATAATAATAATAATAATATACAATGTACAGTATACATTATTATTCACAGTAGAGATCCAATTATGTACAATAGGTGCTATATGATAAATAATAAATGATACATAAATGTGTATATAATGTGTGTGTATCTACAGTGGGTTGTGCGGAGTGATATTCTGTCCAGTGTGTGTTATGATCCTGATGGATCAGGAGTTGAGGAGTCTAATTGCTTGTGGGAAGAAGCTGTTCTGAAGTCGGCTGGTGCGTGTTCTAATGCTGCGGTACCGTCTGCCTGATGGCAGCAGTGAGAGCAGCCCATGGTTCGGGTGGCTAGAGTCTCTGATGATCCTCTGAGCTCTCTTCACACACCGCCTGGCGTAAATGTCCTGGAGGGAGGGAAGCTCACCTCCGATGATGCAGCTGGCCGTGCGCACTACCCTTTGCAGGGCTTTGCGGCTGCGGGCGGTACTGTTGCCGTACCAGGTGGTGATGCAGCCAGTCAGCAGGCTCTCGATGGTGCTGCTGTAGAAGCGTGTGAGGATGTGGCGGTTCATTCCAAACCTCCTCAGCCGTCGCAGGAAGAAAAGGCGCTGATGAGCCTTCTTCACAACGGCCTCGGAGTGGACGGACCATGAGAGTTCCTCTGTGATGTGAACACCGAGGAACTTGAAGCTGCTGACTCTCTCCACCGGTGCTCCATCGATGGTGATGGGGCGGTGTTCTCTCTCATTCCTCCTGAAGTCGACCACCAGCTCCTTGGTCTTGCTGACGTTGAGGGAGAGGTTGTGCTCCTGACACCACCGTGTCAGAGTGTGCACCTCCTCTCTGTAGGCCGTTTCATCATTGTCGGTGATAAGACCTACCACCGTCGTATCGTCAGCAAACTTGATGATGGTGTTGGAGCTGTGGGTTGCCACACAGTCATGTGTGTACAGGGAGTACAGGAGTGGGCTGAGAACACAACCCTGAGGGGCTCCAGTGTTGAGAGTCAGTGATGAGGAGATGTTGCTGCCCATTCTGACCACCTGGCGTCTGTTTGACAGGAAGTCCAGGATCCAGCTGCATAACAGGCTGTTTAAGCCTAGAGCCCGGAGTTTAATGTCAAGTATGGAGGGCACAATGGTGTTGAATGCTGAGCTGTAGTCCACAAACAGCATTCTCACATACGTGTTCCTCTTTTCCAGGTGGGAGAGAGCAGTGTGTATTGTAGATGAAATGGCATCGTCAGTGGAGCGGTTTGTGCGGTATGCAAACTGCAGTGGGTCCAGTGAGGGGGGGAGAACAGAGCAGATGTGGTTTCTGACTATTCTTTCAAAGCATTTGCTGATGATGGGGGTCAGAGCAACAGGACGCCAGTCGTTTAAGCAGGTGGTTTTTGACTGCTTAGGTACAGGCACAATGGTGGACGTTTTGAAGCATGTGGGGACCACAGATAGGGAGAGGGACAGGTTAAAAATGTCCGTGAAAACTCCAGCCAGTTGGTGCGCGCACGCTCTGATCACACGGCCGGGAATGCCGTCTGGACCCGCTGCTTTACGGACATTCACCCGCCGGAAGGATCGGGTTACATCCGCTAAAGATACGGAGAGTGCACCAACCTCTGTATCTTCAGCCGCGAGCTCTCTCTCCGCGAGGGCGGTGTTAGTTCCCTCAAAGCGAGCATAGAAGGTGTTGAGCTCGTCCGGGAGAGAGGCAGCGGTGTTCACGGTGGAGTTTGTGTTCCCTTTATAGTCCGTGATGGTGTTAATTCCCCTCCACATGCTTCTGGAGTCGGTGGTGTTGAACTGTCCTTCAATCTTGTCCCTGTACTGCCGTTTTGCTGCTCTGATGGTTTTCCGGAGGGCATAACTTGCTTGTTTATGCTCCTCCGCATTACCGGAGTTAAAGGTGAAGGTTCGCGCATTGAGTGCCGCGCGAACATCCCCGTTTAGCCACGGCTTCTGGTTAGGGTACAGCCGAATTGTTTTGGTCGGAACAACGTCATCTACGCACTTCCTAATGAAACACGTTACGCTATCAGCGTAGACCTCGATGTCGTCATCAGAGGCCGACCGGAACATCTCCCAGTCCGCGTGATCAAAACAGTCCTGTAGCATAGAATCTGATTGGTCCGACCAGCACTGGATGGTTCTGAGGGCGGGTGCTTCCTGTTTGAGTCTTTGCCTATAAGCGGGCAAAAGGAGGATTGACGCGTGATCTGATTTGCCGAATGGTGGGCGTGGGAGTGATTTGTATCCATCCTTGAAGGGGGAGTAACAGTGGTCTAAAACACGGTTCCCTCGCGTGTTGAAGCTAACATGTTGGTGGTATTTGGGTGCGATGCGCTTGAAGTTGGCTTTGTTAAAGTCTCCGGTCACAATAAACGCAGCGTCAGGATGCGCGGTTTCCTGCTCACTCACTGTCCTATACAGTTCCTTTAGTGCCCGGTCTGTGTCGGCTTGCGGGGGAATATACACAGCTGTGATGATGACCGCGGTGAATTCCCTCGGTAGCCAGAATGGTCGGCACAGAACCATGAGAAATTCCAGATCAGGAGAACAGAAAGACTTGATAGAATGTACGTTCCTCTGATCACACCAGGATCGGTTGATCATAAAACATACACCCCCGCCTTTGCTTTTCCCTGAGAGATCTTTTTCTCTGTCCATTCGATGCACGGAGAACCCCGTGGTTTCGATGGCCGAATCTGGAATCTCAGCGGACATCCAGGTTTCTGTAAGGCAGATAATGCAGCAGTCCCTCGTGTCTCGCTGGAAAGAGATCCGCGCTCTCAGCTCGCAGAGTTTATTGTCCAGAGACTGAACATTAGCCAGTAAAATACTGGGAAGCGGGGGTCGGTTTGCGCGGCGTCTAACTCTGATAAGTACACCGGCTCTCTTCCCTCTTCTCCGGCGTTTGCGTGGTCGGGCCGTCCAGACAAAGGGTTCCGCTGCTGTGTTTGTAAGCAGCGTGTCGTCACTGAAGAATTTAAAGTCCGGTTTTCGGTGTGCGATTGCCGAACCAATGTCCAAAAGTGTCTGTCTGTCGTACTTAGTAAGGCAGACAACATCCAAGACGAAAAACATAAGAACTATTTATTGTGGACTTTCGGGTTCACATTTGTGCAGATCGTTTACATTACACATTGCATGAAAGGTAATATTCGAAAAAGGGGGCAGTGTTATTCTGTGCATCGACTTTGATAATAACTGTGATAAATGTTCAAGCAAAGGGGATCTTAGGTTTTATCAGTCTATAGGCTGAGTTTGGACAAGGAACTCAAGTTAGTTCTATGTTGTACTATGGTAATTGCTTAGCGTGGGTGTCCTTGAAAATACATTACCTTGGGAGAACGGTCCCAGCAGAGGCCTGTAGCAGAAAGTGAAAAGCAGCACTGTTTTATAGGCCCTTCGGGAGCATAATGCCTGACTATTGAATGAGTCGCTATACATCACATAAAATGTTTCTTAACAGCACAGGCTTTATTAGGATTGTGTAGATCTAATCGTGTAGACAAATGTAAATTGCCATAAATGTTTGCCATGAAAATAATCTCTTCTGTCAAAGCAAGTAAGTATTTTTATACAGTCCAAATGCATTATTTTGCGTTAATGTGGGAAAGTTGAGGATTTTGATTGCGATGCAGTGTTAAATCTTGAAGTCAGACTCATTTTTCAAACTCAAAAGAGACATTTTGCTGCTTATAAACCATCCAACAACACTGATATAAAAGGTAAATTCCTATACAAAAAATTGCAGTACAATACAATGATGGTATGGATGGTAATAACTTCCTGAATTTATATAAATACCATGTATAAATATCCCATATACTGTAGATATGTCAAATGCTGTAAACTTTGTTAATCAAAGAATCATGGAAAAAAATCACTATCACAATTTCCAACAGTATTTCTTTAATTTAAAAAAAACACACAAACAAAAGCTTATTTAAAACAATTTATTGTTATTTTACCTAATTATTTTTATTTATTTATTTAATCTTAAGATATTACATTTCTTAAATATTTATTTATAATTAATTGGAAATAAAATCAGGTATTGACACATTTATTTAACTAAACTATTTTACTTTCTTTGGCAGAAGATTAACTTTACCTTTCAAGGTTTAGATTTGACATTTGACTTTGTATGGTGACATTAACTTATGTTTGATATTTAAGGGGTGTTTGAAGTGGACACTTGAGGAACGTCCTTGCGCTTGACTGCATTTTTTAATTGTTGGTCTATGTAAGCTAAAGATGTCTTTGACTGTTGCCAGCGTCCCCTTACTTGTTCAAAATTCTGAAAGCAACACACAAACCCAACAGTTTTTCTGACCCATTGGTTTAGAAATAAACAAACTTAAGCTCAATCATCTGTGTACATTACACTTTTCATTAAATGTGCCATATGAGATGCTGCTAGACCTACTTTGTGCAGTTCAATCGAAATGTGATTAAAAGGAGTCTTTTTACACAACAATCTTTATATTTATGTTCATCTTTGACTCTTCTCGTCCACAGGTGACCACCCTGGTCAACACCAGTAACAAAGGCCCATCCAGTAAGAAAAAGGGCCGCTCTAAGAAGGCTCATGTGCTGGCTGTGTCCGTGGAGCAGGCGACCCAGAACTTTTTAGAAAAGGGTGAGCAGATTGCTAAGGACAGCCAGGACCTAAAGGAGGAGCTTATCGCAGCTGTAGAGGACGTCCGCAAGCAAGGTGAGCAGCCTGTTATCACCCTGAGGAACTGTCCTAAACAAAAACTAACTAATAGATATGTTCTTAGAACATTTTGCTAATGTTTCCATTACATTATGAAAATGTTATTTCTAGGGCTGTCAACATTTTTTATCTAATTAATTACACAATGTCGCGATTAATTAATCGCAAATTAATCACACAACATATTTGGCTGAGAAATTACCCCCAAAAGATTGTGTTAAATGAGAAAAGTGTCAAATAGACATTGCAAAAAATTGCTTTAGAAAACAAATTGTTTCAACATAGAATTTATTACACATAATTTTTTGGGCCATGAGGGTAAGTAAATTATGACAGAATTTCATTTTTGGGTGGCAGATGTCTAAATGTCTAAATGAGTAAGTCACTCAGTCATTCATTAATTTGATTAGTTCAAACAGCTGATTCATTCAGGAATTAAGTAAATGCCTGCATCTCAATGTCTATCCTCAATACACTGAAAAAAGGTTTTCATTCATCCAAAAAAAAAAAAAAAAAAAGTGACATTAGTAATATTCAATACTATTTAGGGCGGATAGGGTGGATAGGATCTATATTGGGATGCAGGGAATGGCTCTCATTATAAATTGGTCATTGAATCATTCACCTGATTCACCCGATTTATTTGCTTGATCTGAGGATTCATTCATAAACGTCCTGATACACATTCAGAAACACTCAATTTTATCATTTTTGAAAAGCTACTTTTGCATGTTCCTTTGCATGCTCTTCAACATTCTGAAAGAAGTAGCAACATTTAAAATATGTTAGATGAATGTCAACCGAACATCAAACAAAACCGTTTCAGAAAACCTTTCATGAGCGATGTATAAATAGTTTTTCTGCTAACGTTTTGAGAACATTATTATAGACCAGATAACTTTGAATGAACATTCTATTAATGTTCCTGGAAGATTTTTTCCCCCATAGATCTTATTCTCTGCAGAACCATTTTTTGATTTTTAACGGGAATGGAAGCGAGGCTGTGAGGGACAGACATAAATCTCTTCAGTGGGCTGTACTGTTATTTAATGTGTTTTTTGATTGTTCAGAAAAAAATATCTTTACAAGAAATGTCAGTAGATATGCAATATGAGCTGTGGAGCTTTATACAGGTTTTATTATTATTATTATTATTACAGCAGGTGCCTTTGAAAACATGGTAAGTCTATCCTTCACAGCCTCAATTTCATATCTGTCATGGCGCTGCTATAAGGTCTATAACTTTGAAAGTACCTTGCCAGAAACTTATCCAAAGTTCTGAGAACATTCCTTGTTTGCTGATTATTTGTTCCAGCTTCCTATTAAAGGGGTGATGAATTGAGAAATCAACTTTCCTTTGAGCCTTTGATATATAAAAGTTAATTGTGATATAAGAATATCCTGTAAGTTTCAGAGCTGAAAACGTCCTTGTTAGTCGAAGAAAAGCTTTTATTGGCACCAGGCCCAGAAAACGAGAGATCTCAGAATATGTCGACTACTGACATCATAGAATGCAGAAGCACCGCCTCAAGCCCACCCACCCACTCGTGGAGCTAAACAGGTCGCTACAGAGCAAAAGACATGCCGGTTCGAGCTCGCGTGCGTAAGACATTGCACGTTTATTCGCTTAATTTCATCTTAAATAGTGAAATATCATTCCTTGCTTGCACGCGCATGTGTGTGTACGCTTCACAATTATATTCGCTGAACGGGCCGGCCAAGTAATACAAAAATAGCGTGGGCGTTTACTTCCAAGTCTTCAGTACGGCACGCCCATCAAACCTGAGCGTTTTTCAGAGAGCCTCCAAACCAAGGCAGAAAATAGCCTATTACTTATTCATTATGATGTTTTTGAATGTAAAAACCATGTGAATGTCATAAGTTGACCTCAGACAACAGTATAAAAAAATTCAAAAAGCCAGTTCATGACCCCTTTAAGCAGCCAAACATAATTATATTAAAGCTCTAAAGGTTTTATAAAGTAAGTTAGTGGCTAAAATGCTGTCTCCTGACTAGTTGCCTGTCTAAACATGCTGGTTTCTTGAGAGAGTAGAAAAGACATTTAGGGTCATGTGGCAACCAGTGAGATGCTTTATCTGTCATATTATCTCACCATTAAAGTCATTAATGTGGTAATTTGCTGCGGTCATTAGTGTTTTTTGGGGGCTATAGCCTTTTTGTCCTCCTTCACCTATAAGTTCTGCCTTTTATTTACAGCCCTTATCTGGCAGCACATTACACACTCTCTCTCTCTTACTAAGTTTTATCTCCTCTGGTTCCCATACACACTGAGTCCCTTTCCAAACCTTGCATACTCATTGGTCAGGATTGAAGTTAGTGTTTGCTCAGCCAAATTACCTCTATGAAAATGGCAAACAGTTATTGATGGTGTTCCACAGAACATTCATCATCCCATAAACACAGTCGAAGTGCAATTATGAGGTTGTGGAGAAGAGGGGGAAAAAAAGTCACTTTTAAACTCCAAAATGTATTACCGTCTCGGGTTATGACTATAACCCTTGTTCCCCGAGAAGGGAACGAGACACTGCGTCATCGTGATGACACTTTGGGGAACGCCCCTCGCGTAAAGCGTCTGAAGAAACAATGGAATCAGCCCAATCCTGATTGATGTTGCGTGATGACGTAGTATGTGACGGCATATCCGGAAGATACAAAGAGACGTCTAAACACAACAGAGATAGCGTTCTTTGCGATGAAGTGAGTGCTCTTTCTGATTGGGTGGACACGAGACGCAGTGTCTCGTTCCCTTCTTGGGGAACAAGGGTTATAGTCATAACTCGAGACGTTCCCCTAGGGAACTCGAGACGTTCCCCGAGGGAACTCGAACTGCGTCATCGTGACGACACTTTGGGGAACGAGTACCAACTATGCCGCACCAATCAGACCCAACCCAGTGTGAAGCTGGAACCCAGGCACAACTAGGGGGTGAGCACTCTAGCGCCAGGCATCTCAGGGAGATGCAGACTGTAGTATTCCAATGAAGGTGTGCAGGGTGGCCCACCCAGCCGCCTCACAGATCTCTTACATAGAGGCTCCAGAAAGGAGGGCCACCGAGGAAGCCATGCTCCTGGTGGAAAGAGCCCTCACGCCTAACGGTGATGGCAGATTGCGCACCTGATAAGCTGTGGCTATAGCCTGGACAATCCAGTTACTGATTGTCTGTTTTGAAACAGGCAGCCCCTTCTTGGGTGAACCAAAACACACTAACAACTAGTCTGACTTTCTCCACTGAGCAGACCTCTCCAAGTAAATCCTCAATGCCCGCACGGGGCAGAGGAGGTGAAGTCTGCTCTCGTCACATGAGGTGGAGGATGAAAGGCCTGAAGACCCACTGACCGTGCCACATTAGATGACACCTTGGGCACATAGCCCAGACTGGGATGCAAGATGGCCTTAACTCCGCCAGGGGCAAACTCCAGGCGTGATAGCAAGGAGTAAGGCCACCTTGAAGGTCAGGGTTCTTGCCTCAGCCGACTACAGCGGCTCAAAAGGGGCCTAAGCCAAACCTCCAAGCACCACCGCCAGGTCCCAGGTTGGGACTATGGAACGAGCCGCAGGCTTCATCCTCCAAGCCCCACGGAGGAATCGTACAACCAGATGGTGCCTTCCCAACGGCCCATCCCCTAAAGGTGCGTGGAAAGCCCCAATGGCAGCCACATACACCTTAAGACTGGGACAGGGAAAGACCGGCGGAGAAGCGGTCCTGAAGGAACTCCAGCACTGAAGCCACCTGGGCAGATAACTGAGTTCACCTCCCGCTCTCTACACCAAGTGGAAAATACATTCCACTTCAGGCTGTACAAGCTCCTGGTGGATGCTCTGGAGCTGAGTAGGGTCTCCATGACACCCGCCGACAGGCCCTCTCCTAGGTACTGGGACCCCTCAGGGGCCAGACCCAGAGAGGTAGATGATGTCGGAGAACCCTACTCGAGTGGGCCACCGGGGTGCTACTAAGAGAAGGCTGATGCCCTCCCGGTGGAAACGCTCCAGAACTCCCGGAAGCAGAGTGATCGGGGAGAAGCGTACAGACGCAGATTCCGCCATGTCTGCGCCATGGCATCCAGCCCCAACAGGGCCGGATGGGCGAGGGAAACCCGCAGTGGGACGTCTCTCGAGACGCGAAGAGATCCCCTTCCACCAGGCCAACCCGCTCGCACATGGCCTCCACCACCTCGGGGTGGAGTCGCCATTCCCCGGGCCTTAGCCCCTGCCTCGACAGGACGTCTACCCCCTGGTTTTGGTCCCTGAGGATGTACATCGCCCTGAGGGATGACAACCTCCCCTGGGACCACAGGAGAACCTGGTGCGCCAGTCTGTAAAGAAGGCGTGACCTCAGGCCCCCCTGGTGGTTCAGATACGATACAGCTGACATGTTGTCGGATCGTATCAGGACATGGTTTCCGCGGAGGTCCGGGAGAAAGCTCCTCAGAGCCCTGTAGACAGGCCAGCATTTCCAGGCAGTTGATGTGCCAGGAAAAATGCCGGGTCTCCTACAGACCTCTTGCATGACTACGTCCCAACCAGTGAGGGAGGCATCAGTTGAAACGGTTTTCCCAGCAACATGATGCTCCCAGCACTGGCCCCCGGGACAGCAACCAAGGTCTCTTCCATATGACGAGGGAACGAAGGTCTCTGCGCGTTACCCTGATCATACAGAATGGTTTTCTCCTAGAGGAAAACCCCCCCGGTTCCCAGCCACCACTGTAGGGGTCTCATGCAGCAGGCCAAGAGAAATCCTGTTGGACGCCACTACCATAAGTCCCAGCAGTCCTAAACTGCTACACAGTGATGCTACACACTGCTACACAGTGAACCTCAGGAATCCCCCGTGACACAGAAGGATGGATATATGGAAGTATGCGTCCTCTTTAGATCCACCGTGACTGGCCAGTCCTCAGACTGGATCTGAATCACGACAAGGAAATGCTCAAGCATCCTGAATCTGAATCTCCTCAGAGAACGATCCAAGTACCTCCGATATAAAGTTGGACGCAACTGGCCATCCTTCTTAGGAACTATGAAGTACCGGCTGTAGAACCCGGACTCCCTGACTGGCGGATAAATACGTTCAAAAGCTTCCTTAACCAACAGGGAGTGTACTTCCTGTTCCATAACCCGCACCTGCTCTGGGCCGACCACAGTCCAGACCACCCCGTTGAACTTCGGGGGAGGGGAACTGAACCGCGGCCTGAAAACCCCGTACTACAGTACGCAGGGCCCATGCAGATATATTCTGAGGCATAACCATGCGCCAAGATAATCTGCTAAGGGAACCAGCCTCTCGAGGCCGGCCTCGGGTGTCAACCGAGCCTCCTCCCCAACCCCTTGAAACGGCTAACCGGCAGGGCAAAATCGAGGAAGATTTTCGAGGAAGAAATCGAGGAAGACTATGGCAGTCAATGGTTGCTCTATCTGCTTGGTTACAAACATTCTTCAAAATATCTTCAGAACAAAGAAACTCATACCGGTTGGAACAAATTGAGGGTGAGTAAATGATGACAGAATTTTCATTTTTGGGTGAAGTATCCCTTTAATTACATTTTTTCCCCTTACATTACTTTTACTTTTATACTTTAAGTAGTTTTGAAACCAGTACTTTTACACTTTTACTTGAGTGAAAAGCTTGAGATGATACTTCAACTTCTACAGAAGTCTTTTTAAACCCTAGTATCTATACTTCTACCTGAGTAATGAATGCAAATACTTTTGACACCTCTGTGGAGATCTATGATACTAGCAGGGCCGGCCCAAGCCCTTATGGGGCCCTAAGCAGAATTTTATTTGGGGGCCCCTCGGTGCCACCAATACGATTGACTATTGTCAATTCTTGATAATTCACACACCCAGTATAAATTGTATTAGTTGTAGCTGTGTTGCTTACATCATGTCTGCCTGTCATGTTTTACCCTTAGGCTATACGGTTTTTAATTTTAACAGTAGCAAACCCACAAGAGTGATCAGGCGTTAATATTCAAAGTCTTACAGTAAGTCTTACAGTACTACAGTTCACACTGGGATATGTATTTTTATTTAAAGTAGTCTCTTATGCTGAATATGCTCACTTTTCCCCAGGATTCTTTGATGAATAGAAGGTTCAAAAGAACAGCATTTCTCTGAAATAGAAAGCTTTCAAAAAAAATCCTAAAAACATTGTTCAACACTGATAATCATAGATGTTTGTTGAGCATCAAATCATCATATCAGAATGATTTGTGAAATATCATATGACACTGAAGACTGGAGTAATGATGATACATTCATTTTTGATTACAGGAATAAATTACACTTTACTATATATTCACATAGAAAACAGCAGTTTTACATTATAATATTATTTTACAATATTTCTGTTTTTACTGTATTTTTAATCAAATAAATGCAGCCCTGGTGAGAAGAGACTTATTTTAAAAACAAGAAATGTTGATTTCTTTAAAACATTAAACAGAGCTTTTATTTTGATGGAAATAAAAGTGTATTTTTTGTATTTCATTCAACTGTGTAGAAAGAACCTTTTTATTTTCTAAATAAAACTTCCAAAATGTAGGCTACACAACTTATAATTCCAAGGGAGAAACTGGAAGCTATGCTGTCTACTCTGTCCAAAACATGCAGCACTTCAGACAAAATATTCGCACTAAACCATATAGCGCATTCTCAAATCCATCCATTCATAAAAAGGTTACCGGGCAACTGACGAGTACGTTTTAGCCGATTTTTCCGCACTTTGGACTTTGAACCCTGCCTAACAAGCGAATAGTGTCCAGCCGATGACACCACAAGCTCGTGCAGCGCTGTCAGAATCAATCCGTGCATATATTAGAAAACTTTTTGCAATTTATTGCAATAATTGTTTAAGGCCATTTCGCGATTTCAATCATGATAAAATAACTTTTACTAGTTCTACAATACAAAGAATGCAGCAAAAACAAAATGCAGAAGATCCACTGCAAACTGAAAGAGACTTCAGTGGTTTTTCAACAAGGTTGCAGTAATGAGAGCTGAGGGTCATCTTACGGATCAATATGCTATCCGGCTAATGCTAGCCAAAATGCTCTGCACCAAGGTCTCTAGTACCTGGATAAACTCTTAAGCATCTCAATAGCAGTTGCCCGGCTTTTACAGGACCTCCCTGGAAGTATGCAACCTCTCATTTCTGGACCTGTGCCATAAATGCAATGGAAGCAGCTAACCAGCCTAACCTTAACCTATTGGTATTAGGTGGAAGGACTATAAAGTCACTCTCTGACATCTGTGGGAAATTTTATCAGTCACTGTCTACACTTTCCTCAGCTAAACAGTTAATATTCATTTTACTCAGAGTAAAAAAAAAAAAAAAAAAGTCTTCTTCTTTCTAAATTCTTCAAATAAATCTAAATATATCTGGGGCAGCAAATGACCTAGTCCCATTTTAATATTTTACTCTCACACTTTCCAGATTAGAGCCATGTGTATCTGGGAGGTGTATTCGCACTTATAGTCTTTAAGACCTACCCTTCACTGGTATCGGCCCACGATGTCTCATCCAAAATTTGGAAGCATTGTTTAAACTACTTTAAAAGCTTGGTTTAATGCAGAGAAGATAAAAGCTCACTCTAATTCATTTGTATTACAATGCATGTTGTCTGTTAGATGGTGGTAAACCCTAAAAAGTTTAGTTTAGTTTTAGTGTTTTCTTTTTCAAAGATTTTATTCTCTGCAGCATCATCTTTGATCTGAATGAAAGTGAGGCCATGAGGGATAGACATAAATCTCTTGAGTGGGTTGTACTGTTATTTAATGTGTTTTTGGATTGTTCTGCTGACAGAACACTGCAAAACTATCTTTTGTTTTGTTTTGTTTTGTTTTGTTTTGTTTTGTTTTGTTCCCTTTCGAGGGAACTCGCACTGCGTCGGTAACAACACTTTGGGGATGCTCCCTTAGCGTAGCGCATCTGAAGTATGAATGAAACTATTCCAATCCTGATTGGTGCTGCATCATGACGTAACGTGACACCATACACAGAAGCTACAAAGGGACACTGGCACACAGCACCGTTAGCTTTCATTCTTTATCAAGGCGCTCTCTGTTGTTGCATATCCTATTTGGTGTTGTCTGTCACATAGGGAACTGGGGAGCACTCTCAAGGGAGCTGCCTGTGAGTTCCCTTTAGGAGTGCTGTGCTCCCGCCTGTGTTCGATGAAACCGGCGAGGCTCATGTTCCCCATGGTTTGGGTCCCACGTCCGTTGCGGTAACACACCGTCTCTGATCATGGGATTCACAGAAAGAGATGGCAAATGAGATAGAGACTGCTGAGGCACGTTCTCGGTCATCATCCGCCAGTTCTGATGCTCTTCCTCCCCATGCAGAACCCCGCCTAGCAGCTTCTTCTGCTCTGGGTGAGAGCCCAATGCTTGAGCTGTCCGCTTCTGAAGAGGCAGATGTGCTCAGCATCGAGGCGGAGGACAGTGAAGCACACTCGCAACTTCATGTCCCTGCTTAGGCCCTGATCAGATAGAACGCGTTTTTCAGGTTTGAATGCGTGAGGCGCATTTTTGGTTGAAGTTTTTTTCATTTAGAAAAGAGCAGTGTGCTGCAGTTTTTTTTATGTTGCTAGGAAACCCCTGAATCAGCTGTCCTGTCAGTCTAATCAAGGTAACGGTCACCACAATGGAAGGCCTGCCTCTCCATTCATTCGACTGGACAATAGAAAAAATCTTTTCCGCTCAGAGTTGATTTTTTTTTTTTCAACTTCATGCGCTCTGAGCACTCCTAGGAGCCCTGGAGGGGGTCCGTCGAGATGGAGTCAGTCTACTTCTGGTAGCCCTGTACTGGTCGGCCCGAGTATGGTTCTCATACATCATAGCACTCCTTGCAGGCCCTCCATGGCAGATCCCTTTGAGGAGGAACCTTGAAGGGCTGTCTCTGGCTCTTGAGTCTGCGACAGCGAAGAACTTGACATTTAAAATGTTTTTTCTCTTGGCGATTACTTCTCTTAAAAGAGTAGAGGACCTCCAGGCCTTGACTATAACTCCAACCCTGGAGTTTGCCCCCGGGGGAGTGAATGCCATCCTACATCCTAGACCTGGCTATGTGCCTAAGGTGCCATCTAATGTGGCACGGTCAGTAGTTCTTCAAGCCTTCCATCCTCCACCACATGTGTCAGCACACGTGCAGAGGCTTCATCTGCTCTGCTCTGTCAGGGCATTGATTATGTACACTCACCTAAAGGATTATTAGGAAGAACTGTTCAATTTCTCATTGATGCAATTATCTAATCAACCAATCACATGGCAGTTGCTTCAATGCATTTAGGGGTGTGGTCCTGGTCAAGACAATCTCCTGAACTCCAAACTGAATGTCAGAATGGGAAAGAAAGGTGATTTAAGCAATTTTGCTCAGTTACTGTGATTTTCACGCACAACCATTTCTAGGGTTTACAAAGAATGGTGTGAAAAGGGAAAAACATCCAGTATGCGGCAGTCCTGTGGGCGAAAATGCCTTGTTGATGCTAGAGGTCAGAGGAGAATAGGCCGACTGATTCAAGCTGATAGAAGAGCAACTTTGACTGAAATAACCACTTGTTTCAACCGATGTACAGTACTGTGCAAAAGTCTTAGGCACGTTAGTATTTTCACCCCCAAAAATGGTTTTAAGCCAGTTATTTATAACTTTTGTAATAGTGTGTCAGTTGGTTATATCAGTTTACATTTTCAAACATTAATTTTGCCATTAATTGTAATAATCCATTCCAGTGAGATTTTTGTATGCAGAAGGAGTCTGACAACAGAGCTATGATCCACACATTACATGAAGAAACAGAAAAAACTGAGACTAAATCCAGAAGAACTGTGGCAGCGTCTCCAAGACGCTTGAAGAAACCTTCCTGCAAAGCTCCCTAAAAAACTATGAGCAAGTGTCCCAAAACAAAAGCTGTTTTCAACGCAAAGGGTGGTCACACAAACTGATTTGATTTAGTTAATAGAAGTTAATTGATCAAACAAATTTACAGTCTACTTATGACATTATTTTTGAATGTCATAAGTAGACTTGACTTTACAGCATTTTTACCCAAGTGTCTAAGTACTGTAGCTTTACAGGAAGGTTTCTTCAAGCGTCTTGGAGACGCTGCCACAGTTCTTCTGGATTTAGTCTCAGTTTTTTCTGTTTCTTCATGTAATCCCAGACGGACTCGATGATGGTGAGATCAGATCTCTGTGTGGATCATAGCTCTGTTGTCAGACTCCTTCTGCATACAAAAATCTCACTGGAATGGATTATTACAATTAATGGCAAAATTAATGTTTGAAAATGTAAACTGATATAACCTACTGACACACTATTACAAAAGTTATAAATAACTGGCTTAAAACCATTTTTGGGGGTGAAAATACTAACGTGCCTAAGACTTTTGCACAGTACTGTATGCAGCAAAGCATTTGTGAAGCCACAACACGCACAACCTTGAGGCGGATGGGCTACAACAGCAGAAGACCCCACCGGGTACCACTCATCTCCACTACAAATAGGAAAAAGAGGCTACAATTTGCACGAGCTCACCAAAATCGGACAGTTGAAGACTGGAAAAATGTTGCCTGGTCTGATGAGTCTTGATTTCTGTTGAGACATTCAGATGGTAGAGTCAGAATTTGGCGTAAACAGAATGAGAACATGGATCCATCATGCCTTGTTACCACTGTGCAGGCTGGTGGTGGTGGTGTAATGGTGTGGGGGATGTTTTCTTGGCACACTTTAGGCCCCTTAGTACAAAATTGGGCATAGTTTAAATGCCACGGCCTACCTGAGCATTGTTTCTGACCATGTCCATCCCTTTATGACCACCATGTACCCATCCTCTGATGGCTACTTCCAGCAGGATAGTGCACCATGTCACAAAGCTCGAATAATTTCAAATTGGTTTCCTGAACATGACAATGAGTTCACTGTATTAAAATGTCCCGCACAGTCACCAGATCTCAACCCAATAGAGCATCTTTGGGATGTGGTGGAACGGGAGCTTCGTGCCCTGGATGTGCATCCCTCAAATCTCCATCAACTGCAAGATGCTATCCTATCAATATGGGCCAACATTTCTAAAGAATGCTTTCAGCACCTTGTTGAATCAATGTCACGTAGAATTAAGGCATTTCTGAAGGTGAAAGGGGGTCAAACACAGTATTAGTATGGTGTTCCTAATAATCCTTTAGGTGAGTGTAAATACAGAAGTATTCTCAATGGAAGAAGTCAGACCAGTTGTTGGTGTGCTTTGGGTCACCCAAAAATGGGCTGCCTGCATCTAAGCAGACAATAAGCAACTGGATCGTCCAGGCTTTTGCCTTGGCCTACCAGATACGCGGTTTGCCTTCACCTGAGGCCTTGAGAGCGCATTCTACTAGAAGCATGGCGTCTTCTAGAGCCCTTCTCTCAGGTGTCCCTCTTCAGGAGATTTGTGATGCGGCTGGCTGGGCCACTAAGATTTTAAAGTTTAATTAAATTCAAATTTATTTGTATAGCGCTTTTCACGATTCATATCGTTTCAAAGCAGCTTCACAGAAAATGCATCTACATTACAATTTAAATTGATTTGTACATGTTATGCATTTCAGAAATGCACATATACACAGATTAGCTGACTATCTATTATTAATCAATATAATAACTATGGCACAGAAATAAGAATACATGTTGTTAATGAATAGGGTATATAGAGATGAGCATGGGTGCGTGTTGATGCAGAGCTGCGTCATCTGAAGTCCTCACAGGAGTTGAGTCATCTCTTCAAAGGTGTTGGTCATCAGAAGTCTTTACGAGAAGCTGGATCGAGACTAGAGCTGACAGACTCTCTAGTTACCTCGGGATGGGCATCCCGAGATAAAACAGAACAGAAAAATAATTAGCGTAGCTGCTGTTCAAAGCATTAAGCAAAGACGATCATGTGCACTGATATAACTATAGAGTACAAGGTTAGGAGATGCATCATGTGAATGCCTTGCTAAAGAGATGCGTCTTTAATCTAGAATTTAACTGGAGGAGTGAGTCTGAGCCCCGAACATTATTAGGAAGACTATTCCATAGTTTAGGTGCCAAATTTGAAAACGTTCTTCCTCCTTTAGTTGACTTAGATATCCTCTGTATTACCAGAAGCCCAGAGTTTAGTGATCTTAAAGATCGTGATGGGTTATAAGGCGATAGAAGATCAGTTAAATACACAGGAACTAAACCATTTAGGGCCTTATAGGTCAGTAGCAATACTTTATAATTGATACGAAACTTAACAGGTAACCAGTGTAGAGATGTTAGAATTGGTGTTATGTGATCATATTTTCTTGACCTAGTAAGAACTCTAGCAGCTGCATTTTGGACTAATTGTAGCTTGTTTATTGAGGAGGCAGGACAGCCAGCTAGTAATGCATTACAGTAATCTAGTCTAGAGGTCATAAATGCATGAACTAACTTTTCTGCATCAGAGACAGATAGCATGTTTCGTAGCTTGGCGATGTTTCTGAGGTGGAAGAGGGCTGTTTTTGTAGTATTTGAAATATGATTTTCAAAAGACAAGTTGCTGTCTAATATAACACCCAGGTCTTTAACTGTAGCAGATGAAGTAACAGTACATCTGTTACAAACTGCTCCGAGACTCGAAGGTGGATCCAAATGCAGCTTTATTTGAGGGCAATCCAGAGGCGTAATCCAAAGTACAGGCCCGTGGAGCAGATAACGACCTGGAGACTGCGGCAAGATGGGAGGCCCGGGCGATACAGGCTGTGCAGGCGACCAGGACGGATCAGGCTGTGCAGACGACCAGGGCGGATCAGGCTGTGCAGACGACCAGGGCGGATCAGGCTGTGCAGGCGACAAGGAAGGAGACGACCCTTCAGGCGGCCAGGGAGGAGACGACCCTTCAGGCAGCCAGGGAGGAGACGACCCTTCAGGCGGCCAGGGAGGAGACGACCCTTCAGGCGGCCAGGGAGGAGACGACCCTTCAGGGGGCCAGGGAGGAGACGACCCTTCAGGCGTCCAGGGCGGATCAGGCTGTGCAGGCGTTCAGGAAGGAGACGACCCTTCAGGTGGCCAGGGAAGCGACCATGGCCCAGGAACAGACACCAGCTCAGGAAGAGGAACAGACACCGGCTCCGCGGAGACCATCTTGTCCTGGGACACTGGTTCGGCGGAGATCATCTTGTCCTGAGACACTGGCTCGGCGGCGGCCATCTTGTACGGAGACACTGGCTCGGCGGCGGCCATCTTGTACGGAGACACTGGCTCGGCGGCGGCCATCTTGTCCGGAGACACAGGCACAGGAAGAGGAATAGGAACAGATTCAGGCTCGGCGGGACGAGACTCTTGACGGCCTGACGTGACGTGAAGCTCAGTCTCTGGATCGGCAGAAGTGACGTGAAGCTCAGTCTCTGGATCGGCAGAAGTGACGTGAAGCTCAGTCTCTGGATCGGCAGAAGTGACGTGAAGCTCAGTCTCTGGATCGGCAGAAGTGACGTGAAGCTCTGGCTCTGGATCGGCAGGCAGGAAGTGAAGCGTCTCTGAGCTTGACGGGACCAGCGGCGGCGAGGGCTTTGAGCTGGGTAGGACCAGCGGCGAAGAGGGCTCTGAACTGGTCGAGACCAGTGATGAAGAGGGCTCTGAGCTGGACAGGACAAGTGATGAAGAGGACTCTGAGCTGGACAGGACCAGCGATGAAGAGGGCTCTGAGCTGGACGAGACCAGCGGTGAAGGCTCTAGCTTGGCGGGCATGTCGCTTGCTGTCTCAGGCGCGGCGGGAATGACGCGCTCAGTCTCAGGGGCGGCGGGCATGACGCATACTGCCTTGGCTTCAGCAGATTTGGCGTGAAGTGCGGGCTCGGCTGGACTGGCGTGAATTGCAGGCTCAGCTGGACTGGCGTGAAGTGCAGACGGTGACATGGCGTGAACTGCATAGATATCACCGTCCTCCACGACACACACAGTAAATGTAGAGCCGCTCACCTGAAGGGCATAGTCAAGGAACTCACCCAAGGACCCTCGAGGACCATCACGGATCAGTTTGGTTTGTAATTGTTGGTTGAGTCCATAGCAAAAAAAGTCAATCAACATAAAGTCTGGGAGGTTGGTGGTGTTTGAGATATTCAGAAAGTCTCTGATGTGGTCCTCGGGTGAGTGAGTTCCTTGGCGTAGTCGAACAAGGATGACGGCTGCTGGATCCATTGTTGGCGAAGTCTTCTGTTACAAACTGCTCCGAGACTCGAAGGTGGATCCAAATGCAGCTTTATTTGAGGGCAATCCAGAGGCATAATCCAAAGTACAGGCAAGGGTCATACACAGACAGGCCGTCAAAACAAAGAAACAAACAAACAAAACAGGCAGGGACCAGAGGCAAGAGAGTAATCCAGGGAACAGGGCAAGATATAAAAAAAAAAACAAGAAACAAGAAATTCAGGAGAGTCCTCAGAAATGCAGGGTAACATATAGACAAGACTTCCCCCGGTGAGTGAATGAATGACCATGGTATAAATAGACAGAGACTAACAGGATGGTGAGACACAGGTGAATGCAATCAGTGAATGAGGTACAGGTGAATGTGATCAGTGATAAGTGATGATGAGTCCGGGCAGTGAGTTATGGGAAATGTAGTTTGTGAGTGATCATAGTCTTATGTGGAGTGCCCTCTGGTGGCTCTCAAGGGCACTCCAGCTGGTAATCGTTACAACATCCTTCTAAATGTAAGTTATAATTTAAGAGATTCTGTGTACCAGTTTTTGGTCCAATAAGTAATACCTCAGTCTTATCTGAATTTAGTAGGAGAAAATTACAGGTCATCCAATATTTTATATCTTTAACACACTCTGTTAGCTTGGATAATTTAGAGATGTCATCTGATCGTGCTGAAATATATAACTGAAATATATATGAAATATATAAATATATACTGTATAATCGGCATAACAGTGGAAACTGATTTCATGTTTTCTGATAATTTTACCAAGTGGCAGCATATATATTGAGAATAACAGAGGGCCTAACACAGATCCTTGTGGCACTCCATAATTTACAGATGTTATCTTAGATTGTTCCCTGTTTAAATAGACAAATTGGTAACGCTCTGATAGATACGATCTAAACCACTTTAATGCCTGTCCCTGAATACCAGTGTAATTTTGTAGACAATCTAAGAGTATTTTATGATCTATGGTGTCCAATGCTGCACTAAGATCAAGTAAAACTAGTATTGACATACAACCTTGGTCAGAAGCTAAGAGTAAGTCATTAGTGATTTTAACGAGCGCAGTTTCTGTGCTATGATGGGCTCTGAATCCAGACTGAAATTTTTCATAGATATCGTTTTCTTGTAAGTAAGAGCATAATTGAGCAGACACAATTTTTTCTAGTATTTTAGACAGAAATGGAATATTTGAAATAAGTAATTTGCAAATTCATTTGGATCTAGTTGTGGTTTCTTAATAAGAGGTTTTATAACTGCCATTCTGAATGATCTTGGGACATGACCTAGAGTTAAAGATTAATTAATAATATTGAGAATTATTCAATATTCTGCTACAGGTAACAGCTCTTTCAGTAGTTTAGTTGGTATTGGATCTAATAAACATGTTGTTGGTTTAGAAGCAATGATTAGTTTATTTAGCTCTTCCTGTCCTATAGTTGTAAAGCACTGCAGTTGTTCTTCAGGGGTGATAATTGAGGCTGAATCGTAAAACCCTGTCAACGGTTATACATTTATATTTGTTTTTCTGATGTTTTCGATTTTTTTTGTGTGAAGAAATTCATAAAGTGAGTAATATTGTTGTACCACGGTGCAGTACTTTTCTCTCTCACCTTTTTTAATCTGATTGGTGCAACCGTTTCTAATGTACTAGAGAAAATGGTGCTCATATTGCTAGTCATTTCCTCTAGTTCATTTGTGTGTTTGGGTACACTGAGCAGCTGAGATAAATCTGGTAGGTTATTTGTGAATTTATCAATAGTGTTTGTGAGTTGTTCTTCCTGGTCTATAATGCGGAGCAGTATGTAAAATATCAGCAGTACGCAGTGTGCACGTTACAAGGTAGTGATCGATGACATCATCACTTTGCGGTATGATGTCTATATCAGTAGGATTGATTCCATGTGATATAATTAAATCTAGTGTATGATTAAAACGATGAGTGGGCCCATTTACATTTTGCTTGACCCCAAAGGAGTTTAATAAATCTGTAAACGCAACCCCTAGCGTATTGTTTTATTATCTACGTGAATGTTCAAATCACTGATAATCAATGCTTTATCGACAGTAACCATTAGGTCTGATAGAAAATCTGCAAACAAAAAGGACAGGCATGTTTCATTGTGGCATAGTGGGTATTCGTTCCCCAATCTGTCGTTACAGACGCAGTGTGAGTTCATCCCTCAGATTACGTCTGTAGCCCTTGTTCCCTGAGAAGGGAACGAGACACTGCGTCGCATTGCCACACCTCTTCATTCCTGGGAGTGACTTGCTTCATCGCGAAAGCTAATGCTGTTGTGCGCCTGCGTCCCTTTGTAGCTTCCGTGTATGCTGTCACATGCTACGTCATGACGCAGCACCAATCAAGATTGGAATAGTTCCATTTATACTTCAGATGTGCTACTCTAAGGGAGCATCCCCAAAATGTCGTTACCAACGCAGTGTCTCATTCTCTAATCATGGAACAAGGGTTACAGACGTAACCCGAGATGTTTTGTTTTAGCCACACAGAATAATGGTGGGCTGATAATTATTTTCTCAGTAGTCTTAATTTGCTACCGAGCTGAAGTAGTGACATCTCGATGGATGTAGAGTAATGAAGCTTACAGTTTCTCATTGTTTAACAAAGCTACTTATTGTTCATATAAAAACATTGCTATAAAACTTTGACCTCTTTCAAATCCCCTCTCAAGTCAAAAGTATGTATTACCTACCTCCTTTTAGAGAGGACGTGTGTGTCTGTGTGTGTGTGTGTGTGTGTGTGTGTGTATGTGTGTGTGTGTCTAAAACCTTGAAATGCTCTCTTATTAGGCAGTAACTGGAAGTAGGCAGGCTGTCAACATTGTGCCTACTGAGATTTACTTTATCTGATTTATTTATTTATTAAGTCCGCATAGAATTCACTGCCCTCGATACAATACATTCCTGGTTGGTAAAAAAAGACTGAGTGAGGTAAAGGACAATATTGCAAAAATAATGATTGTTTCAAACAGATTGGATGAAAATTAGAGAGCACTATAGTGGAAAAAAGATTATAACCCCCTGTGGTAATCCATGAAGATAGGGCTGCAACAGAATTACAGAGCCAGAGGACCGTGCTGACATTTCCTTTGGAAGTGGAGGGACAGCAGCAAGACACTGTTAAGAATAGCTGCCATACTATCGTTTTAGTTCACTGGTGTGAGAGAAATAGCAGAATACGCACATACGGTAAAGTACAGCCTTATTTATTGTGTTCTTGCAAGTGTTCACCCCCACAGACAGGCTTAAAAACAAATATTCTCATTCTCTCTTTCCCTAGAGTCTGTGAAGTCAGTTTGCCACAAGCCTTCATCTCTGTATATCATTCTCAGATTCAATGACATTTGCTAATGTCTCAGCCAGGCTTTTTGTAAGCTTTCATTAATCAACTCTGTGCCGCCTGCGGCTCCTGTTCAGATGGAAGGTGGGAAGTCCACTTACTGTAGGGTCATTAATAGATCCTGTCAATGAATCTTGAGACAAATTGCACATTATCACTTTAGTGAACATGCCACAGTAACATACTGGCATAGTCAGAATCATTTTTTAGGCTTTTCCCCTACAAAAAAAAAAATATATATATATATATATATAAATGAAAATGTCACTTTTGACAAATGAAGTGCTAAATAAAAGTTCAAGAAGTGCATAGTCATGTAATACTCATGTAATACTGTAATACATAGTCATGTAATACTGTAATGCAATCAAAATGCAAAATACATCACTATTATGACAACCTACAAATGGCTTTCTTTATTCTGGTTTTATTATTATCTGCATATTGATCTCTTCTTTTGTGGTTAAAGTTTTTTAATGTTTTGGCAAAATGCACTGCACTGTATTTCATGGACGACACAGTTTGACACAAAACAGGCGCATTGTTTTCCAGACACAAGCAATCCTCTGCACAGGTTTTTATTTATTTATTTATTTTCTGAAGGGTGCTGTTTCGCTAATGAACACTCTTGGCAATCTTGCCTGTACTCGCAGTTTATTTCACTGGTAAACAGATGCACAGCTATTAATAAACCATTGACATGTCCAGGCAGCTTTGTGGAATACCATTAAACTGTGTTTTGTCCTGGTTGTTTTGTGTCTATGTGCAGGTGAGACGATGCGCATGGCCTCCTCTGAGTTTGCGGATGACCCCTGCTCCTCTGTGAAACGTGGCACGATGGTCCGTGCCGCCCGCGCCCTCCTCTCTGCCGTCACTCGCCTTCTCATCCTGGCTGACATGGCTGATGTCATGAGGCTCCTGGCTCACCTCAAAATCGTATGTTCTCGTCTCGTTCCTCTGAAATGAATCATATGAAATTAATTAAAATGTATTTATCATTAATAAATGTTCTTGTGTTTATAATGACTTTTTTTGTTTTTATGTTTTGCTTTATTGCCTAAAGAACTGAGCATTTTTGGACTAAATAAGCGGGCATAGTCAGCTGCGCTGTGCATTGGTAATATTTGTGGAAGATGAGCATATCACAGTTTAGCAAAAATAATGCACGCCTTTTCCTGAAGTGACTTGCAATGTGCCTTTGCCGTTTGCAGTGCAGTAAAACATTATTTTCCAGCGCATCTGCACAGTGGTGTATACACATAAACTATTTAGTATATGACCAGGTATACAATCAGCCCACGCAGTTGTTCGTGGACACAGCAGGCCAGCGAGTGATGTGGATGTTGTCACATGACTGCATTTTGGTTCATTTCACCAACTCATCAACTGATTCGGACCAGAGCAATCAGTGTGGTGTGAAAAAGAAACAAAACGGCTGAAAAATGCTACAATGTATATTTTTTTGCACAGAAAGTTATTTATTGTAAAAACAGGGATCTTTATCTCCATCCCTGCTCTCTATTTGCATAGCACATATTGCCAAAGCAACATCCTCCTGGCATAAGTCAATTAAAATGCATAAATAACACTCTCAAACACCACTTATCTTGCCTTCGGTCATTAAATAGGCTTCATATTTTGCATTTGTATTTTTGGTGTAGATAATTATATTTCAGAGTGGATGAATTTAGGGGTTTTGCTCTTACAGTTTCGCCCTTAATCCGTTCTTCTAGTTGCATCGTTCTATTTTCTTTCAGTTTTTGTTCCCCACTGGCACAAATAAAACAGATACAATTGTTCCCACCCTAACCCAACAATTTTTAGAGTTTAGAGTGTTTTAACTTTTTTTTTTTTTTTTTTTTACCCAGCGGCCTCCGTTATATAATCACTAAACAAATTTGAGAACTAAGATCTGTGAAACTTGATGGTTGCGAAAGAAGAACTTGTATAGTGTAGGATGTGACTGAGAAACGTGTATATGTCCCATGGGACAAAGCACCTCCTTGTTCTTCTGCTGGTCTCATTACGAAGAGTGAAAACTGTCAGAATTTACATGATATGTGTCCCAGGAGAACCAATAATAAGCACTACAAAAGTTAACCATTACTCAACCACATAAGTGAATGTATTTTATGAAACTTTTATGCTACCTTCCATTTTATGGATGATGTTTAAACAGTTGGATGTGTGTGTGTGTGTGTGTGTGTGTGTGTTGATGCGTGTGTTTCCAGGTTGAAGAAGCTCTAGAAGCTGTCAAGAACGCCACCAACGAGCAGGACTTGGCCAATCGCTTTAAGGAGTTTGGGAAAGAGATGGTCAAACTTAACTATGTTGCTGCTCGCAGACAGCAGGTATTATTAAAAATCACACAGTTTTTATAACAAATGGTTATTATAATGGTTTGTTTTAATTTTAAGAAGTTTAAATTGTATCCATATCACAAAACTTTGCATGCATGAAGGGTCTTTGACTGACTGCTTTTTGTACAATCATAGGATGGATGGATGCCTAGCAGTTAAATTTGAAAATGTATTTATCTTCAAACGTTACTCATTTCATTCGTTCATTTCATCTGCTGCTTTACAGTAGCTTTCGATAGCTACCGGAATTCAGCTATTTGTGTATGTGTGTGGCAGGAGCTGAAGGACCCTCAGTGCAGGGATGAAATGGCGGCAGCTCGCGGGGCTCTTAAGAAGAACGCCACCATGCTCTACACTGCCTCCCAGGCCTTCCTGCGCCACCCCGATGTGGCTGCAACACGTGCCAACCGTGACTACGTCTTCAAACAGGTCCAAGAGGCCATCGGAGGCATCTCCAGTGCCGCCCAGGCCACCTCACCCACCGATGAGAAGCACGGTCATGCTGGCATCGGCGAGCTGGCCGCCGCTCTCAATGAGTTTGATGTGAGTACACCAAGGCGTCAAGTAGCATATTTAGTAAAAAAAAACAAACAAAAAACCACATGTTTTTTAATGTTTCAAGCTTTTACCTTTTGCAGTTGAATGTGTCAACTTATTAGTAAGCTTTTTAAAAATCTTTGTAGTCTCTGTAAGGTGTGCTTCGGCGCTTTGTTTGAGCAATTTGGCATATCAATATTTAGGGCTAAAATGTTGATTTCCACACCACTAATAGCACTGGCATTGTGATCTTCATTGATTAATCAAACAAGAAAGTCCTGGCCCAAACTCACAAAACAATATATATATATATATATATATATATATATATATATATATATATATATATATATATATATATATATATATATATATATATATATATATATATATATATATATATATATATATATATATATATATTCTTCTAACCACCATTGTCTGTAAAAGCAACATTCTGTAGCAAAACATGTTGTGTAATATAACAGAAGCAATGGGTCCTTCGTTTTCTTTTTTTCTTTCTTTTTTTCCTTTAAAACAAGAAGTCAAGACGAAACTAATATAGACTTCAATGGGAAACCATCACAGTAGTATTAACTTCCTGTGAGAGACTACTTGGAATATGAAGTTAGGCTGCCATCTAGTGGTCATGAAGGATGTGTAAGGTGATCATAAACACTACTGTTTACAAATGTTCAAATGTTGTATTGAGACACTATATAAAGTGTGGAAAACTATCTGCCCTCTGTTTATCTTCACCAAGACTTTTTTTCAAAATGTGATTGACAAAAGGTTCAAGGCATTTCAGGGATGAACTTGTTATGAAATTATGTACACTCAAATACAATGTAAACTTATAGAATCAGTAGCTTACAATAAGCTATTTAGCTGTTTAAGTTATATAAGTATAAGTATATATGTTTCCTAAAGGCAGCGCTGTGCAACAATGGAAACACATTAATCAAGAGAAATAATATATATATACAGTATATATACAGTATATATATATATATATATATATATATATATATATATATATATATATATATATATATATATATATATATATATATATATATTCACAACTGACATCCGCTGCCTCCAGGCAATATATATATATATATAGTTGGCCATATATATAATAATAATTATAATATATAAAGCTTTTGCAACATTATAAATGTCTATACTGTCTGTCACTCGATCAATTTAATGCATCCTTGCTGAATAAATGTATTAATTTCTTTAAGTTCTTTCCCAAAAAATAAATAAATAAAAAGTCTTACTGACCCCAAACTTTTGAACGGTAGTACAATGTTACAAAAGCTTTCTATTTCGGATAAATACTGTTCTTTTGAACTTTCTATTCATCAAATAATCCCAAAAAATTAAATAAAAATGTTTTACACAACTGCTTTCAACATTGATAATAATCATACATATTTCTTGAGGAGCAAATCATCATATTAGAAGGATTTCTGAAGGACCATGTGACAGTGAAGACTGGAGTAGTGATGCTCAAAATTTTGCATCACAGTAATAAATGACATTTCAGATATATTCAGATAGAAAACAGTTATTTTACTTTAACAGTTATTTATTTTATTTTATTAATATTTCACAATATTACAGCTTTTGTATTTTTAATAACATAAATGCAGCCTTGGTGAGCAGAAGAGGCTTAAAAAAAAACATTTAAAAAATCTTACCTGATCTTATCTTTTGACCGGTAGTGTGTATATATATATATATATATATATATATATATATATATATATATATATATATATATATATATATATACAGTGAGGAAAATATGTATTTGAACACGCTGCTATTTTGCAAGTTCTCCCACATTAGAAATTCTCGTAGGTGCATGTCCACTGTGAGAGACATAATCCAAAAAAAAAAAATCCAGAAATCACAATGTATGATTTTTTAACTATTTATTTGTATGATACAGCTGCAAATAAGTCATCTGAAGGACGATAGTTAGTCCCAAAATATGAGCACATGGCACATGTACATGTACATGTGTGTAAATGTGTTTGTTTTTTTTTATCAGGGTTTTCTTCATGAAACTCCTAAAAGCAGCAGCACTTAGTGACTGTCAGTGTTATTTTAATATTATTTATATAGTATTATAGTATTTATTAATATTTTAAATTAGCTTTTATTTTAATATTTTCATTTTTCAATTTAAGTCTATGTAAAACTATAGTAATATAACATCTAACTAGACAATTTCAGCTGTTTAGCTTACAGGTCAGAAATAATCGTGTTGGAGGAAATGACTTTTAGATTGGATGATTTTAATGGTCAAGAGTACTTTCCTCTATTTTAGTAGCAATACTGTATTGTAACTGTCTGAAAAAGGCTCTGTTTGTGTTTAAACATAGCCGTTTTATTGTGAATAAAACATGCATTTTATTCACTGAGAATTTTCAGCCTGCAATGTAGACATAACTGTGTTGGACAAAATGTCCTTCAAATATTCGTATGAGAGTAGATTTAGTGTGTATAGAAAATTACTCATTGGTTGAAAATATGTGACTTCTGGTTGGGCCAGTGGCATTTTGTTTCACAAAGAAAGAGAGGAAGACGGTGAAGTGTTTTTGAAGCCTATTTTAGCATTTTTGTTTGATCCACAGAATCACAGAATTTGAACAGTCAAAGCGTGGACACGTCTGTCTCTCAACATTTCGTCCCCATGCTTTTTTGAGGTCACTCTTTCTTGATAGTCAGTGTAAATGGAGGTTTTCTCACACCTGCTGGACAGTATTAGACAGTGTGTGGCAGTGATGCATATGATTTCCGGAAGAGGAATTGCAGCTGGAGGTGCGAAGTTTGGAGACATCCCGCTAATGAGTCTCTTTCTCCCCGACCTCCTGCATTTCTCATGAAGCTCATACACACAGCTTTCACACTCTTATTTATCAGCAGAGCCGGATTAAATAAACGGACTACACTAGGCAGGCTGCATTTTTTGGGCCCCCCTCCATCGATGTTATTTATGAACTGAAATCTGAAACTTACCAAAGTTACTAATAAAAGTTAATTCACATTTTACATAGCATAGTCTTTAGTTACAAATTGGTTGTGTTGTATATTAAACAGTCTATCAGACTATTTTTTGATATTCATTATTTATATGTCATTACACGGCTCTATTAAATGCTATTAAATTATCCTCATCCATTGGGAGTGTCATTGTTAAGGCAGTAGTACCAGTAAATAACCAATAGGTGTCAGTAAACTATGTAAACAGAGCAAATAAGTTTATCTTATTTGCTCTGTTTACATTTAATCAACACATTTAATTAAGATTTTCTGCAAAATGCAATAGCTTACAACATTTATAAATGTTGTAATTAAGAACAAGAAGGCAAACATGACCCCTTCACATTCATCAAGACCATTTAGAAACTGTCTAACAATAAATAATAATAAATATAAGGATGGAGGATTTAAACTGTGGAAAACTAAAGGTATTCAGACTATTAAAGACTTGTATATGGATGGAATACTTCTTACATTTCAAGAATTGTGAAAAACACCAGATTCACTCAAAACATGTTTTTTTTTATATTCACAGCTTAAAAGTTTTATGTCTTCCAGGTCTACAGCAGTGGCGATTTTTTTAAGACTGCAAGGGAAGCTCGGCTTCCCTTATAATGTCACAAAATTAATGGTCAAATATGTACTATTGTATTAATATTTTATTGACTAAAAATGCGTTAGAAAACGTTCATCTCAAAGACGAGTTCGTTCAGAATCAGTTGGCTTTATGCACAGCTGCACTACTTCCTGAACTTCAGCCAGCTCCTTTGTTTCCTGTCTGCCATTATTGGACAAACTGATTAATGCAGGTGTGTTTGACCTCTGTAGTCACAACAACAATAATCAGACACACCTGGATTAATCAGTTTGTCCAATAATGGCAGACAGGAAACAAAGGAGCTGGCTGAAGTTCAGGAAGTAGTGCAGCTGTGCATAAAGCCAGTTGCATATAGCAGGTCGGCTGACTCGATTTCCTTCTCATACATTCCCGCAGCGTCACAGTGCATTTCCCTATTGAAGCCCAGCGTCCATTGACTTCAATGGGGCTGCTTTGAACGTTTTTTTTCAGCGCTTCGAAACTAGACGGTCATTGGATAAACGCTGCGATTATGTCCCGCCCACGGACGCTCAGCGTCTCTGGGGTGAATGGGGAGTGGGCTGGCCCGGACGCCGAGCTTCTGCGTGATGATTGGAGGGTCTGTCGAAAGACTGCATCTCCCTTTGACTGACAGCGATTCTGTACTATAAGGAATCACTGAAGCTATTCGCGCTCAACCCATCGCGGATTTCTCAAGTTCAGTCGAAATAAAAACTGCTGCAACCTATTTCTTTGATATTTGCTTGGCGAAATTGCTTGATTTTCATCATACATTTCACACAATTATACACCACATTCCTTGTTTCAGTTTTACAGAGTTTATATTTTTTTTTAGATCGTTCATTCATTCATTCATATAACGTTAGTAGGCTAGGCTAGCGTCGTGGGTGAAACTGCGCACGATGGCAGACGGTGCTAATATTGTCGACCTGATTTTGGCGAAGCCATTTGAAAGTGTTCCTTACGAGGAAAAACTTAGAATTAAACAGCAGGGCAGATCAACACCTAAGATTGATTTAGTGCAAAAGATAGGGAAAAATAACAGGTCTTTTCAGCTCTCCTGGTATGACAAAGTTAGCTGACTGACTGAAAGACTCCTAGTTAGTACGACAGGGTCATAGACCATTTTCTTGAAAAGGAACGTAGGGCAGAATTTACTTTTAAATAAATAGACAATTTTATGATGTAGGCCGAAAATGAGCTTCCCCTCTCTGACAGACCAGTAGCCGCCACTGGTCTACAGATATTACCGCCGCATTTCCCGCCGCATCTTCCACCGCGTCTCCGGGCCTGGCTCTGCTGACTCGAGCAGGTTCACAGCTGTCGGACGGCTGCCCGACAGAAACTTCTGTAAAGCCCCCCGCTGTCTCTTCTTTTGTTCCTCTTCATTTTTTTTCTTTTTACGTTTTGCCGCACCCGAAAGCATCTTGAATGTTAGCCTACTTAAAAAACACACCTGCCTGCTAGCTTTGTTTCTAACCTCTGCCCGCCACTGACGTCTCCTCGGTCTTAACTGGCTGGCGCCTCTATATAAATACAGTCACGGGCTGGCGTTAATGTGACATAATGTAACAGTCTATGGTTAAGATAAACATCGTCACTATTTTTAGTTAATTAATAAATATTGAAATAAATTGTAGATAGGACATTTGTACATTTTATTTTTATTATTATTATTATTATAAAAAATTTTTTTTTTTTTTTTCCCTCTGTCTGGGCCCCATCCCGCCAATCGGGCCCTAGGCACGTGCCTAGTTTGCCTTTGCGTTAATCCGGCTCTGTTTATCAGAGTAAATATGTATGCGGGTAGATAGTAATGGCATGACAAAAATTACACATCTCTTTGAAAATTCTCTGTGAAAATGTGTCATCTACTAGGGAATATTCTGCTTTGACATTCAGTCTGACCTGTTTTGAAGTAAGGTGTGTGTATGAAAAGGTTTTGCCTGTGTTATGGGGACATCTGCGGGTCGCCAACATTTTGACATCAAATGCCATTTTTTAAATAATTATAATAATATTTAGTATATAATAATATTTTATCAGAATTTTAATCATACTTTATTTCACAGTAATACTGTGAAATATTACAATTTAAAATGATTTATTTATTTATTCTACAGTCTTCAGTGTCACATGATCCTTCAGAAATTATTCTAATATGCTCAAGAAACATTTATTATTAGCAATGTTGAAAACAGTGTATATATTAGAGGATTTATATAAATCATCTTCATCATACATATATATATACACTATATGTTTTAGAGGAAACGGATACATTTTGTTCAGAATTATTTGATAAATAGATAATTCAAAAGGACAACATTTATTTGAAATATATAATTTGTAACATTTTATATGCCTTTATTGTCACTTTTTATCAAGTTAATACATTCTTGCTGAATAAAAGAATTAATATATTTAATGGTCTTAGCTGGTCAAACTGGTCTTAGCTGGATATTGTTAGTCTTAGCTGGTCAGGCTGGTCTTAGAAGTTGTGTAGGCTATTGTACACCGATCAGGCATAACATTATGACAGGTGAAGTGAATAACACTGATTATCTCTTCATCACGGCACCTGTTAATGGGTGGGATATATTAGGCAGCAAGTAAACATTTTGTCCTCAAAGTTTGTGTTAGAAGCAGGAAAAATGGGCAAGCGCAAGGATTTGAGTGAGTTTGACAAGGGCCAAATTGTGACCGCTAGACGGTCAGAGCATCTCCAAAACTGCAGCTCTTGTGGGGTGTTCCCAGTCTGCAGTGGTCATTATCTATCAAAAGTGGCCCAAGGACGGAACAGTGGTGAACCGGCGACAGGGTCATGGATCATTGATGAACGTGGGGAACGAAGGCTGGGCCGTGTGGTCTGATCAAACAGACGAGCTACTGTAGCTCAAATTGCTCAAGAAGTTAATGCTGGTTCTGAAAGAAAATGTGTCAGAATACACAGTGCATCACAGTTTGTTGCGTAGGGGGCTGCCTAGCCACAGACCAGTCAAGGTGCCCATGCTGGCGCCTGTCTACCGCCGAAAGTGCCAACAGTGGGCACGTAAGCATCAGAACTGAACCACAGAGCAATGGAATAAGGTGGCTCGTGTCTGATGAATCACGTTTTCTTCTACATCACGTGGATGGCCGGGTGCGTGTGCATAGCTTACCTGGGAAACACATGGCACCAGGATGCACTATGGGAAGAAGGCAAGCCGGCGGAGGCAGTGTGACGCTTTGGGCAATATTCTGCTGGGAAACCTTGGGTCCTGCCATCCATACGGATGTTACTTTGACACGTACCACCTAATCATTGTTGCAGACCATGTACACCCTTTCGTGGAAACGGTATTCCCTGGTGGCTGTGGCCTCTTTCAGCAGGACAATGTGCCCTGCCACAAAGCAAAAATGGTTCAGGAATAGTTTGAGTTTGAGTTTGAAACACTGAGTTTGAGGTGTTGACTTGGCCTCCAAATTCCCCAGATCTCAATCCAATCGAGCATCTGTGGGATGTGCTGAACAAACAAGTCCGATCCAAGAAGGCACCACCTCGCAACTTACAAGACTTAAATGATCTGCTGCTAACATCTTGGTGCCTGATAGCACAGCACATCTTCAGGGGTCTAGTGGATTCCATGCCTCGACAGGTCAGGGCTGGTTTGGCGGCAAAATGGGGATCAACATAACATTAGGTCATAATGTTATGCCTGATCAGTGTATATTACCATTCAAAAGTTAAGGGTCAGTATACCTTTTTTTGTATTTTTTGGAAAGATTTGAACAAGATTGCATTAGCAGTGACAGTAAAGGCATACACAATGTTATAAAGATTATATTACAAAATAATTTATTTTGAGCTTTCTATTCATCATTGGATCCTGTGTATCATGGTTTCTATATAAAATATTTAAATATTGACATTGTCATTGCACATAGTGTGTTAAATGCACTGGGTTTACCAGCTTAACATGGTCATAACAAGAGTTCTGTATTAACTCAGTTCTGTATTTATTTATTTTTACAGTCAATGTTTTATCAGTGTAGTTCCATGTTTTAAGTCCTGTGGTCATACCTTAAAAACTGTTTTTTTTTTAACACTTCTGCATTGCCTTTTCCCATAATCCTTCTTTGTGAGTGTATTATTGTTAACACGATTTTTTTGCTTGATTTGACAAACTGAGGGATGAGACCAAATTACTTTCTGTGGTAATCGATGCACCACACTGATGCTGTCAATAGAGCTTAACTGGTATTGAACTCAGGACATTGCTTTAAAATCTTACAGGAAAGACAAAACGGCTGTGTAAATGGAAGATAACGGATGTGTAAGCCCTGTTTGTTGATCCCAAGCTCAATATGCTGTGATCTTATTGGGTTTATAAACAGAGTGATGCAATATTTGGCTTGAAACTCAGAAGTTGGCAAGTTTTGCAGTTTATACAGCATTTACTGCTTCTGTGGAAATTACTTGTGGCGCTAGTTTATCAAATCTGTCGTGTGGAAGTTACTGTCAGGTCTAAGAGAAGCATTATCTCTGTGCCAAAACCTAGTGATTTAGGGCCTTATTTCTGATGTTAAGGCTGTTCCAAAAGTTAGGCCTCTTAATCAGAGGTGGGTAGAGTAGCCAAAATCTGTACTCAAGTAAAAGTACACGTACTTACGGAAATATTTACTCAAGTAAAAGTAAAAGTAACAATCGTAATATTTCCTTGAGTAAGAGTAAAAAAGTATTCAATGAGAAAACTGCTCAAGTAGTTAGTAACTAGTTACTTTCGATCTGATTGATAAGAAGCGAAAACCCTGCATTTCAGACTACTTGGAGAGCTTTCACACACCTCTCGGTAACACTTTACAATAAGGTTGTATTAGTTAACATTAGTTAATGTATTAGTTAACATGAACTAACCATGAACAACACCTCTGTTCAGCATTAGTTAATCTTTGTTATTGTTAGTTCATAAAAAATACAACTGTTCATGGTTTGTTCATGTTAGTTCAAAGTGCATTAAATAATGTTAACAATATTTGAATAATGCATTAGTAAATGTTGAAATTAACATTAATAAAGACAAATAAATCCTTCCTTCCTTCCTTCCTTCCTTCCTTCCTTCCTTCCTTCCTTCCTTCCTTCCTTCCTTCCTTCCTTCCTTCCTTCCTTCCTTCCTTCCTTCCTTCCTTCCTTCCTTCCTTCCTTCCTTCCTTCCTTCCTTCTATATATATATATATATATATATATATATATATAAATACAGTGAGGAAAATAAGTATTTGAACACCCTGCTATTTTGCAAGTTCTCCCACTTGGAAATCATGGAGGTGTCTGAAATTGTCATCGTAGGTGCATGCCCACTGTGAGAGACATAATAAAAATAAAAGAAAAAAAAGAAATCCAAAAGAAAAAAAGAAAAGAAATCACAATATATGATTTTTTTAACTATTTATTTGTATTATACAGCTGCAAATAAGTATTTGAACACCTGTCTATCAGCTAGAATTCTGACCCTCAAAGACCTGTTACTCTGCCTTTAAAATGACCACCTCCACTCCATTTATTATTCTAAGTTAGATGCACCTGTTTGAGGTCGAGGTTTGAGGTTTGAGGTTGAGCTGCATAAAGACACCTGTCCACTCCATACAATCAGTAAGAATCCAACCACTAACATGGCCAAGACCAAAGAGCTGTCCAAAGACTGTAGAGACAAAATTGTACACCTCCACAAGGCTGGAAAGGGCTACGGGAAATTGCCAAGCAAAAAAGGTCCACTGTTGGAGCAATCATTAGAAAATGGAATAAGCTAAACATGACTGTCAATCTCCCTCGAACTGGGGCTCCATGCAAGATCTCCATGCAAGATCTGGGGCTCCATGCGTGGGGTCTCAATGATCCTAAGAAAGGTGAGAAATCAGCCCAGAACTACACGGGAGGAGCTGGTCAATGACCTGAAAAGAGCTGGGACCACCGTTTCCAAGGTTACTGTTGGTAATACACTAAGACGCCATGGTTTGGAATCATGCATGGCACGGAAGGTTCCCCTGCTTAAACCAGCACATGTCAAGGCCCGTCTTAAGTTTGCCAATGACCATTCGGATGATCCAGAGGAGTCATGGGAGAAAGTCATGTGGTCAGATGAGACCAAAATAGAACTTTTTGGTCATAATTTCACTAAAGGTGTTTGGAGGAAGAAGAATGATGAGTACCATCCCAAGAACACCATCCCTACTGTGAAGCATGGAGATGGTAGCATCATGCTTTGGGGGTGTTTTTCTGCACATGGGATAGGGCGACTGCACTGTATTAAGGAGAGGATGACCGGGGCCATGTATTGCAAGATTTTGGGGAACAACCTCCTTCCCTCAGTTAGAGCATGAAGATGGGTCGAGGCTGGGTCTTCCAACATGACAATGACCCGAAGCACACAGCCAGGATAACCAAGGAGTGGCTCTGTAAGAAGCATATCAAGGTTCTGGCGTGGCCTAGCCAGTCTCCAAACTCTGTGTTTCTCAGCGACAGGCCAGAAACCTGACAGATCTAGAGAAGATCTGTGTGGAGGAGTGGGCCAAAATCCCTCCTGCAGTGTGTGCAAACCTGGTGAAAAACTACAGAAAATGTTTGACCTCTGTAATTGCAAACAAAGGCTACTGTACCAAATATGAACATTGATTTTCTCAGGTGTTCAAATACTTATTTGCAGCTGTATCATACAAATAAATAGTTAAAAAATCATACATTGTGATTTCTGATTTTTTTTTTTAGATTATGTCTCTCAAAGTGGACATGCACCTACGATGACAATTTCAGACCCCTCCATGATTTCTAAGTGGGAGAACTTGCAAAATAGCAGGGCGTTCAAATACTTATTTTCCTCACTGTATATATATATATATATATATATATATATATATATATATATATATATATATATATATATATATATATATATATATATTATGTGTGTGTGTGTGATTAATGGTTAAACAGTGTAAATTAATGGTGTGCTGGGCCAACCAGAGCTCTTCTTAAAACATAGACTACTTTGTTCTTATATTTTTATATGTATATAGGCTGTTCTTTAGGTAGGAATAAAATACAATACCATTTTTATTTTTATGTATTTTCTACACTTCAGACAGGTGTCTGTCCGGATTTGTGTATAAATGCAAGACGTCACATTAGACTATTCAATTTGTTTCGTTTTGTGAATAAAAGGATATGTAAATGTGCAGATGTGAACGTTTGTTCGTGGACGTGTGTTGTTTGGAGGATTCAAACGATTTGTCATTGCTTGCAGAGCGCTTATGAGGAAAACACTCGGACAGTGTGTGAAATAGTATTACAATAAGGGAAAATGACCATTAATGGTGTTCAAATATAGGCATCATTGTGAAACTTACCGCTACATGTTCTTTTCAGGGTGGAATTCTTGTATGCTGAGATGTCAGTTTGTTTTGGTGCACACAGCATGCATCGCATTATGAAACTATTCTTTTTGACATCTTGGAGTGAAAACATAGACTGAACTTGAGGCCACGGGTGATCTGCCTCCCGTAGCTCACACACATCTTCCTCTGCTTTGGCCGTCATCTTCCGACTAAACGCGCACTAATTATAAGCCTCTCGCGAAGCAGCCTCTCCAACATTTTGTGAGACTTGCGAAAGTCATATTAACTTATTTTAAAATATATAATATAATTATTACCATTTAAGTAAAAGTACAGTTTTTTCACAAGAAATTTACTTGAGTAAGAGTAAAAGTACCCATCTTTAAATATACTCTAAAAGTACAAGTTACCCAAAAAATTTACTCAAGTAAATGTAACGAAGTAAATGTAATTCGTTACTACCCACCTCTGCTCTTAATTATGTTAATTAGTGTACACTTACTTAACACAATCACACACACATCAGGTCTGCTTAGTGCACATTGGGACTTCAGGATCATGGTAAACATTGAAAATTAGATTAGTGCAGCAACTTTTGGAGTGTACTACCCCTCACACATTAATTTCCCCAAAGTACTCTTTTTTTTCCAGTTTTGACCTGCAGAAAGCCGTCTCTGTGCAAATTGAACAGATCATCAAAGAAACAGTTTATACCCCATACAGTCATTTGGTTACCCAGCGTGTTTCAGTCTTACAAACAAATGAGTGTCTTGAGTATGTATGTTTTGTTTTCTCATTAGTGCAGAAGATGGGCTGCAGTTTTGACTGATATTGCTGTCGCTGATATTATTTTTGTTGACTTATGTAATGTAATGACTATGATGTAATGTCGTCATGCTGATGTTAAGTATTGGAGTATGTGTGTGGAGTGACGCTGTTGTGTCTGGGCAGCACACACCATTGGTCAGACTGTGTACATCACACAGTAAACAGTAGGGGCCAGTGTTGCGCCACAGCAGAATCCCCTCTCTATCTGAAAACAAGCATGATTCATGCTGTTTCTTTCATGTCGTCTCTGGTTTGGTAGTTACAGACCAGACTTGCTTCTTTCTTTCATTGCACCCAAAGCTCTGTATTGATACTGTATCTCAGTAAGGAATGGTATTGGTTCAGAGCATGTCTTATGTGCGTGTGTGTGTGTGTGTGGTGACCTTATTGGCCATCTTATCTACTCGACGGAAACTAGTGTGAAAATAACCATCAAGCACTCCATGTCTTATGCAATATTCTGTAATACTCCTTCCTTCCTTCCTTTGTTTTTTTCCCATCCTCCTTCATTTCTTACCTTCCTTTGTTCCTTAATTCTTCCGTTCCCTAATTATTTCCCCCACATTTCCTTCCTTCCTTCCTTCCTTCCTTCCTTCCTTCCTTCCTTCCTTCCTTCCTTCCTTCCTTCCTTCCTTCCTTCCTTCCTTCCTTCCTTCCTTCCTTCCTTCCTTCCTTCCTTCCTTCCTTCCTTCCTTCCTTCCTTCCTTCCTTCCTTCCTTCCTTCCTTCCTTCCTTCCTTCCTTCCTTCCTTCCTTCCTTCCTTCCTTCCTTCCTTCCTTCCTTCCTTCCTTCCTTCCTTCCTTCCTTCCTTCCTTCCTTCCTTCCTTCCTTCCTTCCTTCCTTCCTTCATAGTTTTCTTTCATCTTTTCATTTATATGTTCTTTCTTTATTCATATTGATTCCTTCCCTCCTTCTTCCATCCCCTTTTCTTTCTGTCCTTGTTTTCTCTATTCATTTTTCTATATCCTCCACCCCATCCTTCCATCCTCCCTTTGATTTTGTGCATTCTTCTTTTCAGCATTCCTTTCCTCATTTCCTCCCTTCCTCTCTCACATCCCCATCCTTTCTCCATTCTTTTCTTTACTAATTTTGCTTCTTTCCCTCATATTTTCCTTTCTTTTTTTCCTTCTTTTTTCTTCTTTCTTTGCTATTTTGAAAATCCCCCTCTCATACCTGCCCACGATCATTTCAGGTGGCTGATGGAAGTGTTCTAGGAAAAGTGTGTGTGTGTGTGTGTCATCCTTTATTACTTTTACTTTGTGTCTTTGCCTCTGTGGAGTTTATAATAGTGATTAGGTGTGTACGCATATGTGTGACCTTTCCTTGATTACAGGAAGTAATCTCTTTGTCAGAGTTGTCTCATTCATGACCCCATCACATCCCCTACTATGTCACTTCCTGTGACAAAATGATGGAGAATCCAAAATGGCAGAGGGCCCCCAGCTATTAGATTAATCTGTAGTACAAAGGCACCTGTCAAATTAGTGCTCACACCTGACAGACCACCAACAGGGCATGTCAGATCCTGTGCTTCCTGTGCTCCTTAAATCATCTTATGTCAGCACAGTGACATGAAATAAATAATCTTTACTTAAAGGCCAGAACACAACACAAAAACAAGTCCTAAACACACAATTTTTTTTTACAGTGTTGAATGGATGTCGGCCGATGAGCATAAAAGAAAGTAGTGTTTTGGGTTGTGAAGGAGTTTAGGTTTTATATAATCCTTGGATGAGTCATTTATATAGTGCTGTGGAAAAAAATTATTCATTGCAGAAAAATTACAACAAATTGAGGTATAAATGTAAAAAAAAAAAAAAAAATTCATGTTTATACATGCATGCTTGTGAACCCCAGTGCCATGACACACACACACACACACACACACACACACACACACACACACACACACACACACACACACACACACACACACACACACACACACACACACAGACACAGACACAGACACAGACACAGACAGATACAGAAGGGAAGGCTAATATATGGATATGTATTCATTGCAGTTGAATAAGGTTTGACATAATTGCTATATAAATCTATTCTCTACATTCCTGGCTGTCTTTGCAGGCACAACCTTTATCTCACCCGTCCTCTGTTTTTCCTTCCCTTTTTACATTTTTTTCTTCTCTTTTTGGATCTTAAGAGAGGACTTACAATGACTTAACATCACTAGGGAGCGTTTTTATGGCTTATGCTGAACATAGCTTCATTGCATATTGAAGGCGTCTGGAGTCAGAAATGGATGGACAAGACATGCATACAAACACCCATACGTTAAATCAAAATCCCAGTTTTTGATCTCTGAAAGTTTCAAATGTATGCCTGTTTTGGGCCTGAGTATGTAGACTTTAGGATTAGAGTGGATTAAACAGACATAGCAGTGGGTTTACTAGTGCATGCCTAGCTCCTCAGACCTGGGCTTTTGGTCCTCTTATTGCTGCGGAGGAGCAAACCCCTTCACAGAGGTTACCCAAAATCAATATCTGCCAATCTTTCTGTGTGTTGGACATATTTAGTTATGTATTGGCCAAAGAGCAGCTCCCCTTTATCTCTGCTACAGTACGGTTCTCGGAATAACAGACATTAGAAACATTCGCAATTGCACTGAAGCTGTGGTTTGTAGGCATGGGCGTCGGAACCATTGTTTGTGGGTGGGACAAGACCCACCCACTTTTTACGATCAATGATATTGGACCCACTCACTTTTATCGTCTCTAACATTCAGCACGTCTGTTTACCTACCCCTAATTGATAAACACTTATTATTAAACACATGTTAGACGCTTTATTTCCACTTTTCTAATATTTTCGTCATTTTTATTGAAAATAAATGCCTTTCCGATCTGATATGTGATGGGAAAAGGGAGAAGATTGAACGTGGCGAAAGGCGGATTCGAACCGCGGGTCAACTTGTGTCAAAACTAGATGCCGTACGTCTTACCCCTACACTACTGTGGCTCTCAATGACATGGCGATTCCCGTAATTTTGTCTTTCAGAACTATTCGCTTAGCAAGCAAAGTGGTATATTTGTACTTATTGGCATCTACTCCAGTAAAAAAAATTCTGAGGACCCACCCACATTTTTTTTTGGTTCCGACGCCCATGTTTCTAGGGTTTTCCCTTCCTTAAATACCGAATGTTCTTATATTATTAAAACATCTTAGCTTCAGACAGCATGCCTACAGACCACCCACAGTTCATTTTTTAAGCAACAGTTTTTTGTTTTTTTTTCACTTTGGAATATTAGTTTCAAAATCATTCTAATGGTACACTGACTTCTGTTTCTTTCCCATGCCAAATCCCAAAAGTGGATTCTGAGACGGCCTAAGTTCACCTGCTTCAGACCATGCATTTAGTCAAAATGGTGCCCAATACGTACAAACAACATAGCTTTAATGAAGGAGCATTGTTGGTACAGACATCATGGCAGAGGCTAACACCGTTCAACACCGAATGCCCTTTGAAAATCCATTTGTTCTTCATGTCAGAAGTAGCGCGAGCACTTGAAGTACATCAAGACATCTAGACCTTACAGCAGAGTGGACCCTTCTTATAATTAAAAGACGGCAATGTAGGCTGTTACCTTTTGGTGTCGCCTTTGTAGTCATTTCATAGGTAAGCTTTAAAACTGTGCAACCTTGCAAACTTATCTCTGCTAGCTTGAAATAGTCTATAGTGTCAAATGTATGTGGCCTATTGTGTCGCCAGCATTTGATTAAACACATACACATTCAGTCGCTTAGCACACAATCAATATGTGAAAACGTTAGCAGTATTTCAGCAAAACCAAATATTTCTGCCATTACTACTGTATGTTATACGTTTTGTTATGGTTGCAATAGGGTTCAACTTATCAGTCGACATGGTTCTTCTTTGCTTTTGAAATCAATTAGCTTGTCAATAAACACGTGTACAGCTATCTTGATTTAATTTTGGCATGAAACATAGATTTCTGTGTGAAGCAGCTTCTCAAATAAGAAAAAAGCTAGAGCGGAACTTGATTTTGTCTATCAGGAATTGATTGGATGGTTGTGGTTTGCTATTGCTGTGATCTCATGTGAGTGACAGGTTGTCCCGCCCTCACGCCATGTACAGTAAACAATTAATCAGAGAACAGAAGAATTTTGAATAAAGATTACGAGGGCACCTGAATAAAAAAAGGAAGAAAAAAAAAAACCGGATGTGCAAATCATTTATAATAACAAATATAAAAATACAAATAAACAAATACTAATAATGCAACTTACAAAGATGTTACATTTATGCGTAAATTAAATATTGTCTAAATAATCCATTGTTGATGCACCCATGTTGTTTATTTGATGGATTTCCATCCTATTTCCCACATACTCAAGTACACCCTTAAAAAACAGTTATAACTGGAGTTCATTTTTTCAAAAGACAAATCTTCTTGAGCATTTCCAGTGCATATTGTCCTTCAAATGTGCAAAAACTGGAATAGAAGTGATTTTGGGCGGAAAGACTCTGCTGGACCTGAGCATTGTTAATAAGAGGTTTGGATGCTGACCCCCCAGCAGCCATCTATTAAAGCTGTCTGGTCTCATGCTGTTCTTGTGCAGTGCAGCAGAGAGAGTCTTTTAAAAGTGTTTTCTGAGACCAGCTCTTCAAACGTCATTGAAAGGGATGATGCTGCTTTGCACAAAGAATGCATTTCATTATGGCACATGCTTTCTGCTGTTAGGATGCAGTTTAATAATGTACACATTTTTCGATAAGTTTGGTCTATATAAATGTCTTCAATATGTAGCTGTTGATTTTCCATTAATATGGGATCAGTGTTTTTTTTTTTTTTTATAAAATAAAAAAAGGTTAAAAGGTTATATGAAATGTATCCTTGTTGAATAAAAATATTTATTTTATTAATCTTTTACATTGTTACTACAGTTTCGGTAACACTTTGCTTAAAGCCATTATGTTTAATGTATTAAAAAGGTATTCATAAATGTACTTTATAATGCATTATATTTTTCATAAATTATTGTACCAAAGTTCAAATGCATTATAATATTAGCAGATTGCTTGTTACAGCTGCAATTTGTTGTTTGTCATGTGTATTAATGCATATATTAATACAAATATCCATGAGACCATACAATGCTTTATAAAGTGTATTACAAAAATAATAACAACACTTAATGCATTGAAATATGTTTATGATGCATTATGTAATCTTTAAGTGTTACTTTAAGTAAACTTTCTATTCATCAGGGTATCCTTAAAAATAATGTATCATGGTTTCCACAGAAATATTAAGCAGCAACGTTTTTCAAGATTGCTAACAATAAGAAATGTTTCTTGAGCACCAAATCAGTATGTAAAAAAAAAGAAAAGAAAAAAAAGAAAACTTTAAGATTTACAGAAGCTATATATTACCATGTGTGTGTACAGGTATATATGGGTTATGTGTATACACTGTAAAAAATGTAAGGCCTTTTCACAATTTTTCAATTGGTCAAATTGAATTTCTGTGAATTGAATTTTATCCATTGTGGCAACAGTCTGTTAACATGGACTCAATTAGAAATAATATGCTGAGCCAATGGAAAAATGTAATTTACCAACACTGTAACAAATGTCAGGCCTCTCCAATTAAAATGTTTCTAGTGACCGATTACATCTAAATTTTTCAGTTGGCCAAATAGAATTTCTGTGAATTGATAAAATTTAATTCACAGAAATTCAATTTGGCCAACTAAAAAAATTAGATGTGATCGGTCACTAGAAAATGTTGAATTGGAGAAATGTTTTACAGTGAAACTGTGAGATTGGTCCAATTAAATGTTTTAAATTGTAGTCACAATTGTTTATTTCTCACTGTCCCAAAAGACAAAAATGACTAAAAACATAGCCTAAATATATTAAGCAAAATACAGAACACAGACAACAGTGTTGACATTTTATCACATTACTTTATTAACAAGTAAATTCCAACACAGGATATTTGGTGAAAATACCTTATTTTCAATAAGGAAAAACTCTGAAAACATTCAATAAGTCTTCTGCATAACAGGATGTCTTAATGTGGTGAAGAAAACGCGGCACTGCAGAGGCTAAAAACCTGCAAATAAAAATAAAAACTAACATTAATGACAAAGTTCCCCTGCATCAGATCTGGCAAATGACAGAACAGAAGGTACTTCATTAATGAGGATGAGACGAATGAATGGATGAATAAGAAAATCACGAGCTTGACTTGTTTGATATTAAAAGGCTATAACTCAAGCCCTGAAAGAGGTCGACTCCAAATGCAATCTAACAGCACCGGGTCGCGTGGCACACATATCACACAAATGACTTAATTTACTTATTACCTATTGTTTTAGACATATAAGACATGAGGAAAATAAAACTATTGGCTACCGTTAGAGTAAACGAGGTAAACGAGAACACACGCATGAAACCAATGAATGCATGAACTCGTGATTCTACAAAATGTCTTTTAAACTTCATACCGGGTCATAAAGAAAAACTCTGGAGAATAATTTCAGTGCTCAATACTCACCAATGTCTTTGTGAGATGAATATCTCTATTCTCTTGGGAATGTCTGTTTCGGTCTTCAGCACATGCTGGTTCGGCTCCACTTGCACTGCCGCTCCTGCGCTCCGCATTTGAATTCTCCACACGAACGGTTTTCTTCAAGCGCATTGTGCGCATGCGTATACCATTTTTCGGACATAGGACTTGTTCAGCCAACATGGATTTTTCACTTCGACTTCATAGATTGACTGAGCACAATTAAAAATGTTCGGTGAAAATACAATTTTAATTTTGAGTGAAGACCTTAAGCTATGATTAGTACAATGCATCTTTTTGCATGGGGATAATTATTTGGAAGTCATTTATTGGGCCAATATGTAATGATCAATTTTCACAATTTTTCCCAATTTTTTTTTTTTTACAGTGTAATGACATGGGTATTACAACGTAAATATGGTTTATGAGGACATTGCCTGTGTCCTCGTAAATCAAATGGCTTAAAAAAAACATTTTTTTAATTAAAAAATGCTGAAAGTTTTCTGTGATGGGTAGGTTTATGGGTAAGGTTAGTGTATGGGGATAGAATATGCAGTTTGTACCATTACGGCTATGGAGAGTCCCCATAAACCACATATTCAAGAGTGTGTGTGTGAGTGTGTGCGTGCATGTGTGTGAGTGTGTGGCTGAGCTAACAGTGGCTCCTGTGTAAAATCAGCACGACTTATTCCATACTGTATGTAATTCTTTTTAGAGTGGACATTGTAACCTTCAGTGCGTGGCACACGCATTAGCATTCAAAGGATACCACTACATTCTTAAGGCCTTCACATGATGGGTTGGCTCTCTCATATTCCCCTTCACGCTGCTTTGCCTTGAAGTCAAGGTCATTTGTTCAAGGATTACAGGAAGCAAGTGTACCAACTCATGTGTTTCTGGAACAGCCATTGAGCTGTGACCAGTACGAGCATAGAGCCTAGGCCAACACTAAAACTTCCTGAACCGAGTGAGGAGAGATTAGGCAGGGATATTGAGCTGACTGCTTGGTTCTTGCCAAATGCAAATGCAGCTTCTTTTCCTGGCAGTGTGTCCAAGGCTTCTTTGTGAAAGTTTCCCACGTCTGTTCACCAACCCAGGTAAAGAAACTTTGTTCGGCAAAATGTGCGCGGCCCCCCTGGGACGCTAGACAAAAACTGGAATAGAGATTACGAGCACCGCAGCCCAATTTTATCTCCTTTTTGCAAAGCTTTTTTTCTTCAATGACAACAGTAATGCAAAATACCATGCACCCTGCAGTCACAACAGAACTCTATAAACCTCCAGTTAAGGCTTTTTTTATTCAAAATGCATGTTATTTAACAGGAAGATATAGAAGGAAAAGTCTTTTTTGAGTTATATGTTGAACAAAATCAGAAATGCGGTCACTGCATATATCTATAAACCCCCAGTTAAGTGTTTTTTACTATATGTAACAGAAAGAAATAGAAGCAAAGCCTTTTTGCAGTTTCATGTTGAATGAAATAAGAAATGATTTACGTTTTTAGGAGAAAGGGTGGTGGCCTTCTTTATGGTAACAGTAGGAAACATATTATTGCATTCTGCAGTATATATGTCATTGACTACACTTCTCAAGCGTTATATATGACATGTCATCTCATGGTGTAGTGTGACATGAAATGACCTCATCTCCTTTTGAATTATTTCAGTTGTATAAATCTGTGGCCTTCCATATCTCTTTTCAGAAGGAATATCAATCACTTTTATTGAGGTATAGTCAGCGTGTTGCGCATTGCTATTGATTTCGTTGACATGTTCCAACTGTCTACATATTTGATATAAGTTCAGGCCTTTGGTAGGCTCCAACCCTGAATGAAGATATTCTCAGTCTTGTGAGACTGAAAATTCCAGCACTCATGTTTGTAGTGAAGGTGTGAGACCAATATTCTCTCAGACTAAATCTGTCGACCTGCCTATCTGTCTGCCTGTGTCTAGGTGACGCATTTTAACATGTAAGTTGTTTTTGTGTGTCCGAATGTGGGCATTGTCTTTGGGCCAACACTAGTTTTATTGCTTTTCCTGCACAAAGTCAGCGAGCAAGGCCACATTATCAAGTTGTCATTCCCCAAGCAACACTCATCTCTCGAGTTCACAAACAACACATCCTTCTTTTCCACATTGCTGTCAAACTCACCTCAATACACAGAGGAACCCATGTTGGATGCTCTTCTTCTTTCTCCTTATGACACAGATTTGTACTTGATCTAATTGACAATTAACATTATTTTAACATTATCTATCTATCTATCTATCTATCTATCTATCTATCTATCTATCTATCTATCTATCTATCTATCTATCTATCTATCTATCTATCTATCTATCTATCTATCTATCTATCTATCTATCTATCTATCTATCTATCTATCTATCTATCTATCTATCTATCTATCTGTCTGTCTGTCTGTCTGTCTGTCTGTCTGTCTGTCTGTCTGTCTGTCTGTCTGTCTGTCTGTCTGTCTGTCTGTCTGTCTGTCTGTCTGTCTGTCTGTCTGTCTGTCTGTCTGTCTGTCTGTCTATCTAGCTATCGTTCGTCGGTCGTTTAGTCATCCATCCATCCATCCATCCATCCATCCATCCATCCATCCATCCATCCATCGTTCCTTGCATTTTAAATTGAATTGTAATTCTTCATTCTGTTAAATGAAAATGTAGAATTAAGTCTCAATTCATTTCAAATTGTGTACAAATCTGGTTCAGACATTTTTTTTTTTCTTCATTTTTTTTGTTGTTGTATTACTTAAATCCTAAATCTTTATTTCCAAGATTTTAAACTCTCTATTTGCAAGTGTGGTCTCGGACACCTCTGTGTCTTGTATGCCAGTCAAGTTTCACTCTGCATATAGCATTATGTTCACATAATAGTATTGCTGGCACTTTGCTAAACCCTCAGTGGACTGGTGTATTATCTAAACAAGTCTAATACAGCTCTGCTGTAGGTTTTAGCATTTTGTTGCTTCTGGCTGTTCTCTCGGGGGTCTCTGCCATAGGCTTCACTCACTAAACGCGCCTTGGCTCTGTTTCTGAGAGTTTTGCAGACTGTTGTTGCCCCAACAGTTCAATTAGAACTTATGGAAATAATCTAGGCAACTGCCAAGACGATTGGCAGGCTTCTAGTCATGTTCCTCAAATGTGTTTTTCCAAACATGGAGGTGAACTTGAGGGTTAGCATGAAAACACAGTTTCGAGAGATTTTGCTCTCTGGGTTTACGTGTGCTTCAAAGGCTAAGGTTGAGGGGGCGTAAAACTTTCCATAGTAAGTGACCTCTTCACTTTATCTGGAGGACAGAACGTTCTCCTGCCCTCCGTGGCTTTGATATTGTAAATACACTCACAGGCTAGACCAGTATTTAGCTACAAATGCGATTTTTAGAAAATCTAGTGCTTTTATTGAAAAAAACTCCTCTTTCTCTCTCTCCAGCACCCACTGGGGTCTACCAGTATATAGCAGAAGTCCATGTGCTTTGTTTTATAGATGTTACATTATTAGAGACCACGTCTATCACCGGCCCAGCCGATAGATGAGCGCCGGTGTGTGATCCAATAGATCTGTTGTGTTTGACTGGCTCGGTCTCTCTTTCCCCCCAGGCCTTGTGCTGCAGGATCAAAGTCAATATTTAACAGAGAACAGGCTAATGTGGTTCAATACCTTCTGACCTTCTGATCTTGAGATCAAGGCAGGACTACAGGACTTCGATGTGTCTCTAGTGGTGAACAATGAAAGCTTTCTGGTTATGAGAACTATATGCCTTAGGGGAAACATGCATCAATGTCGTTGCATTTTGCTTAACTTGCCTAATTTTGTACTCACATTTTTTATTACGCATTCACATTTTTTGTTAACTAATTTTTAACAAATTTTTGTTAACTCGTAGTTCAAATTCACGTCAAGTTTTTTGCTTTTTCCAATGTCTAGAACTATCACAGAGACTATTTCAGTGAGACTGTCATGTTCCAAGGACATTTTATGTGTAGTACTTTTTATAACATATGTATGTGTTTAATATATGCATTGCACATATATGTGTAAATTGTCAAAAACGATAACTAGGATGTTGGAGTTGGATGTGATATAATTGTATTGTTATTTTAGACCCTTTTGCTGTAATGCTGGTTAGCTTTCTCCAGAGGACATCACTGATAGTGTCTGGGTAGGCCAAGGTGAATTTCACCAAGCAATATGTTCCTGGATCAACATCCTTGTTGATCCTGGAACAGCATTCAACACCATTCTTATTCACCTACCAATTCTCTCTGATTTTAGGGAAAAGTTATCGGTAAGGTTAGACTTATAGGGCCACACAGATCGATCTGTGTGCATGATCTGAAGCTCATGGCGCCAGTGCACTTAGGGTGTGTCCAAAACCACTTTTGCTAGTTTAGCGACAGGAAAATGGTTGGCGCACCAGGCGCATGGTCCAAAAGGGTTGTGCCTAGTCTCTTAATAAGTAATGGGTGTGTTTTGGACGTAACGTGCTATAAACCAATCAGAGTCTCATCTCCCATTCCCTTTAAAAGCCAGTTGCGCTCACGCCATGGCGGATTCGCAATTCACACAGTAGAATTTGCAAGCGGAAAGACTAAGCGCTTCTCTTGAGAAGAATCCTTTTATTTTTAATATTTAAAAATGTTTGTGTGCTGCTGCGCGTCCCTGTGTGTAATAAACAGAGTGTTTGTAAATAACACAAAAAATACTGCCCTATTGACTTTTGGTCATTGGTGCAGTCATTTTTAGTTGCTTCAAAATAGCAACGCACAAACAATGTTCCTGAACACACCTTGTTTTCAGACCACAAATGAGCGCAAATACAGTTTTTACAATTTGCTATTTAGACAACGTGGGGCTGGACGTGAAAAAGATAACTGCGTCGGACTGAAACTAACAAAAAACACTTGCTTCGCAGTTCGCACCTTGCGCCACATTGCACCGGGTGTATGGTAGGACCCATAGGGTTATAGGGTTTATAGGGTTAGGGCTCTATTTTTGGATAGGAATGCTGTTCCAGGATGAACAAAATCACAGCGACTGTAAGGGAACACGTACATTAATAAATTGTTGAGGTGTAAATATGGACAAGAATGTTTTAATGTGTGTGGGTTTCTGACATCAGAAAGTTTCAAACGTTTTTTTTTTTTTTTTTTATGGTTTTTTGCAGTTGCCGTTTGTTGTTGTTTTTGCAGTTTATTTTCAATACATATTATTTTCCTATTTTATGGTTTTAGTTCTAAAAGAATGCTTACATAGTATGTTGAAGAGCAATGGGAATTTTGTTTTGTTACCTCAAATTTTCATGTATGTAAGAAATAATTAATATAATTTCTATAACTTACAAGTGGATGTTTTTGAGAACAGAGAGATTCTGTAACTGCTTTGACAGTAAGCAACAGATGTGGGAGTTGTAATAGAGACAGTTGCAAATATATGCTCATTTGTGCGGCCATTGTGCAAATCTGCTGTCGGGTCTTTGAGTGATGGAGATTAAGAAAGGGTTTTATTCCTATTGTTCATGCCTATTGTTGTTCTGTATGGACTCGGACACAGCAGTCAGTATCAGGGATGGGATGAGTAGGTTTATCACCGGCCCATATAATGAATAAAAAAAAAGAGAAGCTAGAGAATGGAAGGAGCAGTCTATTCATATTCAAATTATCTCAGTCTCCCCAGCAGGTTTTTCAGTTATTGTGATGAATCTATTTATCACATCATCACTTAGGAATGCACTTACTGAACAAAGTGTCATGGAGTTCATTATTTTAGTTTCTAATGCAGAGTTCACACTGCACGATTTTCAAACTCGTCGGATCACTGCTCTTTTCACACTGCATATCTGGGGTAGCATTCAGTTGCTGCTGTGTTCACACTGCACATGACTTTACAATAGGAAGAATCACAGACAACTCTGTCCGGTGCGCAAACTACGTTTCACAACCAAACACACGTGAGATGTGACAAGTAAGCGTGAGATCACGCGTGTGTCAGACCGTAGTTCTCGCGCGAGACTGGAATTGTTATTAAAAAAATTATAAACTACAAAAAGCTTACGATCCAAATTGTCTGTGATTATGGTGGAGGAAATGGTTGGGGAGACACAGGGAGCAAGGATTGCGTTCTGCAAAGAGAGTTTGAGTTAATAAATAATTTTGCAATGTGTTGCTGTTGCGGCTGGTCAAGCAAATGTTTGTGCTTTGTTTCTGTTTGATAGAATTGTAAATATATCTATTAAAATACTGATATCCTGGTCTATAACTCCTCCCCAAACCTCCCGCTGCCCTGTATCTTGCACTCTCATTGGCTGTAGGTGTCAGGATACTGAGAGTGAGGACCCAGATGCAGAATGAGCAGGGGGTGAAATTTATTAACAATATAGGACACGGGACAAGAATGGTGAAACAGGTACAAAGTCCAAACAATAGGGGCAGGGCACAATGGGAGAACTGGCTGGTCAGGGTAGAGACAGCAAGGATATGATGGCCAACGCTGGAGACTCAGGGAACCAGGCTTGACAGTTGGTGACGTGGCTTGCTGCAGAACTAGACTGGTAGCCAGGCCAGGAGAGTCAATGACCAGGGGAAACTCCGGACACAGGACAGGAACCAACACAAGACACATACACACTCACTAACACAGAGACAAACAAAGAGAGAGAACAGACAAACTAGCACGTAAGAATCAAGAATACAAAGTAACCTAAATAATAATTGAAGTTAGCAAAAGAGAAAAATTTAAAACCGAGCTCTATAAAATAGTGAAACTAAGAAATAAAACAAGACTGCACTCTAGCAGAAAAAATAATAAAGATAAGCTAGAAAAAGCAAGACAAAAAATAAGTCTAGGGAGACGACCAAAAATAAAGACAAGAACTAGACTAGAGTAAAATCTCAGGAACAAAATCAAAACTAGAGAAATCCCAAAAATAAGGCTAGGGAAAATAATGCAAAGGTCTATAACTAGGCAAGATCAAAAACGAATCACTAGGAATAGCTTAAAATGCACACAAACGCAATGAACCAGCAAGGACATGAGGGAAAGAAGCACAATATAAAGGGACCAGAACACATGAGGGTCAGGTGAGCACAATTAGTGAAACAAGGACTAGACAACGACTAAACAAGGGGGCGTGGTAAAGGGAAACAAGGAAGCAGGGGCCCGTTCTTCGTACCTCGCTAACTCAGTTAGCTGGATTTGATTGTTGACGATTTGGCATGATCTTGGATTGTTTGGTTCTTCGACGCTCATCATGATTACCAATTATTTATATTCACGATTTTATACAGTATTTGTACACCCTTTACATTTTTATTTCAATGTTGTAATTCAATTTTTAATTCAATTTGAAGCAGATTTGTAACGTGACAGTATTAAAGTTTCTTAAGGGTCAAGATCAAATTCTCTGCATCTCCTGCGCTGCATCAAGCCATCCCATAATATCCGTCATCACTTAAATTAATGCATGGCTCAGATTAACTGTACAACATGTGTGCAAACCTCCAATAAAATTATAAAGTAATTATTCCATCACAAATAAATCGCTCAATCAAGTGGCTGTGTCTATAGTATTATACACAACATTATAATATTATATACATTCTCATATACATATACAATTTAAAATTTGTATATTATTATTTAAAATTATTATTATTGCCCCTGGTTCAGTAATGAACTCTTGTAATAAAGTAGCAGTGGCTGGGACAGATTTTAAGTATCACCTCAAGATGCAATCTAATCCTGTTTACATGAAATAAGCCTGCTCGCGAGCAGGTTTAAGCTTACGGACATGTTGCTATGACAGCAAGTCCAGGATGAGCGTTGAAGAACCAAACAATCCAAGATCTTGCCAAATCGTCAACAATCAAATCCAGCTAACTGAGTTAGCGAGGTACGAAGAACTGGCCCCTGGACCCCTGGTAGTACTTTCACCACTTCTCTCTATTTTTCCCCATGGGGCCTTTTCAAAAAGAACAACAAATATTAAATAAATAAAAATGTGGTTTGTGATTTTTCTATATTAGTATATAAACAAATGCAATATACTGTAGTCATAATGTGAGGTCACTAAGATTTTTAAATGTTTTTGAAAGAAGTCTCTTATGCTCACCAAGGCTGCATTTATTTAATACAAATATATAGTTAAAACTCCAATATTATGAAATTGTATTACTATTAGCCTACTATTCTGTTTTAAAATATTTTTAAGTCAATTATTCCTGTGATGTAAAAGCTGATTTTTCAACAGCTATTCATTCCAGTCAAATCATTATAATTTTTTAGAAGCAATACGATAGATTTGTTTGAGGAACAGGCCAAAATCATATTGCTTGAGAAGATTTTGAATATAGTGTACAGGTAATATGGACCATTTTTATGATTATTTCAAATTGCTATTGTTTTTATTCCAAGTCTCAGTCCCTGTTCATTGTAATTACATGGTAAACAGCGACCAGGGCAATTATTTGAAATTACTTCTTTTGTATACCTTAGATGTCATGCTTGTTAATAATGAGCAAATGATGACAGAATTTTCATTTTTGGGTGAACTAATCCTTTAAGTGAGACGAATTAGAATCACTGAAGCGCCACTGTAATCTAGCTGTATGGCACCTTTTGCATAATTGTATTTTAGTGCATCACTCATGTAGCCTGATATCTTTTTTCTTCCCTGATTATTTGTTTTTATCTCTTATGCCAGTTTCAACACTTACCTTCACACTATTTTATGTTTCCTGCCCAATTAAACTGGATCCTAAACAGGTATGACGGGACAATTTTCCAGAAGAAATTTATAGTCTACTGGTCAGAGGTTTGGAATATTTGCATTCTTTTTTTTTTCAAATGCTGATTTGGTGTTCTATTATTATCATTTATTATTGATACTCAATTATCAAGCAGAAAAATCTTTGCTGCTTACTGTTTTTTAACATTGATGATAATAAGAAATGTTTATTAAGCAATAAATCAGCATATTAGAATGATTTCTGAAGGATCATGTGACACTGAAGACTAATGGCTGCTGACAATTCAGCTTTGCCATCACAAGAATATTTCACATTATTAGTGTTTTTACTGTATTTAAAGGGTACTTATTCCAAAATTTCTGGTACTGTATATATTTCACAAACTCCCATTACCAGCCCAGTCACCTTAGCACACTGCATTTCCCAGCATCCCTCCTGTTCCTCACCTGCACCTCATCAGCACACTCATCACATCTGGCATATAAGCACATACCTCAAACACACTCATTGTCTAGTCTACGACTATAGATATTCCCTACCTGCGAATATTACCTCCTGCGATTCCCAAGTTTCTGGCTCTTCCTTTCTGGCTCCTGCGTGTGCTCTAGTGATGTAACATACAATTAATTTCCACGAACTGGTTCGTCAAAAAAAAGAAAAGAAAGATGAATAGGTTCCTTATGTTATCACGCAATGATATCACTACACATTTCTTTTCTAACAACTCAGTGTCATGTTATATCAAGGAAACACATATTTCTGATTATTGCCTTTCATTCACTTATGTTGATGGCATTTGTGATCACAGTTTTATTTGCGGATTCTTTGTGTCAGATGCGACTGACCAATATTGAGTAGCCTACATCTTGGATAAGATTCCTAAAACTTGTGCGCATACAGCACACATTACAGACATTTATGCACACACCTGGATAGTCTAAAGTAAAGAGAGAGAATAAACCAGTCTTATAAAGTCCTTGGTTTCGCTTAACAACTTAATATACTGTATATCTGCATGCACAATAAACTATAGTCAAATTTATTTACATCTCTCAACAGATTTTTTTTTTGTTGCAGATTTTAATAAAATGCTATATAATAATAGTAGTCATAATACGCATATATACACTACGTGCCTCAGGCTTGCATAGCATTGTCGACTCAGACACCTCTGTAAACGTCTCGGTTACGTATGGTAACCCTTGTTCCGGATTTAGTCTCCTCGCCCCCCTCAGGAACCTGACGATCAGATCGTGCTTGTCTAAGGACTCACCATTTACCAAGTCATGATATGTGGCGATAGCAGCAACATATACCTAGGGTGGAGGGAGACAGCCTTCGCTCCAACCCGTCTTGAAGAAAAGAGAGCACAGATCTGACCGAACACTTTCGGGGGTCTTCTCGGCGAGAAGAGCACCAATCGACGAACAGGTTCCACTTCAACGCATACAGCCGTCTCGTAGATGGGGCTCTGGCGGAAGTGATGGTGTCAACTACCGCTTGCGGTATGTCACCTAGAACCTCCGCCTCCCGTCCAGGGACCAGACATGGAGTTTCCAGAGGTCCGGACGCGGGTGCCATAGGGTGCCCCGTCTCTGAGTTAGGAGGTCCTTCCTCAGAGGAATGGGCCAGGGAGGTGCTGTCGCAAGGAGCACTAGTTCCGGGAACCAAAACCTGTTGGGCCAATACGGAGCTACCAAGAGGAGCTGCTCCTCGTCCTCCCTGACCTTGCTGTGTGCCAGTGCATCCGTGCCGAGGAAGTGGGTTGTGTCGGGGGCGGCAAACAGGTCGATCTGTGCGGCCCCAAAGTGACTCCAGATCAGCTGGACCACCTGGGGGTGGAGTCTCCACTCTCCAGGGAGCACCGGTAACCGTGACAGCTCGTCGGCCGCACGATTGAGCGGGCCCGGAATGTGAATGGCACGAAGGGACCTTAGATGCTTCTGACTCCACAGGAGGAGATGGCGGGCGAGTTAGGACATGCGGCGGGAACGTAGACCACCCTGTTTGTTGATGTACGCAACGGCCGCAGTGCTGTCTGTCCGGACCAGAATGTGCTTGTCTTTGAGCGGCGCTTTGAAGCGGCTGAGAGCAAGGTGGATGAGGCATCCGTGGAGACAACAGAATGCCTGGACACTCCTGCCTGTAGAAATGAAGGGTCCGACCACAGGCTGAAGGTTTGGCGGCATCTCTGCGTCTCTTGGACACGGAGGGACCCGCTGTGCCACGCCCATCTCGGGACTCGGTCGTGTAGCCAGCGTTGAAGCGGTCTCATATGGAGCAGCCCTAGCAGCGTTACTGCGGCTGCTGCTGCCATATGCCCCAGGAGCCTCTGAAATTGCTGTGCTGCGTTTGAATGAATTCAAGCAGTTCAACACCGACTGGACGCGCTCCTCGGTGAGGCACGCTTGGTGTCCGAGTCGTTCTCCATCCCGAGAAAAGAGATCCTCTGTACGGGACAGAGTTTGCTCTTCTCCCGGTTGACCCGAAGACCCAACTGGCTGAGGTGCCGAAGCACCATGTCCCTGTGTTCGCACAACTGACCCCGCGACTGAGCAAGGATCAGCCAGTCGTCGAGGTAGTTGAGAAGGCGAACACCACGCTCTCTCATGGGAGCAATGGCCGCCTCCGCGACTTTCGTGAAGACAAGGGGTGACAGGGACAGCCCGAAGGGCAGGACTTTGTACTGATATGCTCGCCCGTCGAATGCAAAGTGTAGAAACGGTCTGTGTCGAGGGAGAATCGAGACATGAAAGTACGTGTCCTTCAGGTCGATCGCTGCAAACCAATCTTGGGGACGGATGCACCTGAAGATGCGCTTCTGCGTCAACATTCGGGACGGCATCCTGTGTAAGAAGCGGTTCAAGTATCGCAGATCCAAGATCGGTCATAACCCGCCACCTTTCTTGGGTACAATGAAGTAAGGGCTGTAGAATCCGGACTTCATATCGGCTGGAGGGACCGGCTCTATCGCGTCCTTCGCGGGTAGGACAGCGATCTACTCCCGAAGTATAGGGGCATTCTCCCTCGTCACAGACGTGAAGTGAACGCCCCTGAACTTGGGGGGACGCCGGGCGAATTGAATCGCATAGCTGAGTCTGATGGTGCGGATGAGCCAGCGAGACGGGATGGGGAGCAATGGCCACTCACTACACTCACTGAGACAGAAGTATCTAAACTTCTCCTCTCTAGCCATCCTACCACCTGTCCTCTTGATCCCATTCCCTCACACCTCCTTCAAGCCATCTCTCCTACAATCCTACCAGCACTCACTCACATCATCAACACATCTCTCAGCACCGGCATCTTCCCTACCACATTCAAGCAGGCTCGGGTAACTCCACTGCTTAAGAAACCCACATTAAACTCATCACTCATAGATAACTACAGACCTGTTTCTCTACTACCATTCATAGCAAAAACTATTGAACGAGTTGTTTTCAACCAGGTTTCATCCTTCCTATCACAGAATAATCAGCTGGACATCAACCAATCAGGTTTCAAAAGGGGCCACTCCACAGAGACTGCACTACTGTCGGTCACTGAAGCCCTGCGGATAGCTAAAGCTGACTCCAAATCATCAGTCCTCGTCCTGCTCGATCTATCTGCGGCCTTTGACACGGTCAATCATCAGATTCTTCTGTCCACCCTCTCATCACTGGGCATCACAGGGACTCCACTCCTTTGGTTTGAGTCCTATCTCACAGGTCGGTCTTTCAAGGTTGCCTGGAGAGATGAGGAATCCCAAGCACATCCACTGACCACTGGGGTTCCCCAAGGCTCAGTGCTTGGTCCTCTCCTCTTCTCCATCTACACTACTTCATTGGGACCCATCATTCAGGCATATGGCTTCTCATACCACTGCTATGCTGATGACATTCAGCTCTACCTTTCATTTCACCCAGACGACCCCACAGTAGCTGCACGGATCTCCAGCTGTCTGGCTGATATCTCTGCATGGATGAGAAAACATCACCTGCAGCTTAACCTGGCAAAGACTGAGTTTCTCATCTTCCCCGCCAGTCCCACCATACAACATGACTTCACCATCCAGTTAGGTACATCCTTGATTTCCCCATCAAAGTCAGTCAGAAATCTTGGAGTAACATTTGATGACCAGCTGTCCTTCAGAGAACACATTTCTAAGACAGCTCGCTCATGCCGGTTTGCGCTCCATAACATCAGGAAGATTAGACCGTTCCTAACAGAGCACGCAACACAGCTTCTTGTCCAGGCCTGGTTATCTCTAGACTTGACTACTGCAATGCGCTTCTGGTTGGACTCCCCTCTTGTGCGATCCAATCACTTTGAATGATCCAGAATGCAGCAGCACGTCTTGTCTTCAATGAGCCCAAAAGGACCCACGTCACACCCCTCTCCATCTCCCTGCACTGGCTACCACTTGCTGCTCGCATCAAGTTTAAGGCGCTGACGCTTGCATACAGAGCCACCACGCGCTCAGCTCCTGCTTACTTTGACCCCATTCTACAAATCCACACCCCCACCAGAAGCCTTCGCTCAGCAAAGGAACGACGGCTTGTGGTACCATCACAGAGTGGGAAAAAATCCCTTTCCAGAACATTTTCATTCAACGTTCCCAGCTGGTGGAACGATCTTCCCAACACCATCCGAAACGCAGAATCATTGACATCGTTCAAAAGTCAACTAAGAACTCAGCTCTTCCGTGAGCACTTAACCTCATAAAAAAATAAAAAAATAATAATTTCCTCTCCTCTTTCTCTTCCTTCTTCCCTCCCTACTCTAGCCTGTGCTACACTGAGCAATGTACACGGTCTCAGGATTTCAGGCTCTTATTGCGCTTCTCGAATCTTCATGACCTATCGCTTCATGTACCCCTAAGTTGTAAGTCGCTTTGGATAAAAGCGTGTGCTAAATGTATAAATGTAAATGTAAATGGGGAGCGCTAGCCAGGGACCGTACAAGCGGGGTCATCAGCACCACAGACGTACCCGCAGCGGGATTGCTCTCGCTTCCTGTTTATACCCACGGCGTGGGGCGGAGCGCGAGATGCAAATCTCGCACGCCAATGGCCCAATGGCCTGTTCTCTATATCTCGAAGCTGATAGGGGCTCTCTGAAGTGATCCCAATTCGTCTGTATAATTGACGTACGTCGTAGTGACCGACTGAAAGGGAACTTCAACAGTTGGTTGAACCGGCTCATTCGGTTCTTTTTGCGTTTGACATGCGACTCCGGCTGTGAATTTTGCGTCATAAACCCGGAACTAAAGTTTGATTTAGTTCAATTAGTGAGCCGACTCGACCGGTGAATCGGCTCAAAAAAACTATTTGTTCAAATGTGTATTTACTCACCTGTTGAAGTCACGACCACAATCTTCACTTGCAATACCTAAGAGCTGACATTTAATACCTGCCTTGATCAGCATTGTCATTACTCAGCCGTGTTTGGACTTTGTTTAAACAAAGCACTGTGTTATCCCTTGTCCATCACTCTCGAGTCTGCTATATCCTGACAATATCCACAATGAAAGCAAAAACGCTGTGTGAAAATAACAAGCACAACCAATCAGAACATACTTTAAGTTTTTTCACAGTGATTTCGCTTGCCAGAATATCAAGACAAAAAATATACAAGGCAACTGAGTGAATTTTCTGTAACTTGCCGCAGGTTTGGTGAAAAATAAAACCGATTACAGATGGAAGAAAAAGCTTTTATTGTCCGATTTGGTCACTGCATTTTGTGCTTCTGTAGCTTGTATACACATTTGCATTATGGACCTGGCACAGTCTACTGGTCATTCCTTGCCATGAGAGACACGTCCTAGTGTCTTACTGCTCTTAATCCTCATTAGGAGCTGAGCAGACACAGCTTGTCAGTTGTCGTACCACTGGGCTCTTAGAGGAAGCTGTTCTGAATTATTAATAAGGCTTCTCTGGCCTCTGCCGAGGAGACATGTATTCGAATGGTAATTGCATGTTTGTATCCCTGTGATTTCTAATTATATTCTCCCTCTTCTGATGGATAATAAATAAATTCTAATGACTGGGGTGATCCGAACTGGTAATTACTCCCAACTCCCAGCAGGCAAGTTAGTCGCTACTGAAAAGTAAACACACAAAAACACGCACTCAACCGTATATAAAAAAGTGTTGAAGGGTAGGGGAGATCCGATTTCGTCCCTGCAGCAGCTGCTGCAGTGGCCACACAGGTGAGCGGGACTCCCGCTGGGCTGCGCCAACACCTGCAGGGCCCCCCACGCTTGAGCCCAGAGACTCGTTTGGTTTTCTGGCCGGGTGAACGATCAACACATCAGTCGTGTTGCTGCAGAGTATATGGTGTCATAAGGGGGCATTCGAACTCTTCAGTGGCTCCATTAGCTCCTCTGCTCATGCACGGATGCTCTTCGAGCTGCAGATGTGCACAAACAGAGCCAGAATGGCCACTCCGTTTAAGCCAAAATGACAGCCTAATGTCCCACTTATTGTGCTGGAACTGAGCATGATTTCCCAGATCTGCCAGGTCCCCTTCATTTGTCTTTTTCTCACGCATTGCCCCACGGATGCGTAATTCCAGAGCATTATGGACCGGACATGTGGTTTTCAGCAGGCACCATATAGCTCCCACTTGACCTTATCTGCAGCTAACAGACAAAAAGCATACCACCTCTGAACAACACTCAAAAGCAAAGCCGTGATTGGCCTGGGTAGAGGAGAGATGGGTGTTTTTTAAAGGTTTTGTTTAATAGCCATACAGAGGTTAGCCAACAGATATGAACTTACTGTGATGATGCTACATTTTTTGCCAATCTGTAGCCATCTGGTCATTTTTGATACTTTTAAGAATATTTGTTTCATATCTACTGTATACTGTCCTTTGGCTCAATGGATTCTATAATACCTGGAGAACATTCCATTATCATTCCCATGTATCTCATTTACACTGGTGGGGAAAATGAAAGTCCATTTCACACTTTTAAGATGCATCCAAAATTAATTTGGGAACTGTTAAATTGTCTACTGTAATATAATTAAATCTTTAATGAATAATTGAAGCCGCTAAACACCACCTCTGTCAAAAATGAGATACTCATATTGAGTGAATGCTCTCCGCACATAGTAAACGTTTATCAAATGATTTTGTTTCAAATCCTCTAAAACCCAGCGTTAGCCCATTCAGAAATATTGGAGCGTTGTCATAAACGCCACTTCCCTTTGACAGATAAATCATATAAGTCCACAGAAACCAATCAGAAGATGTGAATCAAATCATATGATTTCAAGTTGAATGACGTGTGTGTATGAGCCGGCTTTCAATTGCTACGGCATCCACCAGCTGGGGCTAACAGGAGCAAAACCTTTGAAGATCAAAACCAGAGAACTTTTGTTTTGGCCTTTTTAATGGGCACCAGACTGGAGGGTCAAGATGCTACGGTAACTGTAGCCAGGGCACAAAAACCTGGCACCATGGATGTGACCATGTCCTCTCGTTCCCACACATATCCCTTACCCCTGAGTGATTTTTCCAGTAAACAGGCATGCAGTCCTGATCCCGAGAGAGATAGCCTTCAGCTCTGCTGAGATTTATACCTCCTTAAAGCCAGCTTTATAGGTAACAGAAGACCACTAAACCGAGCCTAGAAACCTGTTAATAATCTGTCCACGGGCCCGTCTAGATCCTTTTTGCTTTTTACACCAACAACAAACTGACAGCTTTTGTCACCTCTATGTATAAATCCACAGTTCTTGGTTCTTTTTGAAGCATTTATACAGGGACTAAGGAATATAGTCCATTATTACTTCATCCCCAACTCAAAAGCTTGTATCTTTGTTATATATAAAATGCAGCTCAGACAAAAAAAATAAAATAAATAAATAAATATATATATATATATCCTCTATTTATTTATTTTTATTTTTTTTGTCTGAGCTGCATTTTATATATAACAAAGATACAAGCTTTTGAGTTGGGGATGAAGTAATAATGGACTATATTCCTTAGTATATTCCTGTGATGGTGTATATATATATATATATAGGCTTTTCTGAGAATATTATACTTTTCTTTCAGAGAAATATTTTGTCCTTCTGTTTTGAACAAAATAATTCATCCAACATTAAGATTGTTTTTGTTTCTCAATAAGAAAGTATTTTGTAACTTTATATTAAATTATCCAGGTAAGTGGCCAACTGTCTTTACATTAATGTACAATTCCCATAAGGAACCGCTAAATTAAGCTTTCAATTCAGTTCCTCTGGAAAGCACATTGACGTGTGTTTCTGGTAAATAACGGATGAAGTCCTATAATGAGTTACCAGAATGTTATGTTAGATAAGCTTTCATTTTGAGTAGCCATATCCATATTCTCTGGATTTTTGATCCCTACCCATAGACTGTATTTCTCGCTTCAGTCTTTTAACTTAATCTTTTCTATTATTTCATATATCTTTGAGATCAGAAATGCATGCTTTTTTATCACACAGTTATTCTTTTTTTTCCTTGACATTGTTAACATTTAGGAGTACCTTCCCATATCCTTCAAAGGCATCATATCTTACAAAAGTACTTTTCTTCAATATCAAGCCAGTTATGGCTCATCCATGTGTGCTTCAGTCTGAGCTTAACCCAGTATGGGCCGTGTTTTCAGAGGAAGGGCCTGACTTCCCTTTCTGCCACATTAATTACCCACCATGTTTGTAGTATGTTGACAGATTTGCCGCTACACCTCTCGGAATTCCCTGCGGTGCCCATCTGCCTCCGTGGTCAATGGGTTCCATGCTTTAGCAGCCCTGTGTCGAAACAGGCTCCCTTGACACCGGGAGGTTGTGGGGTCCGTTCCCTTAACTCTCGGCTCACGAAAAGGCATCCAAACAGGCAAGTGCCAAAGAGAGGCCGGGCCGGGCTCCAGCATCGTTAAGAAGCCGCGAGTGCTCTCTGCTGGCCCATTAGAAGAAGTCATGATTAATGAAGCTGCTCCACCAACCTCAAAAGAACAAAACATTTCGCCATATGTTCATCAGGCCAAATAAGGATATGAGATCGACGCCTCATCGATTTCCAAACTCCGCCAAGAACAGGTCAATGAGATAGTCTATCAATAACGAAGCGCTCCTACTGTCGTACGGACTCCGTTTCGATGAGCAAAGTTCATGATGAATGTTTTGTTTGGCTAATTAGCATATTTTCCACTATCTAGAGATTCTTTATTCCTTTATTATCATGTGTAAGCTGCCGCGCTGCATATTTTATGAGGGTAACGCTTTCATAATATATTCCATACTGCCGTTTGTCAAGCGAGAACTGTTTTGATAAGATGTGAGATGAAGAGGCTTTTTGCTGATTTGTGCATCCACTGAGGGAGACTATGTGATTGCATTCCAGTGTTTGAAATGAGGAGACATATTAGAAAGCAGAGGAGGGCCGATGTGGGACATGAAAGTGCCGAAACGCTAGGAGAATCCAGAGTACAGACAAAGCTGATAGCTTATGGAAATAATCAAAGTCATGTAAGCACATCGGTTAGAATAAAGAAATAAAACCACATTTCAGCAGCGTGGAGAGGATTTTAAAAGGGCTATTTCCAAGAGGGATTCCCACATTGGAAGAGCTTTCGACACATTGATGGGCAGACAGTTTTGAAGGCTAATCTGAAAGTTATCTGAATGATTTTTACCGATGGTACTTGGAAATAATACAAATAATAATAATAGCCCCAATTTTCTGAAGAGACACTATCACTTTATATGATGAACAGATTTAATTTAGGCTTTTATTCACATATAAACATTCATCAACACACACACATCAGATATCGTGCGAGAACCAATGAGGTTCATTCTCGTGTTTTACAAAACGTTTGAGGTTCTGCAAGAACCAATGAAGTTCATTTTCATATATTACGCAGCCAGGCGCGGATTAAAGCACAGGCTTGTCTAGGCTTATTTTAAATTTATTTCAGCATGAACACAAAAATACCCTCACTGACCCATTAGAAACTATGAAAAAATAAGCAGGTGATTGGATAGATGCATGTCACATCTGTCCAATCAGCTGCTGTTCAAATCATGTCAATCATTTTCATTTACGCCACTGCTATTGCTAGACCGGCAAGACGGCATAGCGACAAAATGTCCGAAAGAATGTACAACAGTGGAGCACAAACATGGAAAATACAAAGGTGAAAAAGAACATCGAAACCAAGATATACAGAAAAAAAATCCCTAAATTGACTGGATACTTCAAGGCTGCTGAAACTTTATCCAGTCGAAGACAAGATCCACAGCAGGAGGACTGCCAGCTAGCACCAGCCTTTTATTCACTTTTAGGGGCTTATCAGGTATTTGTTTGAAATGTATTATTAGTTTGTATTTACGTCGCTCAAATAGCGAGCTTAGCCAGCTACAGAGAAACAGGTAGCCACGAGTGACAAATCCTGAGTGGCAACTTCACTACATGCATTCTACCAGCACGGTTCTAGCTAACCGGGCTGAGAGTGGTTTGTAATTGTGCCATGCCATACCAGGCTCAAGTGGAAACACAACTGGAACCTTTTCTTATATTTCTAAGAACCGTTCGGCCCAACGGTGGAAATTGTTCACCTGCTCGTAGGTTAGCCGCGTCTTCAGCAGAGATGGAGGGAATGCTTACACAAAGAGCAGCCTAGGAGCCCCTGACCACCTTAATACACCTCTGTACACAGCACGTTATGGCTTCCTCAAGAACCAATGAGGTTTGTCTCTTCAGAAAATTTGGACTAAACCACAAATTTTATGATCTCTTTATGAACTTTTTGAAGTGGTAGTTGCGTAGACTCTCAGATTTAATTAAAATATTTTCATTTGTGTTCCTAAGATGAACAAAAGTCTTACGGGTTTGGAATGACTGACATGAGGGTGAGATACTTTTGACATTTTTTTGGGGTGAACTAACCCTTTAATATTTTTGAAACAATAGGAAAATGCATATGCTGTTGATAACTGTATAAAAGCAAATATTGCTTCATATTTATTAGGGTTTAATTTTAAAAAAAGTAAACGGAAAAGGAAAATGAGACAAATTACAAGCAATGTAACACAAAAATGAACGGAACAAAAATACTAATTATATAAACAATGCTTGAAATAAAACTGCTTTTGATATAGTCTTCATTTAAATATTTTTAGATAATGCATTAATCCACTTTCGATGCTGTTGGAGTTTTCTGAGAAGCTTAGCTGTTATACTTTATACTTTAATTTCATGTTCGATTGTTGTGTTTTTTTAAGACAAATCTGTCTGCATGTTTTTTCTCCCCGTCCTCCATTTTAGTGTTGACTTTGTATCAAAGCATCAGTAGTTATAACATCCCTAGTTTCCATAGTTTCAGTCAATAATGAGTATGGATGGCCATATTGCCCCATGTTTACAGCTCAAAGGCACAAATCTGTGCTGAGCTTTCCCCCAAAACCACACAAAAATGAACTCAGGCGTTCTCTAAAGGATTGATTGAATGTTTACTGCCTTTGTACCAGCATTTTCAAGTATATCTACTTATTAACATAATCAACACAAGTTTGTTGTCTTATTTGAATACAGTTTATCTGTGAGATGTCACCAGCTGTCCTTGTCCTTTGGCCATTTTGTTGTTGTTTTTGTAGCTGAATGCTGGGTTTAAGGTGAGGAGCGCAATTCTTCTTCTCAAGGGGAGGCAACACCTAAGGAAGGGTATTCTTTATTATTGTCCTACAGAGTGCAAATCCTTCAATGCATGCACCCTCAACATTGTACGCTTTTTGAAGCATGAAGGATACAGCTGTGAGACGTGAATGAGCACTGTACAGTACAGCTAAAAGTGATGCCTGTTAGTTACATGTAGGCCTACTCTCAAAAAAGAACATGTGTCTGAATGTGTTTGCTCATTTTACTGGAGAGACTGACAGGGAGTGGGGTCAGCTATTAAATATCAATCACACTACACATGAAACATATTTTATTCATTACATATTTTGCTTGCGTCGTTTATCAACATCACTTGCTCTTTGCATTAGATTTTCCTTTCCTGAAGTACTATGTCTGAAAAGTGTACATTTCTTATACAGCATGGGATTTATATGCATTATTTACAGATACAGATACCTCTAAAAATATTTTAGCTTCTGTTTCATTTTTTTTTTCATTTAATATGCATCATCAGCCAAACTTAAAGTGTCTGTATCTATCAGGTTGCATTAGCTAATTGAAATATTGCAAACGTACATCACAGGCCTCATATTTTTCTGCAAGGTTTATTTATTTATTGCCATTATTGTTTAATATTATTTTGCTTTTTTTTATTTAGCAAATGTTGGACCCACTTTATATTAGTTGGCCTTAACTACTATGTACTAACATTTTAATTAATCATTTGATACAATGCACTTCTTGTGTACATACATGTTTTTACTTTGTACTTACATTTTTAAAAATACCTGCATGTAATTACGTCTGTAATTCATTTCTGTAGTTACATTTGTAAATATAGCTGCAAGCAGCAATACCGGGGCCAAGCGCAAAGAAGAAGACAAGACATGCCAAAATGGCTGGCAATGTCAGATCAACTGCAGCAATGAGCAATTATAGACCTATTAAGGTGATTTTAGGCAAAATAGCTGTAAAATGATAAATACAGTCAATAATAATGATTTAATGATTTATCACTTTCAACCAATAGGTGGCACAGTTACGAAATTGATATGGTGTGGTCAGAATAAGGGAACAATGACACATGCAAAGATTGGTGTCAATATATCAAAGCAGGGTGTCAATATAGTGTCAATATGTCATTGCAGAGATATAGCCTCAAGAGGCCTTTTCATTATAAGTATGGACCACATGGCAGTGATGTTTTGAAACCTTTTAAGTACCTTAAAGGCATGGTGCTGATGGAACATACCAAGTTTCTTAATGATACACCAATTCATTTGTAAAGCATAGCATTTTATATCATAATACTGCATTGTAGTCAATGGGAATTTCATGTTTTGTTCTATTATAGCGCCACCAAGTGGCACAATCCTACCATTTTTTTTATGTGTCCTCGGAGTGAGCCCATACATGTGTGTGTCAATTTTGGTGAAAATATCTTGTTTCGTTTTGGAATTATAGACCTTTATATGAAAAAACACATGAAAAATGACACCTGACTTTGATTGGATTTTACACCCCCTTACTATCAATATTTTGACATTTGGGCATTAGACCTATCGACCTATGTTTCTGAACTTCTGAGGCTGGTTTCGTCTCGATCGGACTAGAGGTTTCGAAGATATCAGCTAATGTTTTTAAAGTGCTAAATTACAACGCTGCACAAACCATATGCCGAAACCTAGCAAGTCTGGTACTTGGCGAGGATTCAGGAGACAAAAAAAGTTACTCCCATGAAAATAAGTCAAGTTCACTCAAAGTTATAAGCATTTGAACAAAACAAATTCTCCACTAGGTAGTGCTGTTTCGAAACTTCTTAGGCTCATTCAGGGCATTGTGTTGATGACCCAAACCGAGTTTCGTAACAATCCGTTCATGTGTTCATAAAATACAGCATTTTAGCACATAATTCAAAATGGCCGACAGCCAAAATGGCCGATATGGTACAATTGAATATCAGACGACTCGGCATGCCGTCCTGAATCTAACGAGACCCTTTTATTGCAACTTGATTTGTAAGATTTTTTGTCAGCATGGCCTGAAGATGATCTGGTTCAATTTTCGTGCAAATCGGATGAACCGTCTAGGACGAATTCGCAAAAGTAGGTTTTTCGGAAAATTCAAAATGGCAGGAAAATTATTTCGCAACCGAATCGGCTTGAGCCAAGGAATCAGAGGGAAAAGGAATTTTGTTTCTAGCCCTTATGGTTCAAAAGTTAATAGCATAGACATGAGTCAAACTTTGGACTGATGGTGGCGCTAGAGGAAATGAGTAAGAGACTCCAAATTTGCTATGGTGACATTTCAGACTGTCCTCTATTAGTGTGCCAAATTTCATACGGTTCTATGGGCTGCCATAGACTTCGTGGCGGAAGAAGAAGAAGAAGAAGAAGAAGAAGAAGAAGAAGAAGAAGAAGAAGAAGAAGAAGAAGAAGAACGGGAACGGTTTCAATAGGTGCCTTCGCACCTTCGGTACTTGGCCCTTAATTACACAGTTGACACTTCCCTTACACCTAACCCTACCCTTAAACTTATCCTGTCCCTAACTTTACCCGTATCCCACCTCAATATCAGCAAAGGTGTTTTGTAATACAATTTGAACACATTAAGTACTTATTTTTTTATGTCAGTACATAGTACGTAAGGCCACCTAATATAAAGTGGGGCCCAAATGTTTTATTCATCCTCTTGGTAAATTCTAATCTAAAGATAAGTCCTGAAATTAATCATTCAGCCTGGTCTTGGTCGCAGGGTTTTGTGCAGTTAAGAATATAAGATGTAATAATTCCTGAAATAAAAAAATATATATAATATAATATAATATAATATAATATAATATAATATAATATAATATAATATAATATAATATACTAAATTGAAAATTACACTGACAGCAATTTCCTTTTATAATTCAACTTTAAATTCAATACGTTTTGCATAATTTCTGCTACCACAATTCAAATTTAGACACTTAAAAAAAAAAAAAAAACAGAGGTCAGGGGTTCAGAGCAAGCGACCTCCTTTTGACACGTCTTCATCTCTGTCTTCATCCTTCAGACGTATACAATATATAAGAGTGCCCACAGTATTACCTCAGAGTTCCTGGGGGAGCCCCCTTTGAAATATTTACACAGCCCACAGGTGGCCTGGAATTACCAGCCTGCAAATTTGATGCAACGCTCCAGTCAGTTCTCTCTATCTGTTGTACTGCCTAATGAAAAGTGACAGCCAAGAAATAAGTTGCTCTTACGTGGGTGCCACGGCCACCTTCTCTCTCTCGGTTTGGCTCCACATCTGTGATTTTAACCTCGAACATTTTATAGTTTGTTAGTTCCATAAATTTCACTGCATGTGTCTCTTATTAATTAAATATCGCAGAGACTTATTTGATTACTTTACCAGGTCACCTATGTTTATGTAAGCTATAAGTCTAGACACTATACAGAATGAATGTCCTTGAAGTTTCAGGCTGGTTGATGAAACAGTCACTTCCTTCATCTAGCCAGTACTCTGTTGTAACATACATATTACATTTAATATTTTGTCTTCTTATGCTTGGAAATGTAAACATTTGGATTTATTTTATTTTACATTGTTTCTGCAAATTCTTTTCATTTAACCAAGCCACCAAGGTAACATTATCATTTTGTTCAAAACTGTGAGAATGACTTTGACACATCAGTAAGTGTGGGCAGAAAATTATAAAAAACAATCATTTGCGGACCACATGCAATATCACTGTGGACCCGTAGGGGTCGTGGGGCCCTCTGTTGAAGACCACTGCTGTAAGGCACTGTTATGCAGTTTTATAGGTCACTGTAAGAGCCTCCAAACTCATAAGTGTCTTGGTAAAGCATAGCCTTGTGGGGAATGAGATGACGACACAGGAGGATGGGACGTACAGCAGAGACCCGAAACTGTGCCGTGAGTGCTGACTCACTGTCTGTTTAGCATAGAGCCTTAATATGTTATGACTGAACAGCGGTGAGTAACCCGGTTCCTCTCCATCCGACTCTAGGCAAGAGAATCACAATAGCAAGCGTGCCCATTGGAGACATACTCATACATACACACATATATGACCATACATGAGTGGATGATTGTACCCTCGGCCTAGCCCTTTGTGTCTGTCATGAACGTCAGCAGGCAGGCCTGGCTTCCTCCTTGTTTTAGTACATCGCACATCAAAGAAGGCCCCTGGTCTCGACTTCATTTTCTGATCATGCCTGATAATTAAATTTATCTACTCTCTCAACTGGTCTCAACCCAGCCGCTAGCTACTCGGAGAAGAGCATGGTCTTGTCTCTGTAGAGTTTAGCTATGGGTTGCTCAAAGAGGTGTTTTAGAGGAAATTATGCCCTGGCTTTTGTGATGTCCACTCTAAAAATGCATAATGTAAGTTCTGTGACTGTTTGTTTATACCATGTTATTTGTTTGTTCGTCTGACCGGCCGTCCAATCACATGCCATCCCATCCCATCCCATCATATTTCCACCTTCCCCAGCTCCACCTGCCTAGATATTCTACAGGATTTATGTATGTCTATTTATGCAGCAGCAGCACATCTTACATGTTCACAGCAGCAATAATCAACAGCAGCAGTAGCGTAACAGATCTAGTTCGCCAAGATCAACTATGACTATGCATACACCAGGGAACACCATACTCGTAATTTGTGCTCTGCATCTCACCCATCCAAGTGCACACACACAGCAGTGAGTATTGAACACACACCTGGAGCAGTGTTTTTTTTTTTTTTGCTGCGGCGCCCGGGGAGCAATTGGGGTTAGGTGCTTTACTCAAGGGCACCTCATTTTGGGTAATACGAGTGGAAGAGAACGCTGTTCTTTCACTCCCCCACCTACATTTCCTGCCGGTAATGAGACTCGAACCCATGACATTCGGGTTACAAGTTTGACTCTCTTCCATATGGCAATAATTAAATTCTACTCATTTCCTTGTCATTCAAAAAAAAAAATGAATGGGTATTAAAAGGGCAGGCCTTAAGGTAGCCAATGATTTTAAGCTGTTTTTAAGTCAAATGACATTTGAATGTTCCTCCAAGACTCTCTTTCCCCCACTGTCACCCTCACACGGAAGACACCTGTTGAAGTGCTCCAGAAATTGCTCTAATAACCTCATTTCTAAACATCTCTTATCAATTTTTTTTTTTTTTTGCAGCAGCAGCATCTTTGGAAAGTAAATTAGATATTTTTATTCACAAATCAACTTTTTCTAACATAGTTGTATGCATATTTTCTCGTAAAGTGATAAAATATCAATGTTTCCATATGGCAATGCTGTACCAGTGTGGAAAATAGCTATGTTGCCATATGGAAACGCTGTACCACAGTGGAATTGCAGCAATGTATTTCCCATTGGGATTTATTTATAGACTACTAGGGATGCACCGAATCCAGATTTTTGAGGTTCGGCCAAATACCGAATCCACTGGTTAAGATTCGGCCGAATCCGAAACCGAATACCGAATCCTACTGCCATCCTCAGTCCATTATCACAGTAAACACATTAATGAAGTAAACAACGTCCACAGCAGTGTAAGGATGCGATTGACCATTTAACCGTTAACCCAAAGTAAGAACTTTGACCAATTAATACTATCATTTAAATGGTTTAAATGTTTTAATGCTTTTTTGTTAGTTTTTTTTAATGCGAAATATGCTGTATAGTGTTATTTGTTCACTCACGGAGCGCATCGACATGTGCAACCACAAACTGAAAATGAAGCAATGGAAAAGCTTACTGTGTGGGACCATTTTGACAGAAAAATACAGTGGAAAGCAAATGAACGGCGCTTCCAGAGGCTGGCCACTCTAGTAGGCGTTTCTCTGTATTCCCGGGACATCAGTGCCATCTGAAGCCTTGTTTAAGGCTTTTCGTAGTGTGGTTTTGGTCAAGTTTACTAAAGTAAACATTGTCGCGTATGTTCTTCTCATCGCTGTTTCCTGATGGTTTATAGAAAAATTACCCCGAGTTGTCCTCTGTCATTTCAAAGAACAGCATAATGGAGAGCGCCGGAGAGCGCAGGAGACAGAAGGATTGAGAGGTTTTTTTTTGCCGTGGGTTTAACTGTCAACAGGTGTCCAGACTAACCCACATAACTTAGACATGTTACTTAAAAAAAATTAAATAAATACAAGGTGTGGTTTGAGGTAGCCTAGGCTGGCTATTTTTATTTGACAACAAAAAAATAGATTCCGGTTCTTCAAAACTTCAAACGGATTCAGTGTATTTTCATTTTGTCATCTTAATTTGGTAATTATTTAAGTGAAAAATATTTAGTGTAGGCCTATTTATTTTTTATCTGATATGTATGTGGATGTTGCACGGTAAAATAAAATACATTTTGGCTGCTGTCTGTAGATTCCTTCATGTACAACTTGTATTCTTTCGGATGTTTAATGCGCAAATGTTTGAACAGCGGCTGTTGTTTATGATCTTTGCCACCACGAGACAAATCGGCATTGCATATTGAACATGTAGCTCGACTTGAATCGCCTTCTTTTGACTTAAAGTACTGCCACGTTTTCTGTTCATGAGTTTCATTTTCACTTTCAACGGCGGCGTCATTTCGCACAACCAGCGGAGGCGCGTAGTTCAAGTCTAGGGTTCCCTTTCAAAAGGGAACTCGCGCTGCATCAGAAAGACACTATGGGGAACGCCTCCAGCGTGACAGGTGTCTGAATCACAATTGAACCACATCAATCCTATTGACCGGCAAGAGCCCATGATGTCATCAAGGTGTGACCAGGAAGTATATAAGGGCGGCTTGCAAACATGACACCGCTTCTTCGTCTTCAGGGACTGTTTTGTCGAGAGTAAAGAATCACAGCTTTATTATGAAGTTAATTTTTATTATTATTAATTATGACTTTATTATGAAGCACGCAGAGAAATCCAAGCGCAATTTCAGGAAATGCGCGTATCCATGTCCCAGGTATCTTACACCCGAAGACACCCACACTCTCTGTGGTAGCCTCCTGTGCTAACTGTGAGCGTTTTTCCATCCAAACGCTCTCAGCCGTCCTGCCCCGTGTATGAGGAGCTCCTGGAGGTTATGGAACGTGCCACTGCTAGACTGCAGCTGCAGTGGCGGTGCGTTAGGAGAGAGCCCGCGCGTGCGAGTCGGCTCGACGATCGGTTTCTCTCTGATCATAACACAGCGGCTCCCGGGAGTCTTCCATTCCTCCCGGATCTGCACGATCAGATCTCGGGGGCATGGAAGAACCCGTACTCTGCTTGGATTTTCCGATATCAGCGGGGGAATTTTGCTGATGTTGAAGGATCCGCTGATTTCGGGTATATCTCGATGCCACCAATCGATGAGACGTTTGCGAACTATCTAGCGTCTGGGAGGCCATCGACACTGAGAACTCCCACCCTGCCCTCCAAGGTGCTTAAAACCACCTCGCGCCTTAACGGCAGGGCATACACGTCTGGACTGTCACCACAGCAAATTTGGAGTCTCTAATTTATTCCCTCTAGCTTCACCAACTGTCTGAATTTGCAGGTCAGGCTGCGGCGGCACTGCACACCATGGCGGTGTTGCAGGCCTACCAGGCTGATCTCCTGAAGGATCTCGATCAGGGGGAGGGCCTACCCCTTGATGCGATGGCCGAGCTGCACCGCACTATGGATTTTGCTCTCCAAGCTACCAAACAAACAGCGGTTGCCATCGGTCGCTCGATGGCGGCTATGGTTGCCACGGAGAGACATCTGTGGCTGAACTTGGCGGACATCAGGGGGAAAGAAAAATCCTTTCTCGGCAGGACCAGCGAGCTAGTGTCGCTTCTCATGTGCCCCCTCCTGGTCAGAGTAGGGCGTGGAAGAGGCGTGACTCCCGCACCCGGAACCTGAAGCTGCCTGGGCCTGATCAGATGGTCATAGGCCCCCTAGTGAGGCCTCCCAATTAGATCAGCTTGTAGGCCAGTTTGGCCTCCTGAGTGTTTCTATTTGATTATTTGATAATACCTCAGTAGATCCCAGGATCGAGCAGATTACCTCCCCTCGGTAGCAAGGGTGGAAAGCGCTATGCTGAGCATTGCTCTCCAGGATGCCCGTCTCTCTGAGATCCGGTCTGAGGAGGACACTGCCAGTTTGCAGTACCTTTGGTTGGATGCCTCTCCAGGAGGCGAGTGTCCAGAGACTCTGTTCTCAAACAGACAAGGATGGCCGAACCTATGTGTCCCACATTGAGGTCACTAGGTCAGGCCTCCCTGGTGGCATTCGGTGAATTCTTCCCGAACCGTGGCTGGCTGGGGTGCCTTAAGCCCCCCTAGCCACATTCCCTTAAAGGAGCCCCTTCTGTTGAATTGGTTGGATCTAGGCCTTTGAGCAGCCTGAATAGGACCTTGTGCGGGTGCACTAAGGTTCCTCATAAGGCTTATAGCTCGGGCTATGACCGCAGGGAATGTTGTCGCTGACAGACTTGTGTCAAAAAGCCCAATATTCGGCCGAATCCGAACCCGAAACCTGGATTCGGTGCATCCCTATAGATTACTAGCATCAATAATATGATTGCAGTTATTTATTTATTTTAAGTATGTATTACCTAGTATAGTGGTATTTCAGAAAATTTTACAGAAAGGGCAATAGGAAGAGAGCAGAGTTAGCTCTTCCATGTGATGAGAGTGAGGATGAGTTTTGAAGATGAGTTAGTCATTTTGAAGGTTAAAGGGATAGTTCACCCAAAAATGAAATTTCTGTCATCATTTACTCACCCACAAGTTGTTCCAAACCTGTATGAGTTTCTTTGTTCTGCTGAACACCAAAGAAGATATTTTGAAGAATGTTTTAACCAAACAGATAGAGCAACCATTGACTACCATAGTAGGGAAAATGGTTGCTCTATCTGCTTGGTTACAAACATTCTTCAAACTATCTTCTTTTGCTCTGAAAAGCACCTTTTTGCTGAGTCGTTGCGTGTGCAGTGCTTGCCGCGCTTGCAGCCTCCTTTGTGTGCGTGTGAGAGAGAGAGTTGGCTCGCCCCTCCCTCGTGCAGTATAATTGGTTGACACTGCGTGATTGACAGGAACAGACGAACAAAGCTGATCAGACAGTTGAAATGAATGTGGTCTAACAGCGCTCGTCAATGTCAAAATGATTGAGATGACCAATCAAATCAGAGTATGCGGGTTTACGTTCTCTTTTGGCTCGTGCATACTGCACAGTCTTCACACACAGACGAGCGTGTCAATCTATCGCTTAATGCCGTTGCTGAGAGAGACTCTATTCTTTCCGGTGAAATCACAAAATAAAATGCAAACATGTCCATGGCCTTATTATACAATCATCAATGAACATATTTGATTTTAATGAAGAAAGAGCAGATTAGAACCCGGAACCTTTGACATGGTCGACAAAAATTCTACCACCAGACCACTAGAGAATTCAAAAGTCCTTTACTGATCTATATATTTATTCACTCACTCATACGAAGAATATCGGGACTAATATATTTGACGCAAATTAATGCAAATATATTTTACAAATAGTCCCAAAAAGATTATTTCCCAACTAGAATTTCGCTCACTGTTCTGTTTGACCTGGTTACGGCCTTGCTGTGAATTAGTCTATTATTTAAAGGTCCCGTTCTTCGTGATCCCATTGTTCAAACTTTAGTTAGTGTGTAATGTTGCTGTTAGAGCATAAATAATACCTGTAATATTATAATATCAAAGTTCAATGCCAAGCAGGATATTTTATTTAACAGAAGTTCCCTTTCAAAGCCTACAGCGAACGGCCGGCTTGGACTACATCCTGGTACAGCCTGCTTTAATTACGTCAGTAGAACAGTAGAACAGACCAACCTCCGCCCACAAGAATACGCAAAAAAGGGGGCGTGGTCTTGTTGCTCTCCCACGTGGAGAAGAGGAAGTGTTGCATGGAGAAGACGAGGAAGTGTTGCGTTTGATTGTGTTTGTCGCCATGTCGTCGAGACGCTGTTATTTTCATCCCGGAGTCAAATCACCTTTGTTTGGCTTTCACAGGGATGCTGTACTTAGAGATCATTGTACATGTCATGTCATGACTGCTATGTTGCTCGAAACACCTAAGAATTTCACCTATTGTTGCACTTGTGTATATGGTTGTGTGACAATAAAGTGATTTGATTTGATTTGATTTGATTCATTGAGCACATACATCTCCCCATTAAGAGGCGTGACCTTTCCGTGGTGCGCTAAGCTGCTGTCGAATCACAACACAGGAACCGTGCAACGTGCGCTAAGCTGCGGTCAAATCACAACACGGGAACCGCTGGCACAATCAGAACTCGTTACGTATTTCTGAAGGAGGGACTTCATAGAACAAGGAACTCATCAGCCCATTTTTAGGACAGTGAAAACAGTGGTATACAGATAAGTAAATTGTGTGAAAAATACTGTGTTTTTTTACACACGAAACATGAACACATGTTATATTGCACACTGTAAACACAATCAAAGCTTCAAAAAAAACACGAAGAACGGGACCTTTAAAATCATTCATTATTTCATATTACATGATTTAATTTCTATAGGCTATATTTAGTTCAAATTCAGAGGAACAGTTCATGTTCAGAAGAAACATTCATGTTGAAGAACTGTTAATAATAAAGATTATGAAGATTGGATCAGTTGTGCTACTTTTTTTTGTAATACTTGAAACACTTTTTATGTGTAATACTTGATGCGGCCCAGCCTGACCCAGAGTCTACCTCCAGCGGCCCCCAGGTAAAATGAGTTTGAGACCCCTAGTCTAGCACATCCCACAGATGCTCTATTGGTTTGAGATCTGGGGAATTTGGAGGCTTGGGCAACACCTTGAACTTGAACTTATTTCTTGGCTGTCACTTTTCATTTGGCTGTACAACAGATAGAGAGAACTGACTGGCGTGTTGCATTGAATTTGCAGCCCGGTAATTCCAGGCCTCTTGTGGGCTGTGTAAATATTTCAAAAGGGGGCTCCCCCAGGAACTCTGAGGTAATACTGTGGACACTCCTATCACTGTGATAGAGATAGAGATCTCTATTTTTATCCTTCACACAGAGAACATACATGGTAGGGACCACAGTATTACCTTACACTACTTTTCTGTAACTGTCACCATTTGTTTGTAAACAGTAATCTGTCTGTATGTTGTCTATTTAAATCAGTGATTAGATATAACAGTCATTGTAGTCTTTTGGAAGATGTAAAACCCAGATACTCAAATGGAGGGACATGAGAGGTGTAGAATCTAGGTTTTACAGTCTTACGTTGTTCGGCTCTAGCTGTACTCTGGGGTCGTTGGAGTGATGGATGGGGCACTTAGTGTGTGAGCACATGTGACTTAGATATCTGTGCTGCTGAAAGATATTCACGATCTCAATTCTGTCCGCTGGAGGTTAGGAACATTACCAGAAACCAGCTGCTGCTCTGTGGGTTTGGGAAACAACATGTATCTCTTCTACCTTAGCAGGGTCATATTTCACTGGATTTGGCTATTTTTGAGTATGTACAAGTGGCCCTAAAAATATGTGGACACTTATTTTGCAGCTGCACAGGGTACATTACCTTCACAGCATTTTTAATGTTCCATGGTCTTTAATTCATATAACTGAATGAAAAAATATTATAAAGAGTCATCGAAGATGTTGAGGGAGACGTGATAGTTTGAAGCTGGCTAGATGGTTGGTTCAGTCACCACTTCAAAGAGAGCAATAAAGAGAGAGAGAGATAGAGGATTGGTCAGTAGGCTATATAGTTTTTTTTTTTTTTTTGCAGACAGGCAGGAGGATTACAGGTGTGGCTAACAGTGCAGAATTGATCGAGGAAGCAGTCAGATGGAAGACTGTGTCTCATTCAGTCTATCACAGAGGACCACAGACACAAAATTGAAAATGAGAACAGGAGTTGAATCTTGTGCCAGAGCCACCTTTTGAATTTAAAGGCATAGTTGAACCAGCAATGACACCCTGCTATAATACAAATCTATATTACTTTAATTTGTAGAACAAAACATTTATGTTTTGAAGAATCTTCAAATTGTTATTTTCCATTTTAAACAGGACCGGGTTATATAGTCAGATAAACGAAGAAAAAAAAAAGAAAGAAAAAAGATGGCTTTGGTGCAAACAGGGATACTACTAAATATGTCTTTGGATATTTGTAATTGTGGGCCTATTTTTCTGCCGGAGGTCCTGGACAGCTTCCTCTCCAATGTGCTTATATTTCTAAAACCACTTTAGCCAAATCAACCTTTTCATTGAAAAGAATAAGCAACATGTAGGTGAGTAGGGGATTTTTCTTTTTCTTTTTTTTTTTGAGATTAGTTCAACCCTCCCATTTCATTGTATCAAAATCATTACATCTGTTCTTTTACAGAAGATGAATTTGGAGCACAACTAGCTCTCAGGAGCCTGATCAATTAAAGGCTGTCTTTCTGTCTTAACATCTATAGGCTGATCCTTAATGGTGCCTCTAGTCATCTCACTAACCACCGTCTGTCACAGAAATCCCTGTTGTTCAATGTCAAGTGTGGTCCCTTTAAACTAAAATCCAGATCAGCTCTTCTTAGCTAGTATCCTTGTGAGGCTAAGCTCAGCTGTCAGCCATCAGTATAGTCAGGGCTGACCTCAACATATATCCTACTTGCTTCCAAGATACGACCTCATTGCTCAATGTTAATACGAACGGAAGACAGGCTAATGCTATGGGTGATGAAGACATACTGTAGCAGTCTTTTTTGTACAAGAAAAATCCTTAAAGCTCCCATTGTGTCTTCTAACAAAGCAGCCCAAAGACACTTGAAAAACATGTGTGCAGATGACCTTTAAGGACACCGCATGTGCCGCTGTTCTTGAGAACGTCCATCTTCGGCAACACTTTTTTAAACCTTGAACCTTCTTTTATTCCTGATGATAACAGCTAAAATGCAATGGTCACCCCAGGTGTTAGACTGTAAAACCAGTTTGCCATTATTTCTTTTATGAAACCTGTGATTATTGAAATTCAATTGAAGTGCATTTGTCCAGATGGTTCGACCTCCCAAAATGGTCTGCTGAAGTTGTTTTTCTATGTGCTGTGTGTGCAGCAAGGTTACAGGCCCCTTTAAAGTTTGGCAGAGCATTCAGAGATTTGGACATTCATATACAGTGTTGGGGAAAGTTACTTTTAAAAGTAATTCATTACAATATTGCGTTACTTCCTTAAAAAGTAACTAAATGCGTTACTTAGTTAACTTTTTATGGGAAGTAATGTGTTACATTACTTTTGCATTACTTTTTCTCACCTGGGCTGGGCTTGCTTGTTTGTTTTTTAATAACAGCAAAAAAAACTTCTATTTTTGGTAAACGTAAAGGCCCTTTCATGCTAAAAGTGAAATGAATAAGCCTCAGGCTGAAAGAAATGCAAATTCATGCCTGTACATTAAAGGGTGAAGTTAAAAAAAATAAAAAATCTTCAACCGTGCTGCCATTCTGGATTGAAGAAGAATAGGATACAGGAGAAGAAAGATTTTAATTTTTTTTTTTAAAGAAAGAAGCATAAATGTGATGTTTATCTAAAGTAATTTTTGCTTCCCAGACAGCAACATAGTGTTGGTCCAGATCCGGGCCACATACATGTGGTTCCCATTCAGTCTGTCACTCTCGACGCCACGTCGGAGTGAAGAGCCAATCTACTTCGAGTGAAACTAAACGAGCCAATGCACATTTGCATGCAATGATTGCACCAGGTGTTCATGCCACGCACCGCGGGTATAAATGAGAATAATAAAAGAGCAATTTCCTCCATCTCTGGGTCCCAAGGGGGTGCGGAGAGTGATGGCCGGTCAAACGCCGGACCACACTCATCCTCCCTCCTCGCCAGCAGGCAGCAGTGGACGTCCTCCCCGCGTCCCTCCTGCCCTCAGGTGGAATCAGGTAAGTGTTGCACAGCACACTCTCACCCCGCTGTGGGCCGCCTCTACGAGACAGCCGCCCCAGCCTGGTACCTGCATTCCACCTCGCTGCCCCACGGTGGGTACGCCAGTGGTCCCTATGGTCCCGCTTGCATGGTCTTTGCGAGCCTGGCTAGAGCTCCGCAGTCCGTCTCGTTGGCTCATTCGGACCATCAGGCTCGGCTATGCCATTCAGTTCGCCCGGCGCCCCCCCAGGTTCAACGGCGTCCGCTTCACTTCGGTGAAAGCTGCAGATGCCCATGTCCTGCATGCAGAGATATCAGTCCTACTGGCGAAGGACGCGACAGAGCCGGTCCCTCCAGCCGATATGAAGACCGGCTTCTACAGCCTGTACTTCATAGTACCCGAGAAAACCGGTGGGTTACGACCAATCTTGGACCTGCGAGTCCTGAATCGGAGCCTCCACAAGCTACCGTTCAAGATGCTTACGCAGAAACGCATTTTCGAGTGCATCCGTCACCGAGATTGGTTTGCAGCGATCGACCTGAAGGACGCGTACTTTCATGTCTCGATTCTTCCTCGACACAGGCCGTTCCTGCGCTTTGCGTTCGAGGGTCGAGCATATCAGTACAAAGTCCTGCCCTTCGGGCTGGCCCTGTCCCCCCGTGTCTTCACGAAGGTCACGGAGGTGGCCCTTGTGCCCATGAGAGAACAGGGCGTTCGCATCCTCAACTATCTCGACGACTGGCTCATTCTAGCACAGTCCAGGGATCAGTTGTGCGAACACAGGGACCTGGTGCTCAGACACCTCAGCCAGTTGGGTCTTCGGGTCAACTGGGAGAAGAGCAAACTTGCCCCCGTGCAGAGGATCTCTTTTCTCGGTATGGAGTTGGATTCGGTCGAACGGACTGCGCACCTCACAGAGGAGCGCGTCCAGTCGATGCTGAACTGCCTGAACACGTTTCAGGGCAGGATGGAGGTTCCACTGAAACATTTTCAGAGGCTCCTGGGGCATATGGCAGCCGCTGCGGCAGTAACTCCGCTCGGCCTGCTTCATATGAGACGTGGCAACGCGGCACTCACCGGGTGAGCATCACACCGGCCTGCCGCCAATCCTTCAGCCCATGGTCAGACCCCTCGTTCCTTCGGGCCGGAGTGCCCCTGGAACAGGTGTCCAGGAATGCTGTGGTTTTCACGGATGCCTCTGCCATAGGCTGGGGAGCCACGTATAACGGGCATGCAGTGTCAGGGGTTTGGACGGGCCCGTACCTGCATTGGCACATCAACTGCCTCGAGTTGCTAGCGGTACATCTTGTTCTGAGCCACCTCAAAGGACGGTTACGGGGCAAAGATGTACTGGTCCGCACGGACAACACTGCAACCGTTGCGTATATCAACCGACAAGGTGGTCTGCGCTCCTGTCGCATGTCGCAACTCGCCCGCCATCTCCTCCTCTGTAGTCAGAAGTGTCTGAGGTCGCTTCGGGCCATTCATGTCCCTGGTGTGCGCAACCATGTGGCCGACAAGCTTTCACGAGCTGTGCTCCCAGGGGAGTGGCGACTCCACCCCCAGGTGGTCCAGCTGATTTGGAGACAGTTCGGGATGGCACAGGTCGACCTGTTTGCCTCTCCAGAAACTTCCCATTGCCAGTGGTTCTATTCGCTGACCGAGGGCACACTCGGCACGGATGCTCTGGCGCACAGCTGGCCCCAGGGGCTGCACAAATATGCGTTCCCCCCAGTGAGCCTACTCGCACAGACACTGTGCAAGGTCAGGGAGGACGAGGAGCAGGTCCTGCTAGTGGCGCCATACTGGCCCACCCGGACTTGGTTCCCAGAACTTATGCTCCTCGCGACAGCCCCTCCTTGGTCCATTCCTCTGAGGAAGGATCTTCTAACTCAGAGACGGGGCACCCTGTGGCACACGTGGCGTCGAGAGTGACCGACTGAATGGGAACGTCTCGGTTACGTATGTAACCCTCGTTCCCTGAAGGAGGGAACGGAGACGCCGCGTCCCATCGCCATGTCCTCTGTACCCTGCTGGGGTGCCGGCTACCTACTCGGCTCCTCAGCAAAACGCTGATTTGATGCAAGCACCTGTGTCTCATTTATACCCGCGGTGCGTGGCATGAACACCTGGTGCAATCATTGCATGCCAATGTGCATTGGCTCGTTTAGTTTCACTCGAAGTAGATTGGCTCTCGCGAGCGAGATTCCTATTCGTCGGTACTCTGACGTGGCGTCTCCGTTCCCTCCTTCAGGGAACGAGGGTTACATACGTAACCGAGACGATTCCACGCCTACCAGATGTGGGCCGCATCTGGGCAAACACTATGTTGCTGTCTGGGATTATATGGTTGTCTGGTTGAAGTGGATCATCGAAGGTCAGCAGCAAAGACATTGGTTAATAAAGTGAGATTAAACACATAAACTATATTTGTGTAATTTAAAATATAGTTATTGCAGGTTTGGGTAATATTCTGAGTTTGCATTTCACTGTGTTTATTAATTTTGAGTAATAATGAATCTGTTTGGGGGTTTTTTTGCAAGTGAGATGAGTAAATTCCTGCGCATATATATAGTCTAGAACTACAATCATCAACCACCACGTTCACACATCGCACACACTTCTCACATATTTTCACACATCTACACTTACGATTTCTCTCAACATAGGGACAGGAGAGCTGTCAGTCAGCAATCAACTTCTAAAAGTGTAATATATGGTTTCCCAAGATTGAGATTCTACTTTCAATCATTTAATACTGTGCATTAAAAATGCATGCAAATCTACTCTTTCATAATGTATATAAATGATATCTCAAGTGCATATTCTGGGCCTCCCCAAGCACATAAGTAAAACGTTAGATGGCTTTGCTAATGTTTTTTCTACTCGTCATTTGTAAGTCGCTTTGGATAAAAGCGGCATTGCTGAATGAATAAATGTAAATGTATTTATTTCACCCAGAGCAAAAAGGGTGGGCTTCCAAATCTTAAGCCCCAAATGTTTTATTTAGTGAAGCACCGCAAGTTTTTATATCAACATAGTGGCAAATATTTTATGCATGGCCATTTTTATCACCATTAAATCCATTTAGAGCTGCAATTGTGATCTAATTCAGGCTTAAATTAAAGTATCATTATTACAGTATTGGCATATTGTAGCTTATTTTGCATCTAAGTGAATGCATGCAAATTGCAGTGTTCTAGCCTTATTTTTTAACAAACATTTTTAAATAAATACAGCAAACATTCAAATACAAGACAACACAAGATCTTTGGCCTTGTCTGAGGCCTAGATTAAAGGTTAGGTGACCTTTAGCTTCAGTAATGCTGTGAGATTTACTTTATAGAAAACCTCTTTGCACATATAACATTTTACATGTATATTAGTGTATGATATTCTAATATTTATTCGAACAATGGCCCCATACGAATCCACAGAGGCCCTGGAAATTAATTGACCCTATAGACCCACCTCTGACCCAGAGTGGCATCAATGGCAGGGATGCCATGTCTCAGAAAAAATATCCAGCCGTAAGAAGATTCAAAATCCACCCAAAAAGGAATTAAATATAGCCATAAACTATACAGGGAGTGCAGAATTATTAGGCAAATGAGTATTTTGACCACATCATCCTCGTTATGCATGTTGTCTTACTCCAAGCTGTATAGGCTGGAAAGCCTACTACCAATTAAGCATATTAGGTGATGTGCATCTCTGTAATGAGAAGGGGTGTGGTCTAATGACATCAACACCCTATATCAGGTGTGCATAATTATTAGGCAACTTCCTTTCCTTTGGCAAAATGGGTCAAAAGAAGGACTTGACAGGCTCAGAAAAGTCAAAAATAGTGAGATATATTGCAGAGGGATGCAGCAGTCTTAAAATAGCCAAGCTTCTGAAGCGTGATCATCGAACAATCAAGCGTTTCATTCAAAATAGTCAACAGGGTCGCAAGAAGCGTGTGGAAAAACCAAGGCGCAAAATAACTGCCCGTGAACTGAGAAAAGTCAAGCGTGCAGCTGCCAAGATGCCACTTGCCACCAGTTTGGCCATATTTCAGAGCTGCAACATCACTGGAGTGCCCAAAAGCACAAGGTGTGCAATACTCAGAGACATGGCCAAGGTAATAAAGGCAGAAAGTCGACCACCACTGAACAAGACACACAAGCTGAAACGTCAAGACTGGGCCAAGAAATATCTCAAGACTGATTTTTCTAAGGTTTTATGGACTGATGAAATGAGAGTGAGTCTTGATGGGCCAGATGGATGGGCCCGTGGCTGGATTGGTAAAGGGCAGAGAGCTCCAGTCCGACTCAGACGCCAGCAAGGTGGAGGTGGAGTACTGGTTTGGGCTGGTATCATCAAAGATGAGCTTGTGGGGCCTTTTCGGGTTGAGGATGGAGTCAAGCTCAACTCCCAGTCCTACTGCCAGTTTCTGGAAGACACCTTCTTCAAGCAGTGGTACAGGAAGAAGTCTGCATCCTTCAAGAAAAACATGATTTTCATGCAGGACAATGCTCCATCACACGCGTCCAAGAAAGGGTATAAAAGAAGAAAATCTAATGATATGGCCTCCTTGTTCACCTGATCTGAACCCCATTGAGAACCTGTGGTCCATCATCAAATGTGCGATTTACAAGGAGGGAAAACAGTACACCTCTCTGAACAGTGTCTGGGAGGCTGTGGTTGCTGCTGCATGCAATGTTGATGGTGAACAGATCAAAACACTGACAGAATCCATGGATGGCAGGCTTTTGAGTGTCCTTGCAAAGAAAGGTGGCTATATTGGTCACTGATTTGTTTTTGTTTGGTTTTTGAATGTCAGAAATGTATATTTGTGAATGTTGAGATGTTATATTGGCTTCACTGGTAAAAATAAATAATTGAAATGGGTATAAATTTGTTTTTTGTTAAGTTGCCTAATAATTATGCACAGTAATAGTCACCTGCACACACAGATATCCCCCTAAAATAGCTAAAACTAAAAACCACTTCCAAAAATATTCAGCTTTGATATTAATGAGTTTTTTGTGTTCATTGACAACATGGTTGTTGTTTAATTATTAATGTTGTAAAATTAATCCTCAAAAATACAACTTGCCTAATAATTCTGCACTCCCTGTAGCTATGGGCCTAAAAATAAACATTTTGATTTAATTTATTCTGCGTAAAATCTTTTTTTTTTATTTTGATTCTTTTTGTTGTTGTTGTTGCTAAACCTAAAATGTTTTTTGCTAGACTTGTTTATCTGTAATATGTGCTTTTTAAATTATTTAATCTGCACTTTAGTTTTCAGCACTTTGCATTAGAAATAGTTTAAAATATAAGTTAAAAATATGAATAGCACTGTCACAATGTGATATGCTGTCCTTGAAACGCATCTTTTCACTTCTCTAATTCTTTAAATAGATCATAGTTTGTACACATCTTCATACAATAAATGAAAAACTGATCACAGTCTAGTCCATTGTTTATAGCCTACATACTCTTTTCTCTTCATTCACTCTTTTTCTTATCAAATTCATTCTTGTTTGGTTTACACACAAGCATAAATGTGCAAATAATCTACAATGCCAGACTCGATTGACTTGTCTTAAAATTTGTGATATGGGCGAAACTCACTTAATCTCTAGTTTGTGAAGAGACATCAAAAGCGCCATTCCATCTCTCCTTCACTAATTTTTTCTGCAGTCCTCGCCAGGTATTTATTCGCATAATCTCATACAGACAAACCTTTTGGTGGCCGCGGTACATCATAAAAGTAGCTCAAAAACCTTCAGCCTGCGGCTCAGTAATTTTCCTTCAACTGTGTTATCAGAATAACCCAGTTGTGTGGGACAACTGCGACCCTGGCAACACTGATCAATGGTATCATCACATGGTACCTGGCATCCATGTGGCACATTACATGCTCTAAATAGTAAAAAAAAAAAAAAACATTCAACTGTTTATTGCATTTTTTTCAATTAAGTTTTATTAATACGGGTGTTTATTCTAATTGTCTCCCGGTGCGGTTTGTTGCAGCCATTATTCAGCTCATAAAAAAACATTTATAATATAATTTGCATTTGCAATAAACAATATCACATTACATTTACATCCCTCGGGTGCATAATATTATTTAAGTTTTGAACTCTTTTGAATGCGTGTTGAGACATCTGTCATGAAATCAATTTGTAAAGATATTTCCAGTACGTTTTTTATGGTTACATTTACTTTTTATCAGTTTAAGGGATAGTTCTGTCATCATTTATTCATCCTCATGTCATTCCAAACCTGTTTGCATTTCTATCAACACAAACAGTTTCAGTTCCTTATACTATGGAAGTCAATGGGGGCCAAAACTGTTTAGTTAACAGCTTTCTTCAAACTGTCTTGTATGGAATATCCAACGCTATCTCACGACCAATTTGTACGTATTTGTATGAAGTGGCTTATTTGTACAAATTCGTACGACCTCACTCGTATTAATTCAAACAATTTGTCTATACTGCAGTGATGGGTAGGTTTAGGGGCGAATTTGAGGTTATACAAATTGACCAACTCATCAAATATGTACAATTTAGCAAAATTCGTACCAATTCGTACGAGTGAGTTCGTAAGTGAGCCACCTCGTAAAATATGTACAAATTGCTGTGAGATCGGGTTGGGAAAGTCATACAGGTTTGGAATGATATGAGGGTGAGTAAATGATTGGTTGGACTGTCCATTTAGTCAAATCTTCAGAATGCTCTTAGTTTCAGCTCATTTATCAATTTTCTTATCTGGCTACCTAAAGGTGCTTTCACATTTAGTTCTATTGCCTGGTCATCTTTAAAGCAGCAGCTGTTTACACTTGTTGCTTGGTAACGACACAGGAGAAGACGGCAAAATTCATAGCGTTGCTTACCTCACTTGTATATTTTGGTTTTTGAACCTTTGGTTTTGTTTTCAAAGCATCAGCACTAAACGGCACTTGCGTTTATCTGCTGTGAATGCACTGCAAATGTTCTAAAGAGCGCGGGAGTCCATTTCTGCTGAAGGCAAGCAGAAATCAGATATACATTCTCTCTGCCTGCAGTGCGTCAGTCAGTCACTTGGAAAGTGAGTGAGAACACTTACGAACACAAAGTTGTATCGAATCAAACATCATCATAGGCCCTGTCCCAAATGGCACACTTCATATATGCTTTCGGTCTTGTGGACTTACAATGGCTACCGCCTGCACGTGTCCGTTAAGTCCACGAGACCGTAGGGTGTCCCATTTGTAATTTTAGATCTCAGAAGGGTGCTCGTGAACGATGCTTTGCGATCGATATGCACCCTCTATGCACACTTTTGCAGAGCCCGCACTGATGTGAACTCTGCTGCAGACTTCTTCCCGAAGGTCAAAGCGGCATTACGTCATGAAAGTGTGGACTCGTAGGAAGACCACAAGGGTTTAGGGTGCCATTTGGGACAGGGCCAATAGCGGTTCAATAGCCAACCATACCGGAGTTCACATGAAACCACATTTTTTTCCAACTCCATCTCATGACCAATTCGTACATGTTTGTATGAAGTGGCAAATTCGTACAAATTCGTTAGACCTCACTCGTATGAATTTGTACGATTTATTTAAACCGCAGTGACGGGTAGGTAATTTGTATGAAATCATACAAATTGGGCAACTTGTCAAATATGTACGATTTAGCAGAACTCGTACGAATTAGCCGCCTCATAAAATACGTACAAATTGCTGTGAGATCGGGTTGACTTTTTATGTTTTGGAAAGCAGCGTTTACAATTGCGTCGAGCAATTCTCAAACCTATTGTTCAAAATTGTGAACCTGTTCAATTGTATCACTAAAAAGATTTGTCTGGAATTAACCATTTGTTCATGAATTGGACATTTATAATAAATGAAAGCATCGGCTCCATCAAGGACAAGTCTCTCTTTTACTGTCGTGTCACTCAGACCCTGTGCCTGCAATAAGCACCAAATGGAATAACAATAAGGGCTATTCCCCAAGCGCTCTCTCCTCTGTGCTTTCTCTCTTGTATTCAAACGAGCTGTTTTCCAGAGGTTCCCATGGCTCTTTGTGCCCTTTCAAACCGTTTTTAAACTCTCTGTCTCTTTGTCTCTGTCTCTGTGATTGGAGGTTGCAGTTTTTTTTTTTTCCCATTTCATTCTCCACCCCTTCCAAACGACACACGTTGATTAAAATCAGCAATGCCATTTAGAGTGAACGCTAATTAAATGTATTATGAATGGGGAAATTGAGCTTTTTGCTTCTGTGCTGACCGCTGACTCTGTGTAAGGATTCATTTAGAAATACATTATATATTATATTATATAATTAACTTTACATTACACTTGTACATTAATAACAGTAAACTATAAACTATATATATATATATATATATATATATATATATATAAACAGTATATATAACTTTATTTTTAACTTTATTAACTTCACATAATTTTTTACTTCTGAGTGTTCATAAGAACAAGTAACTTTTGTTACTTGTGTTGACTTTTCAACAGGTTATTTTGCTTCTTATCTTGAAAGGACAAAACAACAATTTATGTATCACATTGGAGCTGATTAACAAACAACTCTTTTTGTTTCTGAATCACTGATGCTGTGGTGATCTTTGGGCGGTCATTCATCGTTCAATCTAAAACAGTTTTGGCGCTCTGTGCTTATATTCGTTATCATTTATGGCTTTTTTTCGTGTGTGTGTGTGGAGATGCATTTATGTATTTCATGGTTTTGAGGTTGGTTCGTGTTTCATATCAGGTTTAGGTAGTTTTGAGAGAAAGAATCTGAGGATTTGTACTCTCCATTCAACTAAATTTAACAGTAGTACAAAGTAAACGAATCTTCTCTTTAAGAGGTCATGATATATATAATATACAGTGAGGAAAATAAGTATTTGAACACCCTGCTATTTTGCAAGTTCTCCCACTTAGAAATCATGGAGGGGTCTGAAATTGCCATCGTAGGTGCATGTCCACTGTGAGAGACATAATCTAAAAAAAAAAAAATCCAGAAATCACAATGTATGATTTTTTAACTATTTATTTGTATGATACAGCTGCAAATAAGTATTTGAACACCTGTCTATCAGCTAGAATTCTGACCCCCAAAGACCTGTTAGTCTGCCTCCATTCCATTTATTATCCTAAATTAGATGCACCTGTTTGAGGTCGTTAGCTGCATAAAGACACCTGTCCACCCCATACAATCAGTAAGAATCCAACTACTAACATGGCCAAGACCAAAGAGCTGTCCAAAGACACTAGAGACAAAATTGTACACCTCCACAAGGCTGGAAAGGGCTACGGGGAAATTGCCAAGCAGCTTGGTGAAAAAAGGTCCACTGTTGGAGCAATCATTAGAAAATGGAAGAAGCTAAACATGACTATCAATCTCCTTCGGACTGGGGCTCCATGCAAGATCTCACCTCGTGGGGTCTCAATGATCCTAAGAAAGGTGAGAAATCAGCCCAGAACTACATGGGAGGAGCTGGTCAATGACCTGAAAAGAGCTGGGACCACCGTTTCCAAGGTTACTGTTGGTAATACACTAAGACGTCATGGTTTGAAATCACGCATGGCACGGAAGGTTCCCCTGCTTAAACCAGCACATGATCTAGAGGAGTCATGGGAGAAAGTCATGTGGTCAGATGAGACCAAAATAGAACTTTTTGGTCATAATTCCACTAAACGTGTTTGGAGGAAGAAGAATGATGAGTACCATCCCAAGAACACCATCACTACTGTGAAGCATAGGGGTGGTAGCATCATGCTTTGGGGGTGTTTTTCTGCACATGGGACAGGGCGACTGCACTGTATTAAGGAGAGGATGACCGGGGCCATGTATTGCGAGATTTTGGGGAACAACCTCCTTCCCTCAGTTAGATCATTGAAGATGGGTCGAGGCTGGGTCTTCCAACATGACAATGACCCGAAGCACACAGCCAGGATAACCAAGGAGTGGCTCTGTAAGAAGCATATCAAGGTTCTGGCGTGGCTTAGCCAGTCTCCAGACCTAAACCCAATAGAGAATCTTTGGAGGGAGCTCAAACTCTGTGTTTCTCAGCAACAGGCCAGAAACTGACTGATCTAGAGAAGATCTGTATGGAGGTGTGGGCCAAAATCCCTCCTGCAGTGTGTGCAAACCTGGTGAAAAACTACAGGAAACGTTTGACCTCTGTAATTGCAAACAAAGGCTACTGTACCAAATATTAACATTGATTTTCTCAGGTGTTCAAATACTTATTCAATATACAATATCATACATTGTGATTTCTGGATATTTTTTTTTTTGATTATGTCTCTCACAGTGGACATGCACCCATGATGACAATTTCAGACCCCTCCATGAATTCTAAGTAGGAGAACTTGTAAAATAGCAGGGTGTTCAAATACTTATTTCCCCCACTGTATATATATATATATATATATATATATATATATATATATATATATATATATATATATATATATATATATATATATATATGTATATATATATATATATATATCCTTTTATTGAAATCTGCATGTCTTTCCAAAATGTTTGCAGCATTAGAAAAAAAGCTGTTCAGGTCTATTTTTTCCAAGGTCCACAATCCTTTCAGATCAACAATAAAGGGTTAGTTCAGTCAACAATGAAAATTCTGTTATACTCACCCTCATGTCATTCCAAACCTGTAAGACCTTCGTTCATCTTCGGAGTACGAATTAAGACATTTTTGATTAAATATAAGAGCTCTCTGAACCAGCCATAGACAGCAACGTCATTGCAACTTTCAAGGTCCAGAAAGGTAGTAAAGACATTGTTTTGTCGAACTGTGTTGGTAAAATAAAATAAAGAGAAATTTCCCTACATTAAAGGAGTAGTTCACTTTAAAATTAAAATTAGCCCATGATTTACTCACCCTCAACCCACTTAATAAAGGCTTTCTGAAGCGAATCTATGTTAAAAAAAAAAAAAAAAAAAATATCCATATTTAAAACTTTATCTAGCTTCCAGCTGACCACCTTCCGTATTCAATTTAGGCAGAAAGTGTAGCGCCTCTTGCATTTCAAAACACTTACGGCTGCGTTCTAGTGATACGTTGCACCAGTTAAGCTTTTTTTATAAGTTGAATATGCAAGGTGGTCAGGCGGATATTTTAAAGTTTTAAAGTAGTAAATCATTGGGTAATTTTCATTTTAATTTATATAATTTTCTATTCATTTATATATATATATATATATATATATATATATATATATATATATATATATATATATATATATATATATATATATATATATATATATATATATATATATATATATATATATGTTATATATATAATAAAAAAATATGGACATAGTGTAATTTGTACCAGGCTGTAAACATGTTTTATTCTGCTGTAAATTTGGGCATTTTAACATGGGGCTCAATGAGATTATGCTCCCTTCTGGAGCCTGTCCCTAGTGGCCAGTCAATTAATTGTAGTTTATGTCACTTCCGTATTGGCTTCAAGAGAAACTGCGGGAGGTTGCCGCTTGAGAATAACTGCTTACAGGACAGGAAAGGGGTTTTCTGAGGTGAGAGAGATTTTTTATTTTGTAACAAGCTACGAAAATGACGATGTTGTTGCTGGGACTTCAAGGTAGCATTTCGGGGGAAACTTTGCCCTTCCATCATGCTGCAACTTGAGTGATCACCCAAATGATGTGACATGCACTTGAAAAAAGTTAGTGTATACTTAGTAAATAATATTATAATAATATTTAGTAAAAATACAGCTATTATTAGTTGTTAAAAGTGTACTAATTACTATTTAATCAAATGTCAAGTGGCATAAGGTGAATGAGAGCTGTGCTGGGGCAGTGGGGGGCAGGGCATGTTCGGTTCGACATGAGAGTATTGCGGTTTCGAACCGTGGGTGGTGTATCGCAGTTTTTCGTTTTGATTATTGTAAATAAGAATATATATATATATATGTATATATGTATATATATATATATATATATATATATATATATATATATATATATATATATATATATATATATATATATATATATATTTTTTTTTTTTTTTTTTTAAGGGCAGACTTAGATTTAACACTGTTTGCAGCCATTCTGGCATATATGAGATTTCCACGACAAATCAGAAAACCATTTTACACGGTTTGTCATTCTCACACACCAAAATGTGTTTATTCAGGCTTTCTCAGTTTCAGAACTCTTTTACCCTACAGACTGTGAGAACTCAGAATTACAAGTTATATACAAGTATATAAACCATTGTGGTGGACAGAAGGCTCGCCAACACACAACAGAAACACACGAGACAGACTTCTGGTGTGGGCAGTCACTTTACAGTAATGACAGAAACTTTTTAATATCGTATCAAAGGGTGAAGTGTTGGTGGCACTGCGATGGAGCAGGTGGTGTTTTGTATGACTCAATCAGATGGAGCACCAGCCCTCTTAACCTTGCTGTATGTCCACACACACACACACATTGAATGTAGGACAACAGATTGCTGGATTCCAGCCACAATTAGAAACACCCTACATAGACAGTACTCATTAATAACCCGCGCAGACTAGTCACCAGGCTAGCCAACTTTGTTGTTCGTCACACTCTTTCTGTCCTTTTCGCTCGTTCTCTCACCGATTTTTCCCTCTTTTCCTTCCTCTCACTCCAGCTCTTTAGTCACTGTGTAAAAGTAGGTTACGTTCAATGCACTGCTCTCCTGTATATGCTCCCTCATTATACCGTCCTTGACAAACAACCTGTCACATTCTGTGAGAGGAGTAAGTGGCAATCCCACCCACTTCTAAAACATACACGCTTATGCATACAGTACGCTACAGAACTGATTGCATCTAGCCCATCATGATCCATTTTTACAGATGAGTGTGTGTACTCCTCAGCAATCAATCTGGACTAATTATGTTTGCACTGACAAATTGATGGCACCCTTTCAGAATGAATTTTTACATTTCACTTCATATGTATTTTTAGTGCATATTTTATGGTTTATGTCTTTTTTAGGTATGTGTGGTCCTATAGATTTAAGACGTTAGATATTGTTATGTACTTTATCTCCAGAGAAACTTTGTGAGATTTGTACTTCTATATATTTTTATTGATATTGTTCTAATTCATATACTACTGTTAAAATGTTTGGGGTTGTATATTGTTTTAAATATTTTTTTAAAGCATTGTGCTCACTAAAGCTACATTTATTTGATAAAAAATTCAGTAAAACATTAATATTGTGAAATATTTTTTAAATTAAAAATTGTTTTCTATTTTAATATATTATAATATGTAATTTATTTCAATGATGGCCATTAGTCCAGCCTACAGTGTCACAGGATCCTTTAGAAATCATTTTTAAATACTGATTATGCTAATATATAATATTCGATAAAAATAAAAATAAAAACTTTTGTCAGTAAGACCATATACAGTACAATGTCATACATAAGATTTGTCTCTTGAAAAAAATAGCACCTGCCACAAATGGGAACAGCCATTATGATTTTTTTCTTTATAATATTTCATATTTTAATAGAAATAAAAACAGGCATGTTTTTTATGTAAATAAAAATTGCAATGTCTATAATATTTTTTAAAGAAAATAAAGCCGATTATAAAGTGTTTTCTAAGGATAATTTATTGTAACACTTTAGTTTAGGGTCTAATTATCACTATTAAGTTGCTTATTAGCATGCATTACTAGGATATTGTCTGTTTATTAGTACTTATAAAGCACATATTAATGCTTTATTCTGTATGACCATATTCTACATCCCTTAATCATACTCAATTCCTACGCAATAACTAATATTAATAACTTCCATAATAAATATTAATAAGCAGTAATGAGTTTATTTAACCCTTATGCGCTATTTGTTTGGGATGTACACACAGGCTGTTGGGGTCTCCGGAGACCAAGAGTAAAACAATTCGGGAGTAAAAATGAAATTGTGAACAAAACAGCCTATTAAATGGCTTATTATTATTCAAATATTAAAACATGACGGATTTTTTACGACCCTGTCCGTCAAATGACTGACAATTCGGAAGTCTAACGCGACCTCTGTAAACAATCTGTCACTTTTCTGCAGAGTTTAGCTCCAACCCTAATCAAACACACCTGAACAAGATAATCAAAGTCAGCAGGATATCTTGAAAGTTGCTGGTAGGTGAGTTTGATCATGGTCGGAGCTAAAACTCTACAGGCAAGTGGATTTCGAGAACCTCTGATTTAGACAGTGGCCACAGGACGTCATACTCAGGAGATAGAGAAGTAAGCACACCATGAAAACAAATTAATCCTGTTCATTTGTGTGATAAAAAATTACCCTGGTCTTAGTGTGCATAGGGGTATAAATTCACTTGGTGTTCAGAGTATTTATTTTGTCCCCACATTAATGTCACACGTCTAATACAATTATGTGGTTTTGTTTCATTAATACAGCATATACTTTTTTCTTGATTTACCCCGAAAGAATGGAAGTGACATGTGACAACATGCCCCATAGGTGGGGTACATTGTAACATGTGAGGGTCACATTGTAACATGACCAAATGTTATCTGATACAATACAAAAAAATATCCAAGAATAAAATATTTTGTCAAAAAAATTTAATAATCAACTTTATCATATAAAATAATGGCATTTTTTTATAATTAAAAATGAAGTAATTTTGAGTTTGACAATAAACACACCGCTAAACACAGCTATACAGCATAGTTTAATAATTTACATTGACGAACATTGACTCTCAGTCTTTATTCACCTTTTTCTCATGGTTTCTCAATAGAATTCATAAAAGTATAGCCTAGAATACCGTAGTTTTAAAAGGGGCTCATTGTAACACTGTGTGACAACACTGTACCCGACCTGCACAACTGGGATTTTACCCCAGCTCGTGTCTTCTGCCGATTAGATAAGCATTAAATAACTATCTCAACTGCTAAACAACAGATATAAGATTAAAATAATATCATATTTGTCTAATTTTAAATAAACACAGAAAAAAAAAAAAAAAACTTCCGTAAGAAATTGACTTGCTATGGTTAAATAAATGTTCAGTGATATCTTCCAAAGATTTGTTTTATTTTTTTATAGGTGCAACTTTTTCTCTATATAGTGTTGATATGGCAACTAGTAACTAAAAAATCTAAAACTAAAAAAAGTTTTGTCATGCCGGCATGTGCGGAAAGTTTTAAACTAGCCCTGTGTTAGTTTATGCCACGCTCTCCCCTACTTCATCAGTTCTGATGAGTCAATGTTATTCTAAAGAAAAAGATGGCTGAAGTCCATTCAATTGGGGGAAATAATATTAACCACAAATATGAGCTTGATTTTCACAATCCAGATTAGGGATATCTTATCGTTTGCGATATACCGGTATGGATGCGGAAGCATCTCAATGAATGCGCAGTGTATTTGATGCACATACAGTATGTGAGGTGCACAACTTGCCGTCGCTTTGCTGAGAGCGCTCAGTGTTTCTCACATACTCAAAGAGAGAGCGAGAGAGTCTTATACCACACAGAACTGACGTGTTACATATAAACAATATTCTTTGTTGTATTTTTCTGTAAAATGACGCTGTTTGTTTGGAATTATTCAGCCTTTATGAACAAGAAGAAACTAATGCGCAAACGGCAATCTCATTGGCTGGCGCGCACCTATTACTGTGCCTGTTTTGGTTCCAGCAAATCAGTTCTAGAGCATGCAGACAACATGATTAATATTCATGAACCCAGAAGCTCATCAATCCTTAACCCTTAAATGCATGACTGTTTCGCCAAACATTCTTACATATTCGGGTCTTTAGCGACCCGGATCTATATCTAACATGGATAGATCTATACCTGTCGCAAAAATATATAAAACTCCTGATATTAGAGTAACAAGTACAGAAGAATAAAATAAAACATATTTTGTTACCTTTTGGAGCTTGGAAGGGTTCAGTTTTGGGGTAGTGCATTATGAAGAGAAAGTTGAACAGAGATTGTTGGTCAGATAGCTCTTTTCACCAGATCCATCATCAAGTGACAGTGACACTAATATTTGAATGTGTTCAGTACTGTCTATGCGGTAAATTGCTGAGCCATTTCAAGTTTAGCAGATTATGTTGGTGTTTGGATTTTTACTGTTTATTTTTTTATTTGTATTCTTTTATGAAATGTCTTTATTATAGGAGCCTATTTGATGATGGGTACGTTTTACTTTAGATCAATGTTTGTTTTTCAAGAATGTGTGCAACTCTCACTTGTAGCCAAAAACATGGGGAATGGTACTACATTTATATCGTCATCGCAATAAATACCAGAAAATATTGATATTTTTAAATCCATATCGCCAATCCCTAATCCAGATCAGTTCCAGCAAAATATTGTTTCATTCGAATATATGCTGCATTACAACAGTCAAATGTTTTTTTTTGTAAATGTTGTCTTTAACTAAATCGAATCATAATTGGAATATGTAGTCGGCATATGAGTCACACAAGATCTAAGTAATCTGTACAAATTGTTTCACAATGGCTTTTCACCAGTCTGTCAGCATCTGAATGTTCTGCCCGTCGCTTTCCAATCAGAGTCTTTGTCATAGTCCCTCAATCAGACAAAAGCAGGCGGACCGCAATAGAGCCAGGAACATGACGCCGACAGATTTTAAACAAACCAATAAATGTCCACATATTTATCATTGAGTAATTGAGATGGCCAAGACTGCTGCTACAGCTATTACAACTAAGAGTTGATCTCCATGGCAACAGGCTATTATGGGAAAGCTGTATCTCTGTCTCACTCTCTCTCTAATTGTGCTGTTGTTAGGCTTGCAATACTGCAACTGGATTAGCTCATATGAAAGACGCAAACATCATTCCCTGCCTGTGGACATGCCAAATAACAGGATGTGCATGCTGAGATATAAATAATGAAAGATCTGTGAACTTATTATTAACTGCTTGGTGAAGTGGTTTTCTGAATATTAGTCTCAAAAGTAAAGGGCACTAGCCACCTCTGGTTCCTCTAAATGCCACCTCCACCTCATATGCACTGGCAAAGTCCACAAAATGCAAACTGCTGCCGTAGCCGTATTCATATATAGCCGTAAAACATAATATCGCCACTATCAATATGGTAATTTTCCCAGCCCAGCCCTAGAGATCATAAAGCTTGTATTTGGTAGCAACTTTTCAATAATAAAAAAGGAGGGTGTTCTTGAGTCTGCATCCTGTGTTTAAAAGCCCCATTAAATCACAATGTGGTTGTAACCAAGGCCCTGTATCTCGCATTGAAGGTCACCTTATAACAGCCTCTGGATATAGACTCCAACAGAATGTCTTCTGTGGTTCGCTAATGGAAACTATGGCAAACATCTCACAGGGCATGTTATCCTCACATCTGCTACACAAAATCTCTACCATCTGGAGGATTTTTTTTATTTACGGTTGTGAGACTAAGGCATATATAGTAATCTAAAGATAGTATTTGGCTGTTTTATAAGGTACATCAATAGTTCATGACTGACTATAGGGTTTTATCCAGCATAGTATGATTGAGAAGTTTGTGTGTGAAACAGCCAGGTGTAACTATGGCACTTAACTCTTTCCCGTTCAGCGTTTTTGGTCATTTTCATAAACATTTCATGGCCCACAGAATATTTTGTTGTATGAATATCTGAACATGCAAAGAAACAACAGACCCTCAGCTTAACTGTCAACCCCCTTTTTGAGAATACACATGAAAATGCACTATCCAAACTTAAAGGGCTGTAATTCAAGAATGCTTTGGAATATAGACCTATAGAAGTTGGTCTTGTTTTAAAGCAGACACTCGGCAGATTATTTCTTAAGTATTTCAAAAGCAATTCAAAATATGAAAGTGTGAAAAAGTTATGGAAGTTTAAATTTACTGTAAATAAAAAATACTGTACTAAATATTTATTTTATTTTATATAAAATATATATTTTACAAAAATGTTTTAATCTAAAATTACTATAAAATCAAAGCCATATGTCTAACCAAGTTGTGTTCCAAACTTGAAGTTGATATCACAAAAATTGAAGCTCCATGAGATTTTGTTTAGGCGCTATACCAAAAATAGCCACCAGGTGTCATTGAAATTCCATTGATTGTTTTTTTTGATGCATGTTCCTGTAATTTTCTGTCCAAATGTCACTTCCATCACAAAACGGTCACCAAATATGGAACCTTGAGACCCTTTTTACGACGCTATGTGTTTTGTCAAGATTAGAAAAGATTTTGATTATAAAGTAGTTCAAATAAATGTTGTAATATGAAACATGACACCGCCCACTAGGGGAGGAGCCTGCTAAAATAATTTAAAGTACCATTTTCATGGTAACGCAACGTCCAATTTCAAAACGGTTTTCACAGGGTGAATTTTGAGTTCATAAGCTTTCGAATGATACCTAATTTATGATAATTACTAAAATATATGATACAAAAAAAAGGTGATCAAAGAAAGAGTGCCAGGTGTGCCGCTAGCAGGACGGTGACAGTAAGGAGGTTAAACAAAAACAGACCCGATTAAATGGCTTATTATTATTTAAGGGGTGGTTCCGTGTTTTTTTTTCTAGGCCTGGTTGTGTTTATGGGGCGCAGTATAACATGTCTTAATACTTCTTTTTTTTTTTTTAATTTTCTTATATTTTACCTTTATTCCACACCGCTGTCTCCACTGTCTTTTGAACGGCTCGTTTGCTTCCTGCTTCTGTGAAGCCCATCCCTCCTAATCTAATGGTCTTAGATTGGTTAGATGGCCAAATGTAGTTTGTAGTTCTGCAACAGCTCTCTCTCTCTTTCGTAATGATTGCGACGTGGCCTCGCCCACTTTGTTGCGTGTTCACAGGGGCAGTGTTTATGTTAATAGCAAGGGTGATGATATGATGTCACCAACCCGGGAAGAAGCTTGTTGTAGTCCAAACCGGCCGTTTTTGTAGGCAATAAACTGCCATAACTTTAAAAGACAATATCTCCGTTTGCATTGAACTTTCAGCACTGTAACTTTGCAGATACTGTTTATGCTCAAGCAGCAGCATTACACACTAACTCAAGTTAAAAAAGTGAAATCGCATGCAACCACCCCTTTAAAATATTAAAACATGACAGACAAATTTTTGTATTCTAGCTTTGTGCATTCTTTTTTTTTATCAACACTTTAATGTGGGTTTCATACAAAAAGCAACATTTTGAGTAAAAATCTGAGAAAATCACATTTTTGTCAAAGACTATGTCTGAATCAGATTCAGTGCGATGAGCAAAACACAGATGGAGTCGATCTAGTTCATCAACACCACCAAAGCTTCACAATCCTAACCACTTCCTGGTTTGGCATTTCACTCTGTAACATTAGGCCGTTTTGATTTATATGCTGTTTATTGTTGATGATCGCATTAATTCATTCATTGCATCTGCTTACATAATGATATCGATGCTACAGTGAAAACATGGAAAGCCGTAAAAATGGCAGGGAAGTGTTTTCTCATGAATGACGAGTCAACTTGTCAATGGCAAGGAAAGAGATAAGATTATGGGCCAGATTTACTAAACAGGGCAAATTAGCGTGAGACCGCAATTTCATAATAGCGCCGATGGGAGTGGAAAGTTCTGCACATGATCTACACAGGCGCAAAATGGGTGTAAACATGTTTTTTTGGGCAGTAAATTATGCCGTAAATACCAATACATTGACTAGTGTAAATTTTAGTAAATCACCTTGCGTCCCAATTATTTTGTTTCTGAAAGGGAAACGCTTACAAATGGATATGCAATAAGGTCAGCCTCAAAAATAACTGTGCCCATGCCTTTTCAGAGCAATTTTTTTCATTGTGTGTCCTTAGTAAATCCTAACAGTATTTTTTAACGCCAAAAGAGGGTTTGTGCTGGTGCAAGCTGTTGGTAAATCTGGCCCTATATCTCTAGTTCAGTCATGCAAATATGGCGCAGGCTGATATGTTCTTCACATGCAATCTGCAAACAGTCCTATCATTGCTAAATGGCACAAGTCGATTAAGCTAAACTGATTCTGCAGCCAATGAGATTGCTTTCTCAACATTTAAAAAGTCTGGTTCACTGTTCGTTGTAGGTTAGTCCTTCAACACGCTATTAGAGTTAATCTGACCACCTCCACCTCCCCCAGCTCCACCTGTCTAGAACTGCTACAGGATGTGTGTGCCTATTCATGTAGTAGCATCATATCTTACATTCTCATAGCAGCTTGTCTGTTTATATATTGACAGTAGAAAACCCATATTTGTTGTCAAGACCAAATACATTAACATTGTCATACTCATTAACATGCTAAAACATTTTTTTATATAATTTATTCAATCAAATAAGTAAATAAATAACAATTGTGCAATTGATGCTCATACTAGCAATGCTGGCAAACAACCTTCTAGTGACTTACTTATATTTGATTCAAAGGTGTTTATGGATTTTAATGTTTTAAACAGAAACTCAATTCATAACCCTGGCCATCTTTTGCTCTGTTTCAGAATAAGATCATTCTGGACCCGCTAACATTTAGTGAGGCTCGCTTCAGGCCGTCACTGGAGGAGCGTCTGGAGAGCATCATAAGTGGCGCCGCCCTCATGGCCGACTCCTCCTGCACACGCGACGATCGGCGTGAACGCATCGTAGCCGAGTGCAACGCAGTGCGCCAGGCCCTGCAAGACCTGCTGAGCGAGTACATGAACAATGTAAGTCCTGGACATCATTTTCCACTATGTAGGAGGTCTTGAAGATTTTTTGAGCACTTTGTTTGTTTGTTTTGTTAGTAGCACTTCATTTTACAGTTCTGTTCACCATGTACATATGTACTCAAACAATGTACATATTATAGTAACTGGGTAATAACTAGGTACTGACCCTGAACCTACCCCTAAACCTAACCTTACGCCATGTTGTTATCTTACATTACCAAATACTTTCTTAGATAAGTACTCTGTAAGTACATGTAAGTGTGCATACTGTAAAATAAAGTGCAACCGTTGTGTTTAAGGTTTTCTGTTTATTTTGGGATGATATTTTTTATTAATATGTTTTGTATTTAGGTTTGGTGACTCTTTTACTTTTATCAAGGTTTTGTTAGGAAACTAATTGTGGCAAGGTGTTTTTCCTTTATTTACACACATCCTGCATTGATTGTGATTCATCCCTAAGGCTGTATGGCTAGAAAGCAAACATTTTCCTCTAACAACCATGGTTTCAGTATAGTCATACTTTTCAGGGAATCAACATATACCATATAAATACACACAATATTTATATTAGTCTAGTAGTTAATTACTTATCAGTGCTGACATGGAACATGAAGGGCTCTTTGCATAGACAGCCTCAGCGTCATCACATATAGTGCACTTTCTTAGGCTGTATGAGGCATTTCTGAAGTGGCTTTATAACATGGAAACTTCAAGAATGAAACTTCAAATTTCATGTGTCCTTGCTAAATCAAAGTATTAGCCTAATTTCCTAGAAATATTTATGGTACCAGTACAGTGGTGTGTATATACAAGCAATGCTGTATTCTTCAAATCTGTCTCCTTCAGATAGATACTGATGGATAGATTCTGACTGTTCATCTTGAGAAAGTTCACCAGTTAAAAGGTCTTAATATTATTTGATAAATCAATACTCTGACCTTCAGTCTTTCACAAACCCTTCTCATATGTGTCTCTCTGTGTTTGTTGTCCCTGGCTCAAAACATGAAAGACTTTAAGGCATATAATCCTGTAGAAAGATCAAGATGGTGTGTATGCATGTGCCTATGTGTCTTTCTTTTTGTGTGTATATGTCAATTACGTTGAAACAGGTGTCACAATGCCACTGGCAAGTGTTCTGTAATATTGATCACTATGGTATCAATGGGCCTGTCTGGCTCTGAAGCTATGCAGTAATCAATGGCTTCTACCCGGCTATAATCTAATGCATGTTTCCTAGTGCTGGTGTGCTCAAGCACCATACGGGAACAGAGGGATATTAAATACAACCTCTTATTCGATTAGCGATGCCCCTTTAGTCAAAACACAACGCCAGTGGAGATGAATATCACATCAGCACTCAAATTACAAGCTCTTGCTCTGGAAGGAAATGTGTTTGTGTTGCTAGGACGCTTGTTTTATATGAGTTTTAGTCCCTTAACAGATTCATTTTGTTAAGTTTGTATATGCATCTTTGTAGGGGTTTGAATATTTTCATTAGCACAAATATGCTTTCCTTGTGCACTTGTTATATATAACGTACATTAATGTATTTTGCATCTGAATAGTATATGGATATTCTTTAGCTGCGTTTACAGGCTGATGCTGTTATATAGAAAATGTTTGTCTCAACAGATCCATTGCACGTTTACAAGTCAACATTATTGGCTTCTAGCTTCTGGGAATTATAGGTACAGTAGGTATTTAGAAAGGTTTCTCCTCTAACACCTCTCCACCTTCCTTCCACCTTTTGCTCTAATCGTTCTTCAAGCTCAAGCCTGGGAGACTTGTGGAACGGCACAAGCTTGATCAATGTGCTGGTTTGCAATAAATTAAGTTCAAGTGACAAGAGAATGTCCATACTTGTCCTGGCCGGTGGTGATCGTTGATTGGTGACACCCACCCAGGCTCCCAGACCACTGCTGAATCATCAGAATTGGCTGATTTAGTTACGGCAGCCTGGACAGGCCAATCTATCAATTGATCTGTTGGAGTAATGCATTGCTGACCTGGGTCAAGGGAGCTTGGGCTTGTGGCTGGAGGTTGAGCGTGTCCAGGGCTTTGTGGGTGTGGTGGTTCACCTCGCTAGTCTGGCCTGCAGTGCACTAAAGAGGATTTAGGGAGTTGGTTAGTAGAGCTTAATCTTACACTTAGCGGGATGTGGCACTCTGGCGGTCACACTGCGTTTAAAGAAGATGGATGCCTATGTTCTTCGGGCCTCCAGGGGTCTACACAGAAAGGCTTGATCAAGAGGCAGGGTCTCTGAACACTCCATCAGCCTAACAGCGTTGCAGCCAGCTGCACAAACGCAGAGCCTGTGCGACCCAAAAGATTCCCCAAGAAGAACTGCCAGTCAATGAGTACTAGAAAAGTAAATGGAAACAATGGGATGGATAGATTAGAAGCACATATGAGATCTGGTGTTACCACCAACTCCATACTGCAGTTCTGGGGGTGGATGAAGATGCTGTTTTGTGACTCAATATTAAAAGTTGGGTAACCAACAATTTATGTGCATCTTACACCACAAATAGTTGTTTGACTAGGACATTTTTCATTCCTGGGTTGAAACATTTCCTATTTAAATGTTGTTTTTTTTATTTTTTATTGTTGTTGTTGTTTTTATTATTATTATGACCAATAGGCTATAGGGTTATATGAGCCACGGACCATAATTTGCTACTTACAAGTCATTTGGATGTGGTGGTGGGCCATTCTAAATCTAGAAAGCATTTGATTGAACACAAATGTGTTGTGCTGGATAAATAATCAATATTGGAATCCATATTCCTGGAAGAAAAGGATTGTAAACATCCATATGTTCAAAGTTGATATGAGCTATAAACTCCTGTTTTTGTTAAAGGGGTGGTAAAACACGATTTCACTTTTCTGACTTTAGCTAGTGTGTAATGTTGCTGTTTGAGCATAAACAACATCTGCAAAGTTACAACGTTCAAAGTTTAAAGCAAAGGGAGATATTTGCATTTTGTATTGCTGTGGAGAAGCGTTGTTGTGGTATAGTTAGTAGGCTGGAGTGTTGTTGCCGCAATGACGACGAAACGCTGTTATTTTCATCCGGATTGCAGGTCCACTTTGTTCAGCCTTTCTAGGGGGGTGTGTTTCAGTGCGTTTAACATACAACATGTTATATGCATGTGTGTATAAGACAGAGGGGAACAGGTCACATTTGCAGCAGATATATGCTGCCCATCATAAATCAAAGCACGAGACAGACAGGGGTCAGAGGAGAAGACCGGAAAATGTGACATAATGGAAAATATTCGTCTGTATTTGCAATACACAAGCCGCGGTTCAGCTGCGCGAGACAAACACTGCCAGTGTGAATGAACAACGGGGCGCGCGGCTCCCGCTGCACATTTCACGGAGGAAAGCTTCCACAATCTTCGCGAGTTCAATGCAATGGCTTGTCCTGAAAGATGGATTTAAAAACAGAAGCTGTTTACGGGCCACAACCTGTAAGTATGGTTTATTTTTCATCAATGTGTTTTCTTGTAATAGTTCGTATTGTTAATTGTACGTTGTAGCAAGGAAGTAAACAGATGACAACGCTGTTTGGCTCTGCAAAACAGTTTGTTAAATGCTCATTCATACTTAACGTTATCCGACAAACCTAAAGTTACAAACTTTTTTTAAATCTCAACAGCAAACTTTTAATTAGTGTAAATTATTCTTTGATTAGAGCTTTTATGTATTGTTTATCTACAGGCATGCTAAGCATGGTTCTGTTATTGATTTGGCTACTATATTAAAGCCAATGTTTAGTGTTTGTTTTGGGTTAATAGTTCTTGTGACAGATATTTGGCTATACTCGTTCTAAAAATACAAAAGTAATGGTGCCATTCATCACTATAGATCCGCAGTCTTTACTCTTGAGGACTGAACAGGTTGAACAGGTTCTGCTCGATCATCTTTACTAAAATTGTCTGGGTCAGATTCGGACCCAAATTGGTATGGTTGTATTGACACCATTGTTTCTAATACTACCCAAAGCACAGTCTACCGGTAAAGGTAAGGCGCGTGACATTTCCGACAAACATGCACTAGGCGGTTAGAGAATCACAACACACTGGGCCAGCTAACCAATCTGAGCCCATTGCGTATTTTTGAGGGACCGGCTTCATAGAACCCGGAAACCATCAGACCGTTTTACAAGGCGCGTGACATTTCTGACAAACATGCACTAGGCGGTTAGCAGTGTAGAATAAAGGTAAAATATATGAAAAATAATGCAATTTTTTAAAAACGACGCATGAACACGTTTCATTGCACCCCACAAACACAATCAAGCCTTCGAAAGAATGTGTTTTACCACCCCTTTAGTTTTCGTTTACAGTTGACTTTTTTTTTATTTTTTTTATTATGTACACTAACATGATATCAAGACTAGAGACTGTTTTATTTTATTGAGCAACACACAGTAGAAGTTTGTTCAATTATTGAATGATTTTTTCCCCCAAGTGTATGTGAATGAATCGATTAAGTGAATGAATCAATGACTCATTCATAAAGACAGCCTCAGTTTAGAATAGCCACTAAAAAATGTCTCAGGTTACATATGTAACCTATGAGAACAGGGAACGAGACACCGCGTCTCTTTGCCATGCCTCAAAGCGTCCTAGGAAGCAGTGCCAGTTCCCTTCGAAAGGGAACTCCTGCTTTCAAATTCAGTGAATGAATCAGCATTTTTAACTGAATTGTTTGAGTGAGTGACTCAGTTTTTCACAATGAAAGAGAAACAAGAAGTAAAGCACAGGAACTGTTTTATATTATGTATATTATATTACCAGTATGTATATTATATTATATTATATTATATTATATTATATTATATTATATTATATTATATTATATTATATTATATTATATTATATTATATTATATTATATTATTAATCTTTTTAAATGTATAGTTCTTTATGAATGTAAAAAGCTATAGGGCAGGACTTGATTTATCTATTTATATATTTATGAATTCAAGGAAGGGGTGGTAAGTGAATGGGAACAGCTTATTGGGACCTGAAGAGGTGAAAATGCAGTGCAAAGGGGACAGGGGAGAGGACAGGCCTACATTTTTTACATTCAAAAAGCAGAAGGTTATAGAATTTATGAAGTTGTTATTTGAAATACTCAACATAACATCCTTACTTTACCCAAAATGAACAATTTGCAGGGATGTGATATATTATATTACATTGAATTCATTATATGAATCTGATTTGTTTTTGGTGGGCTCTTACCAGCAGCCATATCACCCTGTAGACGAAGACTGGTTTCCCACTGAAGCTTAGCAGGACTGAGCCTGGTCAGTACCTGGATGGGAGACCAACTGGGAAAACTAGGTTGCTGCTGGTAGAGGTGTTAGTGAGGCCAGCAGGGGGTGCGCACCCTGTGGTCTGTGTGGGCCCTAACACCCCAGTATAGTGATGGGGACACTATACTGTAACAAGCACTGTCCTTCGGTTGAGACATTAAACCGAGGTCCTGACTGTCTGTGGTCGTTAAAAATCCCAAAGAGTAGGGGTGTAACCAGCATCCTGGCCAAATTTGCCCATTGGCCTCTGTCCATCATGGCCTCCTAATCATTCCCATATACAATTGGCTTCATCACTCCTCTCCACCAATCAGCTGGTGTGTGGTGAGCGTTCTGGCGCAATATGGCTGCCGTCGCATCATCCAGTTGGATGCTGCACATTGGTGGTGGGTGAGGAGATTCCCCCCTTCTATGTAAAGCACTTTCAGTACCCAGAAAAGCACTATATAAATGTAACAAATTATTATTATTATAAAAATATGAAAAAAAAGATATTTAGCTAATTTTAGGTCTATTGAATGCGAATGCATAGTTCATAATGTTCCAGAACTTGTTCAGATTTTTATATATTTTTTTTTAAGTAATAAAGGTCTGAGTTTTAGAAAAGTTACAGAATGTTGTGACTTTCTGCCCATCTCCCTAGGATAGCTAATAACAAGCTGTCGTGACATGACACGCTAATGTCATGTGACCTCCTCACAGTGTCCTCCCAGCCACACAAGCGCTTTGATGCCTCGGTTTGGCAAGTGCTAGACACTGTCTCACTGGACAAGACCAGTCATTTCAGAGAAAATAACCCACAGCATGCACAAGAAAAAGGCCTTTCTTTTGCTCTCACCATCTATCTCTCTCCGTCTGCATTGGTGCAAAACCTGCCCCAAAAGACACAAACAAAAATACACATGCATATCACACATTCCCCTTCAAGCTTTCAAGCAAAGCCTCCTGCAAACATCTACTTTGATTTGCTCTCTCTACTTTTATCTTTTGCTAGCATGACTTTCGCTGTTCTTTAAACCTGGCTACAAGAATGTTGAGTCATCTTAGTTCTCATGTAGCCTGGCTGAAGATTGAGGTCTCTATCATAGCTGTTGGCTACAACCAGTATGTGTAGCATTTGGAAGTATATGTTTGGCATATCCTGCATCGATTACCAATGACTGGAGAGGAACACACAGCGTGATAGTCTGCAGGGAATCTGGACTCATGTGAGCTTTTGTTTTCCGCATCTGAAGAGACAAACGAGGCTTTAAGTTTTCCAAGACTTTAACTGCATCTCTACTTAATGGCTCATGCTGATTGTTTAACTTTGCAACCTTGATCTTTCCAAACTCATTAGACATCATATAATTCTTTTCCTTCTCTTGGTTTCTCCTTGCTGACAAAGGTTTCCGCTGTAGCATCATGCATGAAATGCCCCACATTATATGACACGTTCTTCCTTATTTCACCCACAAATGAACAGTTTGCTCGGATGTGGTTTTTCCTGCATTTATGTGGATTTCAGTATTTTCCAACCTGAAGTATGAGAATGTTGTCAAGAAAAGAGAAGCTTTAAGGTCTCCCAGCATTTTTCCCCTGCCAAAAATAAAATGATAATAATAATTATCGTTATTTCTATAGCACCTTTCATACAAGGAATGCTTCTCAAAGTGCTTTACCATTATATATGAAGTACTTTTATATAAGTCTTGCCTGTTTATGCAATCAATTTAGTACTGGCAAGCTGTCCAAGACATGTTTCTGTGTGCACAGGTGTGGCTTGTGTATATAGGCAGCTAGGGCAAAGCCCTACCAACATATTCATCAACTTTAAAACATAGATCCATACATTAAACTTCCAATAATGTAATTGTTAATCATAAAAGCATGCAGTTTTGAGTTGGCCCTGAGTTATGGGAATTACATGTATGACCTCTATACACAGTGCATGCCATTGTAATGACTGTAGGCCTGTCCTCTCCCCTTGCCACAACATTTTCACGTCTTCAGGTCCCAATAAACTGTTCTCATTCACTTACCACCCCCTGTCATGAATTCATACATATATATATATATATATATATATATATATATATATATATATATATATATATATATATATATATATATATATATATATATATATATCGTCGCTGTCCGATGAAAACCACGTATGTCCATTTTGCCGATTTTGAGATTTTTCGACGGATTGAATGTCCAGGTTCATTTCCGTATACAGTATGCGTCACATATCTAAATGGCCAATGAAAAGTTGTGAAAACATGTCATCTGATTTTCACGTATATCCATTTGGTGTCAAAGCTGTCAATCACGCCGCGTATCTCCCGCCCTGTGGAAGCATCTCGCTGGTCTCGCCGGTCTCGTGAAATTGTTTCATCGAAGCTCAGCACTGGATAGCCGAAAGTACGACATTGAAGCTCTCCACAGTTTAGTTCTAATCTAGTTCTTCACAGATTAGTTTGCTTGCTAGTATGTAAATAAACTCGGTCTCTTTGATAAGATTCAGCCTTTTTTTTCTCAGTCAAACTGATCAAATTATAGCCTGTAATGCTACTGTCATGATTGTCACTAGAACATGCCTCACTCATACTGCGATCACCGCTTGCCAGAGGCTGAGAATATCCAGCATGTATTCCTCTGTATTCCTCACGTATTCCTCTGCTGAAACGCGACTTTGCCATTCTAATTAATGATCGGAAGAACGCGTATCGATCACTGTTACTGTAAAATATGCACGTATGTCCATTTAAACTCAATTTTGGTCAAATGTGGATTATATCATTACACTGTCAAGAATATGGTTACATGTAAAGATGCTGTACCAAGTATGACAACGCTACATTCAACTGCTTTTGAAATACAGTGTTTTTTTCACTTCCTGAAAAGTAAGCGTTTTGGACATACGTGAGTTTCATCGGACAGCGACGATATACACTCACCTAAAGGATTATTAGGAACACCATACTATTACTGTGTTTGACCCCCTTTTGCCTTCAGAACTGCCTTAATTCTACGTGGCATTAATTCAACAAGGTGCTGAAAGCATTCTTTAGAAATGTTGGCCCATATTGATATGATAACATCTTGCAGTTGATGGAGATTTGTGGGATGCACATCCAGGGCACAAAGCTCCCGTTCCACCACATCCCAAAGATGCTCTATTGGGTTGAGATCTGGTGACTGTGGGGGCCATTTTAGTACAGTGAACTCATTGTCATGTTCAAGAAACCAATTTGAAATGATTCAAGCTTTGTGACATGGTGCATTATCCTACTGGAAGTAGCCATCAGAGGATGGGTACATGGTGGTCATAAAGGGATGGACATGGTCCGAAACAATGCTCAGGTAGGCCGTGGCATTTAAACGATGCCCAATTGGCACTAAGGGGCCTAAAGTGTGCCAAGAAAACATCCCCCACACCATTACACCACCACCACCAGCCTGCACAGTGGTAACAAGGCATGATGGATCCATGTTCTCATTCTGTTTACGCCAAATTCTGACTCTACCTTCTGAATGTCTCAACAGAAATCGAGACTCATCAGACCAGGCAACATTTTTCCAGTCTTCAACTGTCCAATTTTGGTGAGCTTGTGCAAATTGTAGCCTCTTTTTCCTATTTGTTGTGGAGATGAGTGGTACCCGGTGGGATCTTCTGCTGTTGTAGCCCATCCGCCTCAATGTTGTGCGTGTTGTGGCTTCACAAATGCTTTGCTGCATACCTCGGTTGTAACGAGTGATTATTTCAGTCAAAGTTGCTCTTCTATCAGCTTGAATCAGTTGGCCCATTCTCCTCTGACCTCTAGCATCAACAAGGCATTTTCGCCCACAGGACTGCCGCATACTGGATGTTTTTCCCTTTTCACACCATTCTTTGTAAACCCTAGAAATGGTTGTGCGTGAAAATCCCAGTAACTGAGCAGATTGTGAAATACTCAGACCGGCCCGTCTGGCACCAACAACCATGCCACGCTCAAAATTGCTTAAATCACCTTTCTTTCCCATTCTGACATTCAATTTGGAGTTCAGGAGATTGTCTTGACCAGGATCACACCCCTAAATGCATTGCAGCAACTGCCATGTGATTGGTTGATTAGATAATTGCATTAATGAGAAATTTACATTTTACATTTATGCATTTAGCAGATGCTTTTATCCAAACCAACTTACAATTTGGGGGTACATGAAGCGATTGGTCATGAAGAGTCGAGAAGCGCAACAAGTGCCTGAAATACTGAGACCGTGTACATTGCTCAGTGTAGCACAGGTTAGAGTAGGGAGGGAAGAAGGAAGAGAAAGAGGAAAGGAACGTTTTTTATTTTTTTATTTATGAGGTTAAGTGCTCACGAAAAAGCTGAGTTTTAAGTTGACTTTTGAATGATGTCAATGATTCTGCGTTTCGGATGGCGTTGGGAAGATCGTTCCACCAGCTGGGAACGTTGAATGAAAATGTTCTGGAAAGGGATTTTTCCCCTCTCTGTGATGGTACCACAAGCCGTCGTTCCTTTGCTTGTTGAACAGGTGTTCCTAATAATCCTTTAGGTGAGTGTATATAGTCCCGCACATACAGCTTTTTACATTCAAAAACTGAGAAATATGTCACAATACAGAAATCAAGTCAGCCATAATTTCCATTACATGACTTTAAGTTTGCTGAGCAGAATACTAATTATGAGATTACATGAAATCAGAAATCAAAATGCAACAGAGATTTGATGTGACATATAAAATTGACAGTTTTTAAAAAATAAATAAAAACAATATATTATATATATATATATATATATATATATATATATATATATATATATATATATATATATATATATATATATATATATATATATATATATATATATATATATATATATATATATATATTGACATTTTTGAACTACAGTATTGTTTAGTTGGACTCGGACTCGACTCAGATTCTGACCTTTTTGGACTCGGAATTATGTCTGACTTGGCCCCTTTTGGACACTACAGATCACCATTTCTGAGATCCTCCCAGCGAGATCTTTATTACTGATGTCAGGTTAAAAGTAATGCCTTGGTTAGTGGCTCTTCCTTTGTGTTAATAATGGTCTTGTGCTAGATGTCTTTATTGCATATAATAAACATCCTCATTGGACTTGACCTTTATGAGGTCATCACATATCAAAGACCACCTTAGGTATTTCAGATTTGTTTTTGCAGCATTCCTCACCCACTTCCTCATCAAGAGCATCTTACCAGCCAGATTCCACACTTGCCCCCTATTAAGCAGCCTGTATGGGGCGATTCATCAGCCTTTTCCCATAGCGACTTGTATACCCTCCCTTCCATCTGTCAGACCCTAATGCCCCTAGCTTGTTTTGCTCTGCCAATGAGAGATTATGAGGTACTTCATGTACCAGCCCATTCCAGATACTCAAGGATAGAAACTCCCAGACTTGTTTTGCTCTGTCCATTGCTGTGTTTATCACTGTCAACCAGATTCAATCACACATTTATTAAATACGGTTGTCAATCCAGATACTTTGCTATGTGTAGCGAGCAGTGATGAGTGGATGCTGACTAACTTAATCACATTTGATTGGTCCTTGCATTCACACACTCAATAGATATGTCTGTGAATAGCTACAAAGCTCAACGCTACAAAAACACAATATAAATAAAAACCTTTTGAAACTCTTCATACAGAGCACTTACACAAACACTCACAGGAGTGTTTTAAAGCACCCAGCTATCAGCGGGTACCGGTACTGCAGAACAGCTGGTATTGTCACATTAAATGATCAAATAAATCTTTACTGGGAAAAACTTTTTTGTCCATGTAGTAACAATTTAAAAGTCTTAACAGTCACTTTTTTAAATTAATTTAATGCGTCCTTGCTGAATAAAAGTATTAATTTATTTAAAAAAAGAAAGAAAAGTAAAAACTGTGTGCTAGTGTTTGTGTGTATGTGTCTCAGGTAGACCCAAAGTCATGGGGAAAAAAAAAATGTCCACACAAAGACGGTAATATCCAATATTTTTGGGAAAATATTTTGGTCCCCAAAACCTATATATATATATATATATATATATATATATATATATATATATATATATATATATATATATATATATATATATATATATATATACAGTGAGGAAAATAAGTATTTGAACACCCTGCTATTTTGCAAGTTCTCCAACTTAGAAATCATGGAGGGGTCTGAAATTGTCATCATAGGTGCACGTCCACTGTGAGAGACATAATTAAAAAAAAAAAAAATCCAGAAATCACAATGTATGATTTTTTAACTATTTATTTGTATGATACCGCTGCAAATAAGTATTTGAACACCTGAGAAAATCAATGTTAATATTTGGTACAGTAGCCTTTGTTTGCAATTACAGAGGTCAAACGTTTCCTGTAGTTTTTCACCAGGTTTGCACACACTGCAGGAGGGATTTTGGCCCACTCCTCCACACAGATCTTCTCTAGATCAGTCAGGTTTCTGGCCTGTCGCTGAGAAACACGGAGTTTTAGCTCCCTCCAAAGATTCTCTATTGGGTTTAGGTCTGGAGACTGGCTAGGCCACGCCAGAACCTTGATATGCTTCTTACAGAGCCACCGCTTGGTTATCCTGGCTGTGTGCTTCGGGTCATTGTCATGTTGGAAGACCCAGCCTCGACCCATCTTCAATGCTCTAACTGAGGGAAGGAGGTTGTTCCCCAAAATCTTGCAATACATGGCCCCGGTCATCCTCTCCTTAATACAGTGCAGTCGCCCTGTCCCATGTGCAGAAAAACACCCCCAAACCATGATGCTACCACCCCCATGCTTCACAGTAGGGATGGTGTCCTTGGTATGGTACTCATCATTCTTCTTCCTCCAAACACGTTTAGTGGAATTATGACCAAAAAGTTCTATTTTGGTCTCATCTGACCACATGACTTTCTCCCATGACTCCTCTGGATCATCAAAAAGGTAATTGGCAAACTTAAGACGGGCCTTGACATGTGCTGGTTTAAGCAGGGGAAACTTCCGTGCCATGCATGATTGCAAACCATGACGTCTTAGTGTATTACCAACAGTAACCTTGAAAACGGTGGTCCCAGCTCTTTTCAGGTCAATGACCAGCTCCTCCCGTGTAGTTCTGGGCTGATTTCTCACCTTTCTTAGGATCATTGAGACCCCACGATGTGAGATCTTGCATGGAGCCCCAGTCCGAGAGAGATTGACTTATTTGCACTTATTTGTGCAAATACTTATTTGCAGCTGCATCATACAAATAAATAGTTTAAAAATCATACATTGTGATTTCTGGATTTTTTTTTTAGATTATGTCTCTCACAGTGGGCATGCACCTACGATGACAATTTCAAACCCCTCCATGATTTCCAAGTGGGAGAACTTGCAAAATAGCAGGGTGTTCAAATACTTCTTTTCCTCACTGTATATATCGGCACTTTCTTATTTAAAAGTGCTTTAACTCTGGGGACAAAAGGAACTTTTGTGACTTTTGTAGATCCTCTGCACCTTCACAAAGGCATCTGAAACTGTAATGAGAAAAAGTAGGAGGACACACAGTTGCAAACTCTCAAGGAGGGACCTTTTATCTCCCAATTTCCTTTACAAGGACTCCTGACTGCATGTTGGCCCTTGGCCTTGCTCTGGTAATGCAAGGAGAGAAGCATTTCTTTTACATTCTCTTCTCCCTCACGTTCCCCCCTCCCCTCAAGCTCTGGCTCTATTGGTGTTAAATCTGGACTTGCACTGCGACTCACTACAAAAAATAGCTTTTCAGGTTATGAAAAACAAAATTGGTTCCCATATATATTTAAAGGGCTTAATTTGGCAATGCTATGCAAGATAATTCAGGCAAGGTAGGAGCAAAGTGGAGTTTATAATTCCCCAACATTTTCATTAATTTGCTCCTCATGTTTGCTGCCTGCAGTAATCGGGGAATGAAATAAGACTCTGAATGATGATAAATCACTCGGTTGCCATGTGTTCTGCGGTGCTGCTTCATTACTGAACGCTGATGAGAGTAAAAGTAGTTTTTGCATTGCTTTGTGAGTCAGGGGAGGGAGGAATGTGTTTGTGTGTGTGTGTGTGTGTGTGTGTGCATGTGTGGGAGATGTGTCATTTTCTACCCTCTTACCAGCTGTCATTTTCTTTATTTTTTCAGTCTGTGTGTTTTGGTCAAATATGCACTTGTGTCTACTTACAATTTGTAAGTTTAACAATCTGTCTATGTGCACTGAAAATGTTTTTGTGTGGGTGAGTATGTGGAGGGCATGTTCTCCCTCTTTTGTAGCATCTTTTCTTTTTCTGTTTTTTGTATTTTGTATTTGTTTGCCGCAGGCTGAACAAGCACCTCACTCATTTCATTTCGGGGGTGGTTTTTACTTGAGCCTGTCTGTGTGTTTTTGTGTCTGGTTGTATATCAGTCGGAGTTGGCAGGGTTTAAAAGGCTGAATGTGAATCCAAACAGGCCAAAATCAATTTGTCTGTGGTGCCTTTCTTTGGCTCTTTTCTTCCTCTGAATGAATTGCCGGTCATTCCGCTGTATTGTTGGTGCTATTGTTGGTAATATGTATCAATATGGTGAGAACGTGATGTCTGTATGCCTGTATCCCTGCATGTCAAGGGCTGAAGATTATAATTTCCATGCTGAGAATAGCTATTGAATCACCTCAGAACTAAAAACACAAAGTCACTTTTTGAGGGGAAGTTTGTTCCTGTGGTGTGGAAAGTTTATTTTGTCTGGTCAGTTTTGTAATTAAAGGGATAGTTCACCCAAAATGTATTATCTCTATATAACACTAAAGTTCAATTTTGACTATTCTTTATTAAGACTGAACAAAATTATAAATGCAACACTTTTGTTTTTACCGCCATTTTTCATGAGCTGAACTCAAAGATGCGTGCGTGCGTGCGTGCGTGCGTGCGTGCGTGCGTGCGTGCGTGCGTGCGTGCGTGCGTGCGTGCGTGCGTGCGTGCGTGTGTGTGTGTGTGTGTGTGTTCCGATCGATCGGCGGTCTCCAAAAAGGCCGATCTCATGAACCGATCGCATGCTGACGACACATAAACCCGCACCTGCTGTGAGAGCTAGGGCATGATATGCAGCGACACCGTCTCATTCTCTTTCCAGCGCGGGTAAAATAATTATAATGCTGAAGGTGAGGTACAATTCATATTTCTATATTAAATAACTTACGCAGTCATTTGAAAACGTTCTGTGGGACGTAACTTAAGTTCACAAACATCGCGCGTGAATCACCGCGTGCGCACGCCCTCTCTCCCTTTCAAAATGCTCAAATGGCTTCACATCAGCGCATCGCATGTGCTCTAAAATCGAGCTGCACAGTTGACAGGATTTGCCACTTTGCACAATCGAGGCAGTGTCGCATCGTCACTAAAGTTTATCATTTGCATTTATTTTTAAGTCTTGCCAGTGTTCAAACCGCTCAGCACTCGCGCGCATGGTCTGGAGACACACACACACACACACACACACACACACACACACACACACACACACACACACACACACACACACACACACACAGACACAGACAGGCCATCTCACAAAAAGCTTGCGAGTACAAATTGCGCTGAAATGGTCAGATACACACAAATGTATGTACTAAATGACCGTCTTGACGAGTATGCACGTAAACCCCGTCGTGACTACACTGCATGTAACTGTAACCGTGTTCGCTCTTAAAGTGACAGCTGTCGAATAAACTGCTGCTGTCTCTGAGTTTCTCTTGTCTTGTGTTGTTTGATGAAGCTTTATGACACGCACTGCTCTTGAATGACTAACTTTTGCAACCTTAAGTGTAAGGATTAATCTAATTTAATTTATTCAGGGAAGACCAATATTAATTTACATTTGATTTCTTATTAAATGTCTTTAGTATTTCTTACCTCAATACTAATGTTAGACCTACCTGAAAAATTGTTTTTAAAAACAAAAATGCACTGCATGATCAAATATTTAGGTGAGATAATTATATACATTTATTATATACATTTATTTGGGAAAGGTGGCCTACAGTAGCCTTATCTCATTTTCTAAAATAAACACTTGGTGGTTCTTCAAGATCTTGACTCGGTTAATTTAGAGTTAGTTTCATTTCTACAAATGGTGCAAACTCTGCAAGATTGTAGATAAAAGATTGCCATTCCCCTGCCATTCTGTGATCGGCAGTGATCGGCAATCGGCAGATCATGATCTTGGTGATCGGTAATCGGTGATCGGCCCCAAAAATGCTGATCGGAGCATCTCTAGTGTGTGTGTGTGTGTGTGTGTGTGGAGAGCTGATACAATGTGAATATTTGTCAGTTACAAATATTTCAAAACTATTACTTTAAGCACTGTTTATATAAATATGCTGAGTGATATATATTATATAAAGTCTAAATTCTGTAGAACTTCCCCCCAATTTTTTGTTTTTTTTTCCTGTTGTATTTTTATTTTATATATTTGTACTTTCCCTTTTCAGAATTTGACTGTTTGTCACACCGGTTGACATGTCTCTGTAATTTTAGCTGGTAGTTTCGCGGATGACGCATGTCAGACCAACGTGTCTGGTTCACTCTTAGTCATGCACATGCTGCTCTTCAAATAATCACTTGTGTGAGAAACATCAGCCTCTCTAGAAAAGTCTATGTTCCATCCGATGTATTAGCTTTCTGCTCTGGCTTGACTTCAACATTCCCTCGGCATCCTCATTGCGTAGTTTCTTTAATAAAGTCAGGAATCTCTTGTCTGCCAACAGTCATGCTTGCTTTCAATTAAGGACATTTCAGAGGCATCGCATCGTGCATCAGAGCACCCGCCACGCGAGCGAGGCCCGAGACGCTCACGCCGATGCATGCGAATGCGCGTCTGTGCCGCAAGGCCACGCCATTCTCCGCAGAGGTGATGCAGCCAACCGGGATTTAATTGTGTTTTTTAGGCTCATATTAAGCAGATGAGATGGAATTAACTAGAGACAAATTAACGTAATAAAAGCTCTCAGAGCTACATGCCTCTCAGAGCTACTCCTCACTCCACCCTATCGAGTTTCAACTTGACCACGCACCCCTCCCCCAACACTTGAGAGCGGCTAATGGGATTGACATTGATAGGTGGATGGAGCTGTGGAATCGAGTGTAATTGCGTTAATCGGGCAGACATGGATCTGAGGAGCAGGGCTCTAACTGTATTAGCACGCTACATATGTTAGCGTTATGAATGCAGGGGGTGAACTTGGTTGGGTGATGGAGCATTCAGTTCATCCTGCAGCATAAGCGGAAGGGGGCGGGTGGAGAAATGCATGCTGGACTGTAGGGGTAAACCATGTGGAACCGTTCAATCAGAAATCGGAGTAAAAGAGCAAGAGATATATGTGGAGAGTGAACATTGGATGATAAAGGAAATGTTTAGAAGAACATTGAATTATGGGCCTGCTCTTTGCCTTTAAACAAGAATCAAATCATTTGGTTTTATTGCTGCTGTTATTGCTCCCGTTGTTGTCTGTTTGTTGTTTTTTTCCCTTTAATAGGTTAGTAATGATAATGCACTCATTCTCTGAGTTGACATGTCATTTGACTTAATTACAGTCGCTTATATGCTTTTACTCGCCCACATGTGTGCTTTTGTATTGTCAAACTAAGATCAGTTGTCTACATCAGTGATTGCCAGTCTGGGGTTTGTGTTCCACAGGGGTTATTTAAAGATATTTCCAAACAGACATTTCTAATTAAAATAGCCCTATATTGTATTACTTATTAGCAGGCCCACACAGAATCTGCGCCCGCAGACTTCTCTAGAAAACTCTGCAGATTTCCGCAGACTGTAGTGCCCATCATTGAGAAGCTTACACAAGATGCGTGTGCGCGACTGTGAGGGGTAGTAGGCTGAGCTGATTGACGTGACTTTTTTTTATAAGTGAGAGAGTGATATTTTGAAAGGCCTAAAATAAAATTGACCGCGGAGGAGTTAAGGAAAGGTCACTTGTTTGCAAAAATTACTTATTTATAGCTATTAAAAGTAGTTCATTTATTTACTTTATTTATTTTACTCTATTGTTAAATGATATGAAATCATTAAATAGGTTATATTTAATAATATATATTTGTATTCAATATTCAATTAAAATAATATACACAATCTTTTTATGACTTTATTAATTTATCTTATTTTGTATTTATTATTATTATTTACAAAATTGAGTATTTCAAAATTCAGTTCTATTTTTATCCCATCAAATCTCTCAGCCAATCAAACCATTATTGAACTAAATGCACTTAAAATGAAATAAAAGCTTCTATATTTGCCAAACTGCTTCAGTTTGAATGAAAGCTGCTTGGTGAATATGTTATTTGTTTGGTGTAGAAGTGAGTCAGTGTACTGATGACCATTTTAATTATATTAAAGAGACAGCAAAGTGATATCTAGTATAATAAAAATACAATTAAATACACATATTTCTGGTTTGGTGTTGATGAGCCCTACAGAGCACTTTCTGATTTATTTTATTGATCTTGACTTACATATTTATTACACACTCGCCAGTGGCGCCACTGTACATACCATAAGCGCACCGAATGACCTGAGGCACATTTTCTGTGGAAATATTTCAGCAGTTATAATGTCCCGTATTCTGTCGACTGAACAAGCGATTCTAATTATTTGTGAATGAATCATTCTTTTGAGTCGATTCTTTCTTTTGTGCGAATTGTCGTTTGCAAAAACTGTTTTGATCAATTAGAAAAATCTGCATAAAGTAAGTGTGAAGTACACATAGTTAGGCTACATGAGGTTTTTTTTTTGTTTTGTTTTTTATAAATAAATAATGTCCCTCTGTGCATACGTTAAATTAAATCCTGTGGTGCCCATGTTACTTGCCATAATTCAAAAGCTATGGCTACGTGACCATGCTCAATGAATCTATTGACGTCTGCCATTGTTGGGTCCTTTCTCATTCCCCCATGCATGGCTACCTCGCACATGAGAGTCCTTCACCAGTCTTGTTGATGTTGCTCTGCAGGTCTTTATCCTGTCAGCAGCACCAAATGTGCAGTTTTAATTACTTTTCTGCTTGGAGCTCAGAGCTCCATAAATATGTTCTGTCAGCATGCAAACATTTATAAATAAGTTATACCGCCCCGATGTTTCAGCATGGTTGCTTGCACACCCTTTCGATGAGTGAAAACGAATGTCCGTCTCACCCCAGTTTATTGTGCCTCCTTGTTTACTACATAAAAACATGAAATATAAATGCAGGCATGAAGACCAAGGCATTAGGGTCATGTATGATGCATAAGCTTATATTTCACACAGTAAAGACAGATGTGAATATGAAGGGACTCAACTGTCATTTTTTTAGTACACATTATCATAACGGAGCTTGTGTAGGTGTTTGTGTCTCGACCGAAGCAGTGTGTTTAACACAAATTCACATACTGTGTGATTCAATTTGATTTGCTATATGACATTCACAATGACAAAACATAGCAAGATGTCTCGTACTAAATCCAGCATGAGTTTGTAGTCCATTGTCATCTTAGGTAAGCAGTGTTCATTTTTTTTAAAAATTGTAAAAAAAACAAAAACAAAAACAAAACATTTAGACAAAAACCGTTTAAAAGCATCCAATTAAAATTATATGACTTAATGCATCACTTTGTAGTCAGAGTTACATAAAAAATTATGGTTAACATGACCTCCATTAAACACCCACAATTCCAACAAATGGCAAGCGCTGAAGTCCATTCTTCAGTTATGCAATTAAATCAGTATAATACAAATATCATCTTCAAAGTATAATTCATACAGTATGATTCATCTTCAAAGCTTTTGAAGATGAAATGTGTAATTTCAGAAAAAAAAAAAAAAAAAAAAAGAAAAAAAGACATCTTCTAAAGTCATAGATCTATATTTATTTATTTGATGGATGGATGGATGGATGGATGGATGAATGGATGAATGGATGGAGATTCACTCTCAGTAAAAAGTCACCAGGACATTCTTGTTTGATGGATGATGGATGGATGGGTGGAGATTCACTTTCAGTAAAAAATCATCAGGACATTATTGTTTGATGGATGGATGGAGATGTACTCTCAGAAAAAAAAATCACCAGGACATTCTTGTTTATTGGATGGATGATGAATAATGGATCATGGTTAATGGTTAATGGATGGATGGATGAGTGGAGATTCACTTTCAGTAAAAAGTTCCCAGGACATTCTTCAAATATTCAAATTTTGTGAATTTGCATTTTAGGGTGCACTATCCCTTTAACTAAACATCAGCACGACCAGATCAGATCAGTCACCTCTCCACTTACTGGAGAAATCAAGCCGATAGAAGGCATAGACAATAGACGTGTGGCCAGATTATGGTCAGGCTGGTTGTAAATCTGATTAGTGTTGTTTCTAACCTGCAATGGTGCCACAAATGGCATTAATTGTTCTTATCGGCCCCATAAGATCCTCCTCTCCTCCTCAACCCACAGACCAGAGTGACCACTCATCAATTTATCTGATACGAGCTGTTGCTATTAGTCTGTCTGGGTTTTATGTCCCTATCCTGTAAACACAGGGGTAACTGGGGCCGCTGAGTCCAATTTATAGAAGCTCGACAGGCTATTTACAGAAGCCAGAGAGAAAAAAAAATGGTTCTGCGCATTTTAACCTTGACAAACGTGAAACCTCTTTGCTGGTGGTTTCTATTAAAACAATAATATAGGCAGTGGAGGTCAGTAGAGCTTTTATTGTAACTCAAGTCCATTTGGCATAAGAGTTTGGTTTGTTTGGTTGATGTGAAACAGTGGTTTGGACCAAATAAACAAACCACACTCAAAAAAATATTTAGGCCTAAATATTTATGTATTTGAATTGCAAATAACATTCCCATCCATTTTTAATACACAGTTTTTACATAAACCAAAAAAAAATAATTTAATGTGATGCATAAATGTCATGCATAAAATAAACAGGGAGGAACAGGTAGATTTATGCACTCTGCATTAATAAATAAATGAAAAATAATTAAACACAGTTTATTATTTACTATTTGATTTAATTGAAATATCCATAGTTGAAAAATGCATTTATTCAAATTGCTTAGAATCAGCAGAAATCTGTTGTAAAAACAAAGTATGAATATTTTCAAAATATGGCTAATGTGGCAAAAATAAAAAACGTATGCGCGTTGGCCGTTTATTTACACGGCAATGACATTTTGGGGGCCTGAAAGCACAAATTTTTGAAAACGGGTTTAAAGGTGCAAGTTTTTGAAAACGATATCTAGCATTTAGCGTTTAGCGTCTCCGTATAACTACAAAAATGTGAATTTGTGAAAACGGTGACGTTGTTTGCTTGCGTATTATGTGTTCAGTCTGTAGATGTGAATTGTTTCGTTACAAAGTGACATCGCCGACTACTGGCCTGACATGAATTACACAACATTTTTAACCAGTTTTAGCTGAACGTGGTTTGTTTTTTAGAACGCTGTCGTCTGTACACGAAAAACACAAAGCGAATAACGTTTCCAATTTTAGTACATTGTTGTAGTGTAAATGTATGAGATTGATGATAACTAAATTGATGATAACTAACTAAACATATAAAAGGCATATACACTCACCTAAAGGATTATTAGGAACACCTGTTTTCAATTTCTCATTAATGCAATTGTCTAATCATCCAATCACATGGCAGTTGCTTCGATGCATTTAGGGGTGTGGTCCTGGTCAAGACAATCTCCTGAACTCCAAACTGAATGTCAGAATGGGAAAGAAAGGCAATTTTGAGCGTGGCATGTTTGTTGGTGCCAGACGGGCCGGTCTGAGTATTTCACAATCTGCTCAGTTACTGGGATTTTCACCCACAACCATTTCTAAGGTTTACAAAGAATAGTGTGAAAAGGGAAAAACATCCAGTATGCGGCAGTCCTGTGGGCGAAAATGCCTTGTTGATGCTAGAGGTCAGAGGAGAATGGGCCGACTGACAAGCTCACCAAAATTGGACAGTTGAAGACTGGAAAAATTTTGCCTGGTCTGATGAGTCTCGATTTCTGTTGAGACATTCAGAAGGTAGAGTCAGAATTTGGCGTAAACAGAATGAGAACATGGATCCATCATGCCTTGTTACCACTGTGCAGGCTGCTGGTGGTGGTGTAATGGTGTGGGAGTTGTTTTCTTGGCACACTTTAGGCCCCTTAGTGCCAATTGGGCATCGTTTAAATGCCACGGCCTACCTGAGCATTGTTTCTGACCATGTCCATCCCTTTATGACCACCATGTACCCATCCTCTGATGGCTACTTCCAGCAGGATAATGCACCATGTCACAAAGCTCGAATAATTTCAAATTGGTTTCTTGAACATGACAATGAGTTCACTGTATTAAAATGGCCCCCACAGTCACCAGATCTCAACCCAATAGAGCATCTTTGGGATGTGGTGGAACGGGAGCTTTGTGCCCTGGATGTGCATCCCACAAATCTCCATCAACTGCAAGATGCTATCCTATCAATATGGGCCAACATTTGCTTTCAGCACCTTTTTGAATCAATGCCACGTAGAATTAAGGCAGTTCTGAAGGCGAAAGGGGTTCAAACACAGTATTAGTATGGTGTTCCTAATAATCCTTTAGGTGAGTGTATATATATATCTTACCTGTTGAATGTGGATGTGCCTTTAAGACGCGTTTTTCTATGGCATACATTATTGTTCTTATGTGAGCGCGCACACAAAGTGTATCAGAGTGTTTTCTTTTTCCCTGTTTATACTCACTCTTTTACATGTACTGTATGTGAAGTGTGCTTGTGCAGACCATCTATAAAGACTCGTGGGACTACCAGTTCGTTTGCCTCAGGTTTTTCCTTCTTGCTGTTTGCTTTCATTTTCATCTGGGCAGACTTCAAACCCTCTGATAGACGTTGCAGTATGACAAACTTTTTAAACAAATTTATTTTATTTTGTTTTCGAGTGCAAGTGTGAAGCAAGGTAGTTTAGGAAGAGATTGAACATTTGCTACGTCAAAATGTCACAGCGATTTCTGATTTTTCATACCAGCAGTGCGCTTTGCACCCGAAGAAATTGCCTTCTCTTCTTCTCCTCTGCTGCTTCTCTCCTCCTACGCCATCAGATAGGTGAGGCTTTGACCTTAATTCTTCACGGTCTGTCAGCCGCTCCCGGACTGGCACAGTGGGTCATCAATAATGTCTGGCCCAGCATTGCCCACTGTTGGCACGCCGAACCCACGGCTGCACTGCACCCTGCCAAGCCCTGGGAGAGTTTATTAATGAGAATAGCTTGAGTGGGCATAGGTGAGAAAGTCTGTGTGTGAGTGCGCGTGTCAATATGTATGTGTGGGTATAAAAGTGTGAAGGAGGCCTTTTATTCAGTCTTGCTGCTGGGGTTCGAAACTGTAGTACTAGGGGTCTGTCTCCAAGACACCCATTTATTAGAGGAACCGTTTTACCAGCCATCTCTAAAACACTGGTAAGAGTCAGGAAATGCCCTCTGGGCCTCCAGTGAACAACATTCACTGGATTCAATCACCTTTGCACTCTTTTATAGAAAATGTGATCTTCTAGCTGTGTCTCATTGCACTCTTTAGGTGCACTCCACACTAAAATAATCGTAAGTGGAATTGTTAAGAATTGGAACCACATTGTTATTTTTGTATGATTCTCAACCCTGTTCCCTGCACAGTACTTACAACTGAACAACAGAGCAGATTGAGACAGTATTAAAGAAAAAGCAAAATAAATTACAAACATCTTTCCTTTTACTTTAGGTTGCTGTTTTAGTGCACATCACAATCTGCTGTGCCGTGCATTATCATTTCAGCAGGGTTGACACTTTGAATCAGTAGCCTTGCTTTCTCTGGGTCGCTGTGGTTTTCACTAAAGGAGCAGCGTCGTCTCATCTTCCCACATCTATCCACCTCCACTCCTGTAATTATGTGAGAGCATTTGAATATGGTGCTCAGAATGGTGGCTTTCGAGTGTCTAAATGAGCTGGGCTATAATGTGAAGCCTGCTGTTGGAGTGAAAATTATATGTGAATGTGTTGGTATGCAAGCGTAAAAACACTTTTACTCTTGACATCTGGAACATCAGACTTCCTTCGAAGATATTTGAGTCACATATTCAATTGATTCTATACTTCCTCCACAAACTTTTCTGTTTTTTTTAATTATTATTATGATGTTTGATAGAACAAATGTAATGTAGCATATTTGCATTTAAAACACAGACACGTTTCTCTTTTCCCCCCACAAATGTATGGCAATCCGCCTACTCGCAAAAGCAGTTTTGCTTTGCATCTCATCATGAGATGTGCTTTTATTTTATTCAAAGTAAATAGTTTTACCCTTTAACTGCTTAATTAAATGGATATCTCTGTGTTCTCTCTCTCTCTCTGTAGGTATTTGGAAAGTTATAGCACACATTCGTAGCAGACCTTAAAGAGCTACTCCCTTTGTCTACACAAATTATAAATAGTTTATTAATTGTCTTTTTTGTCATTGTCATTTGCCACAGATGTGTCCTTCAATGAGAAATCCATACCTGACGAATGGACATATTTTCCATAGTTTGATTTTAATAGTGTGTTCAGTAATGGCTCGTTTCCACCGAGCGGTGTGGTACAGTTCAGTTCAGTACAGTAGGATTTGGGACCGTAGACCCTCATTCGACTTGCGTTTCCACCGCCAACAGTACCCTTATGATAGGCGTGGTGTAGCACTCAACGTTATTCTCATGCGAAGAAGAAATCGACACAGTAAACAACAATGGGCGACATACAGCAGATCTTGTTCTTGCTTCTCAGCATGTGGCTGTTTGTCACAAGAAGAAGACGCGCTTTGTTTGAGCCAAGGCTGCAAGGAAAAACACAGCTGAAAAAGCATGTGCAAGTGACGATTCAATGTTCTGCAGTGAGTTTAGCTCCACCCTTTAGAACCGGACTACTGTGCTAGGTAGGGATGTCCAGATCCAATCACGTGATCAGAAATCGGGCCCGATCAGGTGGTTTCAGACTCAATCGGAATCAGATGTTACCTCCCGATCAGGACTCGGATATATATGTATATATATTCTCATTATTTTTTAACACATCTATAGTTATGCGGTGGCACAGAGTTAGACCCTTTTGACTCCACACAGAAACAGCAACGCGTGCGGCATGACATCACTTTGTTGCAGAGACGCTATTGGTTAAATAAGGTGAATTAAATGAAATATAAGGAACATCCTGGATCTGTTGTTTCGCTCTTTTTTTATGTATTATTATTATAGAAGTATCGGATCGGGACTCGGTATCGGTAGATACTCAAAATTAAATGACTCAGACTCGGACTCGAGGGCAAAAAAACCTGATCGGGACATCCCTAGTGCTAGGTATCCCAAAGGAAGGGTGCCAAAAAAGTGGTATGGTACGGTACAGAATTAGGGTTCAATTCACAACTTATGACAATGAAAACTGCAAAATTTGCATACTATTCTGAACTGTACTGAACCGTACTGGTGGAAATGAGACATTAGATTGACTGCAGTGGTTGCAGTGCATTCTGGAATTTCCTTCTCTCTGAAGGATACATGCAATGCAATGATTTTGGACAAAAAAAAGGTATTCTAAAGGGCGTCTTACACATCACACAGCAGTCTAAAAATTCGGCACTCAAGTTAAAATAAGTTCAACTTTTAAAAAATGCGTTTCTAGACCTTGAACTTTTTCCGTTCTATTGACCTGCATTTTTAACAGCAAAAACATACTCTGTGTGAACCAGCCCTAAGGCTGTTAGCATGTTGCTAACCAAAAGGAAGTTAGCATGTTCGGAAGTTTGCATTGAAGTGCTATTCTAGGTAGGGAGCTTGTTACATTTCCACTGAGCTTCTATCTTTTTTTCCCAGCAGACTGCGTCACTATCTTCTAAGGGGACCAAGGAGTGTGTGTGTGTGTGTGTGTGTGTATGTGTGTGTATGCGTGCTGTTTTAGCATCAGCAGAGGGCCTTTTTGTGTGTGCACAGCAGGATGGCACAGCCATAATTAAGACAATTAATTCAAACAGAGAAGAGCGTTGCACATTAGCCAAAACATTTGCACACTGCTGATTTCAGCCGCTGGCTTTAAGAAATGTCATTGGCATCAGGGCTAATCTGATTAAATGTTTGTTGTCTGTTAATGCACAATTAAAGGAAGGGAGGGGTGTGGTGGGGGGTAGTAGTGTGCGTCTCTCATAGACGCACACTCTTACCTCCCTCTTTCTTTTTTTCATTATCCCGCTAGGAAAAATATAGTTAAGACTAGCAAACCCCTATGGTGGTTTTAGCTATATTAAACTGGTCTCCCAATCAGGCCAATCTTGGAATTAGCTGGCTTAAGATGGTCTATCTGGTCTCATTGCCTAGCAAAACTGGTTGTTCACTGGTTGAGCTGATCGTCCTAACAAAACCATAGACCTAAAGTTTTTTGGGACCGATTAATGAATTAAGTCACACTTCAGCTAAATGTTGTGTGCAAAAACCAAGCAGCTTTATGTTGTTCAGTGTGGAAAATTCACATGACCAACTTGATCATGAGCGAAAGCGGCATGGTGAACTTTTCACCCTCATGCAAAACTCTGGATTATGAAAATTCCTATTGGAATGACTCAACAATTGTATATATGATTGCACATTTAGGTACAAGTAGTTAACATATCACAATGGCTGATCTCATTTGTAATGTTGATAACAATAGCTAAATAGCTAAATGGAACGACCTTGGGGATCGCCGGCCTATCAGAACACCCTCTTCTCCTTTCAAATCTCAAGTAAATTGGTGTATCTCTTACTGTCTTTCTTTCAATTTGTGTCTCTTTGTCTACCTTTCTGTCGCTCTCCGACCTTGGCCTTATCATATTAAAGCTCCTCTATTTCCTGTAAGAGCTGCTCAATGGCTTTTCTTCCAGATTGGGCTGTTAGAGAAGAGTTCACCAAGTGCCTATCGGGCACATTTATCCCAGACTGTTTCAGAAATGAGTCAAGCAAATAAGCAGGGGAGGAGGCACTGGCTGTGCAGATGGCTGTCTCCGACACGGAGAACAAATTATTCGTCCCGCAGAGGCTAATGTACATTAGCGAGGCGGCGTCTGCTGCCGGGAGGAGACAACAGGGACAGGTATCCCCACAACTCTTCTGCTGAAAGCCTCACAACTAGCTTTACGAAATGCTCATTAATCCACCACCAATCGTTTGGTTTCGCTACAGTCGGACGCCAGGGGAGCTGGACGAACAGGTAGAAGAATAGACCTGAAGTTGACTTGATAAAGAAAGCAGATAGTACAGGAGGGAAATAATACATATTGATTTATTCAGAGCAATTAGTTTAAAAAAGGATTTTTAAACTCAGATTACATTGGGGCCGTTTTTACAACTATCAGGGATTAACAATAAGATTTATTTTTTGTATTTATGTATGTATGTACTGTATGTATTTGTTTTATTTATTTTTTCAGTAACAATATTTTTTCTTGCCCTGTCAGAATGTTCACTGATAAACGCAATTTCATATACATTTTATTTATTTAAAATATGAAATAAAATATGAAATGTCATACATTTCTATGATATATAGTGATCGCCTGGACCTCACAAGAGAAATTCTATTACTGTTGCAAAAAACTGCAACAACAAAACAGAAAAACAAAAAAACAAAGAAATACAAATTTATAGCTGTGTATACATACATACAGTTGTGATCAGAATTATTGGCACCCCTGGTAAATATTATCAAAGATGGCTGTAAAAAATACATCTGCATTGTTTAGGGGTGTATAGTCTTGGGGTCAGAAAGCCTCAAGAAAAATTGAAACAACCCCAACATCATCACATGTTGTTTGGGAGGGATTCGAGAAAAATCCTCCTTGCTCATCCAGAAACAGAAACAAACTGACTTCAAATGGGACGTGTTCTTTGGTCAGATGAAACAAAAAAAAGAGCTTTTTGGCAACAAACCCATGCCCACGGTTTAATATACAGCTGGATCTTTAATGTTGTAGGCCTAATGTTTTTGATGGAGATCCTGGACATCTTGTTCAGATACATGGTATCATGGATTCTAGCAAATAAAAAATCTAAATCTGACGGCCTCTGGTCTATGTACCCTATTTGTTCCAAATTCACATTTAAGTGAGAGTGAATAAGAAGAAGAATACAAAACTGTTAAATTTGTTATATCCTTTACTGCAGCTGATAACTGAACTCCACATGCTGCAACACCAGTGTGCACGTTGATGTGATTTTTTTCAACTTAGCTATTCAGGTGTCTGCCATTCTTACTATGCCTCGACAAACACATTTAGCTAGTTAGTTAAATTAGTTAGGGCACTATAAGGGACAATTAGAAATTATGTTTGACAACCATGCAGGAAATGTAATATTCATAAATGTATAGAACAAGACAGTGCTCTGTGAAGCTCATATAAAGTGATGTGACATGTTGGCGAATCATTTGAAAGGGTTTGTCTGTGATTGATTAAAGTAGTCAGCCTCTCGATGCTGTGTTTTTTTTTGGGGGGCAAAAAAAACCTTGCCGGAGGAGATACATGGAAAAAGTACATGGAAGCAGGTACAGGTACAACTTTTACACAGTGGAAAAACAAACAAAGGTGAGTCGAGGCGAGCTGGTACTGTAGTGGAAAAGTGCCATATAACACCTTCAAATCTTCTGGGAAGGCTTTCCACAAGGTTTCAAGATTCTTCAAGAAGTGTATTTGTGAGGTCAGGCACATATTTTGGACGAGAAGGCCTGGCTCGCAGTCTCCACTCTAATTCCTCCCAAAGGTGTTTTATTGGGGTGAGGTCAGGACAGTCAAGTTACTACACACCAAACTCGCTAATCCATGTCTTTATGGACCTTGCTTTGTGCACTGGTGTGCAGTCATGTTGGAACAGGAAGTGGCCATCCCCAAACTGTTCCCACAAAGTTGGGGGGCATGAAATTGTCCAAAATGTATTGGTATGCTGAAGCATTAAGAGTTCCTTTCACTGGAACTAAGGGGCCAAGCCCAACCCCTGAAAAACAACCCCATACCATAATCTCCCCTCCACCAAAACTTTACACTTGGCACAATGCAGTCAGGTAAGTACCCTTCACCGGGCAACTTCCAAACCCAGACTCGCCCATCGGATTGCCAGACAGAGAAGCTTGATTCGTCACTCCAGAGAACACATCTCCAGTGCTCTAGAGTCCAGTGGCAGCGTGCTTCACACCACTGCATCTGATGCTTTAAATTTCACTTGGTGATGTAAGGCTTGGATGCAGCTGCTCAGCCATTGTAACCCATTCTACGAAGCTCTCTAAGCAATGTTCTTGAGCTAATCTGAAGGCCACAAAAAGTTTGGAGGCCTGTAGCTATTGACTCGGCAGAAAGTTGGTGACAGCCCCATACGTAACAAACTGCAATGCACTGTGTATTCTGACACCTTTTTTATCAGAACCAGCATTAACTTCTTGAGCAATTTGAGCTACAGTAGATCGTTTGTTTGATCAGACCACACGGGCCAGCTTTAACTCCCCACGTACATCAATGAGCCTTGGCCGCCAATGACCCTATCACTGGTTCACCACTGTTCCTTCCTTGGACCACTTTTGATAGATATTGACCACTGCAGACTGGGGACACCCCACAAGAGTTGCAGGTTTTGGAGATGCCCTGACTTAGTCGTCTATCCATCACAGTAACTAACCCAAACTCGCTCAAATCCTTACGCTTGCCCATTTTCCCTGCTTTTAACACATCAACTTTAAGGACAAAATGTTCACTTGCTGCCTAATATATCCCACCCATTAACAGGTGCCGTAGTGAAGAGATAATCAGTGTTATTAACTTCACCGGTCATAATGTTATGCCTGATTGGTATTTTGTGTGTGTATATATACAGTGAGGAAAATAAGTATTTGAACACCCTGCTAATTTGCAAGTTCTCCCACTTAGAAATCATGGAGGTGTCTGGAATTGTCATAGTAGGTGCATGTCCACTGTGAGAGACATAATCTAAAAACTATGAACTATTTATTTGTATGATACAGCTGCAAATAAGTATTTGAACACCTGAGAAAATCAATGTTAATATTTGGTACAGTAGCCTTTGTTTGCAATTACAGAGTTCAAACGTTTCCTGTAGTTTTTCACCAGGTTTGCACACACTGCAGGAGGGATTTTGGCCCACTCCTCCACACAGATCTTCTCTAGATCAGTCAGGTTTCTGGCCTGTCGCTGAGAAACACAGAGTTTGAGCTCCCTCCAAAGATTCTCTATTGGGTTTAGGTCTGGAGACTGGCTAGGCCATGCCAGAACCTTGATATGCTTCTTACAGAGCCACTCTTTGGTTATCCTGGCTGTGTGCTTCGGGTCATTGTCATGTTGGAAGACCCAGCCTCGACCCATCTTCAATGCTCTAACTGAGGGAAGGTTGTTCCCCAAAATCTCGCAATACATGGCCCCGGTCATCCTCTCCTTAATACAGTGCAGTCGCCCTGTCCCATGTGCAGAAAAACAACCCCAAAGCATGATGCAACCACCCCCATGCTTCACAGAAGGGATGGTGTTCTTGGGATGGTACTCATCATTCTTCTTCCTCCAAACACGTTTAGTGGAATTATGACCAAAAAGTTCTATTTGACCACATGACTTTCTCCCATTACTCCTCTGGATCATCCAAATGGTCATTGGCAAACTTAAGATGGGCCTTGACATGTGCTGGTTTAAGCAGGGGAACCTTCCGTGCCATGCATGATTTCAAACCATGACGTCTTAGTGTATTACCAACAGTAACCGGTGGAAATGGTGGTTCCAGCTCTTTTCAGGTCATTGACCAGCTCCTCCCGTGTAGTTCTGGGCTGATTTCTCACCTTTTTTAGGATCATTGAGACCCCACGAGGTGAGATCTTGCATGGAGCCCCAGTCCGAGGGAGATTGACAGTCATGTTTAGCTTCTTCCATTTTCTAATGATTGCTCCAACAGTGGACCTTTTTTTACCAAGCTGCTTGGCAATTTCCCCGTAGCCCTTTCCAGCCTTGTGGAGGTGTACAATTTTGTCTCTAGTGTCTTTGGACAGCTCTTTGGTCTTGGCCATGTTAGTAGTTGGATTATTACTGATTGTATGGGATGGACAGGTGTCTTTATGCAGCTAACGACCTCAAACAGGTGCATCTAATTTAGGATAATAAATGGAGTGTAGGTGGACATTTTAAAGGCAGACTTACAGGTCTTTGAGGGTCAGAATTCTAGCTGATAGACAGGTGTTCAAATACTTATTTGCAGCTGTATCATACAAATAAATAGTTAAAAAATCATATATTGTGATTTCAGGATTTTTTTTATTTTTTTTTTAGATTATGTCTCTCACAGTGGACATGCACCTACGATGACAATTTCAGACCCCTCCATGATTTCCAAGTGTGAGAACTTGCAAAATAGCAGGGTGTTCAAATACTTAGTTTCCTCAATGTGTATATATATATATATATATATATATATATATATATATATATCTATATATATATATTATCAGACCAGGCAACTGTCCAATTTTGGTGAGCTTGTGCAAATTGTAGCCTCTTTTTCCTATTTGTAGTGGAGATGAGTGGTACCCGGTGGGGTCTTCTGCTGTTGTAGCCCATTCGCCTCAAGGTTGTGCGTGTTGTGGCTTCACAAATGCTTTGCTGCATACCTCGGTTGTAATGAGTGGTTATTTCAGTCAAAAGTTGCTCTTCTATCAGCTTGAATCAGTCGGCCCATTCTCCTCTGACCTCTAGCATCAACAAGGCATTTTTGCCCACAGGACTGCCGCATACTGGATGTTTTTCCCTTTTCACACCATTCTTTGTAAACCCTAGAAATGGTTGTGCGTGAAAATCCCAGTAACTGGGCGGATTGCGAAATACTCAGACCGCCCCGTCTGGCACCAACAACCATGCCACGCTCAAAATTGCTTAAATCACCTTTCTTTCCCATTCTGACATTCAGTTTGGAGTTCAGGAGATTGTCTTGACCAGGACCACACCCCTAAATGCATTGAAGCAACTGGCATGTGATTGGTTGATTAGATAATTGCATTAATGAGAAATTGAACAGGTGTTCCTAATAATCCTTTAGGTGAGTGTATGTATATATAATATACATTTTATGGATTATATATTATTCCATAATTATTCCATACTATTATTCCATTAAATATAATGGGATATAATTTTGATCACTGAATGGATCCTTTTGCATGTGATGGCTCACACGATGAAATGTTGTTTAGAAGTTGTGAAGAGTTTGACAGTTTCACTGAGAATCAACTCATCAGTTTTGATCAACAGATGCATTTAGTCATTGTGCAAATTGTAGACAATTGAACTCTTTTCCACAAGTGCCAAAACAAATGCAATTTGCCTTAAATCAATGAGAATTCTAATCTGATGTGAACAGATTTGATGCGATTGTTCAGAGATCTGAACTTATTGTTTTTTGGGGAAAAAAGTCTCATTCAAGAATTGAGCTAAAGCAATTGAGAAAAACTGTAATTAATTAATTTATTTAATTGGTTGTTTGTTTGATATGATTTGCAATATTACAGTCCGATGAAGGTCTGATATTTGTAGAACATCTATTGGCTTTTTTAGTCTTTGCAGTAAATTGCATTTCTGAGTTTGAAACTCATTTTGAAGGTTTGCCATCTGAGTGCCATCTGTGTCGGCTCTTGCGGTTATAACTTTAGCTTAAATCTGATGTATCTTTGAAAGCCAATATGGAAGCTGACATCTGTTGAATCTTTCTGAATGCCTCTTGCCATCTTGTAGTAGATCTTTCTGAGTAGCCTGTGGTCAGCCTCTGAGGTGGACGACGACTTTCTGCAGCAGCGACAGCAATTATGTGTAAGATTTGCTTTTACATGCTGATTCAATGTGAGCTTATCCGAGCAGCAGCTCTTTTTATCATAAGAGCTCTTGCCAAGCAAACACATTGAGGTTTTGGTATCTACATAGCCTTTTATTGAGTTAACCATACACACAGATGGACATGCAATTTCATCATCCTATAATAGCAATTCAGTTGGGAAAAACAGCATTATAAAGGCCATTGAAACTATAATAACCAACCCATTTAAGCGTTTGGTAATACAGACAATATTTCTGCTGGAAATAGGGCATAACAGTTTATCACAGAGAGGGCAATGTGTGGAACTGAAAAACCATATGGATGGGTGAGTCTTTTAGAAAAAGAGAGAGACATTGAGCTAAACGTTGCCTTAATGTAGCTAATAAGACAATGACCTTTTCCACAAATATATTGCATTGGAAACAGACAGTTAATTAAGCTACAATGATCCATGCCTAGTAATGATTCATGGATTGAGCCCCAGCTCTTATGATTAAAATTAAATTAGATAGATAGATAGATAGATAGATAGATAGATAGATAGATAGATAGATAGATAGATAGATAGATAGATAGATAGATAGATAGATAGATAGATAGATAGATAGATAGATAGATAGATAGATAGATAGATAGATAGATAGATAGATAGATAGATAGATAGATAGATAGATAGATAGATAGATAGATAGATAGATAGATAGATAGATAGATAGATAGATAGATAGATAGATAGATAGATAGATAGATAGATAGATAGATAGATAGATAGATAGATAGATAGATAGATAGATAGATAGATAGATAGATAGATAGATAGATAGATAGATAGATAGATAGATAGATAGATAGATAGATAGATAGATAGATAGATAGATAGATAGATAGATAGATAGATAGATAGATGGATGCTATAAACAATTGGTCCAAAAGGGTTGTACCTAGCCTCTTAATGAGTCGTGGCTGTGTTTTGGGTGTAACATGCAATAAGAGTCTCAGAGTCTCTCAGAGAGAGAATCAGAGCCTCATCTCCCATTCCATTTAAAAGCCAGTTGCGTTTGCACCATGCCGGAATTTGCAAGCTATTTACCCGCCTATACTTTAGACCTTACTTTAGACTTTAGACCTGGGGCCCGTTCTTCGTACCTCGCTTAATACATCTGAGATGATTTGACAGATCCCAGATCTTTTAATCGTGATAACTGATGTTTGACTAATTTGGTTCTTCAAACGAATTTGCGGATTGGATTTAAATATCTGGATTAAATGATCTAAGATCACTGCGCGTTCTTGTTTTCCCTGAAGAGGGCAGATGCATCGATACTCGAAACCATGATCAGCAATGCAGCGATTGGCTGGCGTCAAGAGAGCAACGTAATGACATCATATAATTAAAAAAGCCACCTGGCAAAAAACTTGGCAAATTACACAAAAAAAACCCCACGAATATCTGGACCTTTATAAGGAAACAGCTAAATGACCAAACCAACATAAAAGTTATAATAGATCAATGATAAATGTTTTTTTTTACATGATTACCAATTATTTATATTTTCGATTTTATACAGTATTTGTACACCCTTTACATTTTTATTTCAATGTTGTAATTCAATTTTTAATTCAATTTGAAGCAGATTTGTAACGTGACAGTAATAAAGTTTCTTAAGGGTCAAGATCAAATTCTCTGCATCTCCTGCGCTGCATCAAGCCACTTCCATAATATCCGTCATCATTTAAATTAATGCATGGCTCAGGTTAACTGTACAACATGTGTGCAAACTTCCAATAAAATTATAAAGTAATTATTCCATCACAAATAAATCGCTCAATCAAGTGGCTGTGTCTATAGTATTATACACAACATTATAATATTATATACATTCTCATATACATATACAATTTAAAATGTGTATATTATTATTATTTAAAATTGTTATTATTGCCCCTGGTTCATTAAGGAACTCTTGTAATAAAGTAGCAGTGGCTGGGACAGATTTTAAGTATCACCTCAAGATGCAATCTAATCCTGTTTACATGAAATAAGCCTGCTCGCGAGCAGGTTTAAGTTTACGGACCTGTTGCTATGACAGCAAGTCCAGGATGAGCGTCGAAGAACCAAACAATCCAAGATCTTGCCAAATCGTCAACAATCAAATCCGGCTAACTGAGTTAGCGAGGTACGAAGAACGGGCCCCTGGTTTTTGTTGGTCAATGGCGCAATCGTTTTCAGTTGCCTCAAAATAGCAATGCGCCAACAATGAGCCTGAACACATAAAGTTAAAAAAAACAGCAAAACAAAAACTCTTCTAAATTAGCATAGCACAACTTTAAACATATTCTCCCTTTTAAGTGTAATGGCAAAGCATGCTGGAAAATCCCAGCCCAGTTCCAGTTAAATTTATTTGTCTAAATTAAATGGAACAAGTTTGTATAACTCAAAATAATGAAACAATTCAGATTACATACTGTCAGTTTTGTGAATAAAAAAAAAAAGTTCTGAATACACATAAAAGTTCATTTGATTGAACTACTTTAATCTAATCTTACCCTACTCAAATTAATTATTTTGAGTATTAGGGTTTACTGTGAAGTATATTATTTGCATACTCTACTGCGCATAGTCCACTCCTGCGCATAGACTGTTTGAGAAAAGCCAACTACATGTGGGTAGTTCTTAAAAGAGTATAACTTGAGAAAACAAAACTATTCTACTTAAGCTTAATGCCCAAAGGACTTTCTCCATTATTAGCCAAAATGTCGACACCATAGACCCAGAAATGCAATGACAATGTTAATTTGGTTATGTCTGAATTATTCTATCTCCTGCTGCCAGATGGGACTATCTGTAATTAGCCCAGTGAAGGAATCGCTTTTCCATTTTGGCAAGGCTTAATGAATATGAGTCTATTTCAATATAAGATTCAAAAGACCACATGGGTTTTGCTGAGGTACCTGGGCCAGTCTCTCTAGCGCTAATGAAATCCTACTGGAAACAAACTGGCTGGTGAATAAAGCAACAGATTCTACCATTTATCCTTCTTGATTGTGCCAGAAATGAGACCTTACGGTTTTCATATCCTTTTTCTCCCGCTACTTCTCTTTCTCATCCTCTCCTATTCCCTGGCCTTGACCTGGCACATCTGTTTTGACAGATGTTTGACTAAAGAGATTTGGCTGGCTGTTCTCTCGGCGGTAACTTGGGTTTTCCCGATCCCTGTTTGATATTGTTCCACTAGCAGACAGCTACAGGGAACACCTGCTAAAGTTAACTTGACTTGCCGCTTCTCACTTGGAGAGTCATTTAGGTTCACTGCATGTTCCACGTCTCTACGATCGTGTGCGACCTTGCAGGTACCAGCCGCCCACCGAGACTCAATTATCGTCAGGGATCACTGAGGGGGACGAGTTGTGGTATTTTGGCGAACATATTTAATTGTACAGAATTTGATTAGCCATTTCAGCGAGTGGTCCCTGTGTATCTTAATGAGACTAAAGAGTGACTAAAGATTTTGTACAGTGCAGTTTGTCTCACTGTGATTTGTGCACATTAGCAGTCTATGAGCTTGCTTCAGGGAAATAGCATTTTATGTTATAGGTACAAGACACTGTGTGCACTGCACCATAAAAGTTGCCGCCTTACATTTTTAAGTACAATCAAGTCGGATGTTTAAGTAATTTCAACTTAAATTACATTAAACTTACTTAAAAAATGAATTGAATCTTGTTTAACTTATAAAAAAGTAGAAAATTGCTTAACTTATTTTGATGAGTTAAAGCAATGTAAAAACATACGGTGTCATAACTTATTGATTTTTTTTTTTTTTTTTTTTACAGTGTATGATGACATGTACTATAAGACCATAAGTATGTAGAGAAGTTTGTTCGCTTGGAAATAGTGTCATATAGCCATGTTAGATTGTTTAGTTAAGTATATCCTTAATATGAATGTTTGTTTGTTTTGTTTATTCATTCATTTATTTGTTTAATCTGTTTATTTATTTCATGTTCATTTAATTAATTCATTATTTAATTAATAATAAAAAAAGATAGTTTGGAAAAAAAAATAGCTAAGTATATTCTTAACATGAATGTCTATTTCAGTTGTTTATTTATTAATTTATTTAATCTGTGTTTATTTATTTATGTCATTTGTTTATTTTATTTATTTATTCATAATAAAAAATATATAGTTTCCAATGTAATTTTCTAAATTTATCTAACATGAATGTCTATTTACTTTTTGTGTACAAACAAGTGTCAAGACTGAAGTATGCACCGATTTGGCTCTGATCAAGGATTTTTTCCTCAGACCTTTTGTCCATGACAGTAAAATCCAAGCAACATTTCATGCTTTGGTTATAGGACACGGTTGCAATCATTAACTGTAGAGAGGAACAGAGACTGCAAGGTTTTGCAATGCACACCTGTTGCTCCATTTCCATTAGACGCCTAATTGTAATGTCCGCATTTGTCATTGCTAGTGGGCTTCATTATAAGTATATGTTGTGGCTGCTACAATTACAGCATTTGCCATTTAAAAATGACAAAAAATATGTAATGAATGGACCAGGTTTCCATTATGAAATCCACTTAAATGAAATTTCAAAGTCTGTCTGCCTCTGTTATCTATCATTCTGTCCATCTTGTGCATGTTTAATTTATTTAATGACCACAGTTATCCAACACTAATAGCTCCTGTGTGTGATAAAGTAATTGCCCCCCAGTTAAAGAAGAATAATTAAAGGGGGGTTATTAGACTCAGGCGACTGCACACAGCCAAGGTTGATTTCAGTCAAACAGCACAGCCAGTACAATTCAATTCTTTAGATGTTCCAGCACTATACAACTAGAAAATCCTCATGGTCACTGCAAATTATACATTTATGGTATATTTGGTTGGTCATTAGAAAACATCTCCATCTGAAATTTTCATAAAGGAAATCAAGAATGCTCTTATGGAGCTTTGTCCACCTGTTTATATGCTTCTATCGCAGGTTGTGTGGAGTTACAGTATTTTTCCACATGTCAGCTCTGAACTGAATACTCACACACACTGACCTGCACTAAGCCATCGTCATAGCAACAGACCATCTTTCTTTCTACGACCATCACTCATGCCCTCTCTGTATTTTCATTTGTTTTGCTCTGTCCTTCTCTCAACACATATCTTCAGTAGATGAAAGCTGGAACTGAAAGATTGACGTCATCTGTTTTAATGAGTAATCATAGTTCATCTCACAAAATCTATTACAAACATTTTAGTTTCCTGTGCTCACTTAAGCTTGTGCAAATATCCTAGATTCAAAACAAGTTAAATTGGCTGAAATCCTTCAGTTTCAATCTAGCTCTCCTTAGCGAGTTCTTGAGCATTTATAAGAGAAGAAGCAACATTTGATTTGTGAATGAATATTTCTTTCAGTTGCAGTATTTTAAATAAATTGGATTTGATTCACAAAACCAAACTTGGATGATTCATAATTTCAATAATCAGACTGTCTTGGTTCAATTTCAACTCATTGACCCAATGTTGCAGCAATTAAAAGCTCACTGGAGGGAATGATTATCAATGAATGGGTATGTTGGGTATGTTCCTCAAACAATGCTATTGTATGAATTCAGTTTTGTGTGGACCACTTTTATGGTGCTTGTGCATTCTTTTTGAAGTTTAAAATCTTCAGTCCCTTTAATTGCTAATAAAAAAATAAAATAAAATAAAAACTATAACTTTTTTTTTTTTTAACTGTGGAAAAGTGTTGATATTTTTAACTGAAACTACAGTTTTTATGAAAGCTATGAAAGTGAATGAGTGTGGAATCTTGGAACTTGTCGTCATACAGATGAATCGAATAATGTTTATGGGGAAATAATGAATATGGATAAGTCCACGGGGGATATAAAGAAATTAGGACATTTCATTCTACCGAACTTCTCACAAGTGCCAAATGTCTACTCATACAGGTCAGTTTATTTGACAAATTAAAAAGCTCTTGCCATTTCGAAAACGCCACGTTGATAGTTGCCCTTTTTTGATTTCTCAATTTGTTCCAAAGTCTGTTTGCTATGGTCCATAATGTTTGAACGAAACTACAACAGCATGCCGATAGACGATATGCGACTCCCTCACATGTCCCGGTTCCTTGGTTAAAATCGCAATATTCTCACAATTTACAAATAGTTGGAAACATGTGGGATATTGTAAGTACTCAACTGAACAAAATATATAACACTGGCATATTTTTACTGCAAAAATAAATAAAGCTGAAAGAAAAAAAAACTAGCTGAAAACTTTTATTAGAAATGTAAAATTTAAATAAAATAGTAAAAAAAAAAGAGAAAAAAAAAAGTAAAAAAAAAAAAAAAACAAGATTCTCAGCAATGTCATTAAAGAACCATTTTAGATTCCTCAAAGAGCCTTTAATGGAAAAAAAAGAACTATTTTAATAATCTGTTTTCACTATAAAGAACCTTTTTGTGGAATGCAAAAGTTCCACGGATGTTTAAGTTTCTTCATGGAACCATTGATGCCAACAAATAACTTTTATTTATAAGAGTGTACGGCTACATTTACACTGTCAATTTTTGGGATTGACAACCACATTTTCTTACAGCTGTGAGTCTCGAAATGTCCCGTTCATACAGCAACTTACACTCTAAAAAAAAAAGGTTCTATATGGCACCAAAAATGGTTCTTCGTCCTAATCATAGAGGAACCACTTTTGGTGCTATATAGCACCATATCTTAACATGTTCTGTATATGGTAACGGTGCTATATAGCACCATAGTTAGCGGTGCTATATAGCACCTTAGTCAAAGAACCGGTGAAGAACCTCTGAAGAACCTCTGAAGAACCACTGAAGCACCAAAATTGGTGCTATATAGCACTTAAAAAGGTTCCCCTATGATTACGAGCCAAGAACCATTTTTGGTGCCATATAGAACCTTTTTTTTTTTAGAGTGTACCGTAGCGTCTCGAATACTGGCTGTGTATGAACGTGCAACGGGAGTCAAGCCTGTATTACGCATAGAACACAAAACTGACAGGAGCCTCTCCGGTGGAGAACAGTGACTGGATCTAGAAACTTCAGATGACACATAGCTCATATTGCCATCTCTCTAAGTTACCAAAAGCGAAACCACACACAAAACCACTTAGCAACTCACTCGCACTGTTTGACGTGACATATATTGTCCAGTGCGGTTCCGTTCACACAGCAAGGGTTTTCCGAGAATGTGGTTGTGAGTCTGAAATACGGGTGTGAGTTCATTAATAGAATGCGTTTTTCACTCCCGTTAATAACCGTACTGTGTGTGAACGTAACCTGACAAATGTATTTTGCTGCTGCGTGAATTTTCCTTTTTAGACAAACTATTCCTTTTAAAGTACAAACAACCGGTCTCCAACCGACCATCTCACATATAAAAACTTCACTGGAACCATGATGCCGAATTGTTCCACTTTTTCTACTACACATTTCCTTACTTTTCTCTCTGTACATGATTAATGGCGTAATCAAGCATCCCTGCACGTAAGACTAGGGGGGATGTGAGAATAAGCATTTTTCATGCTCGGCTAGATAAGATTATAGCTTATAGGATCAGATAAAATGTCTCTCTCTCTCTCCCGTTGCTGTATTTTTGAAAGTGGCCTAGTTTTAAAAAGTTCAACACATAGGCGGCATCAGAGAGCCCGTGCATGTGATGTGAGAAAGATGGAGAAAGAGACGGGCAGTGTGAAGCTAGAGGATGCTGCAAGGTGTGTGGATGTTCCGGCTTGATTTTTGAAAGAGCAAAAAAAAAAAAAAACCTTGTGAACTCCGTGGTATTTGTATTGCCAGAAGCAGTGTGCACAATGTGGTGGATAAATAAAAGTATAGCTGCACATAGGCTGTTTGTTTGAAGAAGAACAACAACAAAAAAAGAAGAAGCCATGACTATGGCTGTTTTTTTTCTTCTCTTTCTACTCAAAGAAGATATCCCTCAGCCTTGAGGGCCGGAGTGGTGTTTAATGGCAACGTTTTATCTGTGTGTGTCTGTTTGTGTGTCTGTACAGGAAGTCAAACAGGCACAGACGAATAGTGCCATCACCATGTGTGACATTGACAGATGAAACACATTTGTCGTAGCACACACACACACACACACACACACACACACACACACACACTGAAGCTGCAGCATTCCATGACAACACTGCAGCATGTCTCTCTCACACTGTGTCCCGTGTTGAATCTAAAGTCATCTGGAATTCCTATGGGTCAAACAAACCTCCACATTACACGCTCCCAAATTCAATTATGCTCTGGTTTTAAATATAGCCCATCTGGAGTAATGTTGTTCAGGCCATGTTGAATCACACAGTGTTTCATGAACACAGTTGACACAGATTGTGAGGGTTGGATGATATGTTAAATATATTATTATTAGGGATGAGTCACAGTTTCGAATATTAAATTATTTGATTTAATTATAGAATATCGAATAGGTCGTGCGATTATCGTCTAAAAAAATCCCCATGTTTTCGGTGCTGATGTGGTGGGGACGTTCATTTTAGGCTTCTCTTTCTTTTGATATTTTTTTTATATATTTTAATTCATTAATTAAAAGAAACTATGAGATGTGCTGCGCTGGTGGAAACAACACGCAACTGTCAAGACTGGCTCGCACGGTGTTCAGAGTCTGCTCACTTCATTCGTTTTCTCTGATCAGATATCTATCTGATTGTAAAAAGACCATTTACTATGCCTTTTGAAATTCTTTCGAGACGGATTAATATCCGATCACTCAAACAAACCAATTCAGCTAAGCTGGTCTGGGACGCATTTCAGATGAAACTGGACAAGTGTAAATGCATCTGGTTGTTTAAACCACATATGTAAATTTTACTCCTGGCAAAGCGTTTGAAAATAAACGTGTGAGAGCGTGTTATAGGCTATATATGGCATGGTGTAGTTAGATATAACGCCGCTACTGCAACACGCATCGCCGCAAATGAAACTGAAAGTAGCCCAAGTCTCAGATACTCAAAAACACAATCATCTTCATTAAAACTAATGAGACTAAATTATCTTACCAGTGCTTAGGTCCTATTGAATATTTGATCTTGAGCTGATGATAAATAAAATGCAGCTCATATATCTGGCTTTCGTTGACGTGAACTTAACTCTTAAATGCATGACTGTTTTGCCAAACATTCTTACATATTCGGGTCTTTAGCGACCCAAATCTATATCTAACATGGATAGATCTATACCTGCCGCGATAATATATAAAACTCCTGATATTTGAGTAACAATTACAGAAGAATAAAATAAAACATATCCCGTTACCTTTTGGAGCTTGGAAGGATTGAGCAGATGTTTTATATCATCATCACTGTCCTCGTCAGAACTCATTTCCCAGTACATTCAGCATCTGCCTCATATTCGCGATCTCACGCATATCCTCAAAACTCATTTTCAACGTCTTCAAAATAAATATTTTGATCACTGACAGCTTCCTTCACCAGATCCATCATCAAGTGGCAGTGACACTAATATTTGATTGCGTTCAGTACTGTCTCTGCAGTAAATCACTGAGCCATTTCAAGTTTTACAGATTATATATATATATATATATAATTGTTTCGTTTTCTGTCTGAGATAACTATAAGTGAAACGTCACATCATCATTGTGTATCAGACATTGCCACCTTGTGGAATAAAGGTAAATTGCACTCATTCCGTCATTATAGATTTATGTATTATTGTGCAGATAAAAAAATGGGTACAATCTTACACACCACGGGTCGTTAACGACCCTATACCATTTTGACAAAAAAACTAGTGGAAAAACAGGCATTCAATTATAATTTTATTTAATCTTTTCTTGTTATATTGTTTAAAATGGATTGTTTGAGGAATACTAAGAAGGTTGATGTCTAACTTTAAAAAATGAACGAGGAGGAGGGTAGTGAATGACGTCTCGGGTCGCTAAAGACCCGAGGTATGCATTTAAGGGTTAAATGTGCATAGCGCGGGAATTGAAGATCGGATTTATATTCATTTAAGGTAAGAAAAACTGCATGTCTTTTTTTATTTTTTTTATTTAGTTTATTAGTAGATTGTATAGCCCGTTTCGTTTGCGAGCGCCGTTGCGAGCTGCGAGCAGCATCAGCCTGCCTAAACATGTCAAAATGCGTTTTTACTGTGGTGATGATAGTAAGCATTTAAACTAACATTGTGATATGCTTGAAGACAAGTCAAGTGTTGATTTGAGAGGTTAAAATGATCAAAAATGTGGTTAACTCACTGTCAGCCACTGGCTGCTTGGTCATCACTTTAAAAAACTAAACTTTAACAAACAAAAAATGCTCCAAAAATTTTTCTAAAAATTGTAATGAAATATAACTACTTTGACATTAAAAACAAAACCGGACTATTTTAATGGCTGCAACAATGTATAATAGGGAGGATAAAAAAATAAAAAAAAACCCACAGGCTCCAGTCGGACTCGGGCCGAGAATTTTGATAAGCTGTCGGAACCTCAGTGCGCACCAAGCTCTGTATGAAAACTTTCACATTAGCAATTTTTCATGTGATCCGTGTCCCATTTCGAAATAAACTGCCAATGTAAAAACACCCTGAGACAACAGAAGAAGAACACATTGTCTCACGCGCACACTGCAGACTATAATATAACGGTTACAGTAACTTGGGGTGATGTCAAATAACATTTAATGTCATATGTTTCAGCATGTTACAATAATTACATGGCTTGAGTTAATATAGCCTATTCCCTAATGAATTTAACAGTTTGTTATCATACAGATTGAGAGCGTGAATGGTCTCTCTCCCTCTCTCTCTCTCTGTTTATATGTGTAGCCTATACATGCGTGTATGCGGGGGAGGAGTTGCGATTTTCAAATAATAATCAAATCATTGCCAGAGATCATCAAATATTATGTTTGCTTGACATGCCCATCCCTAATTATTATATAAATATATTATAGTGTTATTATATGTGTCTTTTTCCAATAAGGCACACAACATATTATTTCATCGCATTCTATACAGTGATAAAGGCTATGCCGATTAGCATTGAAGTATAAATATACTTTATTATCATGAAAATACCAGAGAAGGCTGGAAGAACTCAGATAAACCATATATTGTCATAAACGTGTGTTTATTAGTCATGTTTAAAGCATGTTGATCTTCTGTTTATTCAGCTACAGCGATAGTATGATGCCCATTTCCTGGAATGATAAGCTCTATCGTATTTCTCTGGGGCATATTTGGAGTTTCTGTGCAAGAGCGCCCTCTGGATTTCAGATGGAGCAGCATATTTACTGCTGATCACAGAGCTGTGCTTCACTAACAAGCTGCGCATAAAGAATCGCAGCCTTTGCCAAATCGTGTGCGCTTTAATTTAGATTAATCGCACAGCTCTATAGTATATGATGTTATAATATATTGATATAGTGATATATTATTATATTGACAGTGAATGTGCTTCAGGCCCACTTTCACAGCACAGTGGGTTTTGTTGGATTTTTTACGCTGAGCTAGAGCTGGAGCACAGCCTGTTTCGCTGGCAATATAAAATTAAGGAACACTGTGATTGATGTTAATGTGCTTTTTATTTGGCCATTACATTTCTTAAAGAGCATGCCATTAGACTATTTCCACAATTTGACTAGAAAATGCTCATTAAGACTATTTTTGTGATCCCTCTTTGTCTTGTGGCATTATTATAAGAGCATTAGGACAGATGTGTTGTTTTAGCATCTCTGATTTAAACTTTAGCACAAAATAAATTTGTGCTGAATTAAAACAATAATTTTTGGTAAAATTGTTTGCACTATAGTATACCATTCATTTTCACTATACCTTACAAAAGTTTGGGTTAAGTTAGATAGTTTTTTTATGTTTTTGAAATAAGTCAATTATGCTCACCAAGCCTGCATTTATATGATTAAATATATAGTAAAAATAGTAATATTGTGAAATATTATTATAATTTGAATAGCTATTTTCTATTTTATTATATTGATTTATTCCTTCACAAATCATTCTAATTTGCTGATGCTCAAGAAACATTTCTTGTTATTATCAGTTTGACTTTTTTATTTGAAATAAACCACTTTTTAACATTATAAATTAGTTTACTGTTTTGATAAATGTTATGTATTTAATGTGTAATGTTACTCAATAATATGAAGGATATATTTTACAAAATGCGAACAAAATTCTATTAAATTGTTAATACTTTATTTCAATGTTTGCAAATAATTGTGAATTCATTATTATTATTATTATTATTATTATTATTATTAAATGGAGGGCCACATCACATAATTAAATAAATGTTGAACAATTTAAATAAATTATTAAAAACATAATTAAATGATTAATAAAATATGATTACATACATTATTTAATCTCCAAACAAAGGAATAAATGTACAGTTTTATTCTTTTTTCACGAGTCGACACACAAACCCGCCTCCCCTCACTCATCTGTTTAATTTGCTCCGGATTAATATTGTTGGTGTTATAAATGCAGTCCATTTACCATTCACAGTGGCTGGTGAGCAAAAAAAGTTATTGTCAAGCCCTGGTTGTGATGGGAAGTCCAATTCTTTCAGACAGTTTGTTTCAATGAACCGATTCATTAGCTTGTTTACATAATCATGCAGACATCACATTCTATATTATATCCTCAGAAATACTACACACTGCACCTTTAATTGTTCCATCCATGCATCGCGATGCGAATGTGGACTATTCTGCATCGATGCAGTAATAGACCATAGTAAAATGGCTGAGGGAGATGAAACACAAATACGAATAATAAAAAAATGCACCCACTTTTTTAAAGATTTACAGCAGGGGTCGCCAACTAGCGGACTCCGGTCCAAATCCGGACCGCGAGATGTGTCCATCCGGACCGCGAAGCAATTGACGTAATGAAACAGTTAATGTTGCAATGCTCACTGTTACTACGTTCAGACCCAGACGCGCGGTCAAGCATGCAGTGAAGAAGAGACTGATGGTGCGTTCACACCTGACGCGACATGCACACCGCTTAATTCGCGCCGCAGAATGTCTATTTGCGTCTTTGCATTGATTTAAATCACTCGCGCAAAGCGTCCGGTGTGAACGCACCATCAGAGCAGAAAGCAGCGCGCAAAAACAATGGCATTTTGACGCTGACAAACCGAGCTTTCCGAGATGAATGGGTGGGGAACAATCGCATTTATTCTTTCTGCATCCTGTACGAGGCATGTGTGTCTCATTTGCTCTGATTCTGTTGCGGTTGTCAAAAGTGGAAACATTAAATAAAATGTTTCTTGCACTTTTGAATTTTTCCAACACTGGTGGCACTTTATTTTTGTGTTTCTGAATGATATTGCTAATGATATTTTACCAGTGCGATTTGAAGCACAGCAGAGAGCAGTGTTCAATATTAGATACATTTAGTTAAGTAGAGACTATACATGTGATTAAACATAAAATGTGTTATGAGATTTCTGATTTCCTGATCCAGGGTGGTTTGCGTTATTTGATTGTTATTATTAATCTCAGTTCAGCAGGAAAAAGCACTTTAGTTGCTAGTAATGTTGAAATTAACGTATTTTCAGTACAGATTTAGAGATGAAGGCATTTTTAGTTCATCATATTTTTGTCAGACATGGTTACTGGTTGAATTTAGATATTTTGTACCAAAGCAACTTAAAGGACATAACAGAACAACAACAAAATGAGATCAGTTTTGTGAAGGATTATCGATGTTTGCTTTAACAATATGAACAGACATGTTTTGTCCATATGAGAACATATATTTTGTTCAATTAAGAACAAATGCTATCTACACTAATTTCTTTAGTCTGGCAATAAACATAAATTATTGTTTTTAGGTATATAATTGTCCGGACCTCGGCCGGTGAGGAGGGTTCATTTACTGGACCTCAAGCACTTTTAGTTGAAGACCCCTGATTTACAGCATGTATGCGTTTGAAATGGTCCTGTTGTCCTGTTGCTGTGTTCAGACTTAAGTTGTGTTTGATGTTTGCTACATCCAGGAAGTGTACTTTCTTGGAGCAGATCAAATAAAATGGAGTTCATATATCTCACATTATCTTACTGCTTGTATTCATTGACAAAAATGTCGCCATGTGCAGTAATATTGAAAATCGAGGATGCAACAAATCGTGATGCATCGTAGGGCTGTCAAAATGTCTGAAAAGCTAAATTCGAAATTCTTTCATAAATATTAGCAAAATTCGAATTATATTCGATTTCTAAAGGCAATATTTACATTTCAGATGGAAAATGTACTGTATTGTCTCCTATGGCCACAAGAGGGCGCAAGAGAGCGCAACAAGCAAATGTAAACCAAATCAAGCATCGCATATTTTATTGAAATGAAATGACATTCACTTTTTACAGTGCATTAACTTGTTTTAAACAATTGTTATTAAATTTAATATAATTTCATTAATGAGCATGTAAGGAAAATTAGGTAACAAAAGTGCATAAAACTGCAAGTGCATCAGTAACCTGAGAAGACACGCTTCAACAGGCAACGTAATGTGGACACAAAATAGCAAACGGACATTCAGAAACAATCCATTTCCACTCACTAAACATCTACATATTGTTGGTCAAAAACACCAAACTGTCAACTTGACCTGCAGCGAGTGCTGAGCGTTTTCTTGGTGAGGTATGATCAAGTATGTCTTTGCCAGCTGCGCAATATGTGGATACATATATACCGCATGATTTTTGCCACCAAATGAGAGGATTTTCGTGTAGCAAATCTATCTTCTCTTTAATTTATATCCATCTCATGCTCCTAAGCCCTGATTGCCTTCTTCTGCACTGCTCTGTGGCTTACAGCCGCACCGCACTGTACTGGATAAACAAACCACGTCAGTTACGTCATTATCATGTCTCGCGTGCCACTAGCAAAAATTCGAATGCACAGTTTTTGCATTCTAATGTGCTTTTTCTTTTGTAAATTTGACGAACATTCGAAATTCTAAAAAAAAATTTGACAGCCCTAATGCATCGTGATCAAATCGAATCGTCGACATGATATTCGTAATCGAATTGAATCGTGAGACCAGCGACGATTCACACCCCTACTGGACATGTGATTGAAAAGGGGAGGTTTTGATGGGCTCTTCTTCTGCTGTGCAATTGAAGTCGTTTGAACAGAGTGGGAGATTTTCGGTGGCTCAAAGGACAAACATTTTTTTTCTTTAATTTCACACATGCGCACACACATAACAAATGAATCCTGTTATCAGCAACTTAAAACCTGTGAAGGCTAGATAGGCTCTCGGGTAAATCGTACATTGCTCCTTAGAGAACCGACCTCAACTGACCTCAAATTATTCAGCAGCTCATGAGATCTATTAAAATGTCTTTAGCTTCAAGAATGCCCTGTTAGTGTCCCTTCAAATGTTCCTTCTTTCTTTCTTTCTTTCTTTCTTTCTTTCTTTCTTTCTTTCTTTCTTTCTTTCTTTCTTTCTTTCTTTCTTTCTTTCTTTCTTTCTTTCTTTCTTTCTTTCTTTCTTTCTTTCTTTCTTTCTTTCTTTCTTTCTTTCTTTCTTTCTTTCTTTCTTTCTTTCTTTCTTTCTTTCTTTCTTTCTTTCTTTCTTTCTTTCTTTCTTTCTTTCTTTCTTTCTTTCTTTCTTTCTTTCTTTCTTTCTTTCTTTCTTTCTTTCTTTCTTTCTTTCTTTCTTTCTCTCAGCCTCCCCACTCTGAGCCCTAGTGGCACTTTTCACATCACCCCCTTTATTGATCTCATTAATTGTTTGTTAGATGTGTAATTAAACAGTAGAGAGGGAAACATCTTGTTAGCAGCTGGGGTCTTTATGTGCTCTTTGGACTCCAGTCTTAGTTAAGCTACAGTGAGAAATTAGGAAGCCGTCGCTAAACCCAGTGGGAACATCTGCGGGAGACTGGAGTCCCAGTTTGGGGGCTTTTAATAGCTGGTTGTGTAAACGGCTTCATTAGAGTGTATTCGATTTCAGATACGCTGGAATAATATTTTTAATGCCAGGCTAATGGCCATCTTTCACATACTATCAACATAGGATTTTAGCATAATACTATATCCCCTGGTTTCACAGACAAGGCACTTTGTGCGGCTGTGAATGAACGATAGTGTGTGCAATTTACTTTACATTTAGAATTAGCACCATTTCAGGGGCGGGTTGCTTGAATGGTGGGTTCTTATTCTTAATGAAAAACACAACAACAAAATAGTACAATGACAAACTCCCTTAAATAGGCGCTTTTACATTTCGTGTTGAAACTAAATCGCCCATGGTGGTCTTGTCATTCTGCTTCTCGCTCTCATGATGAATTAAATCTGACTCCTGCTGCTAGTTTGTGCTACGACTCTCGTTCGGCTCACGTTGCATGTTCAGTTTTTAATTGTAGTGTCTGTTCTCTAACTGAACTAAATCATTTTATCAATTTTTTAATTATTTTATCAAAACGACGGTGGGGGCGGTGCCGCGGTGGGCAAGTAATGTAATGCGCCTGAACACTGGAAACACCGACTATCGCAGCAAGCCTAATGCATTTAGACATGATTAGATGAAAAACATATTCAAACTGTAGACTGTAGATATATCTACTAAAAATACCTACACTGCAGTTTAGGGTAATTTTCCACAAAAATATTAACTGTTTTCTATGTTGATAAGATGATGATGATAAAAATGCAGCTTTGCCATCACAGGAATAAATTATATTTTAAAATATATATAAAAAAGAAGTTATTAACAGTTATTTTAAATTGTAATAATATTTGACAATTATATTGTTTTTACTGTATTTTTAAACATATAAATGTAGCTTTGGGGAGCATAGAAGACTCAATGAAAAAAATACTTTTAAAATCTCATTGACCCCAAACTTTTGAACAGTAATGCATGCATATTTTAAACAGTTCACACACGGTGTGAAGGGTTGTGGAGGTGTGTGATGAGCTGAACTAGGGTATGGTAATTGTGTCAATTGGTGGACTGCATTTTATTATTATCCTACCGACTGCGGCAAATTCTTTTTCTGCACTGTTCAACTAGCCTGCCTGTTTGATAAACTACATCAATACTGGCAACTGCCATGCAGAATGCAATTTATATGTCTTCTCTTCCCTTCTCCGTTCTTCCTCTCCCTGTGTTTGGCAGATGTTTATGGCGAGCATGACTGTCTCGCTGCTCTTTTAATTGATCACATGGTTTTATGGTTGTGGTCTCATTTGCATGTTCAATCAATGCTTTATTGATCATCACAGAAAGAGCAGTTGCCTGTACTGTGTTGTGAGCATTGTAAATGTAAAACAAACTAAATATATTACCTTTATGCAAAATTGGATGTAACACCTCACACACAGTTGCATGATGTAGCCGTAAAGATAGCTGTCCAGACAGCTGAACTGACTGTATGAAATTGTAATAATTAATGTATATAAAAAAGTAATAACTGTATAAAAATTATTATTATTATTATTATTATTATTATTATTATTATTATTAGGGATGTACCGATATGATTTTTTTGGGGCCGATACCAATTTTAACAAACAATTATTGTTTGATACAGATACAGATACAGATACCGATACCGATACCGATATTTGTCACTTGCCCTCTTATTTGAAATTTTGTCAATAAAATAGTGTTTTGACCAAATTTTAAAAAAAGCAAAGTAAAAAAAAAAAAATAGCCTAGCTAGTTTATTGCTGCATTTTCAAATAATTTCTAATGAACTTGGACTGGATCCATTTAACATTCAGCAGGCCAACATAAATACATAAATACAACAGAACAAGATACATATGAAATAAACAGTGCTTTTTAAGTAGCTTTCATGTTAAATAACACTGCACATTCTTCACTGTATAACTTAAATGCATATATTATTATTACATTGAGACGTAGCTAAATTCTACTATAGGCTACAACATTAACTGTGTAGTAATTGTGACAGGATTAAAGTTGTTAAACTGAACTTTTATTTTGACGGGTTGCCCTGAAGACCCCCAAGTTCCTGTGTGTTTGAGTGTGTTTATGATATGACGATAGATTTTGTCGAATGAAACGGTAAAATGCTCATGAAGTGACTGGAGATGCATTCATTTCCTCATATTGAGGCGTCAGAGGCTGAAAAACACAACGAGTTTCAGTGTGTTTGTGTGTGTGTGAGGTAAATTAAATTAGCATCTCCGCCATTCAGTGACAAAGAAACAGGCAGGATTCATCTTTTTTGCGGCTTAATATTCACAGGCACTAGTATATATCATGATTTGATCTAAGTGTACTGACCTATGCTTTATTTATTCATCAAAACTTTGCAATACAGAATTCCACTATGCAGTAAATTCCGTTTTTATGACTGGATTCCATCTGCGTTGTAGACAGTGCAGCAGGAATATTACATTATAATCTTGGATTATGTAGCAGACATTACACAGCTCAGTGCCTTCACGCAGTTCATTAATAAACCATCGGTTTGTTATATCTGCCTTTGTCATGCTATAGCCGATATGCCAATGGTTGTAAATTGATCAAAATTTGGCCAATAAATATTGGCGTAATTATTATTATTATACTAAAACAGGTTAAAATTGAGTTTTATATTTCAAGCCTGGTAAATTATTGCATTCTTGTAGTTGGGTACAACGGGGCTAAAGGCATACCTTAAGAAAAATGTGCTTTTCAATACTAAGTTTGTATTGAACATTATGGAGCAAAATATTTGGTGTGAAAATAAATCATAAAAGCAGTTCCCATTCAGTCGGTCACTCTCGACGCCACGTCAGAGTACCGATGAATAGGAATCTCGCTCGCGAGAGCCAATCTACTTCGAGTGAAACTAAACGAGCCAATGCACATTGGCATGCAATGATTGCACCAAGTGTTCATGCCACGCACCGCGGGTATAAATGAGACACAGGTGCTTGCATCAAATCAACCTTTTGCTTCAGAGCCAAGTTGTATCTGGTTATGCTAGACATCACTCACCTACTTCGCAGTCCTGACTGGAAGCCTGCCCTTTTGGAAGCGCTCTTCAGTCGGTGTTGGTGTGACGGCACAGCAGCGGGTCGTGTGGTCTTTGATCATCTCTCTTTTTTGCTCGTTAGAGCAAACACAAGGGCTGTTCTCACAGCTGGTTCGGTGCACCTGGTGGCCGTTGCTATGCAACTGTGCCCTAACTCCACTTCCAGGGGGAACCCGTGTCTTCCCTCCCGGGCCTGTAGGTACTCTTCCGATCTGATCGGGAAAGCCTACCAGGCTTGTGGAGAGGCAGGCTCCGCCTTACACGCTATGGCGTTGTTGCAGGTCCATTGGGCCCAGGCACTGAAGACCTTGCATGAGGGTGGTCACGATCCCGCAGTTCTCCAGGAACTGAGGACCGCAACGGACCTCACGCTAAGTGCAACGAAGGTTACGGCGCGGGCAGTGGGTTGTGCGATGTCCACTATGGTGGTCCAGGAGCGCCATCTCTGGCTGTGTCTGGCTGACATGCGGGAAACCGAGGAGATCAGGTTCCTTAATTCCCCCGTGTCCCAGACCGGCCTCTTCGGCGACGCGGTCCAGAACTTCGCCCAACAGTTCACGGCCGCACAGAAGCAGACTGAGGCAATCAGTCACATCCTGTCTCAGCGGTCAGCTGCTGTCTCCACCTCGCCGCCGGCAGCGCCTCAGCCTGCTCATCGCCGAGGGCGGCCGCCTGCGTCTGCCTCTGCTCCCGCATCACAGCAGCAGCCTCCACCCAAGCGACGTCGTGGAGCCGGATGCAAGCAGGCCGCCCCGCCCGTCCAGGCCCCTGCCAAGAAGAGGGGTGGCAAGAGTAAGGGCAAGCGGCCCTGAGACAGGCGACCCGGAGATGGGGAGGATTGCTCTTCAGGAGACGGTGACCACACAGCTCCATCCCCCGGAGGAGGGCCGGGTGGAGAATCTTGTGTTCCATTCTGTTTCTGTTCCGCCGCTGGTCCCAGCACCAGCGGTACCCAAATTTTCAATAAAAGAGCAATTTCCTCCATCTCTGGGTCCCAAGGGGGTGCGGAGAGTGATGGCCGGTCAAACGCCGGACCACACTCATCCTCCCCCCTCGCCAGCAGGCAGTAGTGGATGTCCTCCCCGCGTCCCTCCTGCCCTCAGGTGGAATCAGGTAAGTGTTGCACAGCACACTCACACCCCGCTGTGGGCCGCCTCCACGAGACAGCCGCCCCAGCCTGGTACCTGCATTCCACCTCGCTGCCCCACGGTGGGTACGCCAGTGGTCCCTATGGTCCCGCTTGCACGGTCTCTGCGAGCCTGGCTAGACCTCCGCAGTCCGTCTCGTTGGCTCAACGGCGTCCGCTTCACTTTGGTGAAAGCTGCAGATGCCCATGTCCTGTGTGCGGAGATATCAGTCCTACTGGCGAAGGATGCGATAGAGCCGGTCCCTCCAGCTGATATGAAGACCGGCTTCTACAGCCCGTACTTCATAGTACCCAAGAAAACCGGTGGGTTACGACCAATCTTGGACCTGCGAGTCCTGAATCGGAGCCTCCACAAGCTACCGTTCAAGATGCTCATGCAGAAACGCATTTTCAAGTGCATCCGTCCCCAAGATTGGTTTGCAGCGATCGACCTGAAGGACACGTACTTTCATGTCTCGATTCTTCCTCGACACAGGCCGTTCCTGCGTTTGAGGGTCGAGCATATCAGTACAAAGTCCTGCCCTTCGGGCTGGCCCTGTCCCCCCGTGTCTTGACGAAGGTCACGGAGGGGGCCCTTGTGCCCATGAGAGAACAGGGCGTTCGCATCCTCAACTATCTCGGCGACTGGCTCATTCTAGCACAGTCCAGGGATCAGTTGTGCGAACACAGGGACCTGGTGCTCAGACACCTCAGCCAGTTGGGTCATCGGGTCAACTGGGAGAAGAGCAAACTCGCCCCCGTGCAGAGGATCTCTTTTCTCGGTATGGAGTTGGATTCGGTCGAACGGACTGCGTGCCTCACAGAGGAGCGCGTCCAGTCGATGCTGAACTGCCTGAACACGTTTCAAGGCAGGATGGCGGTTCCACTGAAACATTTTCAGAGGCTCCTGGGGCATATGGCAGCCGCTGCGGCATGAACTCCAAAGATGTACTGGTCCGCACGGACAACACTGCGACCGTTGCGTATATCAACCGACAAGGTGATCTGCGCTCCCGTTGCATGTCGCAACTCGCCCGCCATCTCCTCCTCTGGAGTCAGAAGTGTCTGAGGTTGCTTCGGGCCATTCATGTCCCTGGTGTGCGCAACCGTGTGGCCGACGAGCTTCCACGAGCTGTGCTCCCAGGGGAGTGGCGACTCCACCCCCAGGTGGTCCAGCTGATTTGGAGACAGTTCGGGATGGCAAGGGTCGACCTGTTTGCCTCTCCAGAAACGTCTCAATGCCAGTGGTTCTATTCGCTGACTGAGGGCACACTCGGCACGGATGCTCTGGCGCACAGCTGGCCCGAGGGGCTGCGCAAATATGCGCCCCTCCCCCCCCCCCAGTGAGCCTACTCGCACAGACACTGTGCAAGGTCAGGGAGGATGAGGAGCAGGTCCTGCTAGTGGCGCCATACTGGCCCACCCGTACCTGGTTCCCAGAACTTATGCTCCTCGCGACAGCCCCTCCTTGGCCGATTCCTCTGAGGAAGGATCTTCTAACTCAGAGACACCCGCACCCGCATCCAGACTTGTGGAAGCTTCATGTTTGGCCCCTGGACGGGACGCGGAGGTTCTAGGTGACTTACCCCAAGCGGTAGTTAACACCATCACTTCGGCGCGAGCACCGTCTACAAGACAGGCCTACGCCCTGAAGTGGAACCTGTTCATCGAGTGGTGTTCTTCTCGCCGAGAAGACCCTCGAAGATGCTCGATCGCGTCTGTGCTTTCCTTCCTGCAGCACGGGTTGGAGCGTAGGCTGTCCCCCTCCACCCTCAAAGTCTATGTCGCTGCGATATCCGCCTATCATGACCACGTAGATGGTAAGACGGTTGGTAAGCATGACCTGGTCATCAGGTTCCTTAGGGGGGCGAGACGGTTAAATCCTCCTCGTCTCCCCTCCATACCCTCTTGGGATCTTACTCTGGTGCTCCGAGCACTTCAGAATGCCCCATTTGAGCCTTTGCAGTCAGCAGAGCTAAAGCTTGTCTCTATGAAGACTTTGCTGTTTGCTGCATTGGCCTCCATCAAGAGGGTAGGGGACCTGCAGGCATTTTCGGTCGACAATTCGTGCCTAGAGTTCGGGCCGGGCGACGCCCACGTGGTACTAAGACCCCGGCCTAGCTATGTGCCCAAGGTTCCTACCACTCCCTTCAGGGACCAGGTGGTGAACCTGCAAGCGCTGCCTCCGGAGGAGGCAGACCCAGCCCTAGCTTTGCTCTGTCCCGTCCGCGCCCTGCGAATCTACGTGGATAAAACTCAAAGCTTTAGGACCTCAGATCAGCTCTTTGTCTGTCACGGAGGCCAGCAGAAGGGAAAGGCTGTCTCCAAGCAGAGGATGGCCCACTGGATAGTGGATGCCATCACCTTGGCTTACCAAGCACAAGGTGTGCCCTGTCCGCTCAGGGTGCGAGCACACTCTACTAGAAGTGTTGCATCCTCCTGGGTGCTGGCACGTGGCGCCTCGCTGTCAGACATCTGTAGAGCTGCGGGCTGGGCGACACCTAACACGTTTGCTAGATTCTATAGCCTACGTGTAGAGCCGGTTTCCTCCTGTGTTCTCACCTCAAACGGGTAGAAACACTGAAGGGCCCTGGCTCTTGTCGGCTTGCTGCGCTACGGCGTTATTAAGCAATCTCTGTGAGTCCTCCATCACCCTCGGTGCCGGACGTGGTGGAGCGTCTCGCATCAGGCCCCTTGCCGCTGAATCCTTGAGAACCGGTATTGGGCTTGGGTTATATGAGTGACCCTGCGGGGATCCCATATATCTGTACACGGTTGCTCCTATGGGAAGCCCGTGTCTTTCCCTTGGGAGAGCCTTCCCATCAATGGGATTGTTGCGGGCTACGGCTCAGCCTGTACTCCTACATAACTCCTTCAGGGTATGATGTGGGCTCTGCAGCATTCCCCTTCAGTAGGGCACGCTTTCCCAGTGTTTTCCAATAATCATTGAGCTGGCCATGCGGAACAGCAGTGATGGTCAGGCGGCTCACACAGGGCACTGGAGGGGGGCAGAGGCCATGGCGCTTTGGTAGGGATTCCTATTCGTCGGTACTCCGACGTGGCGTCGAGAGTGACCGACTGAATGGGAACGTCTCGGTTACGTATGTAACCCTCGTTCCCTGAAGGAGGGAACGGAGACGCCACGTCCCGTCACCATGTCCTCTGTACCCTGCTGGGGTGCTGGCTACCTACTCGCCTCCTCAGCAAAAGGCTGATTTGACGTAAGCACATGTGTCTCATTTATACCCGCGGTGCGTGGCATGAACACCTGGTGCAATCATTGCATGCCAATGTGCATTGGCTCGTTTAGTTTCACTCGAAGTAGATTGGCTCTCGCGAGCGAGATTCCTATTCGTCGGTACTCCGATGTGGCTCCGTTCCCTCCTTCAGGGAACGAGGGTTACATACGTAACAGAGACGTTTATTTTGTTTAAAAATCATAGAAATGTTGGCAATGCGGTCCTTTTACCCAACACACGGGGTAGGCTCCCCAGCATTAAAGTTTTAACCAAGTTAATACTTGTTCAAAACAATATTACTATTTTCTGTTTATTTTGATAAATAAAATAATAAATTTTTGTTCAATAAATAAGCTGTCATTATAATATGTTAATATAGAAATATAGTTTATACAACTGAGTAAAGATTCTGAGATCCCATAATAATTTAATATAGATTTACAGTAGTAAAAAGGATATTTTAATATATGATATGATTAATATCATATTTTTGTATGTGATGGATTAATTATAAATATACAGTAATGATTATCTCTAAGATGGACACCCAACTTAATATATGATATTTACAATCTGAATATAACCATGTCATGTCAACAAATGGAAAGTAAGCTAATTATTTATTATCATGTTGATTATGATGCATTTAACACCAACAGCACGGTGCCTTTTACATCAAATACCATACTTTTACACATTCTTCCATTATTGAAAAACTGTAACTTTAATTACCTTGAACAAAACTGAAAATCATTACTAATTTACTCCTTAAATGTACAACATTTAAAAAAAAAAATTTGATCAAATGAGTGCCGAATCAACTTTGCGCTGCTGTCTGCGCTGGCGTCAAAGATCAGACAAATTTGCATGTGCATCATTAAATTTGGATGTTTTGGAAAGTGCTATGGCAAGTTTTTGTGCCTTCTAGTGGTTTAAAGGAAATAACCAAAGGAGCCTTTTACCCCATGGAGCCTTTAGCCCCGTTGTACCCTACCATATTAATGTATGCACATACTTTATTTCATATATTTCTGAAGTGGGAAGGATAATGAAATATTTACCTGAACTTTACCATTACTTTAACTTTACTTTAACTTTTTGCTGTGGTTGAAGTTATATAGTGTGTGTGTGTGTGTGTAGAAATGTATATACAAGTAGTTGAGAATGAATAAATAATTGACAGAGCGCTTGCAGCACTGCTGTGGACCCCTATAGACAAAACGCTGTTGAACACAGTCAAATGCATTTTGCAAACTTGAAAATGACCTCTGTTTGTTCCCCTGCACAACAGCATTTTTTTTTTAAAAGGAATATGTAAAGGAGGGCATCCGTTCACTCTCTTGTTCTTTTCCAGTCACCAGCCTCTGAACTTTTCGGTTCAGTACAGCAGTAAGTAACTGATATCAATGCTTCTGAAAGAAAGAAGGAGGGAAGTGGGAGCCTGATAAGGGCATTAAGTGAAGAAAATGGATTTTAAAAGTATGGTAAATCCTCCCTGGTCTTTGGTTTCTATAAATATTAATGTTATCCCCAGCTGTTCGACAGGTATGCACAGAATAAAAAGCTGGTGATAAGTTGCCCTCGCTTGGCGTGTGCTGCGTTCTCCTCCTCTCTTTCGATTGTTCACCAGCAGAAGTTAAAACGCCTTGAAAAATGAATAGATCCCCATCCACTCATCCCCTTCTGCCTAATTCTTTAGCTTCTTTTACGCCCTAATACCCACTGTAAACAGCGCGGCAGCCCCGTCTCGTTGTGTTTTTCCACTTGGAATCACGCTAATCTTTGAGCCAGTGGAGCAAAAGGCAGAATGCCTTCGGAAGCAAAGTACTTCTGAAAACTTTTCTCTCAGATGAGTGATGATTCCTTGCACTTGTGAATCATTATGCTAAGCAAAACATGAACTGGAAGTGCAATGTCTCAATGTCTTAATGTCTCAATGTAAAGTGCTAAAAGCAGGGCATTATGTGTCATAGAACTCAGTACTTCAATTGTTGAATTCTTCATGAATGGAACTCAATGGTCTCGAGATGCAATTATTTATTTATGAATGAAAGAAATAATTAAAGCAGTTAAGGTAAACAGAATAGGCATTGTGCACAAAGCTGAACGTATTTACAACATTTTGAATTGAATCTGTCTGTTAATTGGTTTGGGCTGAGTTATTTGTAAGCATGGTAGCGTCATTAACCTCTTATCTATGCACCGGCTCGTGGGCGGTTGACGTGAGTGGGCGTGTCTGTACTTTTATTTACTTTTGTTTTATACAAAATATTCAATCAACTATCACAAACTATGCATCATTTGAAAGCTAAAACACTCAAGATTCATGTTCTGAACTTGTTTTTGCAATAAATACACCAGAGAAGAAAGGGTTAAATTAAATGCTAAAGGACCGGCCATGTAAAAATTAGCATATTAGCTGTACTCATCTTTCATCTCCTGTCGTTCAGATCAGGTCGGACGAATCCAATAAACACCCGCATACATGTCTGTGTAAGAGTCCACTCTTCAAAATGCATCGCACTTTTTAATCCAAAACAACAAAAAAATAGGGAAAAAACAAAAAATCCTCCGTTGTTTGCAAGAGAGTTTTGAGTTAGCGTAATCAATCATGTCCATTTTCAATGAAATATCGATTCTAATCTGTTTCTGGCAAACTCCCCCTGCTAGAATAGTCTCTTCTCCGTGATATAAACCCTCCCTCGTCTCTCTCCTTCAATCAGAGTCTCTCCTGTGATGCATCATATAGAGGAAGCGCCCATGGTTTTCGTTGGATAAAGGCACTCAGTGCCTAGCCAATGCCTTTCCAACAAATGTTTGATTGATGGACTTAGTAACCAATCAAAAGGCATTATCTTGCGCAGTTTATGTAAGTAGGATTTGGTGAATACTACTAGTGCTTAGGCTTTCAAAACACCGGCACGCGTTTGCCATGGCGCCTGCCAGTGATTAGGGCAGAAACTGCAGTGGAGCACGCAGACTCCATGACTGACACTTCTTATCAACTAAATTCGTTTTTTACACTTTGTAATTTCTGTAAATAGTTGCTTTAGTTTTTCAGTAACTGTTTGTCCATTATAATTAGCAGTTTATTGCAGGTTATTGCAGATTTATTTGAATGCAAAATTATTCTTTACAATTGCAAATGTTTTGAAATAAATGGCCTTTTTGAAAGAATGCCTAGTCTTTTCCTGACATAAAAGCTTACAGAAGCTACATTACTGAGATAATCATCCTCATATTTGAATCATGACATGATTAGGCATTCAGTTTTATATTTAAGTTATTTTCAGGCTCTTAACATTAAATTCTCATATTTTTTTTCCCTAAGTGAAAAAAAAAAAAAAAAAAAAAAAAAATATATATATATATTATATTAATCACTTACATGTATATTTATATGTATATTACTCTGTTCCCATATTACTTTGAGTTATTATGACTCTTGGGTAGCAACATTTCAAGTGTCTAGTTTAAAATAAGACCAGATTTATATATGCAAGAAACATCTCATGGATGCTCTGGGACGCATCCTCAGTGATGTATCCTGGGATCATTGGGTGTTTCGGGTCTCGCAACATCATACACCCTCGCCCAGGCGACCCAGCCGGGGTTGATCAAGCCCCGACTTGCGTCCCAGCAGCAGTCCACGGATCAGCCCTCTTAATCCAAAGCCACCTTGTGGCCTTCTCTGCGGCTTCGCTCGCGGATTGAATGGCCCTCTTCTTGGCCGCCCCTGTAATGCCCAAACGACAGAGGACTTTGCACAGTGAACGTCCTGCAAAGCCTCTACAGCCGACTTCTATAGGCTCATAGAAGGTTTTCCAGCCTCTCTCCCTGCACCCCTCCACCAGTTCCTGGTACTTAGCACGTTTCCTCTCATTTGCTTCCTCAATACGCTCTTCCCAGGGCACTGTAAGTTCCAGCATGATAAGATGTTTTGCAACCTCAGAGGTAACTATCATGTCTGGGCGGAGATTTGTTGTTACAATGTGCTGAGGGAACCTTAGTTGTTTTCCCAGGTCGACCTGCAACTGCCAGTCCGAGGCTTTGTGGAGAAGACCTGTTGTTAATTGTGGTCGTCCCTGAGGTTTCTCTCCAGCTTTGATGAAGGGGACTGCCTTCTTTGGTGCATGATGGTGTTTGCTGGTGCTGATGGCTGAGGCTAAGCTCTCAGCAATTGCCTTAAGCACCTGGTCATGGCGCCAACGGTAGCGACCATCAGCCAGAGCCTTTGGGCAACTGCTGAGGAGATGTTCTAGAGAGCCTCTTCCTGAGCAAAGAAGGCAGGAAGGTGTCTCGCTCTTCCCCCAGACATGGAGGTTCGCTGGGCTTGGCAGAGCATCGTAAACAGCTTGTACCAGGAAACGGACCCGATGGAAGTCTGATTGTAAGATATTCGCCCAGGTTATCCTACGCTGCAGTGCACTCTCCCACCTAGTCCATGCTCCCTGCTGCCGAAGTCCCACCGCCCTGCTCACTCGCTCTTCCTCGACGCCTGCTCGGACCTCTTCCTGGAGTAGATGGTGCCTTTCCTTGCCACGGGCCTGACTGACCAGAGACTTTGGGAAGTAGCCTAAGCCTGCTCTGCCTGTCGCCACAGTTCCCACCAGTGCCTTTTGTCTTAGGCGTGCCTCTGCCTCCTCTACTGCTTTCCCAGCCTTCCATTTCCTTCCTGTCCTCACTTCAATGCCGGCTGATGACACCTTGCAGTCCCTGGAATCCCTATACTGTAGGGCTTCTCTGGTGCGTACCACCGTGAATTCTTCAGTGAGGCCACTGAAGGGCAACTGCAGGATGTTACTCGTCCCATACAGTGCAGCGCTGGTAAGACTGCGTGGAAGGCCCAGCCACTTCCGAAGAAAGCCACTGATCTTCCTTTCTAGGGACTCAACTGTTGTCATTGGGACTGCATAGACCAGCAAGGGCCACAGGACTCGGGGCAGGATGCTATGCTGGTAGATCCAAGCTTTAAATCTACCAGGCAGACCAGACTTGTCAACCTTGGTGAGCCAAGCTCCAAGTTCTTTGCTGGACTTCTGGATGGCGGCAGAGTCTTTTAGGCTGGAGTCAAAGAGCTTCCCCAAGCTCTTGACAGGTTGCTCCGTGATGGTTGGGATGACAGTTCCCGAGATGGAAAAACGGAACTTGTCAACCACTTTCCCCCTCTTCAGCACCATGGACCTTGACTTGGAGGGCTTGAACCTCATCCTTGCCCAGGTGATGAGTCTCTCAAGTCCTTGTAGGATCCACCTGCTCCCTGGGACCGATGTCGTTGTGATGGTAAGGTCATCCATATAAGCTCTTATAGGGGGCTGTCGTACACCTGACTTGGTTAGGGGCCCTCTGCATTCCACCTCGGCTGACTTAACCACCATGTTCATGGCGAGAGCGAAAAGAATAACAGAGATGGTGCAGCCTGTTATTATTCCTTTCCCAATGCGATGCCAGTCTGATGTCCCTGACCCAGAAGTGACCCGCATCCTGAAATTATTGTAGTAATCCAGGATCAGGTCCTTAATCTTACTGGGAACATGATGGAGGTGTAGAGCGAGCTCGACCAGCTTGTGTGGTATGGACCCATAGGCGTTGGCCAGGTCCAACCACAAAACAGCTAGGTCACCTTTGTTCTCATGGGCCTCTCTAATAAGTTGTGTAACTACACCAGTGTGTTCCAAGCAGCCAGGAGCTCCAGGAATCCCCCCCTTCTGCACTGAAGGATCAATGTAGTTGTTCCTGAGGAGAAACTCTGTCAATCTTCGCGAGACGATGCTGAAAAACACCTTCCCTTCAACACTCAGTAGTGAGATGGTTCGAAACTGGTTGATGTTTTTCGAGTTTTCCTCTTTGGGGATCCACACTCCCTCAGCACACCTCCACTGGTCAGCGACTCTTCCTCTTCGCCAAATCACCTTCAAGATCTTCCACAGGTGCCGGAGAAGCTCTGGGCAGCGCTTGTATACCAAATAGGGTACGCCACTGGGGCCTGGGGTAGATGCTGAGCGAGCTGCCTTGATGATCTCCTCCACCTCCTTCAGACTTGGCTCCCTCTGATTGAACACTGTTGTAGGGGAGGCAGGGCTGATGAGAGATTTGTTGGGCTCCAGCTCTTGCTCTCTCAGGGAATCGCTCACTGTATCCTTGAGGAAGCGATTTACTTCCTCTGCTGAACACTCAAGGCGACCACTGCGCTTGTCCCCGAGCAGTTGTTTTGTGAAGCCAAAGGGATTGGCGATAAAGGCTGCTCGCTTCCTTGCTCTCTCTCTCCCCCGTCTCCGGTGCCACTCTGCTCTGCGTAGGGTCATCAGCTTCTTTCGCAGGATGTTTTGCAACTCTGCTAATGGTTGTTTCTCCTCATCAGTAGCTTTCTTGTGCTGTTTCTTGAGGGTACGCAGCTCCTGACGCAGGTGATGTATCTTGGTAGCCCTGCGATTCATGGAGTAGGGGGTAGGCTTGGTTTTTCCTTTCTCTACCTGACCAAATCTTTCTGAGGCATAGCTGCCAATGATGGTAGTCATTATTTGGAGTCGGCTGTCAGCATCTCCTTTGGCTGTGGCTTGGATGATGTTGGACACATCCTCGTCAAACTGCAGCCACTCACTCCGTTTGCTGGCTGGGGGCCACTTAATCCGCTGCTGTGGAACTACTCTGCTGGGATTGGGAGGTTCTGGTACGTGGAGGGACTGGGCTCTGTGGGTTGCCTCCTGGCCGGGCTCCTCCTGCGTCTCACCAGGTTCAAGACCTGTGCGTTGCACCTCACTTTCCCGCTCCAAACATTTCATTCTGGCCTGATGGATTTTTAGGCCACGATGATTCTTGCACAGTTTTCCGCACATGCATGTCACATTCGTCGTCTGTCCGTTTGCATGGGTTGTTAACCTTTGGTCCGTCCGATTGGAGATCTCATCCTCCCCCCCTCTCGGGATCTCCTGGGGGTATCTCTCTGTAGGGCTTTCCGTAGCTTATTTGGGTTCTCTCTCGCGAAAGACACAGGCTGGGGTGCTAACCCATACTGTCCCGGGTGCCGTCTTTCCGAGCTGTCAACTGTCTCTCCAGTAGTCGACCAAACTGTTCTTGGTTGTCACCTAGTCTATTCCTAGGAGTCACTGGCTGCACCAGAAACACTAAATATGCAAGAAACATCTCATGGATGCTCTGGGACGCATCCTCAGTGATGTATCCTGGGATCATTGGGTGTTTCGGGTCTCGCAACATCATACACCCTCGCCCAGGCGACCCAGCCGGGGTTGATCAAGCCCCGACTTGCGTCCCAGCAGCAGTCCACGGATCAGCCCTCTTAATCCAAAGCCACCTTGTGGCCTTCTCTGCGGCTTCGCTCGCGGATTGAATGGCCCTCTTCTTGGCCGCCCCTGTAATGCCCAAACGACAGAGGACTTTGCACAGTGAACGTCCTGCAAAGCCTCTACAGCCGACTTCTATAGGCTCATAGAAGGTTTTCCAGCCTCTCTCCCTGCACCCCTCCACCAGTTCCTGGTACTTAGCACGTTTCCTCTCATTTGCTTCCTCAATACGCTCTTCCCAGGGCACTGTAAGTTCCAGCATGATAAGATGTTTTGCAACCTCAGAGGTAACTATCATGTCTGGGCGGAGATTTGTTGTTACAATGTGCTGAGGGAACCTTAGTTGTTTTCCCAGGTCGACCTGCAACTGCCAGTCCGAGGCTTTGTGGAGAAGACCTGTTGTTAATTGTGGTCGTCCCTGAGGTTTCTCTCCAGCTTTGATGAAGGGGACTGCCTTCTTTGGTGCATGATGGTGTTTGCTGGTGCTGATGGCTGAGGCTAAGCTCTCAGCAATTGCCTTAAGCACCTGGTCATGGCGCCAACGGTAGCGACCATCAGCCAGAGCCTTTGGGCAACTGCTGAGGAGATGTTCTAGAGAGCCTCTTCCTGAGCAAAGAAGGCAGGAAGGTGTCTCGCTCTTCCCCCAGACATGGAGGTTCGCTGGGCTTGGCAGAGCATCGTAAACAGCTTGTACCAGGAAACGGACCCGATGGAAGTCTGATTGTAAGATATTCGCCCAGGTTATCCTACGCTGCAGTGCACTCTCCCACCTAGTCCATGCTCCCTGCTGCCGAAGTCCCACCGCCCTGCTCACTCGCTCTTCCTCGACGCCTGCTCGGACCTCTTCCTGGAGTAGATGTTGCCTTTCCTTGCCACGGGCCTGACTGACCAGAGACTTTGGGAAGTAGCCTAAGCCTGCTCTGCCTGTCGCCACAGTTCCCACCAGTGCCTTTTGTCTTAGGCGTGCCTCTGCCTCCTCTACTGCTTTCCCAGCCTTCCATTTCCTTCCTGTCCTCACTTCAATGCCGGCTGATGACACCTTGCAGTCCCTGGAATCCCTATACTGTAGGGCTTCTCTGGTGCGTACCACCATGAATTCTTCAGTGAGGCCACTGAAGGGCAACTGCAGGATGTTACTCGTCCCATACAGTGCAGCGCTGGTAAGACTGCGTGGAAGGCCCAGCCACTTCCGAAGAAAGCCACTGATCTTCCTTTCTAGGGACTCAACTGTTGTCATTGGGACTGCATAGACCAGCAAGGGCCACAGGACTCGGGGCAGGATGCTATGCTGGTAGATCCAAGCTTTAAATCTACCAGGCAGACCAGACTTGTCAACCTTGGTGAGCCAAGCTCCAAGTTCTTTGCTGGACTTCTGGATGGCGGCAGAGTCTTTTAGGCTGGAGTCAAAGAGCTTCCCCAAGCTCTTGACAGGTTGCTCCGTGATGGTTGGGATGACAGTTCCCGAGATGGAAAAACGGAACTTGTCAACCACTTTCCCCCTCTTCAGCACCATGGACCTTGACTTGGAGGGCTTGAACCTCATCCTTGCCCAGGTGATGAGTCTCTCAAGTCCTTGTAGGATCCACCTGCTCCCTGGGACCGATGTCGTTGTGATGGTAAGGTCATCCATATAAGCTCTTATAGGGGGCTGTCGTACACCTGACTTGGTTAGGGGCCCTCTGCATTCCACCTCGGCTGACTTAACCACCATGTTCATGGCGAGAGCGAAAAGAATAACAGAGATGGTGCAGCCTGTTATTATTCCTTTCCCAATGCGATTTATGATTATAGACCATAGGGTTTAAGAGCTGCAGACATTTTCATTTGGGTATGTCGTTTTCAAAAAATTCTCAAAAATAGGGGCAAAGGTTAAGAGGTTAAGCAGACTAAGGGCGTGTTCACACTTGGTGTCTTTTTTGAAGCTGCTAGCATCTGTTTTACATTATAATCATATGGAGCAAACCGTGTTTTCAAATAAGTCCTGAGCGCTTTTTTAAATGCCACCGCCAACGTCTTTTCTCTGCAGCTCAAAGCGTCTTTTCAAGTTGAATAAAGTTCCACTTTTCTGAAAAAAAAAGCCTTGTCAAGAGCCTTTTTGACAGCTGTCCAATGACAAGCGAGTTGTTTCCATAACAACAAGATAAAACGGAGAAGGTGCCGGTAGATGGACTTTGTGTATTGTAGTGTCGGAGCACAAGGAGTTATATGACATGAGCACAAAACTATACCATAATACGTATACACCATAAAGAGGCTGTGTGGGCATAGATTGGATGGATCCTTGGCTGTTCAGGTAAGTGTATCGTCTACTACTTGTCGTGAACAAAACTATCTGTAAACGTTAGCTAACATTAACGTTCGCTCAGCAACAGTTATCAATACCGTAACCAGCTGATAATAGGCTACTATAGCAACAAAAGAAGCCCTCAGCTGTTATTTGGAACTAATAGCTTTTATTTTTTTTACTAGAAAAGCTCAAGTGTCAAAAAAAAATAGTCAAAAAAGATGGCAAGTGTGAACACAACCTAATACTCTAATCACGAGTAGTCAGGCCCGGTTCTACCGGGAAACCCTCAAACGCAAGCAAGAGCACCCTCAGTTGATAACGTAACAATATATTAGCTAAACTGATTTGGCAAACGCTCTAGTGCATATTTGTGTTTACGCTCTGGATAACGTCAAATGTATCTATTTACAATGTATCCAGTCACCGAATAAATAGTTTATAGATGCATGCCAGTCTGTTAGGGACATCAAGGACATCAACTTCCCTTACATTTTCACTCAACTAAACATGATGCAGAACAAAACGAACTGTGATCGGTTGTGTTTTAATGTCAGTCAAACGTCCCCCTGGGCTGTCCTTGACCAATGAAAGCTGCGCTAGAGTTCTGCCGTCAGTCTGAAGGTCTGGCTACGCGAGACTTACCTGACAATTAATATTGTTAGAAAACTCAAAACATGTCTGTCTTTCTCACCTTCTTTCCCCATGATCTCTTTCTATTATTCATCTCAGTTCACTTCTCACAGAGCTTCTCAGATAAGAAATTTGCACATTACGATTGCCAGGTTGAGCGTAATGGTGCAAAAAGCAGCAAAGGCCGCTCTCTATTTAGATAGCGCATATGCACTTAAGCCCCCTGCACTGTCACACACAGTGAATGCTGACATAAAGCACAGACAATTAAACAGCATAGCAGAAAGCCATCGATCGGTCACTGTAAGAGCTTCTTTGGATTCATTAGTGCTTCTTAAAAGACAATTACCCCTGCAGTGGCCCTCCTATGGCAGATATTAGGACCATAGTAAACAGTCACGATCCCTTTATGATCATGGAGTCTGGGAACCAAGACTCTGGGTGCTTTAATATCTGCTGTCACTTAACGTTGATGCTCCCCCAATAGACATTCTACTGACTAAATGTAACTTTGCAAGTACAGGTCAATGTATTCTACTAACCATAACCCTAATTCTAACCTAACAGTCTACTAATATTCTGAGTTAGTTGACATGTAGTTGCAAAGTTACCTATAGTTAGTAGAACGTCTAATGTGGACTCGGAATTAAGTGCAACCAAAATTGTATAAACCAATACAAAATCCCAAACTTTCTGTCTGTCTGTCTGTCTGTCTGCCTGCCTGCCTGCCTGCCTGTCTCTCTGCCTGTCTGTCTGCCTGTCTACCTACCTGTCTGTCTGCCTGCCTGCCTGTCTGTCTGTCTGTCTGTCTGCCTGCCTACCTACCTGTCTGTCTGCCTGTCTGTCTGTCTGTCTGCCTGCCTTTCTGTCTGTCTGCCTGTCTGGGTGTCTGTCTGTCTGTCTGTCTGTCTGTCTGTCTATCTATCTATCTATCTATCTATCTATCTATCTATCTATCTATCTATCTATCTATCTATCTATCTATCTATCTATCTATCTATCTATCTATCTATCTATCTATCTATCTATCTATCTATCTATCTATCTATCTATCTATCTATCTATCTATCTAAAATTCTAATTCAAAATTGCTTTATTGGCATGAATGTAAATCATACAATTTTGCCAAAGCTAGGAATATATGAACACAAATAAAAATACATATATTAACATTAAAATATTACAATATAACTTAAATTTAAATAAACAGTGTAACTAGTTAGAACATTTGACAATTGTATCATATCTATCTATCTGTCCATCTGTCCGTCCGTCCTCATATTTTGATTCTTTGTTTATGTATTTAATTATGTATTGCATGGGCTTTTTAAAATCGTATGTACTTCCTAAATGTTGAGCTAAAAACATATATTCAAATACATAAATTAAGTTTAGCTTACTAAAATCCCTGTGATTTATTAATTAGTTGAGATTAAGTAAAGCTATTCCACATCGGATGCCTCATCTGACGATTTTTGAAATTCGATTTTTGAAAGACATCTTCATGGTCCCACCAGTGCTTGGAGCAATGAGTTGGCAGACACCAGGTGCTGTGTCATGGGATCTTCAGCTATCCTCAGCTAACCAATTTCAGAGGCCCTAACCTGAAATATCCCTCCCTATTTCCCCTCTACGACTCTGTCTGTCCCATCTGCACTTGTTCATGCCAGAATAAGACAAGTAAGTAAAATAGCTCTCATTATGTGCTATTGTTCTAATAGTGGCAGGGAGGGGCAACCTAAAGCCCCTGTGCTTGATTGCATTAATTACCACTGTAGCTTCATTAGCGCTATTAAGCAGTAAACCCTGGCAACTGGGAAATGAAGCATGCTTTTTCTCCTTGTCCTTTTTTTCTCTTTTTTTATTTATTCAATTATTTATTTTCTCAAAATTAATCACAGAATTCAGCTTAGAGCAGGATGAGTAACTCGCACACTTTAAAGCACACATTTAATGATCATCTATTAAAATAAATGTGACCTTTATTCAAACACAACCACATCAGCCTCCACTTGCTGCAAAACACATTTCAGTTTTGAGCTGTCCTCTTAAGTTGTGTTGTAGGAGGGGGTGTGGTACATTTGGAACTAATGGCCTTGTGTTTTCTTGATGAAGGATTGAGGGTCAAGTACTGTGTTAGTGGAACTAGTGTCTAAACATGAGCAGATTCAATGTGTCTTCACTTCTATCTCTGAAAGCTCACTGGCAGAGATTAGCAAAAAATATGGCAAAACAAGGGCACGAGGGAATTCATTAAAGGTCCCGTTCTTCGCAATCCCACTGTTCAAACTTTAGTTAGTGTGTAATGTTGCTGTTAGAGAATAAATAATACCTGTAAAATTATAAAGCTCAAAGTTCAATGCCAAGCGAGATATTTTATTTAACAGAAGTTCCCTTTCAAAGCCTACAGCGAACGGCTGGCTTGGACTACATCCTGGTACTTCCTTCATAAATGACGTCAGTAGAACAGTAGAACAGACTAACCTCCGCCCACAAGAATACGCGAAAAAGGGGGCGTGGTCTTGTTGCTGTCCCACGTGGAGAAGAGGAAGTGTTGCGTGGAGAAAAGGAAGTGCTGCGTTTCAGTGTGTTTGTCACCATGTCGTCGAGACGCTGTTATTTTCATCCCGGAGTCAAATCACCTTTGTTTGGCTTTCCCAGGGACGCTGTAGAGATCATTGAGCGCATACATCTCCCCGTTAAGAGGTGTGACCTTTCCGTGCAAGTTACGTGCGCTAAGCTGCTGTCGAATCACAACACAGGAACCGTGACACGTTCGCTAAGCTGCGGTCAAATCACAACACGGGAACCGCTGGCACAATCAGAACTCGTTACGTATTTCTGAAGGAGGGACTTCATAGAATAAAGGAAGTCATCAGCCGTTTTTAGGACAGTGAAAACAGCGGTGTACAGATAAGTACATTGTGTTAAAAATACTGTTTTTTTTTACACGCGAAACATGAACACATGTTATATTGCACACTGTAAACACAATCAAAGCTTCAAAAAAACACGAAGAATGGGACCTTTTTTTTTTCAGGGCACAATTTGTATTATTATTATTTTATTTTATTTATTTTTTTTCTTCCCACCCTCCACAGACCTTGCGGCATCCAATTTGCAACCGTAGTATTTGATTGTTAAATCATAGAGACAGGATTGAGTGAGAGAAGACGGGGAAATAATGTTTTTGTTTGAGGGAGTTCAAGGTGATGAAATGCAAGTTAAATGTGAGGAGCAGATAGCAAGGATGGATGCTCATTACTGGAAAATAAATCACGCCTCGATCTCCCTCGTTAGCAATTACTAGCGCACATTAGTGTGTAGCTCCTCGGGCTCTTTGTCATCCGCCGTCAGAAGCCAGGCAGTGCGGGTTTCGGCACGTTGTACATCATCTCCCAGGATGCATCAGTGCCGCCAGCTAACATCCAAACAGAAACGTTACAGTATCTGCTCCTATCATCAAGGTGATAAGTGTGTGCTAGGGTCATAAGAAAATAAAACCCGCTTTCTGATCCACGTGTGGGAGGTTATGTTTATTTATGTGGGAGTGTGTGCACGTGAGTTGAGTGTTTTGTTTTGTTAATAGGGAGCAGAAATTAAATCATGGGCATGAAAGACTGACAGAATCAGTCTGGGTGAATCTAAAGCTGTCAAGAACGATCATATTTCACACTAAAATCTAAAGGAAGTAATTATAAATTATTTAGCTTGAAGACTATGAAGCCCTTTCTAGACTCCGACATTCTTTGCATTTTGACATTTATTTTCATGACAATTAATCACAATATCCTTCCTAATTCTCAATATTGAAAGAAAGAAAGAAAGAAAGAAAGAAAGAAAGAAAATAAGGAATATGCATACATACATAAATGCATAAATACATATTTAAAACAAAAAATATTATCTAGTTTGTATATAGTAAATCATGGTGATTAAGCTAGATATAGATCTATATTAACTAATATGGTTAACTATTGTTAAATAGAAAATTTTTGTTAAATTGTTTATTTTATTTTATTAATTTTATTGTTGTGAACATATTTATGTATTTATGTATATACATTCAGTCATTTCACTCAAGATGTGCATATCTATTGTCTGGTCCTCTTTTTTTTGTCTGCATACGCTTACATAAACACACTTACTTTTCTCTTGTTTTGAACCAAAAGTCGTTCAAAATAGGCCTGTCCTTCAAAATGCATATTAGAGAGAAAAAATGTGGGTGCTGGCAGGGTGAAATGTATCAAGCAATTTATGATTATGGCAAACAGCTGGCTAGATCTAGGTCGGAAACATCTTATAAACATTATGCTCCTATAGTGACAGTATTGCTAAAACACTCTTTAGAAACAGCTGCTGGAAGGAGCGCAATATGACATTATCCATTAAACATGGACGTGTAATAAAAGGTGGTACATAAAATTGTGCAGCAAAGAACGTGCTGATGGCTATATAGCTGAGGAATGCTTTGAGGTGCGAAGTATTTCTCAAAATGTGCAGCCTTATGCTGAAACCTCTTCATGCTCTGCTCGCTCACATTCACATGGTTTGAACCGAGCGGATTTTGCCATTGTTTGCTGCAGGCGTCTAAGGAAAGGCCAGTAATAGGTTTCTCAGGGACGAGTAGATAAGACACGAAAGCAAAGCTGGAAATCAAGGGGATAGAGATAGTGTAAATGGGGGGAATTGCATTCAACACACTTCTAAATATAGCTAAACATAGTCTTGCAAAGGTACTCAGGCTTAAAGGTTTTTGCATCCGCAGATTGTTTAGCACTGCATTTTGCCACACGCATTGACATGACGGTTCCCTTAAGGATAACTTAGTTATTGATAACTGTGGTCTGGTTCTATTGCTGATTAGGTTTTCATTCCAATTTAGAGTTAAATTGCAAAATTAGAATGAGGCTTATTAGTTGTATTGTGTTATCTTGATAATTGTATTGAATTTGAGGTTGACACAAATTCAATTTGGCTGGGACTCCCAGTTGTCAAATAAATTTAATCAATTAGTAATTCATTTTAGGGAGAAAAAAAAACACAAAAAAAAACATTTATCATCTTAACTCTAGTCGAAGAGAAGAGAATAAAATTAAATACATGGAAAAATTAATTTAGGAAAACTAAAATAACATTATAATATAATATAATATAATATAATATAATATAATATAATATATAATTAATATAATATAATATATAAAAGTTTGTTCAGATATTATGTTCAGTCGTTTTATCAGTTTTGGTATAGGACATTCAGATGAAGGGAATCTCAGTGAGCAGCGCCGGTCATCCATCCATCAAAATAATCTATGATCAGTGAAGGAATGCTGAGGTTTCACCATGTCAGCAGGTCATGTCAAATGTGTTCAGAGGTCAGGTTATGTTATTAGCCTCCAGTCAACACAAGTAATTGGTCAAGAGTAAATAATCGCCAGGAGTGCGTACCGTATGTCATCTGACCTCAGTTTGTGCTGACTCCATTGCAAACTGAAGGTTTTGAAGGTACAGACACATGCATAATATGAAAGATGTAGTTGAGAAGTGCGAACAGGGGTGTGATTCAGAGATGTGGCGTGCTGGCCCACATGTCTCATGAGACGTTTGTGGCAATCACTTGTTTTCTATTACCACTCTGTGCTGTCAGCTCTCTGTAGTCTATCAGCCTCTGATGGAATTGGGTATACACAAACACAAATATTAACTCTATGGTAGTGTAACAAATGAGCATGAGATAGATAGATAGATTGATAGATAGATAGATTGATAGATAGATAGATAGATAGATAGATAGATAGATAGATAGATAGATAGATAGATAGATAGATAGATAGATAGATAGATAGATAGATAGATAGATAGATAGATAGATAGATAGATAGATAGATAGATAGATAGATAGATAGATAGATAGATAGATAGATAGATAGATAGATAGATAGATAGATAGATAGATAGATAGATAGATAGATAGATAGATAGATAGATAGATGAAAAACCTTACTTAAACTTAAAATTTACTTTTTATTAACACATTCCTAGTGTATTGTATAATATAATATAAAATAAATATATATAAAGATTTACACTGGCAGCTCAGAGCTGTACAGCAGCATTTAAATATGAAATTGATACATGTAAAAATGAAACACTACATAGAAGTCACTATAAAATATACATTGATTCTTATTAAACCTACTGCATTAAAGTTTTTCAGTCAAGAGCAGTGAGTGATTTTCTTTGTCTTTTTGTTGTTTTATTAATAGTTCACTCAAAATTAAAATTCTGTCATCGATTACTCACGCTCAAGTTGTTTTAAACCTGAACAAAGTTCTTACTTCTGTTGGACTTAAAATATATTTTGAAGAATGTTGGAAACCGACCAGTTGCTGGTCCCCATTGTAGGAAATAATGTTAATGGCTACCATCAACTGTCTGTGTTCAACAGAAGAAATGCATACAGGTTTGGAACAACATTAGAGTGAGTAAATAATTGCATAATTTTAGAGGCGAACTGTCCCTTTAATGGCTGCGCTGTCCATTTAAGACCTGCCCGCATCTAATATACAGACACATGCCGATTTTACTTTCACTTTAGACATAACCGGCTGTGTTTATGTTAACCTTGTGTGTATTTGACAGTATAAGCGCAGTAAGAGTACTTAGTCCTGTAATCACGTGTTTGACAGGCTTTTCGTGCGCGCGCTCGGAAAAGCACATGTGCATAAGCACGCGAATTAAATGTTTAACTGGCAAGACTTTAAAATGTGGTTACATTCAAATCATATAAAACAGTGAAATCACTCTGGAAACTCGAGACGGTGATGTGAGCGCCACAGACAGTCTACTCCTATTGGTTGTCGCTCGCGAAATTCGCTTCTCATTTGCATAAAGTTGTTCGTTGTCCGTTTTGCTCGTGTCGCCAGAAGTCGCCAGCGCGTCATTGAAATGAATGAGATCATGTCGCTGGCGGTGTGAACGGGGCTTTATAAGTATTTTCTCATTGTTAATTCTTGTTAATGTTATCAACTATTGTTAACAAATGAAACATTTTTGTTGATTATCTTTTTTTATTTTTTTATTTTTGTATGTATTTGTTTTGTTTCATTTATATTTATTTACCTGATTTAGACTCCACATTGGACATCCTGTGACCATCATCTTTGCATTTCAAGAGCCACTAATGTTCATTCTCTGTTTTTTTTTATTTTATTTATTTTTTTATTTACTTACTAGCAAACAGTCATCAGTTGTCAAGTTTGGCAGTCCATTAGAACACAGGACACCCTAATCAAACATCACACTTTGTGCCAGTGGATATAAGCGGAACTGATGTCATCCAAATGTGTTGGTGCCAGTGGTCTGTATGTCCTCTGAATAGGATCAGTCATTTAGTAGCTGAGAGCTCTATGAGCTTGTTGGCTGCAGCGAGTGGTTATTATCCAGTGTGGTCTGAAGCTTTGAAGCTCTAATCGGTGTGGTGGTAGCCAGCTACCCATGCTGTTAATCCTGTCGATCAGGGTGATGATTTAAACAATTAATCCTGTGGTACAGTAAAAAATCTGCACCACTTACTGTTTTTTTGGATAATGCCACTTGCTGTGTCTTTGGCTCTGTCCTGCTGGCTGCAGAACTGTAATGGCTCTTCTGATGCTGAGAGTGGGGATTTAGATGACTGTACCCCTGCTTGGATCAAAAGTATTTACTGTGATTCAAAAAGCTGGCAATAATGTTGAATAGAAATAAATGTATTGGTGGCCATGTGGATAAATGTTGACCACCCATGGGTATTAATGGCTTTGTGGAGGTGTATTTACAATAGCACATTGGTTCAAAATGAACAGCAAGTAAAAGAAAAAAAAAAATGACCCTGGAACACAAAACCAGTAATAAGGGTCATTTTTGAATTGAGATTTATATTGAGATTTCATTTATGTATGTTATGTTTAAAGATGTTTGTTAGGATAAGACAATATTTTGCAGAGATGCAACAATTTGAAAATATGGAATCTGAGAGTGCAAAAATCGAAATATTGAGAAAATCACCTTTAAAGTTGTCCAAATGAAGTCCTAAGCAATACATATTACTACTACTAATACATTTTTTATATATTTACAGTATGACATTAAATATTTTTGTTCATGTCTTGTATTCTCCTCAGCCTTCAGATTCTAAAGCATATGTATTCAGATGTTTGTTAAATATTATCATTACATGACACTATACATCAGGGCTCTACGCTAACATATAGGAGCACGGTCAAACATTTAGGAGCACTTTCTGATCTATAACATACATTCCCATTGTAACTTTACCATAACAGGGCGATATTTGCCCCTTTAAATTAATTTCCAGGGGCATTTTTTTTTTCTTCTAATTTTATTAAATGTTTGCATTATCTTTTGTCAGTTACATAAATTAAAATAGAACATTTGTTTATAAATGTTAATTAGTTCAGTTAGAACAATAAGACAATTAGACCAATCAAATGAAATCAACATCAGAGTGGCACAGAAGCTTTAACTGAAGTGGGATTTAGACAAATTTACATAGACTGTTTAATACAGCGCATGGGTAAATAATGTTGTATGAATTTTTTAAAAAAAGTGACACTTTTTACAAAATTCAATTGTGTTATATTTTAAATAAAAAGTATATGCAAAGCGTAAACATGAAAATAAAACCGCTAATAGGTGGCGGCAAGTCTTAATGTGTGAGTCATTCATTCAATAGTTGAAAATACAGATTCATTCAGGAATCACTTACCCCTTTTCCACCAAGGCAGTGCTAGAGCTAGATCGGAGCCAGAGCTAGTCCCAGTTCATAGTTGGTTCAACTGAGGAGCCTGCTAAGAACCGTTTGCGTTTTCCACAGGCTAGTAGAGCCACAACAGAGCCAGGTCTTACGTCACTGTATACGTCTCATCTTTCTCAGCAACGCTAGCGGGAAACACACACACACCAGGCTTGTTTGAGATGCATCGACGCTGCGCAGACCGATCCACGTATAATATTTAAAAAACCGCATGAGTGAATCAAAAGCATAAGGAGTCATATGCTCTCGCTGGACTCGTTATCATACGGAGATCGGTCTCTGCACAGCACCGCTGCCAACAAGCCTTCCATCAACAACTATTGATTAACGTGGCTTTACGATCCTACATCGGCATTAAAACACAACGAAAACACAGCAAATCCAACGCATTCGTGCAGTTCGCCGTAATTTGTATAGACGGAGATTACAAACGAGCAGCAGCTGTTAGCTCCATTAGCTGCTATTTCAACAATGGTGGATCTCAAGTTTGTGTTCGTCTTGTTGACCCCGCCCCCAGTGCCTGACGTAATCGGTTCTTACTTCTAGCCCTGTTCTAGCCCAGCTATGTTTTGGTGCTACTTAAGAACCACTTTTCCTGGCTCGGAGCTGGAGCTTTGGGTGTGGAAACACAAAGAACCGATTTGGAACTAGGCTCTGGCTCCAATCTAGCTCTGGCTCTGCTGTGGTGGAAAAGGGGTAACTGTTGCTTGGAAATGGGCAACAGTTCTGTTACTTGAAATAAACTTGTTTATTGGACTTGTATACAAGGTCTAGCCTAGAAATTTAGATGCACCCTAGCGGCAGAAAATGTATTTTGCCGTGAGTGTAGTCTAGCAACTCCCGGTAGACCTGAGAGCTGGAAAAAAACATACTCTGGTCAGGCCAATCACAGCATGTGTAGAGTCGGTGGGCGGGCTTAACATAATGATGGCACGGGAGAGTTGCAGAGGTTCTGCGTGCTACTCGTAAACACAGAAGCTGGCGAACAGCGGTCTTTCGAATCGGCTTTGGCTGCGACTCTGGAAGACTTAAAGTTAAGCTTTTCTTTGAGAAAAGAACAAATAACGGCACTAAAGTCATTAGATGTGTTCGGATTTTTGCTGACCTGATACGCCGAAAGTCTATCAACTAACGTTAGCTCCGTTTCACCTTCTTCTTTGCTCTGGTTGGTTGTGGTGCTCATGGCACTATCCAAAGAGGGAATTTGAAAGACAACCGTTTATCCCGCCCCTCGGATTGAGCTCTGTCAATGGTGAGTTTCCAGACCCAACATCTTGATGTGGGTCTGGCTTGTCAGGCTATACAAGGTCAGTATCACATTTGCAATCATGCCAATATTCAGAGCAACAGGAGTCTGTCTACTCGTGTGATGTTGCATAAAGCTGCAATCCGTAACTTTTGGCGCTCTAGTGCTTAATAAATAGAACTGCATGCGTGATAGAACATTGATAGAAGATTGTAGCTGGAGCTACAACATTAACATGTATTATAAGTGTACCATAATGATTCAGGATAAGACAAAGACAGGGTTTGGAAAATGGATTCATGATGTACTCACTCATTATATAATTTTAGTAAATCTTGAACACAAAAAAAGTTACGGACTACAGCTTTAACTATGTATCACATGTGATAAAGATTAAAATCAAGAAACAGATACAGGGGCTTTTTTTAAATGATTTTTTGGTGGCATTTTTGCCCCAAGCCCCCGTTTATGTCCGACCTTGTTTATAAAAATCCAAATGTAGTATTTCCAGTTAATTTGGCTGGGAAGAAATATCAGCATGAGACTTTCTTCTGCATCATGCTTCACCTTGTAAACAGTCTTGTAGTCTGTTTTTTGCACTTGCTCTGCCAACTGAAGCAAGTCTTTGACTGAAGGCATGAAAAGCAGTCGATCGCAGTACGAAAGTAGATTAGTGTTGATGCACTTTGGGAGTTGTACTTTTTTTACTCGCACTGGTGCGCCTGAATATTTTTTCACATTTGCAGTAATTTTCAGTCGCAAATGCGACCGAAATAGTCGCAGTGTAGACCCCTGTACATTCCAAAGCCTAATTGTTTGCACCCATTGAAGTGGTGGGGATATGGCCCAGTATTTGTCTGCTTACAGTTAACTGAACGGCATACCCCTTTGAATTGACAGTGTAACGGAGGCCAACTAGTAGTTGCTGTGCGAGTAAAACTCACTCCTCTGATCTCAAGAGATGCTCTAGCGACTGACGCTAAGGGTTGCAGCCTTTAGCCTCTTTGTTAGAGTGTCTGACTTTCATGCCGGCGTACAAGAGTGGTTCGAACAAGAGTGGTTACACCAGCAAAGTACATAATTTCAATGCAGTATAAGTGAACTGGGATATGTTTCATCATTATGTTTCATACTTTTATTCATATTTTTTTACTTACTTTTATTTTGATGCAAACATAAAAGTAAAGGCAACATGAGAACACTCAGAAAACAAAAGACCTCCAAAGCATTACAAACACTTCTTAAGGTGTGTAAGATGTTGTTTACTTATGTTTGAAAGGTCATTCCATTGATTTTAATGAAACAACCTTTCAAACATAAGTAAACAATATCTTGATTGGATCTTTATTGCAGTGATTATTATGTTTCCAGCATGCAGTATGTTTGACTACAGTTCTTCACTAAACCGTAACAGACGGCGTGCGCAGCTTTTCATTTCTTAAACAACCATAAGATGATGAAGCCAAAGACAGAGCTCAGAGAGACAGGAAGGACAGCCGATCTCCCTTACAGTGTTAAACCATGTAACCGTATAGGCTCCCTAGATGTGTTTGAGAACTTGCAAGTGTCTTGGTGGAAAGGTGGAGTAACTCTCACAGCAGGAACTGGCAAATCTGCTGCAGTCCATGATGACACACCACATACTGAATGCCAGTGTTGTACTGTAGTCAAGACCGCCTAATCCGTGAACAAGTCGAGACCAAGACCAATGTGTGTTGAGACCAAGACAAGACCAAGACTTTGAAGGGTTGAGACCAAGACAAGACCAAGGCAGGATGAGACCGAGTCAAGACCAAGACCAGACCAGAACTCCTTAAATTCGTAGAGATCCACATTACCACCTGAGAAATGACGTATAACTTATAATAAATGACTTATAATAAATATAATTAGACTAAGACACTATATAGAGCTGTTACCAATCAAATGAAATCATTGACAACCAAATTAATCTTTGCACTACAGAGGTGAGATAGAAGATGCATCTGAATTGGTAAATTGCAAATGCAAAAATAATGTTCAGGATAATGTTTTAAAAAAAACTGAATGCTTGTTAAAGCAATATCATGTTTGCAGTCAAGGCTCAAATTTGTGAAAACGGCTCTCTTGCTCCAGATCTCATACAATAACTTTTTGCAACAGCATTGAGCTTTTGTATTCATTTTTGGTGATATTTTTGACACAATCCCTAATTCATTTCTGAATCGGCACAATAAATAAATCAATTTAGAAAAAGTTATTGATTGCATCTGAAGCAGTAAGTTTTACATCCAATCACATTAATGATGTTAGTAAATAAATCAGGCAATGCACTGGCAAATTCATAATATCCAAGCAGTTGTGGTCTTGACTGGTCTTGAAACAGTCCTCTTAGTCTGAGACCAAGACAAGACAGAGTACAAATGTGGTCGAGACCGCGACAAGACCAAAACTGGTCTCGAGTACTACAACACTACTGACTGCTACTTTTGACCATTTCTTTTCATCAAATGTCTGTGAAATTTTATCTTTTTAGAACTATTTACGCTTGTCAAAAATTTGCTGGATAAAACACAGTTGAAAGTGAGAGGACGTTTCTCATTAACCCCTAGGAGTCTGAGCTGTTTTGGGGCCCTTTAGAAGTTTTGACATGCTCTGACATTTGTGTTTTTTTCATTTGCTTATAAACATATTAATGCCAAAAGTGTAATTACACTGTATTCAACACAAACTGGGCTACCATAATATCTGAGCAACATGTAAGTACATGCTTGTATTTTTGAGAGAAAAATGTTTATGCATGATTTAAATATATATATATTTTATTTATTTATTTTATTAAGGCCTCAAAACACACAATAGATATGTGTTCACAATACTTTTGAATAATGAGTGTATTTGCATTGAGTTTTTGCTTCAAACTGATGTGAGAATCATTGAGCCTACTCATTGACATAAAACAATACACTGATTTAAAATGTGTAAGACAGTTTCTCTTCACTAAGCCAATATGCAAGGAGGTGTGATATCTAATGAATAATGATGAGATAACACCTGAGATAACTAAAGAACACAATAGCCCGCATAATGAGCTGCATAATGAATAAGCTTCAGGTACTTATGTGACTGAGAGCAGCAGGACAAAGGACATTATATTGTACTTATCTAGTAAATGCATCTTGATTTAATAATGTTTAAATATTTAGACTAGAAACAAGACAAAAATTACTAAGAATAGCATTTTTTTAAAAACATTTTTTGCACTATTTTTTGTTTTTGAAAGTAGTATCATGCTAAAAAAAAAGAAAAAAAAAAATATATATATATATATATATATATATTAGGGGTGTAACGGTACACAAAACTGACGGTCACGGTTCGGTACGAGTTCGGTACAGCATTTTTATATTTAACAGTGGTTTACTGGGGAAAAGAAGTGTCTGCCCTTGAATGAATTAAATTATATCTAAAAGTTTATTTAAGATATTTCTGTAAATTATATAGGGATCCCTTACTTGTACATTAATATTAAAGATTAACCACAGAGCCCAAACTATTAGCCTAAATTCAGTTGCTATTTATTTTTAGGTATAATAATCAACACTCAAATAACACATTGTGTGCAAATATGTAAACTTCACATAAGGCAGTTTTTGCATTAACTCCTAAATCTAATTATAAAATAGTTTTTTTTCTCCAAATCGTTGTTGAAATATAATACTTTATATACAGTGGCTGTCATTTTCATGACAGGTTTATTTAAAATGCATGAAATAATCAAGACATCACTAACAGGTTCAGTAGAATATAATGAATATAACGGCTAATATAGAGCATATATTTAGTGAAAGAGTTGATTTCTCTAGTGAATATAATTCTGTGGACACTGAATGACTGCCTGAGGTAAATGTGATGCTAACGTTACATGACATTGTTTAGTTTACAGCAGTTATATTGACGTCTTTCCGTCTTTTTAATGTATCCTCAGCATACCTTCAGATCGTCATTCATGTTTATTCTTTAGGAAGAGATGATCGATCGCCTTCACAGATGATCGCGTTCACGCACGTGCGCGTCGCGCGGCCGCTTGAACTGTGATCAGTGACCAGTCACGGCACATAGAGCGTCAAAACGGCATTTATCGTTTGAATTTCATGATAAAATGAACTGAATACTTAATATGTTTGTGTGGGAACTCGGATTGAAGTGTGTTCCGCGCTTACAACAAGCCGACTGAACTGTTAAAGATTACATTCATAACCGTTCGATACACGCGTGCATGTTCACAAATGATCACGTTCACGTGGCGCGCCGCGCGGCCACTTGAACTGTGTTCAGTGATCACTGATCAGTCACGCACATTAAAGAGCATCAAAACGTCATTTATCATTTGAATTTCGTGATAAAATGGACTGAATACTTAATATGTTCATGTGGGAACTCGGAATGAAGTGTGTTCCGCGCTTACAACAAGCCGACTGTTAACTGTTAAAGATTACATTCATAACCGTTCGGTACACGCGTGGACCGAACCGAAAGCCCTGTACCGAAACGGTTCAATACGAATACGTGTACCGTTACACCCTTAATATATATATATATATATATATATATATATATATATATATATATATATATATATATATATATATATATATATATATATATATATATATTATATATATAAATTAAAATTAAGATACAATTTATACAAAACACAATTCACTTTAAAGAAAGCAATTCACTCTCTACAAAAAAAAAAAAAATCACTTTCTACAAAACAGAACTCCAGAATAATTTATTTAGAATGTAGTCATCAAAGGCCTATTATATTTTTAATTATCAAAAGATTTGACTACAAAAAATGCTCTTCTTATTTAGTTGAAAATTGTACTTATCTAGTAAATGCATCTTGATTTAAGAATGTTTAAATATTTAGACTAGAAACAAGACACAAATGACTAAGAGCAATTTTTTCTACATTTTTTACTATTTTTATGTTTTTAAAAGTAGTCTCATGCTAAAAAATAATAATAATACATAATTAAAATTAAGATACAATTTATACAAAATTTAATTCACTTTAAAGAAAGCAATTATCTTTCTACAAAACAAAACAAAAATCACTTTCTACAAAACAAAACTCCAGAATAATTTCTGACAAACTTTGATATTTAATTACAAAAATAACATTAGGCTATAATATTTAACATCAATATGAAGCAAAATACGTTTGACTGGTACTATATTTATAGCATCTGAGCAGACATTTGCAAATAAAAGCTTTATTGATGTGACACTAGGCTCTTTTACAATAAACACGTTATAATCTGTCCAAAACAAGCCAAATAAATATTGGGCATGGTCGCATTACCGGATAATGAAGTAGCTCGTGGAGGACTGACATGTATCGCTTTTCGAACAGAATATTTGTTTTCGATTTGGTTTACATTGGTTAAAACCTTACATTTCAACGTTTCTTTAGACATATGTTTCATATTTGTGAAACAAGTATTCACTAAACTAGAGTTCCTTTTATGAAGACTATCTGAATGAATGTCTTTGAGAGAGAGAGGCTCCAGATCGCGCATCATGTTTGTTTTCTTTATTTTGCAAAAAGCAAAAAATTTTGTTTTTATTGTGACTGTACACAAAAAAATTGAAACTTAACAGATTATAATGATGTATAGCACTTGGCTGAATGATAAAAAATGACAGTTATTTGAGTCTCTTTGGCACTGATAAGAAAAACTGATTAGTAAAAGATACTACTACTACTACTAATAATAATAATAATGCTTTAATCTAATGGTAGAGATTGTGAACATTGGGCCTACCAAGACTCCCTCACCACATGCCAAAAAGGCCCAAACATATAAACAAACAAAAACAAGCCAACAGTGGCTTTGATAGGGAGCTACTCACACAGCAAGACGTATCGATTCACCCACAATAAGCTTCAGGCATAGGTTAAAATAATGGATTTGTAGAGGGCGGAGAGAAGTATGTGTGTTGGTTTTTTGTATTTTTTTGTGATTTTGGGCTGTGAGAGAAACACTCTAATGCTCTAATGTTTTTATGATACCTGATTGATATTGATTGATTGATTGATTGATTGATTGGTTGATTGGTTGGTTGATTGATTGATTGATTGATTGATTGATTGATTGATTGATTGATTGATTGATTGATTGATTTAATAGCAGTATATTTACTGTGTACATTATGCAAATGTTCTGCATGCATGGAACACAGATGACCTGCTGTATTTGTCAGAATTTGTATTATACAACAGACCTTGCATTGACATGCAATATATTCTGAACATATTCCTTTCCTACAGTCATGGGAAATATCATGAAATTTTAATGTTGATTTATTTAAAAAAAAAAAAAAAATAGAAATTGGAATGGACAATGGAATAGTCATGCATTCTTATGTAGAAGTGCTTCATCACCGTGACAAAACTTTTATTTATTATAAGCAGGCCTGAGTGTGTGAGTGTGATATTTCTCCAAATTCCACTTTGGACAATCACTTGGGTAAAAGTCATTCAGGACAGCACACACCTGCTTGTAACCACCACACTAGATGCTCTCAAAAGCTTTCATTCACACACAAAAATGTCTTTGCTGCACATGTCGGCATTCTGACTGACCACTCTTATGTATCCAGTGTTTCATTAAAGGTGTCATGAACTGGCTTTTTTATTTGTTTTATACTGTTGTCTGAGGTCAACTTTTAATATCCATGTGTTTTTTACATTCAAAAAAATCATAAAGAATAAGTAATAGGCTATTTTCTACCCTGGTTTTGAGGCTCTCTCCTGCAACGCTCAGTTTTTATGGGCTTGCCGCACTAAAGTAAACGCCCATTGCTATGATTGGATAAGCTTTGCATATTATTATGAGCTTCAGATCCCCTGTCAGTACATGTGGGAATTGTTTTGAAAGTGTGTGTGAAAACGGCATCCGGAATTAATTGCCCACAGGGCTCGCAAAATGTCTTTATCAAACAAACACAATGATTTATCTCTCATCCACCCGCAATTGATTGGAATGTTATTTTTGAATTACTTGGCCCGCCCGATCAGTGGATATAAGCACAAACCGTGCATCACACATACACCAAATACGTTGCAGATGGCATGATCAAAACTTCCGCGATTGTATTTTTCCTTCAAATATCAAGTCAAGAGAGTGAACAATGCACATCAAGAAAGGAATGTTATTTCACTATTTAAGATACGTTTTGGTAGCCCGTCTGGAAAACACATAGCCCCGGGACATTGAGCTTTGCGAGCCCTGGCCCATTCAGTCTGATCACGAATCGTAATGAACCAACGCCACTACAAATAAAGGATTTTTCAGCCTTTGACAGCGTGCTAAGGTATGTTCTGTTAGACACGTATACATAATCAAACAATCTGTAACAATGCAACACTATCACATATAAAACATTACTCACATTAGTGTGTTGCTTCATTCATTCATTAATTTAATCTCATCCTGTCTGCAATGTCTTCCCCACGTGAGCTGGATATTCATTAAAAATAAAGTTCATCCATGCATTCATAATATTTGAATTTGAATTAAGCTTATGCGGTATGTTTATTGCTTAGAAGTTTGATCCGGTTTAGCTCTATGTCCTATGTCCTATAGGCCTATGTCATGTCAGTCACGAGTTGGTGGTTGTGCTACAGAATCAGGCGTTGTTCATCTTATGGTGAGGAGCGTTTCAGCATACGATGACGTTAAGGTGTGGCAAGATTTTCTTTGACTAACAAGGAAGTTTTCAGCTGTGAAACTTACAGGAAAGCTCTGCAGCATACTCAAACTGCTGTAAAATCTGAAGAGCTGCATGCAGCACAGTTCACACCGCAGTCGTTCCCGCTCTGCTTGCTCCACACAGCTTGACTCAGTTGATTAGCTCCCTCGTGTCAGACGGTGGTGCACAGTTCAATTCATTTGCTCTCACTGTAACTTTCAAAAACCAAACACATTGGAAACCCAAGCTGTATGTGTATACCTCACCAACCCTGGCTGCATTTTTCTCGACCGTTGTCACGTAGTAAGACTCAAGATGTCGCCGAGGATGGCTGCTGCGTTGCGAGCTCTGTTACAACATTGTAGCTTTTTGTTTGTTCTGTTTATAGTTTTTGTGTTTTTTGTCTTGGATGTTGTCTGCCTTACTGCGTACGACAGACAGACACTTTTGGACATTGGTTCGGCAATCGCACACCAAAAACCGGACTTTAAATTCTTCAGTGACGACCCGCTGTTTACAAACATGGCAGCCCTTTGTCTGGGCAGTCCGACCGCGGATACGCAGCCGGAGAAGGGGAAGCAGAGCCGGCATGCTCATCAGAGTAAGACCCGCGCAAACCGACCCCCGCTTCCCAGTATTTTACTGGCTAATGTTCAGTCTCTGGACAACAAACTCTGCGAGCTGAGAGCACGGATCTCTTTCCAACGAGAGACGAGGGACTGCTGCATTATCTGCCTTACAGAAACTTGGATGTCTGCTGAGATTCCAGATTCGGCCATCAAAACCACGGGGTTCTCCATGCATCGAATGGACAGAGAAAAATATCTATCAGGGAAAAGCAAAGGCGGGGGTGTATGTTTTATGATCAACAGATCCTGGTGTGATCAGAGGAACGTACATTCTATCAAGTCTTTCTGTTCTCCTGATCTGGAACTTCTCATGGTTCTGTGTCGACCATTCTGGCTACCGAGGGAATTCACAGCGGTCATCATCACAGCTGTGTATATTCCCCCACAAGCCGACACAGACCGGGCACTAAAGGAACTGTATAGGACAGTGAGTGGGCAGGAAACCGCGCATCCTGAGGCTGCGTTTATTGTGACCGGGGACTTTAACAAAGCCAACTTCAAACGCATTGCACCTAAATACCACCAACATGTTAGCTTCAACACGAGAGCGAACCGTGTTTTGGATCACTGTTACTCTCCCTTCCGGGATGGCTACAAATCCCTCCCGCACCCACCATTTGGCAAATCGGACCACTCTTCCGTTCTCCTTCTGCCCGCTTACAGGCAGAGACTGAAACAGGAAGCACCCGCCCTCAGAACCATCCAGTGCTGGTCGGACCAATCAGACTCTATGCTACAAGACTGTTTTGATCACGCGGACTGGGAGATGTTCCAGTCGGCCTCTGATGACGACATCGAGGTCTACGCTGATAGCGTAACGTGTTTCATCAGGAAGTCCGTAGAAGACGTTGTTCCGACCAAAACAATTCGGCTGTACCCAAATCAGAAGCCGTGGCTAAATGGGGATGTTCGAGCGGCACTCAATGCGCGGACCTTCACTTTTAACTCCGGTAATGCGGAGGAGCATAAACAAGCAAGTTATGCCCTCCGGAAAACCATCAGAGCAGCAAAACGCCAGTACAGGGACAAGATTGAAGGACAGTTCAACACCACCGACTCCAGGAGCACGTGGCGGGGAATTAACACCATCACGGACTATAAAGGGAACACAAACTCCACCGTGAACACCGCTGCCTCTCTCCCAGACGAGCTAAACACCTTTTATGCTCGCTTTGAGGGAACTAACACACTCGCGGCGAGAGAGCTCGTGGCTGAAGATGCAGAGGTTAGTTCACTCTCTGTATCTGTAGCGGATGTTACTCGATCCTTCCAGCGGGTGAACATCCGTAAAGCCGCGTGTCCAGACGGCATTCCGGGCCGCGTCATCAGAGTGTGCGCAAACCAACTGGCTGGAGTTTTCACGGACATTTTTTACCTGTCCCTCTCCCTGTCTGTGGTCCCCATATGCTTCAAAACGTCCACCATTGTGCCTGTACCGAAGCAGTCAAAAATCATCTGCTTAAACGACTGGCGTCCTGTTACTCTGACCCCCATCATCAGCAAATGCTTTGAGAGAATAATCAGAAACTACATCTGCTCTACACCGCCCCCCCCCCCCCCCCCCTCACTGGACCCACTGCAGTTTGCATACCGCAAAAAACGCTCCACTGATGATGCCATTTCATCCACAATACACACTGCTCTCTCCCACATGGAAAAGAGGAACACATATGTGAGAATGCTGTTTGTAGACTACAGCTCAGCATTCAACACCATTGTGCCCTCCATACTTGATGGGAAACTCCGGGCTCTAGGCTTAAACAGCTTGCTATGCAGCTGGATCCTGGACTTCCTGTCAAACAGACGCCAGGTGGTCAGAATGGGCAGTAACATCTCCTCATCACTGACTCTCAACACTGGAGCCCCTCAGGGCTGTGTTCTCAGCCCACTCCTGTACTCTTTGTACACACATGACTGTGTGGCAACCCATAGCTCCAATACCATAATCAAGTTTGCTGACGATACGACGATGGTAGGTGGACGGTGGAGAGAGTCAGCAGCTTCAAGTTCCTCGTTGTCCACATCACAGAGGAACTCTCATGGTCCGTCTACACCGAGGCCGTTGTGAAGAAGGCTCATCAGCGCCTTTTCTTCCTACGACGACTGAGGAGGTTTGGAATGAACCGCCACATCCTCACACGCTTCTACAGCAGCACCATAGAGAGCCTGCTGACTGGCTGCATCACCACCTGGTACGGCAACAGTACCGCCCGCAGACGCAAAGCCCTGCAAAGGGTAGTGCGCACGGCCAGCTGCATCATCGGAGGTGAGCTTCCCTCCCTCCAGGACATTTATGCCAGGCAGTGTGTGAAGACAGCTCAGAGGATCATCAGTAGGGTTGGGAATCGTGAGAAATTTTCCGGTTCCGGTTCTGGTTCCGGTTCCGCCTAACGATTCCGGTTCCGATTCCGGTTCCATTAAAATTATTAAACAAATAGTGGTAAAGGAAAAAGGCACAAAACGCAACTCAAACAATCCATTTTGTGTTTATTACTTGCTCTAAAATTAATTTACAGGTTGGCAATGTCAAAAAAGTCCTGTACTGTACATATATTACAGTATTAATTAAGCCATTCTTGCAACACATTTTTTTTCAAATGAACACCTCTGAAATTGTCTTATTACATTTTATCTCTCTGTCTCTGAATAAAACCAAGTTATAAATTATATTTATTAGTTATATTTATTAATTAGTTGTATATTAATTTAATAGTAATTCAGTTATTCAGTGAACTTGTAAATAATAAATTGCAATTCAGCATTACAAAAGGTAATTGTGCCTAAACGCTTACCTAAACCATGGTGACTCAACGGTTGACAAATATAAATATATATATATATATATATATATATATATATATATATATATATATATATATATATATATATATATATATATAGGTCTTTCACTATAAATCTGGTATAAGCCCTGTGGCACTCTGTGCTGTAGCAAATGTTTTGTCAAATTGCTAGTGCAGCCTCCTTTGCATGTTACTAACTTTTCACATGTGTTACATTTTGCTTCATTATCATTAATTCTTTGGAAATTAATCCATACTTGGGACTTTCTCTTCGCCATGCTGGTGGTCAACGAGAAAATATCTGACGCAAAACCATAAATGTGTAGCGCGAAGGCTTTCAGGCTGAACTGCGTTGCACTCCTGGAAGCGGCAGGCAACGTAATTAATATTCATGATTAGGTGAGCCAGGGTTGCCAGGTTTTCACAACAAAACCCGCACAATCGATTCAACCCGCGGACATGAAACACAGCCCGCGGCAACAGTGTTTAAGATTCCGCAGGAAAACCACGGACTTGGCAACACTGGCTGTCACTCGCTATTAAAGGATACGCTTCCAGCGCTTCGCACACACATTGCACCAGAACCGTTTTCGGAACCGAAACTTAGGAATTTCGCGCGGTTCTGGTATTTTTCAAAAATCAGTTTCGGTTCTGCATAAGAACCGGTTCTCGGTTCCCAACCCTAATCATCAGAGACTCTAAACACCCGAGCCATGGGCTGCTCTCACTGCTGCCATCAGGCAGGCGGTACCGCAGCATCAGAACACGCACCAGCCGACTCCAGAACAGCTTCTTCCCACAAGCAATTAGACTCCTTAACTCTTGATCCATCAGGATCATAACACACACTGGACAGAATATCACTCAGCACAACCCACTGTAGATACACACACATTATATACACATTTATTTATCATATAGCATCTATTGTACATTGGATTTCTATTGTGAATAATATTGTATACTGTACATTGTATATTATTATTATTATTATTATTATTATAGCGTAATGTATATTGTTTAATGTATGTTTAGTGCATATTGTTTAAAGTATATGTATATTGTAAGTATGTGTATATTGTTTAAAGCTGTGAGAACTACACTCACATTGGGTAAATTATTTATTGTTTATTGTAGAGTTTACTGTGCTGTGAGTAATTGTGGGCGCATCAGATGATGTAATCTGATGTTGCTTTAAATGTTGTACATGTCATGTCATGACTACTATGTTGCTCGGAACTGCACCTAAGAATTTCACCTACTGTTGCACTTGTGTATATGGTTGAGTGACAATAAAGTGATTTGATTTGATTGATTTGACGTTAATGGCCTGCGGCGCCACTGTGATACACCAGAGATGAAGTGAAAAATGCTGATGTGTGACATTATTCCACAGACAGAAAACAAATACAGACAAATAAATCGAGTCTGAGCTTGGCGGTCTATCGAGTCTTACATCGTATTGGTGTGACGTGTTCTTCGTTCCCTTGTTCATCGATAGGTAAATATTATACTTGGCATACAGTTGAGTCATATGGAATCGGTAGACATATTTTGCACTTTCTGAAAACCTCTCGTTTGATGAAATTTACACTCGTTTAGAGTTTTTTTTTTTACCTGTATGCGACTTTGCCAGCGTAGCAGGATCACATTGAAACAGCAGTGTCTGTCTGGTAAAGGTTTATTAACCTTGAAATGAAACCAAGGCCGTGGAGGCCATGGCCCCTGACATGCCATGTGTAGCAGAAAATGAAAAAGCAATTGATATACAGTCCGGGGGTAATAGACTCCTCTGGCTCTGACTGATAAGTCCTTACACGTCAGTACCTATTTATAAATCAGTTTTTGTCCTGGTCTTTTTATGCAATAATAATAACTGATTATGTTGTAGTCAATGTATGCTTTTCCCAGTGATTTTTGAATGCTGGATATTTTACTAATCATAATCAAACATGGACGTCTTTATTCATGACTGCCTACCTTCCATTTCCTACAAACTCATTTGCTTGTTTTCAGGTAATGCATTCACATGCCAGAAACAAGTCTGTTTTTGGGCCAAATTGACTTGGATGCTAGAAAGATGTGCCATAATGATGTTTTATTTAGGAACACATTTGAATGATCTATCCAATCCTCAGCTATGTTCCTCTACAGTTTTCTGAATCCCTCCCTTGTTACTATCCCATATGATATGGGGGGCTGAGAATACGGGCCAAATACATATACTCTTTACTCTATATGATTAGCTGTAAGTGTGAACTATATTAAAAGCCACATTTTCCAGTGCATATTATATCTGCTGTGCTTTCTTAGATATACTGCATCAGCTTAAAGGTGCACTATGTAAAACATTATATCCAAAAATAAAATAAAATATCCAAAAACCACTAGGCCAGTGTTATATATTTTGTTCAATTGAGTACTTACAATATCCTAAATGTTTCCAACTATGTGTAAATCGTGAGAAAATAGCTATTTTAACCAAGGAACAGGAGCCCATCAATTGCGTCATATCTGCGTTACCCTCGGTTTCCAGTTTTATTTTGCAGAAATGCTTTGCTCCTACTGCAGTGTGCAACAAGTGTCATAGCAGCCGCCGAGCGAACACATAGAGTAACGTCATAAAATCATTTTTAACACACTCAAATGTATCTAATATGATAAACAGAGCTGCATTACCTCATGCTCATGACCGGAAAGCGGAAATGGTGCAGACGACTGTGGCATAATAAAAGCTCCACAGCTTGTGAGGCATGTATTGCGTTCATCTTATTAACAGTCACTCCAGCGGTCTTGCTCAGCTCCACAACACTTAAAATGTGTTTTTCATCTAATGCAGTGACATTCACATATATTACTGTGGCTTATACGTCTAAATAATTTTGGGGTCAGCATGTATCTGGTTTCTTGCTTCGACTTAATTATTCATACTACCCACAATATTATATAATATATTCATACACTATTCATCATAGCTCATTATAAATTATGCAGCCATTTTATATATCACCACATCTTGTGGTGTGAACCACACCTTCTGCAGATGATGTTGAATGCAGTTCTTTTTAGGTTTTTAATATTCAGTGTTAATTTAAGGTTTGGAATTAATACTGTTGTTTAATGTAGCATGGGACACATGATGGTGGTCAGTTAGTATGTGCCGCAAACACCCAGTTCATTATACAATTTTTGGGGGCAAATTGTGTGGTTGTTACTGGACACAGTGCAATATGCAAGCAGGTGCATGCTGTATTGAATGAGTTTTACCCAAGCGATTGTCCAAAGTGGAGTTTGGAGAAATATCACGCTCACACACTCTGACCTGCTGGTAATGACACCATAAGGGAGCCCAGCAGTTTTGAGGTGGTCTGACCTTTATTAGGGGCTGATGTGGGTTCCAAGAGAGCTCAAAGAGATTCAGCCCATCTTCCCAAATGGAAACGGTGTGTTAAAGTAGGCCACAGTAATGTCTGTACCAAGTATCACTCCAAATAAGACTTTATTTCCAGACTGGTACTTCAGGGCAGCACCAGCCATTTCTTCCACAGCACACAGTGAGACAGGAGAACCAGAAAGAGGGAGGGAGGGAGGGAGAGAGGTAAAGAAAGAAAGAAAGAAAGAAAGAAAGAAAGAAAGAAAGAAAGAAAGAAAGAAAGAAAGAAAGAAAGAAAGAAAGAAAGAAAGAAAGAAAGAAAGAAAGAAAGAAAGAAAGAAAGAAAGAAAGAAAAAAAAAAGAAAAACAAACGCGCCAACTAATTAACATGAGTATGGAACAAGTACAAACCCAAAAAAGAGTGAATAAATGACAAACAATATAGAACTAAAACATTATAAACAAAACTAGTTAAAAATCATATAGTTAAACCATATTTAACTATGGTATTTGTTATAAAAATGGTAATCAATACGCCATAAAATATGGTTTTACTATAATAAAAACATGGTTAATTTTCGTAAGGGTATGTTTGCTATACATTATGTGCAAAAAAGTTACTAAGCAAAAGTTTAAATCCCTGCATTAAAATATTAAAGAAAAACAAAAACACAAACTCAGTGTTTCCAGATCAGAGGAATAGAAACACATACACGTGTATATGCCATGGATAAAGGAACCTGTTACTTTAATTTCTTTATCCTATAAGAAAATGTCTTACATTTATATTCAATTACATGCTGTTATCCCTTTACAGTACTACTCTCATAACATACTTGAATCACAAGTTGACTTTTAAAACTAAATTTAGTGTCCTAAAGCAGATATTTCAGCTAAATTAATATTAATTGTATAATAAATATATATATATATATATATATATAATATATATATATAACCTGTAAAATGAATGTTTTGCGCTGAGGACACACATGCACACACATCTGTCAAAGCGCATACAGGCTATGTTAAACGCTAATGCATTCGCTTGAAAGAATTCTCATGTTTTGGGCACTTGGATCATGTACCTTTCCTGCATCAGCTCACTCTGTTTCCACAAATGCATTTCTAGATGCATTTTGTCCATAGAAATTTGTTATTCAGTGGTGTAATTTGGCGCAACTGGTGTAAGTTTACCGTGCAGAGAGGGCAGACACGACTAATTGATAATGAGATTCGTTGTCGATGATTTTCATTATCGATTATTATAGATTTTATCGACTAGTTATTGCAGCCCTAGAAGTGACAACAAGGAATGAAAGAGAGCAAGCAAACATTATAGAAAGAAATAAAATAACAGTAAAGCAAACAGAAACATATAAAGGGAGATAGAGAGTGAGGGAGTTAAAGAAAGCAGATTCCCAGGTCTGGCTGATATCATTTCCTCTTGTATTAGCCGTCTGGCTGAGTGGCATCTCCTGAGATTGGCAGGGTCTGATAGGGAGCAGTTCACACTTGTCACAGGCTCAATAACACCAAAACAAAAGCAAGTGCAGTGGAGAGCAATGTCCCTCTTATTCTCCTGTCTTTTTCATTCTCTCCGTCTCTTCACATCTCTCACCCCCTCTAAGATATAAACTTCATTTTAAGACACAGAGAGATTGCAGCTGCGGCCCATCTCCATCTGCGTGCGCCGAGGAAAAGAATCACCACCTTGACCTTTCCCGGCGTTCTCTGATATTCACAGCGGCCTGTCAACATGCACTGCCGATTTCAGTTTGACACATCTTTAATAATGCCTTCTTTAACAAGCCCAAGCCGCAAAGTTCAAAAGCAACATTATTTGTTTATGTAAATAGCACGGGTGCTTGAGAAAAGTTATTTGACGCACTGCTTATCCTAATTAGCAGGGCGACCCGCGCGACCGCTTGTCTGTTTGACTCAGCTCCCGCACGACAACACTGGCATTTACAAGGACAACTTTCAAGAGCGCTTCTGTTTTTTGGCAAAAGAAATCCACTGTGCATTGTCGTATTTTGCGAGGTGAGTAAAGGAGAATTGTGTGGCATTCATTACACGCTCTAAACTACATTTCAAAGCTACAGTTGAATACATATCCTTGTAGGGCTTTCTTGATGTACATCATACTAGTATATACATCAGAATTAAAAGATCTTTAAAACTACTTTGGGTCTGATCATGTCAGTCATGTTTGCACATTCACAGCTTGCTTGTATAGTCTTGCCAACATTGTGGTGATCCTCAGCTCTCCATCAAGGTGGCTCTTCTCAAGATTAATCCACCTCTTCTTGATATCATCGTTTTTGTTTTGTAACTTGTAGGCTGTAGTAACTAACGGATCTTGTGATTGAGCGGGCGAACTGATGCGAATGTGCTCTAGTTATTATAGTGTTAGGGGAGGGGCCAGGCTCGGTGGCTCCAGTGTGTCATCAACAGTTATAATCGTGTTGGGGGAGGGGCCATATGTAATACAATACAATACATTTCTAACATTTATAATGTATTTAGAAACACATCTCAGAATTGCCTTTACAGGGACTTTAAAAAGCAATTTATTTAAAAGTAAATATTTCCCTTTGCATTCAACTTTGAGCATTGTAACTTTGCAGATGTTGTTTATGCTCAAACAGCAACATTACAGACTAACTAAAGTTAAAAAAAAAACGTCTCGGTTACGACTGTAACCTTAGTTCCCTGAATAGGGAACGAGATGCTGCGTCACCGCTCTGGGAACGCCTCTGCGTGATTGAGTCGTGAAGCATGTATGTCATCAGTCCAATAGAGAGACGGAACGTCATAGGCGGGTGACGTCATAGACCCGGAAACTATAAAGCACACTGGCAAACACACAACGTTAGCTTCTGAAGAAGGCCTGAAACAAGGCGCTTGCGGGCATGCGAGGAGTATGGCCAGGTGAGAATACCGAGAATAATGAGAATACCCACGTCCCCATGCGAGTCTGGATGCCCGCCTGTGAAAGTTACGAGGCGAGCACCCGAGACCCCGGAGTAGCATTAACATCTAGTTCATAGAACCTGACAAATGTATGCGGCGAGGACCACCCCGCCACATCACAAACTTCCTGCAGGGAGGCCCCTGCTAAAAGAGCTTGAGAGGAAGCCATACTCCTAGTGGAGTGGGACCGAACAGCCAAAGGAGAGGGCTGTCCGGCCGCCATATAAGCCGTCTCGACTACCCACTTGCTCATCCTCTGCTTTGACACCGGACCCCCACGGGATGGAGGTCCGTAACAAACAAACATCTGATCGGTTTTACTCCACAGGGCAGCTCTGTGGACATAGGCGTCTAACGCACGAACGGGACAAAGCTGATTTAACCTTTCCTGGTCTGACATCACAAAGGGAGGAGGACAGAAGGCCTGGAGCACAATAGGTCTGACAGGGTTAGTGAGGACCTTAGGAATGTACCCGGGCCTCGGAGAAAGAGGCCATACCCGGAGCAAACTCCAAGCACGAGGGTGCAACAGAGAGGGCTTGCAAGTCCCCAATTCTTTTTAGAGAAGAAATAGCAAGAAGAAATAATGTCTTGAAAGTGAGAAACTTTTCTGCAACTTCCTCGAGCGGCTCAAAGGGAGCCTCGGAAAGGCCTTGAAGGACGATGGCTAAGTCCCAGGCCGGCACCCTGGTGCGTGTCACAGGTCTCAGCCTCAAGGTTCCACGGAGGAAACGGGTTACTAGCGGGTGTCGCCCTAATGAAACTCCACTCAAAGGAGTGTGGTAAGCTGCAATGGCCGCCACGTACACCTTAAGTGTGGAGGGGGCTAACCCAGCAGAGAATCTCTCCTGCAGGAACTCCAGTACCACGCTCACAGGGCAGTTAACTGGATCCCGCAGGCGATCTCGACACCATAAGGTGAAGAGTCTCCATTTTAGGTAGTAAAGTTTCCTCGTAGAGGGAGCTCTGGAGTGTAGAATGGTCTCAACAACCTCAGTTGAGAGACCGGAACTTATGAGCTGGGCCCCCTCAGAGGCCAAGCCCACAGTTTCCACAACTCCGGGCGGGGGTGAACAAAAACTCCGCCCGCCTGAGAGAGAAGGTCCCTCTTGAACGGGATCTCCAGGGGACCAGATCCGAGAACCATACCCGGCCCGGCCAGAACGGGGCTACTAGCAGGAGACGGGCCCGTCCCGGCGTACTCTCTCTAGAACTCCCGGAAGCAGAGCGATCGGGGGGAAAGCATACAGGGGCAGCCTCGGCCACTCCTGTACCATCACATCCAGTCCGAAAGGAGCTGGAGGCGACAGGGAGAACCACAGAAGACAATGAGAGTTCTTGTGAGTGGCGAACAGGTCCACTTGGGCCCTGCCAAACTTCTCCCAAATGAGCTCCACCACGTCGGTGTGGAGTCTCCACTCCCCGGGCCTTGGCCCCTGCCTCGACAGGATGTCTTCTTCCACGTTCAACCGCCCAGGAATGTACATAGCCCTGACTGACAGCAATTTTCCCTGAGCCCAGAGGAGGATAAGGCGCGCTAGCTTGTATAAGCGACGGGACCTCAAACCCCCCTGATAGTTGACATAGGAGACCACCGATGTGCTGTCTGTGCGCACAAGCACATGATGGTCGTCCATGGTCGCCCCCCAGCCCGTCAGGGAGGCATCCGTGGTCAGAGACGCATGCTGACACGGTGCCCCCAGCGACGGGCCCTGGGTCAGGAACCTGTAGTCCTTCCACATAACCAAGGTGCGGAGACACCGCCGCATTGCCTTGATTACGCGAAAGGGGTTCCCCCTTGGGGAAAAACCCCTGGTCTTGAGCCACCACTGTAACGCCTCATGAACAGCAGGCCCGAAGGAATAACGTTGGACGTGGCTGCCATCAGACCCTGAACAGTCTCTGAAACTGCTTTACAGTGAGCGGCTGGGCTGGTCTAGCTTCACCCCTTTCATGGCTGAGAGGATCGACCCCATGCGAGGCTCCGACAAACGAGCTTGCATAGCGACCCAATCCCAACTCACACAGAGATAAGTGATCTTTTGCACAGGAGAAAGAACACTCTTCTTGGAGTTGAGCCTCAGCCCCAACCTCCTCATATGCGTGAGAACAACATCTCGATGCTGAACCGCGAGACGCGCTGACTGTGCTAGTATCAGCCAGTCGTCGATGTAATTGAGAATGTGGATCCCCTGCAAACGCAAGGGGACCAGAGCAGCGTCCACACACTTCGTGAACGTGTGGGGTGAAAGGGCTAAATCGAAAGGAAGCACTCGATATTGGTACGCTTCTCCCCTGAAAGCGAACCTCAGGAACTTCCTGTGCTGCAGAAGGATGGAGATATGGAAATATGCATCTTTGAGATCTATCGTGACAAACCAGTCCTCGGACCTGATCTGAGACACGATCTGTTTGAGTGTCAGCATCCTGAACTTGAGCTTTGCCACGGCTCGGTTCAGGACGCAAAGATCCAAGATGGGGCGCAGCCCACCATCCTTCTTCGGCACTATGAAGTACCGGCTGTAAAAGCCTGACTCCCTGTCTGGGGGAGGGACCCTCTCTATAGCCCCCTTTTGCAGCAGAGTCTGTACTTCTTGAGTCATCACCAGAGCCTGCACTGGGTCCACCACAGTGGAGAGGACCCCGTTGAAGCTGGGAGGACGTCATCTGAACTGAATCGCGTACCCCAACTTTACGCATCTCAGGACCCAACGAGATATGTGAGGCAGGTCAGGACTTCTTTGACGCAGCCTTCCTCGCCACAATGACTGTCCTCAGATCAGTCCTGGGTTTAGAAGGCTGCGCCTGTGAGCGCAGCGCACCCGACGACCCTTTCTGCGGGGGTGTATGAGTGGCGACACTCACTTTCTGCTGCGCCCTGTGTGAGGAGCTCGTACTCGGCATCTGCTGCTCCCGCCCAGCAGCAGACGAGACCTGGGGCTTACGGGGAAGGAACTGCTTGAGCGCCACCGCCTGTTTTTTCGCCTCCAGGAACCTGTCGGTAACCGTAGTGATAGCGTCACCGAACAGGCCCTCGGGAGACAGCGGTGCATCAAGCAACAAGCTCTTGTCCCTTTCCTTGATATCCGTAAGATTGAGCCACAAATGCCCATCCGTGGCCACCAGGGCTGCAATAGAACGGCCGACGCATCGAGCCATCTCCTTGGTGGCACGGAGAGCGAGATCGGCAGTCGATCGGAGTTCATTAATAGTATCGACTCCGATCTCGTGGCTCTCCCCCAGGTCTCTTAACAGATCAGCCTGGTATGCCTGCACGATAGACATGGTGTGCAGACATGCGGCGGCCTGACCTGCTGCCGAGTACGTTTTGCCCACAAAAGATGATGTAACTTTGAGCGGTTTTGTGGGCAAAGTCGGAGCCTTTATGGTCGAAGCAGACTCGGGTGACAGATGGCTCGCAAGCGTCTGCTCAACCCGAGGCAACTGACCATAACCGTGTCTCTTCCACCCCACGATATTACTATAAACTGATGTATGCGGGGTGAAAATGCGTGCAGACATGGGCCGCTTCCAAGACCTCGACACCTCGGTGTGGAGGTCCGGGAAAAACGGCAGACTCCTTCGAGGATGCTGAACAGAGCTCGCGGGGAGAAAGCGCTCGTCGAGTCTGCTTTTTACGGCAGCTCGCTCATGATGTTCGTGTGGCCAGTCAATGTGTAGTCTGGCCACCGCTCTGCTCAGCACCTCCATAAGCTCTTCACTTGAAGGGGACTGAAGTGACGAGTCTTCACCCCCTGCATCGATGCTACAGATATCAACCTCCTCGGAGGAAGATAGCTGCAGCATCGCGGCCGCTCCCCTGGCGGGAGAAGCCGCAGAACGGGCTCCCGATCCCAGAGAGGCAGCGCTGGATCTGGCGGGTGAAGGAAGAGATAGGGCGGGGCCCGTCTCCATCCCCTCCGCCAGATCCTTCTGCGAACCCCATGACATAAGTCGCCGCTGAGCCTTGGCAGCGCCTCGAAGAGCGCCCGGCGGGATCGCAGCACGCGAAGAGGCAGCGCCTCACAATGCTCGCAGCCGGCACCCTCGAGTGTCGACTGCGCGTGCTGCTCTCACAAACAAACAACACACATCACAGTGTGTATCCCCGCTCGTAATATAACATGAGCAGGGAGGAACACACTGTCTGTATTGTTGCTCGCTCGTCATGATATCTCTCTTTTTTTCAAATGTGAGTGTGAGTGCAAACGAAAACAACAAAGTCTGAACTCAGACACAACACAAAAGACACTTTAGGACAGAGTAACACAGAGCGCTTGTTGAAGGCAACAGAAGCTAACGGCATGTGTTTGACGTTCCGTCTCTCTATTGGACTGATGACATACGTGCTTCACGACGCAATCACGCAGAGGCGTTCCCAGAGCGGTGACGCAGCGCGAGTTCCCTTGAAAGGGAAAGTGAAATCATAATGACGGACCCCTTTAAGATATAAGAAACAAACCTATTTTCCTACAGCGGGGCCATTGTAGCTTTTTTGTTGATATGAAATAAGCTTAAATATGTGTGTGTGATACCAGATGATAGTGAGGAGACCGCAAGGGAGTCCACGCTGTTTGTTTGCAGACACTGTCTTGCGACTCCCGTCGTGTGTGTTTAGATGGCTGGCAACCTGTGGGTGGATCTTATCATATGTAAATAAGCGTCCCCTCAGGCTCCACCTTTCCATTTGAAAGCATGAGGGAAACACAAATGTTTCCACAGAATGCAATAATATTATTTGGAATTTGATAATGCTTTCCGCTGCCAATAAAAATGTAACACCCTTGAGGGCTATGTTTGAAATGTTTTTACAATGATACATTTTTTTTGTCCTCCAAAAATCAACAGAGAAAATTCTCCCCAAAATTTTACATTCCATCTAGGTTTGGTTATATCATGAATTATGCAAATATTCCCTATTTACATTTTCCCATTCAAATTGTTTCTGTTATGCTAGATATCTCTCTCATGGAACAAGTATTGGTCTCGCTTTGTATTCTGAAGTATTTGTTTGGTTCAGAGAAGTGTGGATAATGTTAGACCATGACTTCCTGTGTCAGGGGAAAGTTTGGGGTCTGTTCCTTTTCCTGGGGTCTGATTTTTTATTCTGGAGGTTGCGGTTTACTCCTCTCACTTCTTCGCTCTCAACCACACACTTACACCTGAGCAGGTTTGACCTGGGGCCAGTCAATTCCAACCTTAAACTCTGGATAGATGACAGAGCAGGGTCTTTGTCTACGCTCCCATGCTTTTTTTAAAGCAGCCTTCAGTAACCTCTGACCCATGACTCTGCCAGTTGCTGATGTGCTCTCCTTTTTTACCCAAGTGTGTCTTCAAGATAAGGAAAGGGATTGGGTTAGATATTCGGCTCATGCAGGGAGAGACTAAAAGCGCTCACACACACATAAACAGCAGTTAACTTTTTAATTCCTGTCTGCAGACCTTCGGAATCAGCGAGGGAAGTTCATCATGTCCTTTTGGCTATACACAGCCTTGACTTTTAACTCGCGCCTCAGGATAGGTTCATAAAGATTAGAAACCATGGAAACTCAAAATTGCCAAAACACCTAATAGAGGCTATGAGAAATACAGAATTACGCATTCAAACAACCTCAGACACGTGACTTATGAAAGAGACCTGTGTGCTGAGGTAATTAGCCTCCTGATGGCAAACATCCCCTCTTATCCCTGCTTCATTAGGGCTGTAAACTCTCTCTCTCTTTCACTCTCTGAGTAACCACAACCTTAATTGGCATTGTATACTGAGGTTTATGACCCGGAGCAAATCTGCCTAGACTCTGCATTCATTTGGCCAGTAAGATTGTCTGTGAGCGTGTTTGTGCGTGCACCACCTTGTTAAATATCCCCAGCATCTTCTGCATAATTTGTGGACGAAAACCTTGGAAGTAAAGGTATCAGACTTGAAGCAGCTTGTAATCTAATTAAGATTTGAGTAATGAATGGAGAAAGACATAGGGATTTCTGGCCCCATTTAAAAGCAAGTGAAGGCAAAATCATGGAGATAGAATGCAAATGTTCCCTTGTTGGATACATGAATGAGAAGTCAAAGTTTCATGTTTATTTGAAATATAAAATGTGAAAATGGAGTTCAAAGAGTTTATTTTGATTTAGTCATAGAGTGTTGATCAGAGTCACTCAGATGTGACTTTGTGGTGCAGTGGGAAAGGAAAGAGGAAGAGCCTCTAGAGGAAACTAACGGAAGAGCCTATGCTGAGACCATACAATGTAGCTTACTAATACATCATCACTGCATAAAAGGACAAACTTTAGATTTGCCACAGTACAATAAATGGTAGTGCTTTACATATCAGTGTCCTTGTACTGTGTGTGTACCATATTTTGAGGGCACATTTCTACCCAGAAGTGGGATAAACCTGACAAAACCATATTTTGTGTCATGGTTATGGACTCTTATTTTGATGTTATGTTCTGTTTACTTTAGTTCCTGTTTGCCTCTGTTTAAGTTTCTAGTTTTGGATTCCTTGGTTTCTGATTGTGCCCCTGCCTGAATCTGAAATTGCCCCCTAAACCCTTATTCACTATTAGTGTTAGTCCACTAATACAATTCACTTGAAAGAGTGTGGGATTGAATGAGTGCACTCAATAACGTCCACTATGGTTTCGGACACCACTACAAATGGCTGTCCCTTCAAATAATGCCCTATTTGAGGGTATATAGGGCGATTTCGGATTTAGCCTCTGTTTGTTTCTGTGATTAATTACCATCAGCTGTATTGTATTTAGCTCCTGATTATCCCCTTCATATATACTCCCTGTTCTGTTTAGTCCTTTGTCGGTTATTGTCTTATGTAATGTGGTTGTGTTACTCCCGTGTTCATCATTAAAGTCTATTCAAAGAGAATTCTTAGTTTTTGCGTATTGCCTACTTCCCCAGAGTGTTATAATTTTAAAGGTGCAGTGTGTAATATTTATGAGGATCTAATAACAGAAATGTAATATAAAATGTATAACATTCAGTGGTTTATAAAGACCTGTACCATTATGTTTTTATTACCTTAGAATGAGCCATTTCTATCTACATACATCGTGTGTCCCCTTACAGTGAAATGCACTGTCATGTTTAATTATTAATTTACTGAGAAAAATAAGTATTTGAACCCTGCTATTTTGCAAGTTCTCTCACTTAGAAATAATGGAGGGGTCTGAAATTGTCATCGTAGATGCATGTCCACTGTGAGAGACATAATCTAAAAACAAAATTCCAGAAATCACAATGTATGATTTTTTAACTATTTATTTGTATGATACAGCTGCAAATAAGTATTTGAACACCTGAGAAAATCAATGCTAATATTTGGTATAGTAGCCTTTGTTTGCAATTACAGAGGTCAAACGTTTCCTGTAGTTTTTCACCAGGTTTGCACACACAGCAGGAGGGATTTTGGCCCACTCCTCCACACAGATCTTCTCTAGATCTGTCAGGTTTCTGGCCTGTCGCTGAGAAACACGGAGTTTGAGCTCCCTCCAAAGATTCTCTATTGGGTTTAGGTCTGGAGACTGGCTAGGCCATGCCAGATCCTTAATATGCTTCTTACAGAGCCACTCCTTGGTTATCCTGGCTGTGTGCTTCGGGTCATTGTCGTGTTGGAAGACCCAGCCTCGTCCCATCTTCAATGCTCTGACTGAGGGAAGGTTGTTCCCCAAAATCTCGCAATACATGGCCCCGGTTATCCTCTCCTTAATACAGTGCAGTCTCCCTGTCCCATGTGCAGAAAAAACACCCCCCAAAGCATGATGCTACCACCCCCATGCTTCACAATAGGGATGGTGTTCTTGGGATGGTACTCATCATTCTTCTTCCTCCAAACACGTTTAGTGGAATTACCAAAAAGTTCTATTTTGGTCTTATCTGACCACATGACTTTCTCCCATGACTCCTCTGGATCATCCAAATTGTCATTGGCAAATTTAAGACGGGCCTTGACATGTGCTGGTTTAAGCAGGGGAACCTTCCGTGCCATGCATGATTTCAAACCATGACGTCTTAGTGTATTACCAACAGTAACCTTGGAAACGGTGGTCCCAGCTCTTTCCAGGTCATTGACCAGCTCCTCCCGTGTAGTTCTGGGCTGATTTCTCACCTTTCTTAGGATCATTGAGACCCCACGAGGTGAGATCTTGCATGGAGCTCCAGTCCGAGGGAGATTGACGGTCATGTTTAGCTTCTGACCGTCATTTTCTAATGATTGCTCCAACAGTGGACTTTTTTTCAAATCAAATCAAATCAAATCAAATCACTTTATTATCACACAACCATATACACAAGTGCAACAGCAGGTGAAATTCTTAGGTGCAGTTCCGAGCATCATAGTAGTCACGACATGACATGTACAACATTTAAAGCAGCATCAGATTACACATCTGATGCGCCCACAATTACTCACAGCACAGTAAACTCTACAATAAACAATAAATAATTTACACAATGTGAGTGTAGTCCTCACAGCTTTAAACAATATACACATACTTACAATATACATATACTTTAAACAATATACACTAAACATACATTAAACAGTATACATTAAGCTATAATAATAATAATATACAATGTACAGTATACATTATTATTCACAGTAGAGATCCAATGTACAATAGGTGCTATATGATAAATGATAAATAATAAATTATAAATAAATGTGTATATAGTGTGTGTGTATCTACAGTGGGTTGTGCTGAGTGATATTCTGTCAGTGTGTGTTATGATTCTGATGGATCAAGAGTTAAGGAGTCTAATTGCTTGTGGGAAGAAGCTGTTCTGGAGTCGGCTGGTGCGTGTTCTGATGCTGCGGTACCGTCTGCCTGATGGCAGCAGTGAGAGCAGCCCATGGCTCGGGTGGCTAGAGTCTCTGATGATCCTCTGAGCTCTCTTCACACACCGCCTGGCGTAAATGTCCTGGAGGGAGGGAAGCTCACCTCCGATGATGCAGCTGGCCGTGCGCACTACCCTTTGCAGGGCTTTGCGGCTGCGGGCGGTACTGTTGCCGTACCAGGTGGTGATGCAGCCAGTCAGCAGGCTCTCGATGGTGCTGCTGTAGAAGCGTGTGAGGATGTGGCGGTTCATTCCAAACCTCCTCAGCCGTCGCAGGAAGAAAAGGCGCTGATGAGCCTTCTTCACAACGGCCTCGGTGTGGACGGACCATGAGAGTTCCTCTGTGATGTGGACACCGAGGAACTTGAAGCTGCTGACTCTCTCCACCGGTGCTCCATCGATGGTGATGGGGCGGTGTTCTCTCTCATTCCTCCTGAAGTCGACCACCAGCTCCTTGGTCTTGCTGACGTTGAGGGAGAGGTTGTGCTCCTGACTCCACCGTGTCAGAGCACAACCAAGCAGCTTGGCAATTTACCCGTAGCCCTTTCCAGCCTTGTGGAGGTGTACAATTTTGTCTCTATTGTCTTTGGACAGCTGTTTGGTCTTGGCCATGTTAGGTGGATTCTTACTGATTGTATGGGGTGGACAGGTGTCTTTATGCAGCTAACGACCTTAAACAGGGGCATCTAATTTAGGATAATAAATGGAGTGGAGGTGGACATTTTAACCCTTTGACACGTACGATCAAACCCGTGAGATCAATCTAGGCTGGTCCCTGGAGCGTACGAACATACTGGTATGATTAGAACACTCAGTGATCAACTGCCAAATTCAAAATTTAAATCTGCTTTAGCGCTGAGCCAAAGACTGAGTGAGTGAGAAACTGACTGAGCTCAGTGTCTTTTAATGTTTATTTTAGGTTTCATACACTTCAAATTACATTACACAACCACAAAAATATCAGCAAAAACAAAATATAGTTTGTAATTGCATACTAATATATAAAATAGCAAGATATCAAGTGTTGTAAACATAATGGCCCATGCTAACATTACCGATCAAATAACACAATCATTTTCTACTCTTTGACGCGTACGATCAGTCTAGGCTGTTCCCTCACGTAATGTCACATATATCAGGAGAAGTGGGTGATCTTGTGTTGTAAATCCAGCAGGCTTCGGCTCCCTGGTGCTGTTGTAAACACATAATGGCGGCGCCCCGCCCACAGCTCGTGATAACTTACCGATCAACTAACATATATATATATTTTAATAAGTATATAAACCATAAGGAGTTCACGTGCATGCATTTAATTTAGTTAACAAGTTTGAAAATATTTTTATAAAAAAAAACATTTGAAGTCATGCATTGCAAGCATTTTTTCCCGCTGACAAGTTGTCACGGTGGACGTCACTGTTACCTCACACTCGTGTTGGTACCAACTTCAGACACAATTTTAATAAAATGTACCAGTTTTTAACTACTTCAGAGAAAATGGCAGACAATTTATTTAAAAGAAGACAACTGACAAGTGAGGAAATTGAGGAGATTTTTTAAAATTCTGATGAGGAGAATTTTGACAGTGAGGCAGAGAGTGACAGCGATGAAGACCTTCCCACAAACCTTGAAGCTCTTGACAACATTGAGGGTGAAGACGAGACTTCTTCCACAGCGCCAGAACATATTTTACGGTCAAATAACGCAGCTGAGGTAAACTCGTCATCCTGGAAGGTAACGAACCTTTTTAATCCTCCTGGCCCAGGCAATTTTGACGACCAACAGTGTGGTGTGCAAAATCCACCAGATTCCCCCAGTGAGGTCAAATGTTTTAAATTGTTCTTCACTGAAGAAGTTGTTGGAGAAATTGTGGAGGAAACAAACCGCTATGCGTCTGACTTGAAAGAAAAAGAAGTGAGGGGGAAAATGGTTAAATGGGTTCCAACAAATATCCCTGAAATGTACACATTTTTAGTGGCAGTTCTCCTAATGGGGGTGATCAAAAAACCATCACTTCGGGATTACTGGAGCACAGACCCCATGCTCTTGACTAGGGCTGAACGATTAATTGCATTTGCGATAATATCGCGATATGAAAAAACACGATTCCTAACCGCAGGGGCTGCGATTACAGTCTGGTCACGTGACACGCGAGAGTAAAGTCTGTAGAAGAAGAAGCAACTTGGCACGTTACACATATCATATGCCTGGCCTAAAAGGATCTATCTAATATTGTGTTGTTCATACTGTAGGCTACTATCATCTCTCCAATGATTCTGGATCGATTCTGAGCTTAGATTTTAACTGCAGGTGTGCGGTGGCGCTGCGTGTGTTTTAGAAACACCCGTATTCTGATTGCTTCCATTCTCTCTGACCCACTGAATTTTTACTGCTCTCACCTCCTCCTTTCGTCGCATTTTTGTGCCATACAGGGATCTGTGTGTTGATGAATCTCTGATGAAGTGGAAAGGCAGGCTAGCATTTTGTCAGTACATTCCATTTAAACGGCACAGATTTGGGGTCAAGTTTTTTGTTTTATGTGATGTGCTCACTGGTTATGTGCAGGACATGATAATTTACTCCGGATCTACCAGTGACATACAACACTATCAAGGACTTGGGATTTCTGGGTCTGTTGTAATGACACTACTAGCACCTTACCTCAGAAAGGGTCATGTCCTTTATGTGGATAACTGGTACAGTAGTCCCACACTTTTCCAGCACCTCTTGTCTCTTGGCACTGGAGCTTGTGGGACTGTGCGTGCAAACCGGAAAGGGATGCCAACATTCACCTGTAAAATGACAAAGGGTGAGGTGGAATTCAAGGAAAATGGATCACAGTTGGCAGTCAAATGACATGATAAAAGAGATGTCCATGTCCTTACCACAGTCCACCCAACTGGTATGGCAGCCACAGGAAAGCTGGATCACATCACTGGGCAAGCAAAGATGAAGCCAGTCTGTGTGCTGGAGTACAATAAAAAGATGGGAGCAGTTGACAAAGCTGACATGATGACTGGTTTTCTTGAATGCACCAGAAAGTCTACCAAGTGGTACAAGAAGATCTTCTTTCACCTACTTGACACGGTTTTACTCAACAGCCACATCGTCTACCGGCAAATTACTGGTAAGATATTTCTATAAATCAAAGAATATAAACAAGATAAAAAGTGATTACATTTTCAATTAATGTAAACATAAGTGTTATAAAGGGTATACATGGATGTCACTCTCCTGCCAGAACTCGCCCCTCTCAGCCTGAGTGAGTGGCTAAAGAGCTGCTGCGTGACTTTATTTAAGAGGGGAAACTGCGAAAACAACGCGTAAAACAAGTTTCAGTTTAAACTAAAGGTTAGACTCGATATAGTGGTCCTTACAACTTACCAAAGATCCAGTGATCCATGGATATTGACAAGAACATTTCCTGACATTTATACATGCCTGATTTTGACGCCAGTAAAATACATAAATCAAATTGGCCTGTGAATGCTTTAAATAAATACAATATACTAGGGGTGTAATGGTAAACAAAACTGACGGTTTGGTATGCACCTCGGTTTTGAAGTCATGGTTCGACACATCAAGGGAGAGAAAACTAAATTTAAAATAGCTTTTTTTTAATTAAACAGTGGTTTACTGAACAAATTGTGTCAGTCCTTAAATTAATTCAATTATAACTAAATATATATATATATATATAAAAATCTTCTAATGCAATTTTTATTATTTGCTAATAAAGTTATACCACACTCAGATAGGCATACATTGTGTATGTTACTGGCCATTATTTTAATCTACTCGCATCAAATTCAAAATAAATATTTATGGCCGTACAAGATATTATTCAGCACGTGATGAACATCGCAATGCCGGGTTTGCCTATGCTGTCGTCACGTTGTTCTCGCAGTCTGGATGAGGATAAGGAGCAGAGACTGCAAAGCTTGCAACAGTTGTGTTGACAGTGTTTAGTGATTTGGAGAAGAGAAAACTTAAGAATAATGTCACAGAGTTCTTTCATGAAGTTGTGTGAACAACGCACAGCATCCGTATACGTCCGCGCACATACACACTTTGGTCAGAGCGGTAATATTGCGATTAAGGTGTTAATATGCCTTTTTAATGCGATTAAAATTGGCGTACGTGTGTTCATGCGATTATGAGCTTAATCACATTTTAATCGAATTCACTCCAGCTGACAGTGATGTCACATGCATACCCTCTATTGACAAATTTACAATAATAAACAGACCACACTGTCACATACTATTCTATCCTCTTCCTTACGCCCTATTGATGTGTTCTACTGTGAATAGGAAAGGAAATCACCTCCCTGCAGTTCAGGACGAACCTGATGAGAGGGCTGCTGGAGGAGTACAGCACATCGCGGTGTCCATCCAAAGGAGGGCGACCTGCCCTAGACACTCCTCTGCGCCTTACAGCCAGGCATTTTCTGTCAGAGGTCCCTCAGACCACTTCCCAGGGCAGCAGGACCAGGCGGCACTGCTAGGTCTGCCTCTCCAGCACACGCAAGAGCAAGCAGAGGCGCCTCACCAAGCACATGTGTGTACCGTGCAACACTTCCTTGTGTGCGGTCCCATGCTTTGAGGAGTACCACACACTGAAGAATTATTAATCCTGTATAAAGTCAGAGTTTATTTATTTATTTGCGTTCATTAATTGTAATTATATTTGTAATTTGTTTAGTAAAAACACATGTATATATAGTTTGTTTTAAAGATGTTTTTACCATAGTATTTATTGTTTTGTTTATAATACTATTTTGATTGTTGTTCATTGTAATTATATCTATAATTGGTTTTGTAATTTTATTAGAAAGTGTATATATGTATAATAGTTTAAACAAAAAAAAAACATTTAGCAAATTGAAGAGACTTAATAAAACATGAATGAAATGTGTACATTTTGCAATTTCTTTTTAACAAATGACACGTTTGAATTATGCTAAACTTATACAACACATTTCTCACTAGCAAAGCAGAGAAATGTACATGGTATTTGACATCATGTAAACATATATATATACACACACACACACACACATATACATATACATATATATATATAGATGCAAGCTAAGTGAGGCGTTACCATATAGCTTTTCTCTGCTTTCCTAGTGAAATATAAAACTCAGTAACAATATTAACACTAAAAAATAAATAATATATAATTTATTCATGTTACGTTTCAAATCAACTGAACCCTAATAATTTTACCGAATGCACGGAGTATATTTATATTTGCAATGTGCAAAACGACAAACATGACAACTGAACGTCCACATTATTGAGTACTGTTCGTTTTACAAGAGATTTTTTTAAACATCTTTATTCATATTTATTGCATGCTTGTAAATAATTATATGTACTCCAAAAAAACTAAAATAAACTCACCAATTGTCACGCGGATGTTGTGAGGGAGATGCAAAATGTCGTGTGCAAGCGAAATTCAAAGCAGTGGGGAAAAAATAGCAACATAAACATGTCAACCATAGTGTGTACACGCTAACAAATAATGTGAGAGGTTTTGAATGAAAAAATAAAGCAAAACATTCATAGAGTGCTCACCTGCACGCGGTCATCCACCAAGAGCACCATTGTGACTGCGAGAACTCACAGGACCTGGTGTCAAGGTTGATGTGTTACCATGGAAATTAGAACGCATGTCATTACATAATAACGGTCACATTAAAAAACTCACGCCAGGCTGCCAGTCGGAATATTCAGAACGTACGTGCAAAAGGGTTAAAGGCAGACTAACAGGTCTTTGAGGGTCAGAATTCTAGCTGATAGACAGGTGTTCAAATACTTATTTGCAGCTGTATCATACAAATAAATAGTTAAAAAATCGTATATTGTGATTTCTTCTTTTAGATTATGTCTCTCACAGTGGACATGCACCTACGATGACAATTTCAGACCCCTCCATGATTTCCAAGTGGGAGAACTTGCAAAATAGCAGGGTGTTTAAACACTTATTTTCCTCACTGTAGAAATACTTTACAGACAAAATTTGGAGTAAATCGTTTTTTTGTTTTTTTTCCCACACATTTTTACAGCAACATGCAGCAGCACGCAGCAGCATGGCCTTTTAGCCTTCTATTTTGTGTGTTTCAAAGAGGGCAGACCTCATTTAGTTCCAGCTTTGAAGTATGGACACAAAAAGAAAGAAAACCAGGTGCAAATGAAGGGGGCTGGGGTTAGGTGTGTAGGCCAAAGAATTCCACAACAAAGAATAAATCCAACCTGGACCCACACATGGTACTCACTCAAGGTGAACAGCTCGCTTCTGCCCAGAAACAATGGCCATTACTCACCCAGCAGCAGACACACAGAATTAGACCGTAAAGGGAAAATGAAGTTGAAGAAGGGAGGAGAAAAAGAGAGCGTTTCGTAGGTGATATATTTCAAGCTCGGCTGCTTATGCTAAGCAGGAACAAAATGGCTAAAAGCAGTGGATAAATATTAATGTGGAATGAGGGCCCTCTAGGAACCTATAAACACTCATTGCTCAAGCTGTGGATTAAAACGCCCATTAGCAAGCCGGCCATGGTTTCATCATTCACGGCTTACAGGAAGCCAACACATGCGCTAATCATGTTACTACTGTATGCCCACCAGTTATCTTGGGGGGTTTGGCATGGTATGTTTAATGATGGCCATAACACAATGTTGCACATGTAAATATGAGTGAGAGCGATGTAAAAAATTATCAAAAAGCTATTATTTAGCAAGTACTTAACCAATCAATGTTCAAAACTATCTTCTTACCTTAGCCCGATTCACAATGGTAAGCTTTCTAATTTTCTAAGTTTGTTGCCATTCGTCTTTGCGTCATTACGTCCGTATACATAAAGAAGGAAGCAGTGCTGCAGGAATATTACATTATAGGCAAGGCAAGTTTATTTGTATAGCAGATTTCATACACAGTAGCAATTAAAAGTGCTTTACACAGAAAAGAAGTTAAAATATTTGTAAGTGAATAAAATAGAAATAAAATATATATATAGTATAACAGTTATAATAGGAATTAAAAGAAAAGAAAAAATAAAGAAAAATATATAAATAAAAAGTATAATTAACTAAAAATAAAAACCGGGTTAAATTGAAACATAATTAAAGTGCAAGCAGTTCGGACAGAGCACAGAGCTCATTCAGTAAAAGCATAAGATAAGGTGAAATCAGTCGGATGTACAGTAGCACAGTGCTCATTCAGTAAATGCACAGCTGAACAGATGTGTTTTGAGTCTGGATTTGAAAGTGGCTACTGTTGGAGCACATCTGATCTGTTCAGGAAGCTGGTTCCAGCTGCGGCTGGCATAATAGCTAAAAGCAGACTCTCCTTGCTTTGAGTGAACCCTTGGTATTTCTAATTGACTTGATCCTGATGATCTGAGTGATCTGTTGGGTTTGTATTTAATCAGCATGTCTGCAATGTATTGAGGTCCTAGGTCATTGAGTGATTTATATACAAGTAATAGTACTTTAAAATTGATACTAAATGTAACTGGAATATTTTCTGGTTCTGCTCAGGATCCTGGCAGCAGCGTTCTGTATGAGCTGCAGCCGTCTAATGGTCTTTTTGGGAAGGCCAGTGAGAAGACCATTACAATAGTCCACCCTGCTGGTGATAAAAGCATGAACGAGTTTCTCTAAGTCTTGCCTGGAAACAGCATCTAATTCTTGCAATATTTTTGAGATGATAGTAGGCTGATTTAGTTATTGCTTTTACATGACTACTGAAACTCAGGTCTGACTGCAAAATCACACCAAGATTCCTGACTTGATTTTTTGTTATTAGACCTTTAGCCTCAAGATATGCGTTCACCTTGAGAATTTCATCTTTGTTTCCAAATGTAGTGATTTCAGTTTTGTTTTTGTTTAACTGAAGAAAGTTTTGGCATATCCAACTGTTAACTTCATCAATGCATTTACATAGAGAGTCAATGGTGCTGTAGTCATTAGGTGAAAGGGTTAAGTAGATCTGGGTGTCGTCAGCATAGCTGTGGTAAGCCATTTAGTTATTTTTCATTATTTGGCTGAGTGCAATCCTTTGTAAAAGTCTGTGGCAGTTTGTGCAGCAAGTAGATTCTAGAAGAGGCATTTTCTTATCCTTTTGAATGTAGGCAGCTGTGTTTTCCCTTCTCCGGAATGTAAGCTGAAGGCAGTGGGAGGCTGGTCGGTTGAAATATTCCACTTTTGTTTAGTAATCCAGTCACCAGAGTTTATAATTTTATCATTGGAATCAAGCTTTGTCGTTTGAGCACTGTGCTGATTTGCTGAAGTTGAAATTATGAGATAAAATATAGAAGCGATAGAGCAAAGCGCGGAGCAGTAAGCAAGAGTGTCCGAACAGTAGCGAAGCAGGAATATTATAATCTTGGATTATGCAGGAGACATTATACAGCTCAGTGCCTTCACGCATTTAGTTAATAAACCATCGGTATGTTATAATGGCATTTTTCATGCTATAGCCGTTATGCCGATGGCTGTAAATTGATACAAAATCGTCCGATAAATATTGGCGGCTAATACATCGGTGCATCTCTACTAAATACATGTAGCCACTCAATGTTGTTAAAATTTGCTATTTACTGTATAACAATACTCATTTGCACGGTTTTACATGATCTGAGCTAACTTTGCGATCGTTAGATTTAATCACCATTGGTAGTGCGATTTTATTTGTAAAACATTTTCTATTTTTTTCTCAGTTGGTAAGAACAAAAGTGGCAGACATGTTACCTGTTCAGATTACATGTTCCAGTGAAACTTCTTATTTTGGACATATTTCCAAGACTAGTAGTAACTGTAATTCCGATGTACAGTGAAGATCCACACTGGTGTGTTGACAGATAACCCACACATACACCTAAAAATATTAGATTAATTTGCGCTGAGAAGCTGTGCTGATGCACAACCCATGTAAAGAAGATAACTCCGCAAATAAACAGAGATTTCAAACAGAGATAGCGACAAAGAGGCAAAATTTACAGACTGCTGCTTTGGATTAGATTAGATTAGATTCAACTTTATTGTCATTACACAAGTACAGGTACAAGGCAACGAAATGCAGTTTAGGTCTAACCAGAAGTGCAATAGCAGCAAGTGCAGGATATACAACGGTTGCATAAGTGCATGATATACAATGTTTTTACTATAAATATGTACAATGAATAAATATACAGATGTCTATTACTATAAACAGAATTTTACAGATAGGGGTATACATTATGTTAGGCTAAGATGAGGAATATAGCAGTGGATTAAGGTAGTGCAATGAAGTATGGACAGAAGCTATCCGAAAAAATCGTAAAGTGCAGTGGAAGTGATTGCATATTACAGTTAGAAGTACGGTGCAAAATGCAAATGTAAACAGTTGGTACTGTGAATACAGTCGGCAGTGCAAATGAGCATAATCCAGTTAAGGTTTGGTAGTGCAAGATGCATAAGTAAACAGTTTTTCCAGTAGTGCAAATAACAAGTGAAGGCAGATGTGAGGTAGGAGAGTTAGCAGTATATGAGGGGAGTGGATCAGCGAGGGTTAGAGTTCAATAAAGAGACTATTAACTTGAAGTCAAGCACTGGCGATAATTTAACAGGGGACCAATTCTTCAGGACCTTCACAGGTATTGTCATTCACAGCCTTACAAACAGGCCAATTCACTTACAGTTCAGTGGCTCACACTCCACCGTGTGCTGAATCCAGACAAGTTTGGGCAGATGATTATATTGATTTGTCTGCGTGAGGTCGCGACAGTGATATCTGACGTCTCATACAATTGGTCAAGGATACACACACTGCTCTTGCAGAGCATGTAATGGTGTATGAGTGTGTTTACCCATAAGAGCTGTTATTGTCATTTGTATTGATTGGCTCTGATGCACCGTTGTCTTGCAATGAAGGAGATGTTTTCTTCACTTGAAGAATGTGTTGGCATCAATTTTAATATCCCTTTTTCTCTCTGTTTTTTTTTCCCTTTCTCTCTATATGTGCTATTCCCTTCCTGAAATCACACATAAGGTAAGTGCCTTATATTTTATTATTTATTTATTCATTCATTCAATTTCTTATCTACCCTTTCATTTGTTATCATCATATATTTAAGCCATGATGAAATAGTAGGCATGTAGCAACAAGCATTTATATCAAACTACTTCTGTGACTTCACATTCCGTGTTAATGTGCCAAACAGCCAAAAGTACTGTGAGGAATTAAAAAAATAAAATAAAATTCCACACCTGTCCCTAACACTACCCGTATCCCACCTCAATATCAGCAAACGTGTTTTGCAATACAATATGAACACAATAAATACATTGTACTTATTTTCTGATGTAAGTGCTTAGTAGTTAAGTCCACCTAATATAAAGTGATACCGAATATGTTTTTAGGTTAAAGTTAACAATATTTTGCAGGAAATGTTGATAGATACACTATATTGCCAAACGTATTGGGACACCCCTCCAAACCATTGAATTCAGGTGTTCCAATCACTTCCATGGCCACAGGTGTGTAAAATAAAGCACCTAGGCGCACAGTGCGCAGAAGTCGCAAACTTTCTGCAAAGTCAATAGCTACAGACCCCCAAACTTTGTGTGGCCTTCAGATTAGCTCAAGAACAGTGCATAGAGAGCTTCATGGAATGGGTTTCCATGGCCGAGCAGATGCATCCCCAAGCCTTACATCACCAAGTGCAATGCAAAGCGTACTATGCAGTGGTGTAAAGCATGCCGCCACTGGACTCTAGAGCAGCGGAGAGGTGTTCTCTGGAGTGACGAGTCCTGCTTCTCTGTCTGGCAATCCGATGGACAAGTCTGGGTTTGGCAGTTGCCAGGATAACGGTACTTGCCTGACTGCATTGTGCCAAGTGCAAAGTTTGGTGGAGGGGGGATTATGGTCTGGGGTTGTTTTTCAGGGGTTGGGCTTGGCCCCTTATTTCCAGTGAAAGGAACTCTTAACGCTTCAGCATACCAAAACATTTTGGACAATTTCATGCTCCCAACTTTGTGGGAACAGTTTGGGGATGGCCCCTTCCTGTATCAACATGACTGCACACCAGTGCACAAAGCAAGGTCCATAAAGATATGGATGAGCGAGTTTGGTGTGGAGGAACTTGACTGGCCTGCACAGAGTCCTGACCTCAACCCGATATAACACCTTTGGGATGAAATAGAGCAGAGACTGCAAGCCAGGCCTTCTCGTCCAACATCAGTGCCTGACCTCACAAATGCGCTTCTAGAAGAAGGGTCAAAAATTCCCATAAACACACTCCTAAACCTTGTGGAAAGCCTTCCCAGAAGAGTTGAAGCTGTTATAGCTATAATGGGTGGGCCAACTCCATATCAAACCTTACAGATTAAAAAAGGGAAGTCATTAAAGTTCTTGTGCATGTAAAGACATTCCCTTTTGTTGCTTCCCAAAAGTCAATCGAGCTGTCACCTACACACATTGATATAAAAGCACTTATTAAAAAACGAAGAAAAAAAAACGTAAAAGACATGAAAGGTCTGCCGTCAGTCCTGTGCCTTTTCTTTTTCTGTTGTCCCAGTCTAAAGGTCAGAATGGCTGGTTGTTGTTAATTTTTTTATTTTATTAGTTTTTTATGGTGTGCAGGTGTTTACTCTTGGCACATTCTGCCCCTAATTACTGTCCATGTTTATTTTTGTTGTTGAACATAAATTAGGATCATTATAAAAATGAGTATATGAGTTTAATGAATTTGGCCTCAACAGGTGGCCTGTAACACTGAAAAGAAGTTTGTGTGAGAGAAATTTAACCAACTTGAGGTCACCTCTCATAGAATCAGTTTTTTTCAGTTGGCTACAATATGTGAGTAAATACACTAAGCCATTAAAGATGAATTATCAGTTATAATAAAAAGCTCTCTTGAAATGTGCTGAATCCCATTACAGATTCAACATATGTAATATTTTGAAATCAATACTGCAGCACATTTTTTATCCAGTTCAAATACAGTTAAGAGGAGTGTGTCTTGCTGAGATGGTCTAGAGAACCAATTTACAACTCCAATTTTGTTAGGCCAAGGGAACATACAATATAAAAATAAAAAAAAATGCTGAAGGCACTCTGTCTTGTTTAGGAATCATAGGCATAAGTGCAATTTGGGCTGCATTTTTTAATTTCCTGTGTGTCTCTGTACACACTTGTGTATAAAGAGAGAGTTTGACATTTCAAAATGTGTAAAGAATGTGAGGATTAGAGCTTTGCAAAAAGTCTTGAATATGTGGTTACTTTGTTGGCATAGAAACGTCTCGGTTACGGATGTACGGATATGAGGAGGGAATGGAGACGTAACGTTAGTGACTAACAAATGGACGTTACGTCTCTGTTCGCTCCTCAGGGAACGAGGGTTACATCCGTAACCGAGACGTTCCCTTTTGTTCAGTCACTACGACATAACGTTAGTGACTAACGAATGGGGGTTTCGCTTAGAAGCCAATCATCTTCGAGATTTTAGAAAACGTCCAATGGCGTGCCAATGCCATGGGCATGCGGAATTTGCATACGTAACTCCGCCTCACCGCGTGAGTATAAAAAGAAGTACGTGGCAATATCGCATTATGTTACCTGCTGAGGAGCCAAGACTGAACTCCCGGCTGTTCCAGCAGTACAGCGGATGTGGCAAAGGGATGTTAGGTTTCCGTTCCCTCCTCAGGGAACGAGGGTCACATCCGTAACCGAGACGTTCCCTTTCATTCAGTCACTACGACGTAACATTAGTGACTAACGAATGGGGGTCCCAAGGTGAGTACATAGTCGGACACTGGCTCCACTCGGAGATTGTAGAATCTGGTGAATGTGTTAGGTGTCGCCCAGCCTGCAGCTCTGCAGATGTCTGTTAGCGAGCCCAAGAGGAGGCCACACTCCGAATGGAGTGGGCCCGAACCCCAAGGGGACATGGTCGACCTTGCTGCTCGTAAGCCAAAACAATGGTGTCCACTATCCAGTGAGACAGCCTTTTCTTTGAGAGAGCTCTTCCCTTCCACTCTCCACCATAACAGACAAAGAGCTGGCCTGAGGTCCTGAAACATTGGCGAGAAGAACACCAGGTGACGAAGAGGTTCTACTTCAACGCATAGGCATGCCAAGTGGACCACTGTAGGTGGTAGGGAACTCAAACCTGCCGTGTGCCGTCCAGGAGCCACACGTGGAGAAGAAACATTGGCGAGAAGAACACCAGGTGACGAAGAGGTTCTACTTCAACGCATAGGCATGCCAAGTGGACCACTGTAGGTGGTAGGGAACTCAAACCTGCCGTGTGCCGTCCAGGAGCCACACGTGGAGGTTCCAAAGATCGGGACGCGGGTGCCAAAGGGTGCCTTCGGTCAGGGAATAAAACAGGCTGCAATGGGAAGAGTCGTGGGAGGCAAACAGATCTATCTGCGCGTCGCCGAACTGTTCCCAAATCAGCTGGACCGTCTGGGGATGGAGTCTCCATTCTCCCGGGAGTGGCTGAACGCGTGATAGCTCGTCGGCTGCACGGTTCAGTACTCCCGAAATATGGACAGCACGAAGGGACCTCAGATGATTCTGACTCCATAGAACGAGATGGCGGGCAAGTTGAGACATATGGTGGGAGCATAGATCAGCCTGGTGGTAGATGTACGCTACTGACCGTGTAGTCTGACTGGACTAGTATATGTTGACCCTTCAGCAACGCTAGGAAGCGGTGCCGGGCGAACCATAGTGCCAGCAACTCGAGGCAATTGACATGCAGGAGGCGCAGGGGTCCTATCCAGGAACCTGCAGCAGCACGTCCATTGCACATAGCATCCCAGCCCGTGGAGGAGGCATCTGTTGACACAACAATATGCCTGAAAACTCATCCTAACTGGCCCGTAGAAATGAGGTTCGGCCACGGGGTGAGGGTCTGCAGGCAGGCCCGAGTCACTGGGACCCGGAGCGTGCCCGAATGCCAGGCCTTCTATTGGGCCCCAGCATGGAGCGCGGACTCCCCAGAAGTGGGGAGTAGCCTGCACAAACTGAATCGCGTAGCCGAGCCTGATGACCTTCGCGACCCAGCGGACAGCCCCTGAAGCTGTAGCCAGGCTCCAGGAACTGACCAACGGGGTCGCTCGAATCACAGACGTACCCCGCGTGGGGCAGTGGGGCAGCGAGGCAGCGTGACTGGCCCGGACGTGGGAGGCGTAGTGTCCCGGTGTGGGGGCACAGTCAGCAGCTGCTTCCTGACAGAGGAGACCAGGGAAGGACACACGTTCCACTGGGGTCTGCTCTGAGAGGAGGCTAGCGACAGAGAGGGATGAGAGCGGCGTGGCCTGGGGGGCGGCACACACTGCCATCACCGGTCTGTGGGACCTCAGAGATGGGAACACCAGTTCTTTCCAAGTGCCGCCAGCCCGGGGACCAGCAGCAGAAGGATTTTCCCCTGGCCCGAGGAACGTATCATCTGGGTTCTTAATATCACAGCACCGCCCTCAGGTCACGCTGGCCACCAGCCAAAGTACCACCTCTCTCAGAGACAGTAGATTGGGGTGTGGCAAAGGGGACTCTCTCTCCTCACGGCGATCACTGAGTCTCGACCGCGACATCGCGATGGTCACGTTCCCGCAGTGGGAACATGACACATCCACAATCATTGCCCGAACGTGCTGAAGCCCAAACACATCGAGTAGTGAATGTGCCCATAGACAGCAACGGAGATCGATCACACTCGGATGTGCACGGGCGAACCGTCTTGAAAAAGACGTGCCACGCGCAAGCTCTTTTTGTGAGAGGAAAGCTCTGCAGAGTGCCGAAGCGCCCACGGAAAACACACACAGCTGTTGCAGATCACTGCACAGATCAGCAGGCAGGCAATGTGAGATCGCTGGAACGCTCCGTCACACCAACACCCTGGAGAACTGCTCGTCTCGAAGACTAAAGAGAGGACTTCAGAATTCAGGCTTGCAGGAGTGAAGAGATACTCTTGGCTCCGATGCAGAAACATAATGCGATATTGCCACGTACTTCCTTTTATACTCACGCGGTGAGGCGGTGTTTCGTATGCAAATTCCGCATGCCCATGGCATTGGCACGCCATTGGGCGTTTTCTAAAATCTCGAAGATGATTGGCTTCTAAGCGAAACCCCCATTCATTAGTCACTAACGTTACGTCGTAGTGACAGAACAAAAGGGAACAGACGTTTTGGATGACCATCAGGCCAGTAGACTGAGGTGTGATGATGTAATGCTGGTTCATGGCCTAGGTGTTGTTAATGCATTGTATGGCCTGTGTTAATGGAGACAGAGTGAAGGCCTGGCTGCACCTTCTATTGTCACTTAATAAGATTGCTCTTGACCCTTGACTGCCCAACATAAAGCTACAGAGCTCAAATTAGCCTGAGCTTCTTTTCTTTTCTCCACACATAGTACTTTCAAAACTAGGAGCAATCACTTTTTGAATTTTGATTGCATCCACATTCATCGTTCATTTGGATTTGTGTTTGCCTCAAATGTGCATGCCCATAAATGTGAGCTATTTTATTTTGAAGGTGCATTCAGTACTTCTTTAGCTAGTGTTAGCGTCACTGTACTTTGTACTTAAAATACTAATAATGCAATGGTGTTATAAGCTGAACTGCTATCTATCAACGTGCTTCGTATCTTAGTTTTATGTAAATTACAGTTTTAGAGGGAATTCTATGCAATAATGAATTTAGTTCACCTATAGCAGGGGTCTGCAACCTTCAAATTCAAAAGAGCCATTTTGCCCTCTTTTTTTTTTTTTTGTCGGGAATGGCATTCCATGTTTCAAACACAAGTTGGTCGGATTTTGAGAGGTTTTCAACATCGCTCCATTTGTGATTCTGAGCAAGAATGGCCTTCTGACGAGCAACATCTTCAAGATCAGCTGTCAGTCTTTTGAACTTAGACACCCATACGTCTTTATCAGCTATGTCGGCCTGTTCAATTTCAAGATCAGGTTGACTTACGCCTGTAAATGCAGCCATGTTCAACAGGGATGGATCAATGTTCAGGGGAGTGACAGGAAAGGATACTGTGTTTTTTTTCCTCTCTGAACTCACAGAATCTTTTCCCAAATTCAGTTTGTATTGTGATTATTGCACGGTGTAAATAGTCGTAATTTATCTGATTGTGTGCTTCTTTGAACTCTCTTAAATAGGGGAAATGAGAAAGCGTACCTCTCTGTACATCTCTGGCAAACACTGTCAGTTTGCGCTCAAACGCCAAAACCTCCTCCAGCATGTGCAGGGCTGTGCTTCCTTTTCCCTGAAGACCTTTATTCAGCGTGTTGAAGTGCGCTGTCATATCTACCATGAAGTGCAGCTTTTCCAGCCAATCTGGCTGTTCCAGTTCGGGATAGGGGAGTCCTTATAGGGGAGACAGCCACCGCACTTTGTTATGCAGCAGGAGATCCGAATATTCACTGTCCACTTCTTGTAATAATGAACAGAACTGTCGGTGGTTTAACCCTTTTGCCATTATTTTGTTCACCATCTGAATTACAAGGTTCATCACCTCTGTGCATTCCGGGGGAAATGTTTGAGCGCACAGTGCTTCTTGATGCAGAATGCAATGAAATGTCAGCAGCTTTTTTTCCAGTGACTTCTGAAGTAAAGTTACAAACCCCTTTTGTCCTCCTGTCATACTCGGTGCTCCATCAGTAGCCACTGATACCATGTGGGTAGTGTTTATTTCTTTTGCTTTTAAGCTATTCACCACAGCCTCGCAGATGTCCTCGACCCGTGTTTGGCCTTTTAACGGTAGCAGCTCAATGATTTCTTCCTGTGGCCCAGCAGAGTTCACATATCTACAGAACAATGCAAGTTGCTCAATATCGTTTACATCTTTTGATGCATCACAGGCGATTGAGTAGGCTGGAGCTGAATTAATGTCCCTAATTTGTTGACTGGTGATGTTTGCTGCCATCTTTATGGTTCTGTCCTTGACAGTTTTTGCAGAGAGAGGCATATTTTAAATTTTCTGAACAATTTCATGTTTGTTTTTGAAGTCAGAGAATAGATGTTCTGATACTTTAATGAATGATTATTTGAAATATTCTCAATCTGTAAATGGCTTTCCACGCCTGGCTATCTCCCGAGCCATCTACATTACATTTTTTGTTGTTTGCGAATTTCTCGCCACATATCAAGCACACTGGTAAGCCAGCATCGTCAGCAGTAAAGGCAAATGAATCTGTCCATGAAACATTAAATGTTCTATTTTCTTCAGAAACATTTCTTTTTTTACATTTATCCATTGCTAGCTTACCCGAAAAATCACAATCATTGCGGCGCAGCAGTGTGCCAGCGAGTCTGTGGTGCATGTGGACTATGACGCACATTTTGATCGACAAAATATATAAAAAAAATAAAATAAAACGTTTTAATGTAACAAGAGCACTACGATTTTGAAAATAATAGGTATACCATTGAGAAAAAAAAAAAAAAAAAGCTTATTTATTGATTCCCAAATATTTTTTTTCAAAGCTAGGGGGAGCCGTTGTACAGGGATGAAAGAGCCACATGCGGCTCTGGAGCCGCGGGTTGCCGACCCCTGACCTATAGTGTTGGGAGCTTTATTGTGTTTTGTCAGTTTTTGTTTATATATGTACACACCACACAAGAATGTTGGGTCTTGTCAGTTTTTCTGTCTCACCATAGCCTGGGAAAAACCAGACAACTTCTGGCAAATTTAGATTTGCTCTGCAAGTAGTCTCGGAAAGAGCCCATTCAAGCCCATTTCTAATCCGTCGAAATCACGGCACCAATCAGAAACGTTGGGGCGGGCTTTACACGATGACAACAGCGCAGCGATGGTGAAGCAGATTTTGTACATTACAAAGATGGATGCCGCTGTGGAACGTCACTCGTTCGAATCTGCTATCGCATCTGTTTTAAGTGATTTAAACTTTTCCTTTTCGTTAAAAAAAGCAAATATCTAAAAAAGATGTTATCGCTGTCTTACTGACTGGATTCTGCGAAAGTCTGATATACCAGCTTGTCCCTTTGGTGGCTAAACGAATGGGTCTTAGCGAGAGCCCTCTGGTAGTGTTAATGTTTCACAAAATATAGTTTTAAGTCCTTATCAGGCGAGAATGTAGCTGTTTAAAGCTCAAATATGTGGTTTAAAAAGAGAGCGCCTTTTTGAAAATTTGATCTGCCGTTTTCGGAGTTGTGAGCTCCAGTGGATTAACCTCGCTCATTAACCCCGCCGAGAGCAGCCTTTCCTCAGCCAGTCCTTCTGCCGTCTGCCACTGGTTCTGATGTCTCTGTAGTGGTTAAACATACGATATGATTCATCTTCATGTAGATCGAATGGCTGATCGTTTTGTCTGAGGGCAAAGTGAAGTTTCATAACTTTATATTTTTAAGCTATTAAACTTTACGGCTGTAGTCTCCTAGCACTGACTTTGTTTGACTGAATTGCTTTATTTATTGTATAGCTTCTTATACTTTTATAAGGGCTATTGATCGCACATAAACTGACATTTAACAAAAAGAGACTGGGTTGTGTTTTATGTCTTTTTTTTATGTAAACGAAAAGAGGCCGGGGTTTTTTTTATATTTCGTTTTGTTATATACATGCATTGAAGATAATATGCATTGCCTGCACTACATTTGTGTGGCTATAATGTGTTAAATATTTAAAATATCATATATTTCATTTTATTGTAGCCTAAAATATACAAATATATACTGAGTAATACTGTCAAGAACGCTGCTTGTCCATTAGCAGAGTAGATGGACTAGTGTCCTCCCGTCCTCGGGAGTTCGTTCACTGGAGTCAAACTTGGCAAGTCACGGACGCAAGTCAGAAGTTCGCGTACGAAATATGTCATAAAACACCACTGCCTCGTTTCATTTAAAAAAAAATCTTAAACATAATAGCCACACAAATGTGGTTCAGGCAATGCGTAGCTAGGCCTACATTGATTATCTTATATATTTATAATAAAACGAAGTATAAAACACCCTGCCTCTTTTCGTTTACATTTAAAAAATAATATATTAAACATTAATATGTGGTTTAGGTAAGGTGACCAGATTTCTGAAATGAAAACCGGGGACATTTCCTATTTGAGAACACAAGTACAGACAAGAACGCATATTGAGATGGAGGTCCAGTGGGTTAAGCCACTTAACTGATATGCAGAAGGTTGCTGGTTCGATCCTAGCGGTCACCAGCAGTGTGTCCTTGAGCAAGACACTTTACTCCACGTTGCTCCACGGGGATTGTCCCTGCAATTAATGTACTGTAAGTTGCCTTTGATAAAAGCGTCTGCCAAATGCGTAAATGTAAATATTGAGAAACGGCCAGAGTCTCAGATGTTTCTCTGTCGCTCTGCATACGTCATCTCCTTCATCGCTCTGATTGGTTTTAGGTCTATCCAATTGCGCCCAGAGGCATTTGTGCGACGTCCATTGGTGACGCCCCTTTGGAAATGATTTGTCTATGAAGCTTTGCCAGACCATAACTCAGTTACTACTGAGAATGGTCTGGTTTTAACCAGGCTAGTCTCACCACATAATGTCAAGTTAAACTCTTGAGAGCTCTTTTTTCCCCTTACTTTTACATTGCCATTGTAAGAATGCATCCACCATTTTAGGTCTCCTAATCTGGTCTTTTCAGTTGAGTTTCTTGCCACCTCTTTGGTGCAGAAGTAGATTATAAATGTTGGTGGTGTTCCTGGGGTTCTCATTTAATTTTTTGACCTTAATAACTCCATATTTAATGGGCATAATGGAAAGACTTGCATTTCCTCTATTTCCAGGAGCCTAGTGAATAAGAACACTTTAGTATTTAAAAATTATGGCCACTATCAATGTATTCATGTCTTGGTTTTTGCATGCTTTTAATACTGTGACCTGAAAGCTCTTCTGCGTATGGTAATCACCTGAATCTGGGGACAATGAACTAGCTTTCCTCTAACCTGATATTAAAGTAAATTTCCTGTGTTCCTGCCAGTGCCCGGTTCTTTTGTACTTTTTTTTTTTTTTTTTTTCAAATTTAACTCTCAGTCACATCCTCCTGTTTTCCATTCTGAAGAATTCCAGTGCTCTGAAGAGTTTTCTGCACTCTCCTTAAGAGGATTTTAGAGCATAAAAGGGTACGATTCAAGTTTCACACACTTTCTGGATTTGGTGCGGCTTCTCCACATGTGCCAGTGGAAGGGGGTATTTTCGGAAACAAACATTTTGACTTTTGGGTAATGGTACTAAATAGCAGTGAATCTGTTTTTCCCACCTGTTGGTTTTTACTGACTGTCATTCATAGGAGCATTAAGCTGATTCTAGATTCTGATTCTCACAAAAGGCAATGCATCCACACATTACCTGTTTGTACCCAACACACAGGAAGAAACTGCCTCTGCCCAGAGACTGTAGAATCTCGAAAAGGTATTAGGTGCCGCCCAGCCCGCAGCTCTGCAGATGTCTGCCAAAAAGGTAGTACGCCCCAACGCCCAGGAGGAGGAGGCAACACTCCGAGTGGAGTGAGCCCTCACCGCACTCCAAGGCGATGGCATCCACTATCCAGTGGGCCGACCTCTGTTTGGAGACAGCCTTTCCCTTCTGCTGACCTCCAATGGAAGGACTCCTGGGAAGCAAACAGGTCTACCTGTACATCCCTGAATTGACTCTAGATCAGTTGATCACCTGTGGATGGAGTCTCCATTCTTCCGTAAGTGTGAGCTGTCGTGAGAGCGCGTCGGATTTTGAGTTTGCACATAATGTGTATGGCACAGAGCAGGTTTGAAAGCATATGAGGGCGAGTACATAATGACAGAAATTTAATTTTTAGTTGCAACTTTTCCTTGAAAACAGTCATCCACAACTGTCTACACACTATTCGCCTGTGATTGTTCTCTACAACTGACATGTATGGTGCAATCTTGATTTAACAATGCATGTAGTCATCTAAAATATTTATACTCTTTTAATGGGGTTTCATTTCTCTTTCAACAACAAGACGAAATAACACTTACGAACTCACTCTGTTATTTCCCTGGAGGCTCTGACCATTAAAACCACTAATTCTAGTCTATTAGACACAAAACAAGTACAATAGACAGTGATATTCCTTACTATTAGTAGGGCAGGTTTCCCTGTGTTTTGCAAATGGGTTTGCGTGCTAGTCTATTGAGGCAATAATTCTTATATTGATCAAATGGTGATTCTGTTAAATAGATTTTCAAACAGTAGTCATTTATTTGTGCACATTATCTATTTGTAGATAATTCTTCAGTATTGTTCAGACAGCAAAACTTATGGATGGATGGATGGATTTAATTAATATCTACTTAATTCATTGACATCATTCTTCATTGTTTTCCTCACAGTACATCTGCTCCAGCCTTCACTAAAGGCTATTTTTGTTTATAAGTGTCACTAGTTCACATGCACCTAATCCTCCTTCTCTGCAGTACACATGCCCTCTACACACTGTCATATTTCCAAAGCTTTCAACGTTCTGTCCTTGTTTGAGCCTCTAATCAACCAGCACGACTGGCACTAATGCAAAGGGGAGTAAACACATTAATAAACATTATGTCCTAATCACACATTCAAAAGGTGCTTATTGCTCTGAGGTGCTTGTTAATTAAAGGCACTTTTGTGCAAGTGTTTTAGCATGCAGCACTTTGGCACGAGCCGACCACCTCCCCACAATTTTCCCTGATCAATCGACAGGAGTCCCTCGTCTCAGAGGTTTTATTTGTTTGGCTCTCTTATTAATTTATTGTCTGTGTATTGATGTACAGTGGGTGAGTAATGGATTTGCCGCACAGGAGAAGGGTGGGTTGGAGTCTCAGAGGGCCCTTTGCCCATCAAGCAGTGCTGAACGCGGCAGTACTCCAATAGCAAGTCAATTTGCACCCTTAAATTGGTTGATTATGCTGAATGGGGGTGGCTGAATGGAAGCTCATAACTCAAATAGATTTCATATTATGTAGAATGGCCAACGTTATGCTAATCTCATCTGCTCATTGATGGAGGGAAACAAAGCAAAGCAACATGGGAGACTTTTGGTAGTAGGAATGAACTGAGGGGACTGAGCAGAAAGTGTAGTGCCAAGTGTTTAAACATTTATCTTTCTTTGCAATTCTTCCTCACTCTTCTTTTTTATTTATCTATAATTTTTCCTATCTCCAGGGCTCAAAAATAAGGTGTATTTTTTCTGCTGGCTCAGTTGGCACAGTTGTTCAGATTAGTACATTTCACAGGCTCCACCACCCCCAAAAATATGGATTTTATTTTTATCAATACAGTTGTGTGTCAAAAGGAAATATTTTATAAGACTAAAGGTTTCATAGTTTTCTTGATAAAAAAATTTAATTAAAAAAATGCATTTTGAAAAAGATTACTCATAGGAAATTATGAAACTGTAATGCAACTCAGTGATAGCTATACATGTACACTAATGCATGCAGTGGCGTATCAAGACTAAGTTCCGTTGTTATCAGCATAGTTCAACGAGTCGGTGTTTCCTGAAACCATAGTTCCAACGAACGTTCGGAAACAGCATCGCAAAGTTGTTTGGTTGGAACGACAACTCTCGACCTGTGGTTAGAAGCGTAGTTTCTTGCTTGCATGACATGTGGGCTTCATAAGTCCTTATCTTGAGCAAAATGAGCATGCTGACATTCAGTAAGATCATATCTTTTATTTCGCATACATACATATTTAATTTAAGTTTTTTAGTTTGTCAAGAGATTTAAAGCACAGATTAAAAAGAGTGCAAATGTGCGTACAAGCTCTAGTACGCAAGAACGAGCCAATGATTGAATCTGGAAATAAAGCAAAATAACTGAGAAAAATGAGAATTAGACCTCAAATGCCATGTTCATAATTTATAGCAAAAAAAATCTAGTATTAATTCATTAAAAGACATTATTACTCCACCACCTGCGTGGTTGAACAACAAATTTGCGACAATACGGTTTCGGGAAACAGTCACCAGTAGCTAGTTGATTTCTTCAACGATGCATTGTACTATGGTATATAAGCAGAGTTATGTCGTTGTATGGGAAACGCACCTGTCTAGCTGTCGTGGCAATTAAATAGCTGGATTTGAATTTCAATTCATTCTTTAGTTTAAATTTAAAAAAAAAAATCTTATATTTTTATACAAATTTGACACTTTAATTTTTAAATATACATAAGCTGAAAAAAGTACAGTGTTACTGAACTATCACAACAGCTAGATAAGGTTTAATAACTAACTAGCTAACTAAAAAATTTACAAAGCATAAAACAGCATACCCAGAAGTATCTCACACTGTCCCAAGGCTATCCTATGGTTGAGCCCTTTCTCTCTCTGTCCTTATCTGTATTTCGCTCTCTTTCATGGAAACACACGCTCACATTAGCACACTAAAAGTATGAGTCATAAACCCTGTTCTTAGACTGTAACTCAGCTCGGAGATAAAAACAGAGCCCCCCGTCCACCCTTCATCTTTACCAGTGAAGGCCACAGCTGTAAATTTTGGCTGTTCTGAGTCAGCGAGAAGTCAAAGCTGTGACACAAAATTAGAGTGTTCTCCTCCACCAAAGTGCTCTTGATCTTTAAAGTGTTCAAAGATGTCTGTAATAGGCCCAATCAAATAATAAATGAACAACATAAACTCCAGTCATGGCTTTCTTGAAAAGGAGAGAGAAAAAAGAGAAAGGGAAATCTAGATCAAGCTAAAATAGCTTTGTCTGGTTGTTCTGGTGTCCCTACAATAAACCTGTGCCAAATTATTGTGCCTTTTCAGTAGAATTATTAAATTTTTCGTTAGCTAAGTTGCATAAACTTCCCATAGACTGGCATATATTTATTTTCCCAAAACCAGCATTAAAACAGGAGTCTTGTTGATGTACATTTCAGTTGAACCGCCGTGCTCTTCATGACCTTTCACTCTCAGCTCTCTCTATTACATTGTATGAGACAGAGAAGTAATTGCTTTTGGCAAGGTCTAAGCCATGGGGTGACCTTTAGTCTGCTGATGGTCAGTTCATCCATGTGAACTGCTTCTAGGGCCTCAAATAATCTCAAAAAAGTATGGCTAACTCAGGACTGCTCAGTGTCTCTACCTAGAAAATTCTACTATGGGCAGCTCCGCAAGGGGCTAATGACTCAAAAACCCAAATCACTAAAACTGTTGTAGCATTAACTTGTGTCCTCGTTTGATCTGGTTGCTGTATTCAAACTCTAAGGTTCAGAAAGGCTAGACACAAATAATAGTAATAATCTCTCTTTACAGATTAGTCTTTATGTGCTCATCTCTACATTGTGCCACAATTGTTTTGAGCATTGAGTAATCATTCTACTCTACTTATGATGTCCGAGTTCTACATCATAGCTCTTTGATTGGACTGGCAAACCGTCCAGGGCATTTCCCAAGCGGTTTCTACCTTGAATCCAAGACCCCCCCATGTTAAAATGCCCAACTTTACAGCAGAAGTACAGGTACAAAAAGTGGTTTTGCTCTATATAGCTAATTTTGCCCTGTGAGGGGGGTGAATTTTTTTGATAAGTCATCCGTTTAAATTATATTCAACCTTAAAATTCTGCATAATTTAGGGCGTGGCCACTTGAGTAACAGGTGGATTGCCTGTTTGCCCATTTTCTGTTATCCGGGAGTGACGTGCAGTGATGTGCTGCCAAGATGGCGACGGCTGGCTTCTCCCACTTTTGGGCTTCAAAAATTTCCCCTGCCTTCGGGCCTACATAGGACAAGAGGTTTAAAAAATGAATGGATAAATGGGAATATTACCTTAATTTTCATAAAATGACACATTTATATATTTTCATCATGGCTGTCTTGATGGTGCATATTAGAAAAATAAATCACAAACATACACATTGGTGTATGTTGATGAAGAAACATTGGTTATATCACTGAAGTACTATATTGAGTTGGCACTACCAATCCTGTTGACAGTGTGTTTTGTTTTGTTTTCATTTCGCTTTGGTTCGCTTTGTTTTTTGCGTTTCTTGAGTTTTTGTTATGCTTTGGTTTCATTTGTTTAGTTCTGCTTCATTTTGTTTTATCGTTTTGTAGTTTGTTTATTTGTTCTGGGCTAATTTATTTTTTCACCATTTTATTTAGCTTTTTTGTGTTGTATTCATCCATCGATTCATCCATCCATACATCCATCCATCCATCCATTCATCCATCCATCCATCCATCCATCCATCCATCCATCCATCCATCCATCCATCCATCCGGATGAAAAAAGAAAGTATTGCATTACAATCACCAAAAGGATTATTAGGAACACCATACTAATACTGTGTTTGACCCCCTTTTGCCTTCAGAACTGTCTTAATTCTACGTGGCATTGATTCAACAAGGTGCTGAAAGCATTCTTTAGAAATGTTGGCCCATATTGATAGGATAGCATCTTGCAGTTGATGGAGATTTGTGGGATGCACATCCAGGGCACGAAGCTCCCGTTCCACCACATCCCAAAGATGCTCTATTGGGTTGAGATCTGGTGACTGTGGGGGCCATTTTAGTACAGTGAACTCATTGTTATGTTCAAGAAACCAATTTGAAATGATTCGAGCTTTGTGACATGTTGCATTATCCTGCTGGAAGAAGCCATCAGAGGATGGGTACATGGTGGTCATAAAGGGATGGACATGGTCAGAAACAATGCTCAGGTAGGCCGTGGCATTTAAACAATGCCCAATTGGCATTAAGGGGCCTAAAGTGTGCCAAGAAAACATCCCCCACACCATTACACCACCACCACCAGCCTGCGCAGTGGTAACAAGGCATGATGGATCCATGTTCTCATTCTTTTTACGCCAAATTCTGTCTCAACAGAAATCGAGACTCATCAGACCAGGCAACATATTTCCAGTCTTGAACTGTCCAATTTTGGTGAGCTCGTGCAAATTGTAGCCTCTTTTTCCTATTTGTAGTGGAGATGAGTGGTACCCGGTGGGGTCTTCTGCTGTTGTAGCCCATCCGCCTCAAGGTTGTGCGTGTTGTGGCTTTACAAATGCTTTGCTGCATACCTCGGTTGTGATGAGTGGTTATTTCAGTCAAAGTTGCTCTTCTATGAGCTTGAATTTGTCGGCCCATTCTCCTCTGACCTCTAGCATCAACAAGGCATTATCGCCCACAGGACTGCCGCATACTGGATGTTTTTCCCTTTTCACACCCTTCTTTGTAAACCCTAGAAATGGTTGTGCATGAAAATCCCAGTAACCGAGCAGATTGTGAAATACACAGACCGGTCCGTCTGGCACCAACAACCATGCCACGCTCAAAATTCCTTAAATCACCTTTCTTTCCCATTCTGACATTCAATTTGGATTTCAGGAAATTGTCTTGACCAGGACCACACCCCTAAATGCATTGAAGCAACTGCCATGTGATTGGTTGATTAGACAATTGCAATAATGAGAAATTGAACAGGTGTTCCTAATAATCCTTTAGGTGAGTGTATACCAAATTATTAGAACTGTTGATATGCCTTCTTATTATGGTATTTAATTTAGCACAGAACAACAAGGTAATCATGTCTGGTGGAAAGTTTCATCAATGAGGATACATTGGGGCATACAGACCCCAGGGGAGTCTATAGGATAATCTAGTATTTGTCATGGGCACAGGCACAGGTACTATAGGTAATAACTGTGGCTACATGTAAATGTGTTCTGGTTTGAAAACCAGTTGGTGTTGTAAGGCTGTGTATGTGTGTTGCTGCCTGCATGTGTGCATTTGTTTTTGTTTTTTTTTGGGAGTCAGTTTGAAAAAAATGTCTCCCATCACTTTCTGTAAAATGACTTTCTGAAAAACCATTTGTCTGGGCTCATACTGCTGATTCAAGACCTCTAGTGCCAGCACTCCATCTCAAACCTTCTCGTCAGCACCTGACCTGCCGCCTTGAACCTCTCACCTCCATGATGATTGCAAGTTATTGCACCTCATTTCATACAGCAAACTTTCAAATCCACTCGGCCCTTATGGATTGCACTACACTTACTCTTGCTTACATCCCCCTGAACTGCATGTCTTAGGCCTGTGATGAGGTTGAGTTTTTTTTTCTTCTTCTTCTGATCTCCACCCTGTTAGACAGAATGAGGAAGACATGACTTATTCATCTAGTTCAAAGTTTAGCATGGCAGATCATCAGATCAGAAGGCCCAACACTGCACTATCCTCACAACAAAGCATTGCCTGTGGGGCCAACACGTGTATCAGCCAAACTAGAGCCTTTAGAACATTTTGAACTGTGCCATGTTTGAGTCAATTCCATACATTTTCCCATGGCATTAGCAGAGAAAATGTGAGTTTAACCGTGTGAGTCATACCTGACTCTGAACTCTAATGAAGCATTTAAATTTGTCCATATTGTCAGAGCCATGGCATAGTGGAGTGCACATGATGCATATAAGCTTATCCTGGCCTGCATCATAAAGGGAACCTTTAATGAAATACTATGTTCCTGCGCTCCCATGTCTCTAATGGCGCTGCATGAATGAATAGGTGCAGTGGCTATAGATGACAGTCGCCCTGTTTTATTAAATTAGGGACCTTTCCAGCAAGCCATATCACTGCAGTTTCTTTGATCTTTCTCTCTCTCTCTGGTATTTATTAGTTTACCCACTCTGTACTGTGAATAACAGCGCATAGTGCATTTGCTGACACTGGGCTTTTATTTGCCCCTCCTTCAGGTCCGCAGCTGGTGTTTATATATTGGATTGAGCCTGCTGTCAGTGTCAGAATATTGTTAAAGTGCCCCCCTCCCCCACAGGTGATTGATTTAAGTGTGCAACAGGGCATTTGAGAAAGAGAGATCTGTAGAAAAAGCTAAATATAAATATGTAGTGAATCCTTAGATCACAAAACATTATAGTACATTTGATTTGCAGGGCTGTCAACTGACTCATATGTTCAAAATTAATAAAACATGCTGAATATTTTACTCACAATTCGTTTTTAGACTGACATTAAAAATAATTGTATTCATACAATAGCATTGAACAGTTTCTGAAATAAGTTTCATATGCTCAACAAGGAATTTTTTTTTATGAAAACATATGATGAAAACATTAATATTGTGAAAGACCTGTAACTTTAAAATACCTGTTTTATCTATACTTGTGGTGGCAAAGCTGAATTGCGATCCGAGATTTATTTATTTTTCGTCTTGTGGACTATATAAACGTCTTTTACGTAAAATATCTTATTCAGGATAACAAGCATTTTTTTTCCAGGGGATGTTTCTTCATTCTTCACCACCAAAGTACGAAAGGGACGGATTTTTTAATCACATTCAATACAGAGTTAAGCTAGCTGTCACTATTCTAGACTGTTATTCCTCTGGATATATAGTCCAACCAGCATCAAGTCACGTGGAGTACCGCCCCTTCTTGGGTGATTTCACTCTGGCCGAGAATCGCCCAGACTGTTCTCATAGACCTCCATACAAATATATATACAGTATATATATATTTTTATTTTCCGGACTGCAGGCACTGCAATGCATTCTCTATGGGATTCAGGATGGCTAGCACTAACATGCTTTCGTCATCATGCATAACCTTAACTTCTGCAGCAATTGGAGGGAACAAACATAACTAAATTAATAATCTTTAAGCTGAAGTGACATACAATCCTTTCCCCAGTGCATAACGTACATTTCACAGACATATTATCCATCTGTAAATGTTTAAGTCAAGCAAGTATTTCCATTTTGCTGTCAGGAGTGGACAAGCCCTCTCGAGCACAAACTTCTGTGAACAAGCGCCGTCGCGAGCATGCGCGCCAAGCAGAAGGAACGCAATAGAGTAGGAGCGCAATAATTCTGACTAAAATATACATTTTGCTAAAATATTTGTTGTTGGTGAACATGAATGTGTCACATGTAGAAATTCAAACCTTCAAGTAAGTATATTATGATAGCAGTAAATGAACTATTGTAGTGTAATCAAAAACCTAATAATTACTCTGTGCTTTTGTTTATTTAGTTTCATTATTAGTTTAGTGAATTTAACTTTTTCTTTTTTTTTAGATTGTAATGCTATAATGTTAGAATGTAATGTGATTTGACTTATTGACTTACGATTTTGCACATAATAGGCTATCACTACACGGTTACATTCACTATGTTTGTTTCAGCCTTCAATATGAACATTGTTTGAAAGACAATATTTGTCAGGATGGGATTTAAAAAAAAAATAAAAATAAATAAATACAGATTTTTAAAAAATGAAAGTAGAAAAATGTAAAAAAAAAAATACTGAGATTTACCATGCATATTACCATGCAAACATGCAGAGATATGATTTTTTTTGCCATATATAGCTCAGCACTACCCTAGCACTACTTTTTTTAGCTAAGCAGTGATGATACATCATTATATAGCATATGTGAAATGGTTATTTAAAAATGAGTCTATACATTCAGTCCTGCATTACTAATGGTACTAACTGGTTTGTTGGTCAAAATTTTTTTAGCACCAGCTGCCACTGATTTTGTCTGACTCCTCTTATTTTGTTCAAATGATTCACATTTTCAAAGGTTTTGCAAAGGGTTTGCAAACTTTCAAGCAGCACTGTATATAAACTCAGAAGTTTCTCTTTTTGTTTATGTGTATGCTAATTAAATATTACATGTTTAATATTAAATTCCAGACCGAGGCTGGCTGTGAGAGTAGGCAGGGCTGCTTGCACACTGCTGTTTCTCAGTGGAAAGAGACCCTGCTGAGAAAACAGTCCATCCAGATGGACCGTGTCACAAAGAGAGCACACAACTCACATAACAGAGGCTCTCTCCTATACGAACCCTTAGTAGATACTTCTAGCTGAGCTCTCATTCTTTATCTCCTGAGGTTTTTTTCAGTTCATCATACAGGAGGCCACTAAATCAATGGTTAGCCTTCTCTCTCTCTCTCTCTCTCTCTCTCTCTCTCTCTCTCTCTCTCTCTCTCTCTCTCTCTCTCTCTCTCTCTCTCTCTCTCTCTCTGTCTCTGTCTCTCTGTCTCTCTCTCTCTCTCTCTCTCTCTCTCTCTCTCTCTCCCTCCCCCATAATTTCTACTAATTTATCTGCAGTTACAGCCTGTTTGCCAAACGCTGGACAAAGTGTACCTTGAATCTGTAATCTCTCCGTCTTCATAATTCATAAGCCTGTGCTCAGCACCTCATGAATTACCTGGCACAGCTTGTTGAGGTACACAGCCTGAGATACTATATCATGCATTGAAATTACGCATTCTGTCACACGAATGAATATCAAATGTGAGGAGTATGGCAAAAAGATGATGATGGAGGGAAAGAAAGAGAGAGAGTTTAGGAAAAACTTGCAATCAATTGACTACGTGTTTGTGCTTGAGATGAAGGCCACAGTTTTACTAATGCAGCGCTCACTTCTCAGCGATGTCCCTGCTGCAGTCATCAATTCATTCAAATCCATAATTAAAATACATTAAGGCTCCGAGTGTAAAGCAAACGCCCACAGGCAATGTTAAGTTTGCTGCTGTATTTCAAGTCAGCACTTATTTTTGTGTTTTATTCTTGTTCTCTCTGTTCCATTCTTATTGTATCCCTTCAGAACACATGTTTTGGCGTGGCTTGATGGGAGGGGAAGTGAGTAAAATAAATACATTTGACTGTGGATATAACAGTTTTGTGCACTTAAATATTAAATAATTATTTCATAAATTATTATTTAGCAAGTATTTTAATAATTAAATAGTCATTATTAAATACATTAATCTATTATTCACCATATCATGTACACTGAAAAAAAAAAGAAGTAGATTTACATGATTTAATTGTGTACATCGGTCCCACGTGAATCAATTAAGTGAAACAAACATAATTTGTTCATGTAACTACAACATCATGGAATGAATACATTTTAAGTGACCCAATTAAGTAGTCTTAAAGTGAATTTTGTATGGCTCCCTGACATGATTCAGGCATTCAATTTAATATATTCATTCATCCACTTCAATTTCATATATTTGAATGTTACACAACTGAATCATAATACTGCACTAGCTAGTTGACAAACTTTTAGCTAGCAATAGCATACATTAGCATCTTAAATGCTAAGAATTAAAAGCTCCTTAACCAAAGCCATTATGACATTAGTTGTATTAGTCCACAGCGCAAATGCTCCACTCTTCTCCACAATGGTAACCCACTGTAATTTAAATTGTTCTAATAATTTCAACATAATTGAATATTAAACACTATTAAACACAATCATGTCTCCCCCTTTCTCATCTTGCTCAAAAATACATAAAATTACACTTTTACCTATAAAATAACATTTACTCTCTCTTGATTTAGCAATATGCAAAGCATGCTGGTTTCAGTTAATGCAACACAAATTCATGTAATCTCAACACAAATGGATTAAGTAAACTTAAATTTGACTTATATTTAAGTGGATTGAACACAATCAAATTAAGTTGGGACAAAATATATAGCAATTTTGTTGCTAATAAAGCTATTTGAACAAGCAGTACAAAATGTTTCAGTGTAATTAATTCAATACATGTACTTAACTGACAACACTACTTACAAGGCATGTGATCTAGGTAGAAGCTTGTTTGAGGGATGAAATGTGCTAGAAAGGGAAAGGTTTAAGCTTAGTGCCATCCTGAAAGCCCCTCTATACTCACTTCCTTTTTTATCTTTTATATCTAACCCTGTCATTCTCCTGCTTAGACCTCTTTGAAATAAATCTGTGCCCTTTGGATTCTTTCTCCACTTTCTTTCTCAATCTATTATACCTGATCCTCTCTCTTTTATTTCTGTTTTCTACAATGAATGTTTTCTCTGTCAGAGTTCTAGGCATAGAAATGAAATGAGTGAAACTGCAGAAAGGAGGGTAGCAGAAGTGATTGGTCTGTGCTGATGGGAGATTGTTAGCCATTTTCAAGAGGCCATTTGGCCAATTGAGGCAAATTGAGGCGAAAGGGTCCCATTATGGTTCACGCTCCTCCTTTGTGCATTGTCTGCTTGCATTGCTTGGTTGCTTTAAATTCTGTTTAGATATTAGAAATGGTGAAGGAATTATCGTTAGAATGGTTAGGTCAAAGGAGACCTTCCTAATAAGATCAACAAGAGGAGGAAATATGGTGGTTTGTACATTGCAACATTAATGCTGAACTTTCAGAATCAATCTGAAATAGAGTTTTGAACATCATACAAAAAAAAACAAAAATAATAATTTAATAATTTTTAATAATTTAAAATTGGCTATTTAGAAAATTTAGCAAGAGGAAAATATGTCCACCCTACAGAGTATTTATCTGATTTATAACGATTTTATTTTGAAGTTGTAAATAAGATTATTGGAGTACATTTTACAATAAAATATGATTTCAGGGTTTTTTTTTTCTACTTCAAAATAGGTTTAATATTTTTGTCATGTTTTCATGTTTAATATTTAATTCAATGTGGTACTTGCTGGCTCTTTGTAAATGTTTGTGAAATTCGCTATCATTTTATGAGTGAAAATTGTTTCTACACTATTTTTTCCCCCCGGTGTACAAAAGCTGTTAAAATGACCAAAATGTACATTGGAATATGATCCAAGACAATCGTTTAATCTCAGATTGAGATCTCCAGATTAAATTAGAGATCGATTTTTAAAACTATAGCCACATTCTCTTGTAGGGATTTGAGATGAAGCACTTGAGATGATGTGAGCTCTTCTAGCTGTTACATTCTGAAACAGCACAGGTGGAATGTTGATCTTCTAGCTTAACTGTTCTCATGTGGTGAGAAAAAAAGACAAACAGAAAGAATGCTGGTAACACTACCGTAAAACTCAAATGCAGGAGTCCACAGGGTGCTGGGGTTGTTTATGTGTTTATGGCAATGCCAGTTTGTGTGTATACCTTGGGAGAAAGTGAGTCAGTCTTGTCAGGGCTGTTTAGCTTTGCAGATATATCAGGCAGTTATTCTGAGAAGTGATCTGATCTATTCTACAAGAATATACACATTTAAATGTGTCATTGTCAAACGGATATTGACAATGATCTAATGTACTGCATAATTTCCTCATTAAAACTGTTTTCAAGCAGTCTTATCAAAGCCTCTGTTGGTTTAGAACGTTTCAGACTATTGACCAGGCCATTTAATAGCACAATACCTTTATAGTTCTGCAGAGAAACAAAGCTCAATTATTCTGTATAATAGAGGGATGTTTGCCTATTCACACCTCAACTTGACCTCAAAAAAAAAAAAAAAAAAAAAAATCATACCCAGCAATGTTTTATAGTACTCCATTTGAATATTTGTGGATCAATTGTATCCATTTGTTGAGTCAATCATTTAAATAGGTGATAATTACTCTAGATGTTTTATCCCAGCAAGCAATAGCTGTCATTTCACCGACTTGGTTAACTATAGACCTGATGTAGTCCGGCTATATCCCACTTCTAGCCAAAATAACCTTGGAATTGGTAACATGACATTTTTGCCAAAATAACTTGTGAGATGTGTGATATTCCATCATGTAAGCAAAGTCAACAGTGATTACAAGGTGTTTGACTTTGTTTCTTTGACATGTTCATGTTCAAGTTCTATTTGACTAGTCTATTCTTGGGCTATGGTTAGACGTCTATTAAATTTGGACAGCCCAAATTGTGCCTTGATTTAGCCTCGACGTCAGGGCTGTGTTTGGACGGCTATTAGACTGATGGTGAAACCTCATAACTCCACCCCTCTTTCTATCTCAAATGAGGTGCCTTTGCAGTTTGGCCCATCTGTGCTTGTTTGCAATGCAAGGGTAAATAAATACGTGTTTGTTTGAATAAGTGCAGTGTTTTATAGTGAAGGATGTTGGGGTCCAAATATCACTGAACCCATTGACCTTGATTGCGTGGAGAGAGAAAAAATGGAGACATTTTTTGTGTGTTTGTGTGCCTTTGGGTAGCCAGCCATTTTACAACATGCTCTAACACCTATTTGCTTCGTCTATGCTTCATCTTACAGGAAATACAGATCTAGTTATTCTTGACATGTATCTTTCCTGGAATAATGTGGCTGAGATATGGACATATCTTCACTTAAGTCCTCTCAGTAAGCATCCTTACCCCTGGTCAAGATCCATACAAGATCTTACAGTTGGGAATCTTCCCACACACTGCTGTTGAATCCTATAGTAGGCGTATGGTTGCGTTAAACTGACCCTTACTTGTGATTGATTGGCTTGTGTATATAATGAAAAAGCCTCTTCCAGGACTCTATGCCTCATTGCATGTAAGCCCCAAATCCCCTCAACTGAACCCTCCAGCATTAAAATACCAGTTTTGGTTGAAGCATGTTGTACTGGAGCCACAGTAAGAGTCTTTACACACACTGCTCCTGCCCCAACGGGCCTTATTATACAGACTCTGCAAACAGAAACACCACACAGTCTGTGTGTGATTGTGTATGTGGCCTTGAGCATGACTAACAGTTTCACAAACTATCGATTCTTCCTCCCCCAGGCTTCATCTTCCACTGGCTTCCCATTTTCTATTAGCATGAATTATCTGATGTTGTAATTGTAGAAGCATTAGCTCAGCACAAAGTGGTCAACCATTAAGGGAGGTATGCCGTCATTCTTTTTTAGGGCCACCAACAGGGTCATGTTTGTTTATAAGATGATATTCCATCATGGTGCGATTTAAGAGGGCACACATTTGAAATAAAACGCCATCAGTCAGTTTTTGGACCGAAAAAAGCAATTACATGGATATCAACAGATGCTTGTCATGACTTTTAAAGAGTGATGACTTTCATGATGATTTGCAACACTGAATTAACAAAACCAAAATGTGTAACAATATTCATTGATTGATTCATCCATCCAAAAGATTGTGATTAGTACTAAGTCAGATAAATAAATCAGTAGTCAGATTTTGAAAGTCTTGTGCTCACCAAGGCTGCATTTATTTGATCAAAAATGCATTTAAAATAATTTTGTAAAACATTATTACAGTTTTTAACTCTATTTTAATATATTTTAAAACAACATTTGATTAATTCTCCAGTTTTTAGTGCCTCATGGTCTTTCAGAAATCATTCTAATATGCTAATTTGGATTTTAAGAAACATTTCTTACTATCATAGTTGAAAACAGTGCTGCTTAATATTTTTTTGTTGAAACCTTTATACCTTTTTCAGGATTTGTTTGATGATTAAAAAAAGTTATAAAAAAACAGCATTTATTTTAAATATATATATATATATATATATATATATATATATATATATATATATATATATATATATATATATATATATATATATATATATATATATATATATATATATATATATATATATATATATATATATCTTTTGTAACATTCTAAATGTTTTTACTGTTAAATTTGCATGCTCACTGAGGTATTAATTTAATTTCATGTTTATTTACATAATGTACTTTTAGGTCAGTCGAAAACAGTCAGATATGTTGTATTATTTATTTAGATTTAGATTTTTGCAAATTATAAAATTTTAAATAATTCAATGTTCATATACACGTTGATTTGGTTAATAGCTTCATTATATGCATTAACTGTAAACCCTAACATTCAGAATAATGAATTGGTTTCAGTAAAGCCAAACAAACAAACTTTTATAACTTTCTTTTTCTTTTGAGTTCACATAACTGACACATTTTAAGTAATCTGAATTGTTTAATTGTTCTGAGTTTTAACTTGTTTCTTTTAATTTAGACAAACTTAAATTTAACTGAAACTGGGCTGGGATTTCTATTTCCCAGCATGCTTTTTTGGGGGTGTTACCATCATGATGACGAGTGGAGAATACACTTGGTTTGAGAACAGATTTGTTCTATATTGCTGTACTATCAAAAGCATTGTGTTACCAATGAGCAAGGTAGCATTTATTGCATTAGCTAGTTAAAGCTAGCCAAGTTTCCACTACAGTAATATTTAAGTTAATCATTTTAATTTAAATGTATGAATTAGCTTAAGCAAATATTTGAAGTTAAGAGCAATTAAAATGTATGAGTAGAAAATAAAAAATCTGCTTCCTTAAAAAGTTCTGCTTACTAATTTTTAATTTCTTTATTTGAGTTTTGCCAACTTAATTGGGTTTACAGTGTGGTAAACAGATTCACACACACACACACACACACACACACACACACACACACACACACACACACACACACACACGTACACTCAGGCATGAATGCTCACAAACACGTATACAGCTTGCTGTGCTGTCAGTGCTTCGCAGTGAGGAGTCGGTTGAGGCCTCTGGTGATGCTGGTGCAGGTTTGGAAGTGATGTCAAAATGATACAGCCTTCTACATGACATTAGGCTGGTCTGTGGCTCTAGAACTGCTCAGCATGTCAGGTTAATGAGATTTACAGTACATAATGAACTGCAGGAAGAGCTCGAGCTGGGTATCCAAAGTATTATCTCTATCAAAGTTGTCATCATCATATTCATTTGCCATTATTGCCTTGGTCTATCTATCTAAGTTTTGGTGTTCTGTGGATTGTTTTATCATATCTTTTAGTAGAAAAGTCATTTCTCTCTGACGACCACAATCCAACAATGCTGTGCCTCGTTCTTTTCTCACAGCAAGCACAAACTGCTTTTTTCATGCTACCTCTGCGGTAGCCTTTGAGTGCTGGGACCCAAATACTAAATGCTAACTAAAGCTGAGTCGAGAGAAACTGAAAGAGAGTTTTTACAGTCTGGAAAGCAACTCCTGTGTCTGCATGCACACAGAGATCAACTTCCTGTGCCTAATGTGGAGGCTACAGTCATTCATACACAGATACGGCGGTGTCATACTAGGGCATACCTGAGCACTGTGCCCCTCAGCCAAAGCTTGTTCTTTTCATTCTCCCTCATTTACTCCTCCTCTTGCTCTATCTTCCACGGGCGGCTGCTATTAAATACAATGCGTTCTAGCCCATCATGCTGCATTTAATAGAGTTAGCGTTCATTGCCACTTTTCGGCTTTAGAGGCTGTTAACATTTATTTTCCTGTCTAATGTATTAGCCCCGGGTGCCTTAATGAAGTGTCCCTTGAGGGAGGCTCTCGCTCACTTGCTCTCTTTCTTTCTCTTTCTCTCTCTTGCACTACCTCAGCTTCTCTTTTTCCTTTTTGTCGCTTTCAGAGTTGCTTAAGACAACCGGTTCAATGCTTTCAAAGTTCTGCACAATATTTGCAGAATCACTCGATACAGTGGGGTCCATTAGTGAAAATGCTTCTATTTTACATTGTTTTCCAGAAATGAAAAATCTGTCATCATTTGTTCATCCTCATTTTGTTCCAAAACCTTGTATTTATGTATTTATTTTAATATGATATCTGGGATTTTCTTTCATACACAGGAAAAACAAAATGTGTTGAGCAGTTTGATATTCTTCCATAAATAACTCATTGTTGGTTCTATGGAAGAAATAATACAGGTTCTGAAAGACATTATGGTTAGTACATAATAGGTTTTTCATGTTTGGCAGAAATTGTTTTTTTCAAGAGAATTATTGCTTCAAGAGAATTGTAACTTTTCAATATGAAATATATTACACATTTGTAAATTAAAATTAATTCATACACATACATGCACACGCATACACGCATAATTTGAGAATGAGAATGTTGGAGTGCATATAGATCACTGTCGACCATTTGCTTTTTTATTAGTGACTTACAAAGCTATGTAGAATCTTGCATATATATATATATATATATATATATATATATATATATATATATATATATATATATATATATATATATATACAAAATGTAAAAAAAACAAAAAAATTATTTTGGGAAAGAAAGGTGATTTAAGCAATTTTGATCGCGGCATGTTTGTTGGTGCCAGACGGGCCAGTCTGAGTATTTCACAATCTGCTCAGTTACTAGGATTTTCACGCACAACCATTTCTAGGGTTTACAAAGAATGGTGTGAAAATGGAAAAACATCCAGTATGCGGCAGTCCTGTGGGCGAAAATGCCTTGTTGATGCTAGAGGTCAGAGGAGAATGGGCCAACTGATTCAAGTTGATAGAAGAGCAACTTTGACTGAAATAACCACTCGTTACAACCGAGGTATGCAGCAAAGCATTTGTGAAGCCACAACACGCACAACCTTGAGGTGGATGGGCTACAACAGCAGAAGACCCCACCGGGTACCACTCATCTCCACTACAAATAGGAAAAAGAGGCTACAATTTGCACGAGCTCACCAAAATTGGACAGTTGAAGACTGGAAAAATGTTGCCTGGTCTGATGAGTCTTGATTTATGTTGAGACATTCAGATGGTAGAGTCAGAATTTGGCGTAAACAGAATGAGAACATGGATCCATCATGCCTTGTTACCACTGTGCAGGCTGGTGGTGGTGGTGTAATGGTGTGGGGGATGTTTTCTTGGCACACTTTAGGCCCCTTAGTGCCAATTGGGCATCGTTTAAATGCCACGGCCTACCTGAGCATTGTTTCTGACCATGTCCATCCCTTTATGACCACCATGTACCCATCCTCTGATGGCTACTTCCAGCAGGATAATGCACCATGTCACAAAGCTTGAATCATTTCAAATTGGTTTCTTGAACATGACAATGAGTTCACTGTACTAAAATGGCCCCCACAGTCACCAGATCTCAACCCAATAGAGCATCTTTGGGATGTGGTGGAACGGGAGCTTCATGCCCTGGATGTGCAGCCCACAAATCTCCATCAACTGCAAGATGCTATCCTATCAATATGGGCCAACATTTCTAAAGAATGCTTTCAGCACCTTGTTGAATCAATGCCACGTAGAATTAAGGCAGTTCTGAAGGCGAAAGGGGGTCAAACACAGTATTAGTATGGTGTTCCTAATAATCCTTTTGGTGAGTGTATATATATATATATATATATATATTCTCACCAAGGTTGCATTTATTTGACCAAAAATACAGTAAAGACAGTATTGTAAAATACTATTACAATTTAAAATACGTGCTTTCTATTTTAGTACATTTTAAAATGTGTTCAATTTATATTTATAAATATTATATTATAAATATATATTTTAAAATATTTTAAAATGTAGACTTTACTTTAGCCTTTACTCCAGCGGTGCTCAAGAAATGTTTGTTTTTATTATCAATGTTAAAAAGCCGTTTTTTATTTATTGTTTGAATAGAAATTCATTATTTTATATCTACCATCACTTTTGATCAATCGAATGCATTTGCTGACTAAAAATATTAATTTCTTGACAAAAACACACAAAAAACACTCAAATGGTAGTATTAATATAAAGGCTATACACAGGCAGTAGGATGAGGTTGTGATGGCGTGAGAAAGTGTGTGTGTGTGTGGCAGTGAGTCTTGTCTTAAGATCAGGAAGGCCTCCAGAGCTTGCTGAGCATCTGTTCCTGTTCACGCGGTGCGCTGTGACCCATGTGATGCAGTCTGCTAGAATTGTCTTTTAATGATGTAGAGCCTGAATCTTTTACCTCACACACACTATGAAGCACTACAGCGCCACAGGAGTCCCCGCACCCACCTGCTTACCTCACTGTTCTTCTCACCCTCAATAAGGAGTATTTGTGTGTGTTTTAGCATATTCATCCAATAACAAACATCGCTCGCAGAAGTTTCCCCGTTCCTCTACTTGAAATGTAGGCTGCGATCAGGCCCGCGGCACAGCTTGATCCTTCCCATTAATCTCAAAATTCCCCTAAAATCACAGAGCGACGGTGCGAAGCCAGGCGCATTACTCCACTTCAGGAGTCACGCAGATGAGGAGCCAAACAGGCCGCGGAACCCGAGTTTGTCACAAAGCAGGCAGCAGCTTCCATTGAAACGATGATTAAAGCGAAAACAGTCAGTGCTTGTGTTCATCTCACAGGCCAAAAATACATCCTGGAGCAAAAAAACTGTGCGTGGGGCTGAGAAAAGAGAGAGAGAAAACGGTTGCGGCTTTTGTCTCTCGCATCTGATTCCTGGGTTCTACGCTCGCATCTGGCAGCTGGGAGCATGGCGCTCGAGGCTTCTCGCCATTCTAAAGCACAATACACACACTACACTCTTGCTTTATTCCTTTACTTAAGACCCATTAAATCCATCCTGAAGTGTGTGAATGTTTTACACTGATACGCTCATTCCTTATCTTAATTATGTGTGTTTTTCCGAAGATTAACAGTATTATGATTTTTATATTAGATGCAAGATTTTTATATTTTACATTTTTACTATTAATTCTATAAAGTCATATAACATATAACATATGAAATAATATTCAGATTTTTTTGTAATCTAACAGTTTATTGAACCTTTAGACAAAAAAAAAAAAAAAAGAGAGAGATAAAAACATATTACATTTGGTGTAGTTGCTGATATTTATATGGCCAAAAGGTACGTTTAAATTCTGGTAGCTTGTAAGGTAAATCAATAACAGTATGATCTATAATAGTATAGCAGACTACTTACATACAATGCATATAAATATCAGTTGTCACTCTATATCTCCCATTAATGTCTTAGCAAGATGGTATTGAAATGCTTAGTTTTATTATCAAAGCTCTAGTTTTTATCGTGAAGAGTAAAACAATACAATGCAATACAATGATGATTGAGAGATGTACAAATAAACTTTCCTCAAAAGCCTGATGCGTCATATTTGATACTCACATTTTAATGTTTTTTATAAAACATGATGTATAATCAATTAGACCTGAGTTGCTTCAGTCCAGTAGGCGTTCATCTTGATATTACTTACAATATAAAAGTTATTCTTACGTTTACTGTATACTGTAAGAATCAGTAAAGATCTCACAGCTAAAAAAGACAACAACCTGAAGGTGGGCATTTTTAGAATTATGCTCTACTATATTATATTAGTCTTTTTCTCTATTTTCTTGTATTGTTTGCTTAATTCTCAGTTGACTATTAAAAGTAAAAAAAAGAAGTGCTTGTTAAAAAAGATGCAAATGAATGCACATTTTCAATTGTATCGTGAGCATGTAAATCCTCTGATAATTAAGGAAACATCAATCAGAAAAGGGCCAAAAATATCCTTGTCTGCCTTTTTTTTGTGCACTCATTGAAGTTTTTAAAAGCATACTCATAAGTTCCCATCAGGCTTGGCCATTAGACTCTGTCATTGTAAGTTTTATGCCTCTGTTTATGCATCCTTGCAGCATTAATTGCATGCATTAGCATCCTTCCACCAGGAGCTAGATGAGTTTGTGAATGATTTCCGCCCTGCTCTAAAGCCACACTCATTTAGACTGTTCACTTAACTAATCACCCTAACCATTGTGGAGAACAACATAGTTTTTGCCTTTGTTACTTTCATGGGAGAGTAGAAAGGGCGATGGATGATGTGTAGAAGCAAGAAAGAGGAACTCATGCCACATAAATATGAGCGGCACAGATGAGATTGGATTTAGGGGCCATTTAGACGCCATCGGTTTCAACTAAAAACGGAAGACTTTTTATGTGTTTTGGCTGTTCATTTACACGACAATGGAATTTTAGCGGCCTGAAAATGCAAGCTTTTTAAAACAGATTTCAAAATGCAAGGTTTTAAAAACCTATATCTTTGCCGTCTCAAAATGGTGACGTCATGCACATGCGTGTTACATGTTCACACGTTGACAAAAATGGCATCTCTAACTACTGGCCTGGCATGCATAATACAGCTTTTATAGCCATTTCCGCACAATCCGCAGAACGGATTGACCATTTTGACAATGTTGTTGTCTGTTTTTAGTACATGATTCTCCTAAATGAGCACCATGGTTCAATATGTTGACACGGATACACTGATCACTACACTCTCAAAAAAAAGAGTACAAAATTGTACCTTTTAAGGTACAAGTGGCCGTCACTGGAGTGGTACCCTTAAGGGTAAATGTGTGTATCTCTAAGTCAGGGGTAGGCAAGTTCGGTCCTAGAGAGCTGATGTCCTGCAGAGTTTAGCTTCAACCCTACTAAGCCATCGCAGTATAAAACGCATGGCTCCCAGCATGCATTGCAGCATTAAGTATGTCACCATTGTTGAGATTCATATGCTGATTCTTGATATCTGTGTGCATCTAAACTTTTTTCCCCTAGAATGTATTTAAAAATCAAAATTCAGAATGCCTGATCTGTGGCAAGAAAGCATTGTTGGTGAATATAATTTATTAATAGTTTTAGTCAGTGATGAGTTCAGTCATACATCTTTCTTCATGACAATTTTGTTTATGGCTTCTTTTGAACAGATTATGTGTTTTGTTAACACTGTAACAAAAACCACAAACTCAAATAAAAAAGCCAAGAGTTAAACTGCCCAACTAAAGGAAACACAGATTGCCATAATGGTGACCAAACATTTTCAATAAAACCAACATCTAAACCTCTGTTAATTCTCGATAAGAGTTTCTATAGATGTCTTTCAGGGTTGGAGCCTCTGCAGGACATTGGCTCACTAGGACCGAACTTGCCTGCTAATGGTGAATTGTAGGGGAAATTGTACCCTAAGGACCAATTGTGTACCTTTAAAGGTACAGTTATACGTTTTGTTCCCCAAGGAACAAAATTGTACCTCCACTGTACCTTTTTTTCTGAGAGTGTAGACCACAGATCAAACAATGTCATTTTGAAGAAATTTTATATTTTGGTAGATATAGATGGGAGGGAATGGGTTTGGGACACAGTCTAAACTAAAGGGGACACATTTGCGTAAATGTCTGCAAAATTGTGCTCACAAAAAAAGGTCCATTGTCAATAGTGTAGAAATGTATGAAGCACATCTCAAACCAAGCAGCTTTCTGTTGGTCAACACAGCAAATTTGCTAGAGCAACTTGAACTTAAATGGTTACTTCAGTGATTTAGCATTAAGCTTTGTATTTAAACTTGGTCATTTATGCAGTAGAAATGTCTGGCACACTTTTAGATCGCATATGGAAGCTAAACTATCACAGGAATTCATTGAAAAGTTGAAACACTCACTTAACTCTGCACCGCGCTCCGTTATGAATGTCCGTGCGGCCGTCTGTGTCTTACATTCTGTGAGTGAGATCCCTCCCCTGTGAGCAGGTTGATAACATGCGGAACAGCTCCATCTAGTGGCTGTAGTCTTTAGCCTCTGGCCAAAAAATCCTCAGGTGACGCAAAATTACGATATTTGCGTCATCGGAGGATTTTTTCCAGAAATAAAATGCATAATTCTCTCGTCTGAGGAGGATATGGGAGGGGAAAGTACCATAATTTGAAAATACTACCGGGTTTCTACTGATACAAACCCTAATGCTAAATCGCTGAAGTAACCCTTTAATGTGACATCTGCATGGGGAGATCTTTCCCCCTTGTGACTTGACCTTAATTGGAAGTTTAGTTCCCATTCCATCTGTGAGTAGAAAGATGACATTGCATAATAATTTTGTGATTTATAATCCAACTCTGTGTATAATGAGCACAATCAGATTGACATCCCAGAAAACCATGTGTAAAAGTGACATTCTTTTCTTGACAGTTTGGTATATTTGACAGTGAATGGCTTACTTCATTCCGCCCACTGCTCATAGTCACAGAACAGATGAATCCAAATTCTTGAAATTCAACTCAGCTGGTAGAACACTGTGCTAGCAACGCCAAAGCCATGGGTTCATTCCCAGAGAACACGCTGGCGGATATGCATTTGTTGAATGAACAATAAGTTGTTTTGCATATAAGTGCCTGTGAAATGCATAAAGGTTACATTCATCAAAAAAAAAAAAAAAATCTGCTGTGATGTTACAGTTTGTTAGGTCTTCCTACAAAGATGACATTAAATAATTTCACAATCTAAAAGGCTTTGAACCTTTCCAGTGCAACTTAAAATATAAGCTCGCCTCAGATTCCCTGAGATAAACTACCCTCTTTCACATTAAGGAAATATTAGATGTCATAACAGATGCCATGTCCAATTTGTTTGCCCCCATGTTCATGACACAAGCTCATTTGATCTGTCTCCTATATTAATATGGCCTTGCGTTCTTATTTTCTGTCTCTAAGTGAGTTTGAGTTTCTTTTGGAAGCCAGGGTCATGAAACAAGACAACAGACAAAAGCATCTTTAATACCTCCTGACAAGCTTAGTTTTTAAGATCAAGCACTCTGGATAGGCTTTGTTCATAAACCGCTGTTGCGTCTTTGGCACAACGAAGCGGTTGAGATCTCTGTTAGCATTCTGCTCACTTGATTTACAGTAAGCTTAAATCAAGTGAAACTTCGCAAAGCTTTCATTGTTCGCCAAGTGTTAGTCAATGGAATCTCAGTGATGACCCTCCTCAGTCGGAGCCCGAGGCAACAGAACAATATTCCTTTCCTGAGTGCCAAAGGTCTTTGGATAATGTGTTTTCAGAAATCCAAAGCACACTAATGATAGATGACGGTTAATTCCATTAATAGGTCTGACAGAGAAAATTAGGCCTGCGGAGACTGACTGCATGAAGGATATAAGCTTAAATCTTAAGAGAGAAAGTTCCAGCTGAGATTGACTTTGCAGCTTTTCTGATGATTGAATTATGGAACCGTTCATAATGAGAAGCATAATTTCATTCAGCTACCAACCTCCTCACCAAAAAAAAAAAAAAAAAAAGAAGGAAGGAAGGAAGAAAGTTGCAGTGCTGTTGATCAGAATAGAACATTTCCAAAGCCCCCTGTGGTGGTAGCGGCGCACTTTCTGTCACTAGTTCTGAAATCTCCCATTGGTAAGCTGGCTGTTCTGGGGATGTTTGCGTCTCCCAAAACCCATTAAGAATGAGCCAAAGCTTGATGGGCATGCAACGTTGACTCATACTGATTCATGTGGGACTCACCGTCACGCGCCTGTATATCGTTGTATCTGTTTGTTTATCACTTGCACTGTTATGAGCTGAACAAAACCAAGACAATGAAATTATAAACTGACAACAAAACAAAAGGAAGCAAAAAGTGGCAATAGTGTCAGTTTCCACATGAAGTTTTGTTGTGCACTGGGGAGCTGCTCTAGTTTTGGAACGCAATTGCCTTAGTTATGCATGGAGCTGTTGGGTAGCTCAGTAAAAGGAGGAACAAATCAGTGCAATGTGATGTGGACATGTGTATTGCAAGGCAAAGCATTAAAGGGGTGGTTGATTAGGATTTTACTATTTTAACTTTAGTTTGTGTGTAATGTTGCTGTTTGAGCATAAACAACATCTGCAAAGTCACAATGCTCAAAGTTCAAAGCAAAGGGAGTATTAAAATATTTTCTTTTAAAGAAATCACTTTTTAAGGACTACAACAAACGGCTGGTAGGGACTATGAGCTTATTCACGGGTTCACATCACTAACCTTTACTATACTTGTTTTATATAATATATGAAGCATATATTCTCTGGCTCTGTAGGAAACTTACAACAGTTCCCACATGAGCAATTAAAGGATTATCATGACAGAATATGCTAAGCAATGACTTGAAGATAGTTAACTTCACATCAGCGTCATAAATGTGAAGTATTCAAACTATTCAGAAATGTCATGTTGCATTCTACATGTTGTCACTTCTTCTTGCGTCCCTCCATCATTGTCCGGCTCCAGTTTGAACATAAAAGGCTGAACAGTTTCAGACCTTTTCTGTACGTGTCTGCGTGAGGTAATTGAAGCTGCTAACTCGAGCTCTTGAAGCTCCACCCTCTTCTTGAAAGGGGACTGGGAGCAGCAGCTAGTTAAAATTTTAACACGCTATAAAAAATTATCTGTGGGATATATTGAGCTAAAACTTCACATGCACACTCTGGGGACATCAGAGACTTATACTTACTTGTAAAAAGGGGTATTAAAGGTAGCCTGGCTCTGCCCTCCGACGTACTTCCGCTCAATTTTCAATTTCCTTCAGTACTACGTCTGGGACTGCTGTATATGCTTAGGTTTTCTCCCGAACAATTTTTTACCGGTCCAATCAGCAAACAGAGGGAGTGGCTGAGAGCGATGCCGTTAATGCTGTGCTCTAGTTTGAGTTGTAGTTCAGTAATGGTGGTGGTGAAAGATGCGAGTGTGTGGCACTGGCACCGCTGACGAATGTCCAGAAGTTAAAGCCAGAGTGTGGCGAGGTGGACGAGCGAGCGAGATCGGTGTGCGTGATTGAGAATGAGACACACCGGCCTCGAGTTCTCTCATAAGGGAGCACGGAGGCATATAAGGATGAGCGACACCGGTGAAGGACGAGAGAGGACCAGGCCTGGATTTTAAGTTGTGTTTTGTTTACATTTTGTTATGTATTTGCACGGCAGTCGTCCGTGAGGGGCTGCCGCTTTTACTTTCATTTTGTGTTTATTATTTGATTAAAAGTTGTTAAACGTTTGCCGGTTCACGCCTCCTTCTTCCCTGAACAAACGAACTTCGCTACACAGAGCAAGAACAATCACTGCTGAGTTTTGTTGGTGGCCATGATGTTGTGGTCCGGGAAAAGTATTTTTCAGCTCGCTCCATTAGTGGTGAAGGAGTTGGCTGAAGCCGTCCGTCTCCCACTACCCGCAAAAAAAACCCAGGCTGAATACCTACTGCTTTTGACAAACACCAAGGTCGTGTGGTAATGTAATTGCTCTCCGAATCCACATCTCTGAGTTTTCAAGAAAATATCACTTCAAAATTCACTATTTATATCCTTTTTTGACCCCTGCAGAGCACTGTGCGGTTGCGCTGTAATTTGGATGTATTTCTAGACTTGTATTTCTTTAAATGCTGGCAAGTATTTACAAGAGCAAAATATTTCATCATCGCTCAAAAAATAAAAGAAGAAAAGCACGTAAACATTTGAATTGGGCCGTTATATACGGCAGCATTTATTCTTATCATACCAAGCATATGACATTTTATTTACAGCATATACAATCATGTTATGATTGCACAAGATATGCACCACGAGAGCAGCGCGTTCCGATCACAAAACTCTCCTCTCCACCGTGAATAAATCACAATCCGAATGCACAAGGTTTTATCACTGACCATAGACGTCACTGACACTGAGGTGGTGTGCACAGTTAATGTGAGAATCAAAGGCAAATGGCGCGTGACATACGACACGACCAAACGTTAGCGATTGGTTAGGCAGATCCAGAGTGTCTCATGGGCAGATCCAATAGTTTAAAACAACAGAGTTCCCGCCTTCAAGGAAGTTAACGCTTGTCAATGGAGAGTGGCCAGACTCAAATGAAATGTACGAGAGTCTGGTAAAACCAGGCTATATTAAAGGACCCCTTTAACTAAATAGTTTTAGCAGAGTTTTCACTCTTTTTTGTTTGGCAAATATTGCTACCTGGAATCTCTCATGCAGCTTCACAGCAGGTCAGGAACCCTTGATCTCCAGCTAATAATCTTCAACCCAATAATCTTTTCAGCGACCCATTGTCCACCATAATGCTGGCACAGAAATTGCAGCACCTTTAAACAGCTTGATGAAGAGGTTGCTGGCAGTACAGTTGTTTGTGTATATTATATGAGTAAGACAGGAGACAGTGTTTAGCCCATAGGGGCACCTGTGTTAATGACTAGGGGGGCTTGCCAGACCATCTGCTGATTCTCTGCTAGGCTGTCAGAGATTTGAGAGCAGGTGTGAGAGGAGGTGATGACTTCAGCTAGTTTATGTATACGTTCCTGTATGATAGTGTTGACAGATGATTCACAACCGTATGTATAAGATATACTGTCAGTATAATCAAAACATGTGTACAGGGACTAAACATTAACGTTTTATGCCAGCAGCAATATCAACCTGTAGCCCAAGACTGAGCCTGGTCTGTACATGGATGGGAGACCTCCTGGGAAAAATAGATAGCTGCTGGAAGAGGTGTTAATGAGGCCAGCAGCGGGTGCTCACCCTGTGGTCTGTGTGGGTCCTAACACCCCAGTATAGTGATGGGGACACTATACTGTAACAAGCACCGTCCTTCAGATATGACGTTAAACCGAGGTCCTGACTCTCTGTGGTCAGTAAAAATCCCAAGATGTCCTTCGGAAAAAGATTAGGGGTGTAACCTCCGTCATCCTGACAAAATTTGCCCATTGGCCTCCTAATCATCCCCATATACTGATTGGTTTCATCTCCTCTCTACCAATAAGCTGGTGTGTGGTGGGTGTTCTGGCGCAATATGGCTGCCGTTGCATCATCCAGGTGGATGCTGCACACTGGTGGTGGTTGAGGAAATTCCCTCCTTCCATGTAAAGCACTTTCAGTACCCAGAAAAGCGCTATATAAATGTAACAAATTATTATTATTATTATTATTATTATTATTATTATTATTATTATTATTATTATTATTATTATTATTATTATTATGCATACATGCATTCATTTGTTTGTTCATTTATTATATTTAATAATTTTGTGTTTTTAACCCTCTGGAGTCTGAGCTCTTTTGGGGCCCTTTAGACGTTTTGACATGCTCTTACATTTGTGTTTTTTTCAGTTGCTTATAAACACATTAATGTGTAATTAAACTGTATTCAGCACAAACTGGGCTACAAGTATGTACATGCTTGTATTTTTGAGAGAAAAATGTTTATGCATGGTTTTTGAAAAAACAAAAAAAACTTTGTTTTAAAATTAAGGTCTCGAAACACACAATATATACACTCACCTAAAGGATTATTAGGAACACCATACTAATACTGTGTTTGACCCCCTTTTGCTTTCAGAACTGCCTTAATTCTACGTGGTATTGATTCAACAAGTTGCTGAAAGCATTCTTTAGAAATGTTGGCCCATATTGATAGGATAACATCTTGCAGTTGATGGAGATTTGTGGGATGCACATCCAGGGCACGAAGCTCCCGTTCCACCACATCCCAAAGATGCTCTATTGGGTTGAGATCTGGTGACTGTGGGGACCATTTTAGTACAGTGAACTCATTGTCATGTTCAAGAAACCAATTTGAAATGATTCGAGCTTTGTGACATGGGGTATTATCCTGCTGGACGTAGCCATCAGAGGATGGGTACATGGTGGTCATAAAGGGATGGACATGGTCAGAAACAATGCTCAGGTAGGCTGTGGCATTTAAACGATGCCCATTTGGCACTAAGGGGCCTAAAGTGTGCCAAGAAAACATCCCCCACACCATTACACCACCGCCACCAGCCTGCACAGTGGTAACAAAGCATGATGGATCCATGTTCTCATTCTGTTTACACCAAATTCTGACTCTACCATCTGAATATCTCAACAGAAATCGAGACTCATCAGACCAGGCAACATTTTTCCAGTCTTCAACTGTCCAATTTTGGTGAGCTCGTGTAAATTGTAGCCTATTTTTCCTATTTGTAGTGAAGATGAGTGGTACCCGGTGGGGTCTTCTGCTGTTGTAGCCCATCCGCCTCAAGGTTGTGCGTGTTGTGGCTTCACAAATGCTTTGCTGCATACCTCGGTTGTAACGAGTGGTTATTTCAGTAAAAGTTGCTCTTCTATCAGCTTGAATCAGTTGGCCCATTCTCCTCTGACCTCTAGCATCAACAAGGCATTTTCGCCCACAGGACTGCCGCATACTGGATGTTTTTCCCTTTTCAAACTTAAGTGAGTTTTTGCTTAGTTAGTTAGTTAGTTAACTTTATTGTCCCCAAGGGGAAATTCTGCTTGGGCACAGTGCAGAGTTGCTTCATAAAGGTAGACCAGATAACTTAAAACATATTATCTGTATTATCTGCAACAACAATTTATGATTTATTAAACCATAATTTATGATTTATTACACCAATTTATTAAAACACAACAATTAATTAGATTAAAACCATGTGTTTACTCTAAACTTACTTTATATCACAAGTCAAATGTTATAAATAGCCAAGCCAACATGGTATAAATAACACAGATAAGCCATATATTGTCGAGTTTGTGTGTTTATTATCTGCAAATGTGTCAATCTGCATGTTAGGCCTATAGCGATTTCTGGAAGCTGTTTATGTCAGAGAGAATGTCACATGGTATCTTCTTCATGCGTGCTATATATGGACTACATGTGCACGGAGCGCCCTCCAGGCTGCCAGTAAGAACTGAAAACAAAACAGATTGAAATAACACTTGAAATAACAAACTAGAAATTTGACACAGACATATGAGAATCTATCAATATTTCTCCTCATCTGCACACTTTTGAACTAAAAGCCCTGAGGGATGTTGTTTTGTCGTGAGTCTTCATTAGGAGAATAGAGGAGTCTTTTATGAATGAGATCAGCTGACGCTCATATTACAATCAAAGGTACCGACGCGGTTTTCATATTCATAACTCCTGACACATTTTAACAAATTACAGTCACTATATGACTTTGAGAATAAAACAGAGGTCAAAAATGGAAGCTTGAGTCTTAGATCTTTTAAATGATGTATAGTTTGTCAAGGTAATTACTTACATATGACAGTAATATTGAGATAATTTAAACAAAGAAAGCTTCAGTGCGTCCTCGCGCAGGTTTGTGTGGGCGTCGCCTCCGGAGCCTCAGTATTTGAATCTTAATAGAGAATGCGCTTCGTGGGCGTGGTCGCATTAGTGTATAATGAGGTGCTCAGGAACGACTAACATCGCTCTGCTTTCAACCAGATTACATAAACACAGAATATTTGTTTTTGATTTGGTTTACAGTGTTTAAAACCTGATATTTCAGCGTTTCTTTAGACATATGTCTCATGTTTGTGAGACAAGTATTCACTAAGCTAGAGGTCATCTGAATGAACATCTTTGACAGAGAGGCTGCAGATCATGCATCATGTTTGATTTCTATTTTTTGCAAAAAGCACAACAATTTGTTTTTTATTGTGACTGTACACAGAAAAATAGAAACAACATATTTTAATGATGTATAATACTTGCCTGAATGATAAAAAATTAAATGAGTCATTTGAGTCTCTTTGGCACTGAAAAAAAAGCAAGCCAATCACGCCGGCTCGACGGCCGACTCGAGAGGGTTAATTGAAGTCATGCTAAATACTTTTTGGCTGGCAAGAAATATTTGTGACCAGTGCTGGTAAAATGAGTCGAAATGAGCAAATTTTAGAAAAATAAGTTATTGTTATTTTCACATTCTCTAATTCACATTATCACATTCTTCGGATCTGTCAACATGAGTAAGTTTTATTTACATCAGCATGAGTTTGAAAATCACATTTCATTGGGTTAGACTCATGCCATCGATAATTCACTATGAATATTCACTAAATTGGAATGCTTCGCTTTAAAACGATACTACGATACTTGTGCTGAGGGGAAGCGCAGCACCAGTCTTCGAGAAGCGAGCAGAGAAAAATTCTGAAATGCAGAGAAATGCATTTTTCATGGACAAGAGAAAGGTACTCCTCTCAGAAAACAAATAAAGATACTTGTAGGTGTTAAAATGGCTATTTGGAGCATTGGGATCGCTAGACGAGGGCTTAATGAACAAACTTTTGTGAAAACCTCAAATTATTTTCAATTGTTTTGTCTGTAGCTCGTAATTAGCCTGTGCACATTCCAACTCATTTTGCCAGCATGGGTCATATTTATACATTTGTCAAGACTAGCAAATTTGCTTAGTTGCTGCACCATTGGGAGCTGTGAAAAGAAGCTACATCTGTTTTCTGTTTGTAAGTATTGATTCCTTCAAATGTTCTTTAAGGTTTCTTTCTTCACAGTAGCTTCTGGCTGTGCAATGAGTTGCTGCCGTGATGCAAAATGGCTGACCCATGATCTGTCTATCATTGAGGAAATGTCTAACCTTCAAGGCCTGTTAGAATAGCACTCTCTCTTAATTGACTTTATTTTTACCTGCGCTACATTAGTTTTATATAAGCTAACGATCATTAGCACCCTGGGGTTAATTACCGGGCATGAAAATTTGGCCTCTTTTACCTGCTGTGTCTCTCTCTTCTCAAACTGAATTGCTCTGCTGTGGAAAGAGAGGGAGTTAAAATGCATCGCTGACTAGAGAAGGCAGGTTCTGTGTTGATCTGCATCAGCAAATTCTTTTACGAATTCACACGACCTGCTCACCGCTCCCTGCAATTTGTTAACTCCCTTTTGACTTTGTGAAGTGTCCGTGTGAAGTGAACTACTCATCTATGGAGCATTTGGCGAGCGTGTAGGCACGCTAGTACATGGTGCAATGGTGCATTAACCTTCTCGCTGTTGGACTGTAAGTGGGAAAAATATATTTTTTACAAAACAAAATGGTAATAAAAAAGGAGATATAGAGATATAAGTTCAAATGGAGATGGACCGTCTCCTATCTCCCCTCACCTTCACAGTCAGATTCAAAAAGTGTAATCCAATGCTCCAGCGAAGCAGACACAAAATTGAAGCCAGGGTAAAGTTAGGAGCAGACCGATTCACTATTCTCCTGTTTTTGTCTAACCTTTGAAAATCACTGTTTATTTGCCAAGGCCATGGGAGCCTGCCATTGTGTGAAATAAGAAACATGGGATTTAAATCCATTCTCCATTGTGGTAGGAGCAGAATAAACATAGAGGACCATGCAGGAACAAAAACATTTCTCCAGTAGATAGATTCACCCTGCCGATCACTTTACGAACAAAACTAGTTTTCAGTAAAGGAACAGATTTTGTTTGTTTTTTGTTGGAGAAAGACTAGGAATGGAGTTTAAAAAATGCATGACGTGTGGATTCTGGACCAATTCAAGAATAAAATCGTTGATGTCTACAATCTGCATCACACTGACATATTTTACTCCACTTCAGCTAAGAGCCTCTTTTATCAGTGGTCCTGAGTGCCTAGGATTTTGGGAAGATTGGTTTAAAGTGCCGGACTCGGATTCATGCTCCACAAACTAAAGTTGCTATGCTATTATACAAGCCAGCATTTATTTTGTCTGTGCTTCTCATGGACATGGATGAATATGTGTGGCTAGCTGCGCATTGTCAAAGAGGATCAGGAAATCAATTCAGCTGTCGCCTGTTTTTGAGAGTAACTTAAGGTCTTGTATGACTGAACCGGCAAACAGGGAGAATTTGTTCCACCCTTTGCTCTTCCACAGGTGTTGGAATGAAGATAAGACCTTTTCCAATGGCCCCACTTTCTCGCAGCACTGTGATCTGGCCCATGGGCAGCCCTCCTTGGCCTATTAGAGACACTTTTAGATATGAGTTTGGATCTCCACTTTGGCTCTTTCCCCTCAGTCCAGTATTTCTCTCTGAGCATCTGTTTTCTGGAACAAATGTGTTTGTAAAAGAGGAATAAGGATGCTTTCTTGGTTGAAACTATCTTGGGAACCAGGGACCCAGTTATCATACTGGAAATTACAGTGTTTTCTGGAATACTATTTACTGAACATACACTGTAAAAAAAAATTCAGGTCTCCAATTGAAAATTTTCTAACGACTGATCACATCTACATTTTTCAATTGGCCAAATTGAATTTCTGTGAATTGATGCAATTTAATTCACAGAAATTCAATTTGGCCAACAAAAACAATTTGAACATTTTCAATTGGAAACCTGATTTTTTTTTTACAGTGTACAGTAACCAGTGTAAACAAATTAATCTTAGGAGCTTTTCACTGAATACAAATGATTATATAAAACATTTACTATATTAAATGGCTCATTCATGCATTCATTCATGCATTCGTTGAACGAACAACAAAAACACGGATTTGCGTGTAACTTTAATGGTAAAAATGCAATGGAGAAGGTGACGAACCTAAACAGGCAAAAATTTGTTTTTTTTTTCTTAAAAGCAACAAAATCCAGAGCAACAACTCAAGCAAAGCCAACCTCTGTTGTGTTGTAAATAGTTGTGTGATGTATAAATAAATGTTGTTTATATTTATTTACCAAATTAATTAATTTATTGTCTACGGCAACACCACGTATCCGTAACACTCCAGCTCCGCGACACTAGTAGTGCCCCCCCCCCCCCCCCCCCCCCAAAGCTGTAAACCTAGGGGAAACACTGCGTTCATTCATTCATGACTCCTAAATCAGCCAGAATAAGCCAGAGCATTTACTGACTCACCTACTTGATGATTACCTCTGAAACAACAGTTACTGTATTCTTAGGGTCTGTGAGTTCTTAGGGTCTGTTTTCTAAAATCAGTATAGTTTCTTGCTGATTGTTTAAATGACACCATGCAACGTCATTGTGAAATGTAATGCAACTTATTTTATTTATCCTTTTCATGTTACAAATAAGTTTGGGTACCAAAACCCGGTGCCAATATGGCACCAGTACCATATAACCAGTATGTAACCAGACCGAATCAGAACACAGATTTCGGTGCCTCATTTCGGTGCCACTTAAATTCAAACATGCTTTCGCGCTTTGGCTGGCTCCCAGCCAGAGACAAACGCGCTCAGAGCTGGTCACATATCACAACTATTCAGTGTTTTCAACCACATAATGTTTATTTTAGGTTTCAGACATTTAAATGCTCATAAGTACTAGCAAAAAAATACACACTGATGTCTATGGAAGCGGCAATAACAATCCTTTCAGACAGTTATAATTTGACTACGTGTTTTATTCATTTCAGATACACATTATATAGTAACTCTATAGTTTACTCTATTCTTCTCCCAGTTCACCAGTCACTCACTTTCATGTATTTTGTGAGACGTGGATAACGCTGTAAATCCGACAGATATGATTATCTGAGGCGCAAACTAACATGGCTGCACGCATCGCACATTATAGATCAACTAACACGCATTTACTTACACATATTTGAAAATCAGAATATCAGATAGTTTGTGACATAGTTAACAAGTTTGTGAATATTTTGAATAAAAAAGAAAAAACTAAATAAACCCGATACAGCTGAGCTGTCATACAGCACTATTGTGGCTGCTGTGTGTCATGTGAGAAGCATGACGCGTCGGCATGGAAACAATAAGGTGATGCGTTCTAAAATATTTAGCCAGAGAATATGGTCATATTTCAAAGCAAAGCTGAACCTTGAAGCTGGTTTGTAGCATACCAAGAATACAGACAACGTTGCTGTTATTAGTACTGTAGGGTAACTGTTATTTAGTGTTAAATTAGGCCTATTGTAGTTGGGTTAGGTGGCTAGGTTTTTGTGAATTTGTTAAGTAAATTATGTTTTGTATTTATTTATAATTATATATTTAAGTATACTTTAGAATTGTTCAATTATTATTATTATTATTATTATTATTATTATTATTATTATTATTTTCAATAAAAAGCCATTCTTTAATGTCATCCACCTCGTTTTGTGGCAGTTTTTTTTTTTTTTTTTAAGTATCTGTTCAGGCACCATTTAAGGCACCGGTACCTTTTAAAAGTAACGATTTGGGACCGGTATCGTAAAAAAACAAAACGATACCCAACCCTAGTTACAAATGGTTGGATTGTCAATTTCCTTGTAGATTAATTTCTTTGTAATATACTCAACCATTCAAAGGTTTGGGGTCACAAGTAACTTTGTTTTGAGTCAATACATCATCAATCCTTGTTCTAAAACTTTTATTTTTATTGATTTTTTGTTTTGTTTACTTTGATTCACTATGGATGCCTATTAGTGTTTACATTTTAGACCTGTCGTGATGGTTTTCACAGGAAATTGTCACTTGCCCGTGCATGTCTCGTCAATTCCATAAATAGTAAAAAAAGGTTGCTCCTACTACTTTGATGCATGTATGCTGTTGGAGTGGCTTAGGTTAATTGTCACAACAAATGAGAAAGGATGACACGGAGCATGCTAAATCTTGAACCTCTGGAGAATAACAATTAACAAGTATTAACAAGTTACACAAATGCAGAACAGAGGAGAGTCTGCTGGCATAAAAGAGTGTGTCACAGAGCTCGTAATAAAACGAGAATCAACATTGGTTTGACTTTTTTGAGATGGCGAGAACTGAGGGATTGGAAATGTTGTAAAAGTGACGCTGAGATGGCGTTTTTATTACTTGACAAGTATTTTATTAAAGGATAAATTGCCATGTGTAGATCTATGATAGTTCTATGTAAAGCATTTACAGTTGTGACAGTCACATTCCTGCAGAGCCGAAGCACAATACAAAACAATGTTCTACTGCAAAATGCATGCAGTTTTGTTGTTTTAACTGCTAGAGGGCCACAAGTTACATAGTGTACATTTAAGCAAACAATACTGGTAACACTTTACAGTAAGGTTCATTAGTTGACATTAGTTAACTACATTAGTTAACATGAACTAATAATTAACTGCACTTATAAAGCATTTATTTATCTTTTTAATGTTAATTTCAACATTTACTAATGCATTATTAAAATCTTGCTAACATTAGTAAATGCACTGTGGAATAACATGAACAAACCATGAACTGCTGTATTTGTATGAACTAATATTAACAAAGATTAACTATTGCTGAACAGAGGTGTTGTTCATGGTTAGTTAATGTTAACTAATCCATTAACTAATGTTAACTAATACAACCTTATTGTAAAGTGTTACCAGAATGCTTTTATTCAGCAAGGATGCATTAAGTTTTTTTTTTTTAAGTGACAGTAAATAAATGTATGATGTAACGTTACAAAACGTTCTATTTCTCAAATAATGCTGTTCTTTTGAACTTTGTATTCATCAAAAATCCTGAAAAAATGTTTTCAAAAGGTCTTTACATTTGCACAAAAAAAAAAAAAAAATACATATAAAAAAATAAACAAGCCCAGCCCAGGTGAGAAAAAGTAACGCAAAATTAACATAACATTACTTTTCTTAAAAAGTAGCTAACTCAATTAGTTACTTTATAAGGGAGTAACACAATATTATAATGCATTACTTTTCAAAGTAATTTTCCCCAACACTGATCACAGTTTCCACAAAATTGAGCAGCACAACTGTTAATGATCATGTGACTCTGAAGACTGGAGTAATGATGCTGAAAATGCAGCTTTGCCATCACAGGAAGAAATTTAATTTTCAAATATATTAAAAGAGAAAACAGTTATTAAAAATTGTAATGCTATTCCACAATATTTCTGTTTTTACTTCTTTTTAATCAAATAAATGCAGCTTTGGTGAGAATAATATATTTCTTGTATAACTTTTGTTGAAATATGAAATTATCATTTGAAAACTGATCGCTTAGGGCAGTAAATGCAAGAAGAATTATACGAATTACTTCCTCAACAGTAATAAAAGAATCGTTAATTACATCATTAGAGAACTTAAACCATAATTGTTCAATTCTTTACAATTTCAATCCCCATAGTTGAAACTGAAACTTTATTATTTTATTAATCCATTTCCCACATCTTTTCTACTGGCATTTTCTCCCCCTGCACCCTGTTACTCATTTGTTAGTTTCATTAGTGTAGCTTGTGTCCCAAGGCTGAGCCAAAGTATCTGCCCCATTTTTTGCAAACCCATGAGAAAAACATGCACATTGAATATACATATACAAACAAGCACATGCTAGCAATGACTAATGCTGCTCTCTATATTTAGTTCTACCTCTCTTTCTGCCCATTTAATCACTTCATATAAGGTCTTGTGGGAACCATTCGTGTTCTCTTAGCAACAGAAACAAAATCATGCCACGTGTATATAAACATTAACCTCAGCTTCCTCCACACAGATGGCAGAAGGACAACTGATGCATCAGTATGTGTGTTTGACGGAACAGAATCACAGCTGAGGTCAGGTCTGGGCCACACTAATCATCATCTCAAACTCCAGAGGGAAGAAACAAAAAGGATAAAACATACCAAAATGACAAGGACAGAGAAATGACAGCTAATTGATAGAGGCTAATGGTTAGCATGGCGGCCCATAACTAAAGACAGCAACATGTAATTAATAAATTCTGCAGAAATAACATGAATGGCGATCTGAGAGCCCCGTGGTCAGAGTTTAGAAATGCTTGTACACCCTAAGGCCAAAACTCTCCACCCCTCTCCTTTATGCCCCCTCTACTTTGTTGTCTTATTCTCTCTAACTCATAGCATTCTGCTGCTTTTGGGCAAATTAAATCACAAAAAAATCAAAAAAAAAAAAAAAAAAAAAATATATATATATATATATATATATATATATATATATATATATATATATATATATATCTTTTTTTTAATGCATGCATTAATCGAGCAGGTTTAAGATAGTAGTAGTAGTAGTAATAATAATACAAATTATTATTATTATTATTATTATAACAATTTAACATGGCATATTTATTACATAGTTATTACATATTTATTACATAATTACTACATCTAATTTTTAAAAAAGCTATTCTATATCTTATCTTATGCTTGAATTAGTGCTCAATAAACATTTATTGTATTTATTATTTTTGCTGTTTAAAACTGTTAACACAGTTTAAAATATTTGTGGAAACTGTGATGCATGTTTTCATTTTTGTTTTTTTTTTGAAAATAGTTCAAATTAACTGCATTTATGTAAAATATAAGTCTTTAGTAGCATTGTTTTATTATCACTTTCAATCTACTTGCATCCTTTCTGAGGGAAAATTATTAAATAAATACATACATATATCTACCCCAGTTATGGAATACAACAGCACTCTGGGTTCGGTACTGTATCCCACAAAGCAATGTGCTTGAGTCAATCTTCCATTTCAAGTGTGATGAAAGAACTGGAAGCTATTTTAACAACTTTTTTTAATTCATTATTTCCAAACAAAATGTCAGGAGACATTTTAAATTGGATTAGAAATGCCCGCAAAAAGAATCATATTTATATCTTCTAAATTAATAAATGTAAATGAGGTGATGCACTGGACTGCACTCGCTGAATTAAACTTGCAACGTGCTGACAATGTCGTATACCACTGTTTGACATATTTATTACATTACATATGCAGCACATTTTCTTTCTTTTTTTGTACATAGGAAATTAGTATCTGTAACCTGAAGTAAATTGCCACACACCCACATAAAAACAATACAGCAGTTAAACCAGTAATCTTACAGTTAGCAACTACATTTTTAACAATTAGGCTAATAGAGCTTCATGATTGTTATAATTAATTCTTATTTGGGGTAGTAGTTGTTGCTGTGTTAATCTTGTTGTTGTTGTTTTTTACACCGGCATTACATGCAGCTAATGCCACTGTATCTGGCAGTGTTAAGGCTAATGTAATCACCTGCTCTCTGACACCAACACTTCATACCCCTATTTTCTCTGTTATCTCCCTTTCCTCCCTCCCTTTTCTCAAGCACAGAGCTCCATCTATCTGTTTGATCAAAGCACGCTAGTATGATGCAGCTACGCAGATATCAAAGTTGCCTCACTCTTAAGAATGTGCACGCTTGAAGGCACGGCCGATAACAGTATCCGTCTCATCACAGAGGCCATTTTATTAGCACCCCACTCATTTACAACAAATACATTTCATCTGAAGCTCGCTGAGCTGGGAAATCATCCAATGAGATTTTTAGAAATCAGGAAGCAACAGTGTTCATACTTTTTGATGAGGATGTTGCAAAATGAGCCTGCGGGGGTTTCTGTAATCACTCCATTCTGATTCCACCCCGGGGTTTTCACTTACTCCACTCTTCCCATGCTTCCCACTTGCTTTTAATAGAAACTTCAGCTTGTTATTTAAAAAAAAAAAAATTATGATGATAATAATAAATACATATAATTGTATTATTATTTGACAGAGTACATTATTATTATTATTAGTATTAGTATTAATAACTCATTTTCCTGGTCTGAATGCTGAGAAAACGTTGTATGGGCTCTTGAGACAGGTGCGCTCACATCAAACACAAATTTAGGTTCGTGACCAAGAATGTGATGCTCTGCGAGGGATCTTCTGCATGTTGAAAGACAACCCTAGGAACTGCAAGTGATCTAGAAGCTGATGTTTGTGGATTTCTAGCATATTTTGAGACTGGGCTATGATAAGCTAATCTTCCAAATAGTTCAGAATGCACATTCCACTCTTCTTGAGAGGAAAAATAGCTGCATTCACACACTTTGTAAATGTCCACGTCGTATGAATGGTGTATGCTCCCTGTCCAGCACATGGCTATGAGGGAAGCGATAGGGTGGACTTCCACCTACGTGCACAGGTGGGCACAGATGGGCCACAACGGCCTCCTTGATGGGTGGCAGTCCTATGTATACCAATCGGTTGGCTCTGTCGACAGAAGAGAGGAGATGAGTTCCTGCGGCTCGGGCTCGGACTCAGGCTCGGGCCGAATAGGGGGAGCACCAAGCCCATGAGATTTCCTTGTGGACCTTGGGGAAAAAAAGAGCGGGTATATGGGGGGCGGCGGCTTGGCCACCCTGCTGCAGTAACCAGATGTCCGTTCTGTTCCTCGCTGGCTGTTCCGGAGGTGCACCATCTGAAACACCATCTGAAAGGATCCTCAATAGCTCTTCATACACCGCAGCCAGAGGCTTGGTCACCTCAATGTGAGGAGCCCCGGACTCCTGACAGGACCAATCACTTGAGTCAGAGGCCGCAGTTCAGGACTGTGGAAACCCTGGCATGGAGGCCTATCCAACGTGTCCTCTGCATGGGCATGGCCCAAGCAAAAAAAACTCTGCTCTGTGGGTCCAACACACATGACTTGATGGATATCTTCTTCCTGCCGAAACACAGAAGGGGAATGGCGAGAAAAAATGATCTTAATGGTGAAATCAACGTTGAATTGGCACTCAGTAATGTTTACTGGCACGATGCAATCAGGCTTCAGTATTCGAGGAAGGAGTGGGGTAACCCATAGCATTAGCATCCAATGTCGAGAGACAGACTCAAAAGGGATCTGTAGCTTAGCCACACATGACATCCTTTTTCCGGTTTGTACCTCTCATTCAGTGGATTAACCTGCAAGCAGTCGCCAGTTGCCATTATCATCTCCATCTGTAACAATCACTCGCGCGCACACACACACACTCACAGCATGGAACCATAATTACAGTCCTTAACCTCAGATGCCTGTGTTTGTCTTAGTTATCCTAATCATATTTTCCCTCTTAGCCATCGCCTTATTGAGATAAACTAGCGTAATGTTGTGGCGACAGTGTTCCTTGAATAGAAATGTCCTCTGCCTGATATAATCATGTTCTGCGTCTAAACATGTAATACATATGAAACACGACACCAGAAACACATTCACCATCTTCAACAGGTATTGATACATTCAATATCAATATCTGTACTTACATAGAACATACAAAAAAGGACTAATGAAGCAGAGTGATATTTACAAGCTTGCTTCGAATGCACTGATTGGAGTTTTTTTGAAGCTGCTGCCCCCGATCTGGATGAGTTAATTTATACTGTAACATCGTATATCAGTTTCGGTGAGGATATGTGTATTCCCACCAGGACTCCTTTAACGTGCAACAATGACAGACAGCTTCGTCAGGCCAAAGAAGATGCCTACAGGAATGTGGACAGAGTCTTGTATAAACAGGCCAAAAACACACTGACAAAGGAGATCAGAGTGGCTTAGAGGAGCTACTCTGAAAAGCTGAAGAAAAAAAAAAAAACAGTTTTCAGCCAACGACCCTGTATCAGTCTGAAAAGGCCTGCAAGATATCACCAATTTACAAGACACCATCCCCCAGCACTGTGTTGAATCAAAAACTGGCCGGCAATTTCAATTTGTTTTATTGCAGGTTTGAAAAACCCTGCCTCACATCCCACACCCAGTATAACTGTCTCTCCATGTATCCTCAACACCTCCAGCTGCTGACCAGTTGGCCTCTATATTCTTTGACAGATCGCTGGAGCTATGCGAAATTCCTTCCTGCTACAAATGATCCACCATCATCCCCATCCCAAAGAAAACACAAAATCACAGGACTGAATGACTACAGACCTGTTGCCTCAAGGTCTGTGGTCATGAAATCATTTGGTGTTGGCCTACCTGAAGGACATTACTGGACCCTTGCTAGACTCAGTGCAGTTTGTTTATCGAGCAAACAGGTCTGTGGGTGATGCAACATACATTCTGCAACATCTGGACAACCCAGCGACTTATGTGAGGATCAATTTTGTGGACTTCAGCTTGGCCTTCAACACCATCATTCCAAACCTTCTCCTGTCCAAATTAACCCAGCTCTCTTTACCCACCTCCAACTGACAGACAGGCAGCAGCTAGTGAGTCTGGGAAAATTCTCATCCAACACCCACACAATCAGCACTGGTTGCGTTCTGTCCCCACTGCTCTTCTCCCTCTACACAAATGACTGCACTTCAAAAGACCCCTCTGTCAAACTCCTGAAGTTTGCAGATGACACCACACTCATCGGCCTCGCCCAGGATGGTGACGCATCTGCTTACAGACAGGAGACACAGACTGCTGATATGGAAGCAGTAGAGTCATTCCGGTTCCTGGTCACCACCATTTCTCACGACCTGAAATGGGACAATCACATTGACTACATTGTGAAAAAAAAAAGCCTAGCAGAAGTTGTACTTCCTTCACCAGCGGAGGAAGTTCAACCTGCCACAAGAGCTGATGATGCAGTTCTACTCTGCAGTCATTGAGTCTCATCTGCACTTCTATAACCATCTGGTTCAGTTCAGCTACCAAATCAGACCTCAGGAGACTACAGCAGATAGTCCTGACTGCTGAGAGACTGCTGAGAGAATCATTGGTACACCCCTCCCCACTCTCCAAGAACTGTACTCATCCAGCGTGAGTAAAAGGGCTGGCAAAATCACTCTGGACCCCTCACATTCAGGCCACTTCCTCTTTGAACTGTTGCCATCTGGCAGGGGCTACAAAGCACAGAGCATCAGAAAAGCCAGGAAAAGTTTCTTTCCTCAGGCCCTCTACCTCATAAACAGTTAAATGCCCCAACTGGGCAATAAACATGTGCAATAAAAAAAAAACTGTTTATATTTACATATTTATTTAGCACCATACCTTTTATTTACATGCCCTTACACTTGTAAATACCTGTACATACACGCATTGTCTATTTTTTCGCTGCCATTCTGTCTGCTGTGGAAACTTCTGTCACCAAGACAAATTCCTTGTATATGTAAACATACTTGGCAATAAAGCTCAGTCTGAATATGATATGTTCCAGTCTCAGCTCAAGACCTAAAAACCTGAGCGATAAACGCATGAAAATACAAAATGACATAGCTTTTAGTTGCTTGAATTTATTTTCAGAGTCAATCATTAATCATATTAGGCTATCAGCAGGTCACCAGCCGTACTGTGTATAGTACTGTGTATAGTACTGTGTACACAGTGGATGCTAAGAGAAAGAATTACCATTAGCCCAGCGGGAGATCAAACAACATGTGTGGTAGCGGTAAAGATTGCCTCTTCTACTGAATTGACAGGGAGATTGGAGCTCTTTCTTTAAAAGAAGACAGACAGCAGACAGTTTTGTACTTAATTATTTTCTTTCTTCTAGTGAACACATACTATACAGACACACACACAAACGTTTTAAATAATTGAATTGGTTGCTCTTTTCCATGCAGTTACAACTCTTAAGCTTTGCAAAGGATGCAAAAGAATAATACAAGTATCATAAAATAGGGTCCATACAACTTGTGCACTATATTCCAAGACTTCTGAATTCATACAATAGATTCGTTTGAGGTATAGATTCAATTTGTATGTATTCATAAACCATTTGAACCCAGATTAGTCTGATTTGTGAATGAAAGGGTTAGTTCACCCAAAAATTTAAATTCTGTCATTAATTACTTACCCTCATGTCGTTCGACACCCGTAAGACCTTTGTTCATCTTCGGAACTCAAATTAAGATATTTGTTTTGAAATCCGATGGCTCAGAAAGGCCTCCATTGACAGCAATGTATCTTGCACTCACAAGATCCATAAACGGTACTAAAGACGTTGTTACAAAGTCCATCTCACTACAATCATTTTATTAAGCAATGATAATATTTTTGGTGTGCAAAAAAAACAAACAAAATAAAGACATTATTCTACAAGTGCTTAACATATTAAATATGTATTTATACAAATATTTTCTGTGGAAGCCTTTCTATTCTTTGATGAATATAAAGTTTAAAAGAACAGCCTTTATTCGGTCACTTCTGATACATTTAATTTGTTCTTGCTGAATAAAATTATTAATTTCTTTTAAAAAAATCTTTAAAATCTTACTGGCCTAAATTTTTAACAGTAGAGTGTTTAAATTTTACTCCTCACTAAAAAACAAAAACAAAATATTCTTATTTTTTGTGTGAATACATTGCAGGAATGTAAACAAGAAAAAAGAAAAAATGACCACAACAAAAAACACTTTTTTTTTGGCAATCATTTACCATTGTGTGTGTGTCCTGATAAACCCTATGTTATGGGGACAAATGTCCCCACAAGGATTGTAATACCAATAATTTTTGGTGACATTTTTTGGTCCCTATATGAGGAAAACAGCTTATAAATCAAATGCAGAACTTTTTCTGTGATGGTTGTGTTTAGGGGTAAGGGTAATGAAAGTCCCCATAAAACATGGAAACCCAACATACTTGTGGGTGTGTGGAGACATGCAGGGACCTGGAACAGGATTTACCTATGTAGGTTATCCTCCTTCACTTATAATGATTTATTCAGCAAATAGAGTCTCATCAACATGCCTAATAAGATTTTGCAGCACTGTGGGCAATGCCGAGGGCACAGGATTAGGTAAACAGGGGCTTTAATCAAAGGCTCACATTAAAGGCTCATTACAATTAGCAGACCTTTTTGGATTTTATTAGTGTTATGGCACAGGAGCTCTCAGAAGCACTGTTGTCCGCTGTGAGAGGCTGTCGTTGGGTTGATGCGGAGGTGAGTGGGAGGGAGTCGAGGATGAGGGTGTCCTCTAAAGGGGAGTTAGCTGTAACTGAGTGCAGGTGAGGACCAAATGATGGTGTTCCATCACAGATAAATGAATCACATGGGGCACCTCAGTGGTGGGATTTTTATAGTAATTCTTCTCCCAGTATTTTCTGTTCTAGAACACATTTCTTTGTAACTGTTAACCATACAGTTATCCTCTGTCTCTACAAATAATGCCATAGAACACCAGATGGGTGAACATCTTATAATTTAAGGTCTATGGCAGGGGTTTTCAAAATGTGGGGTACGCTTTCCTGTTGGAGGGCGTTGTGGGCACCAGAGCATGTCAGGTGGGGTATGCAGAGTGGTAAAAAATTTAATGAATTAATTAATGGTTCATGATTTCAATTAATAACTTATAGTGAAAACAATACTTTAAAAATAGGAATGAAGCAGGTTTTTTTAGACAAGTAACATTATGTTTCCGTTCTGTTTTCGATCAGATCATTTTATACCGTAAACTCCTGTTTTCCTGTCCTGTTTTCAGTCCAAGGATCCAATAAGTGAATGCATTCAAACAGTCAGTCCAAAGCAGCCCTAATGCAGAGAAAACCTGTCTGATTTAACCCTCTAGGTGCCACTGTCGAGTTTACTCGACAAGATGCGGCACTGAATAAAACGGCCGATTTTGTCAAATAGGGTGTCAAATTTCGTTTGACCTCCCCTCCACAAGATGTCAGACATGTCATACTTCATCCCCGACTCAAAAAAACATCATGCTTCTATACAAAATCTTCGAGCAAGTGTGCATTGAATCAGTGCGAACAAACGCGGAGCTAGTGTGCGAGTGAGCCATTTTATCAGAGCAATATTGTCAATGTCAGTGAGTATTTGCATAAGATTATTATTATTATTATTATTTTCTAATGGCATCAATAAAGCTTACACGCAATGAAGTGTTGGGTCTTCTATTCGCGGACCCTGATTCTGAAGGGGAATATCTACTGTGATTCTGAAAGTGAAAGAATAGCCCTACACCAAGCACAAACGGTGAATCCTTTGCCCAATGTCAGTGGTGGGAACACAGTGGTGTTTCCCGGGGTCGGAGTGTTCATCGCGAAGTTAGCAGGCGTGTTACGCCGGCTTCACACCGCATGCACAAGCAGTGCATTGGCAGGGCAGGAGTGGTGCGTATGGAGAGCGGGAGCCGCATGCGCCCGTTTTGCATTCACACTGGCAGCGTTTGTCTCACGCAGCTGAACCGCGGCTCGTGTATTGCAAATACAGTTAGGGGGCAATGTGGAGGCAGGATGGGGAGTCACAATGACAATGACAGTAGTCTGAACTGTGCACACTCGGCGAGCCTGCTGTCTCTCGTCTTGTCTCGTCATCTCACTCATGATCTCTGCCTTGCCGTGGCGAGTGATCTTTTAAACTAAACATATGTGCCCCATACATGGAATCAGAGTGCCTACTGTATGTAGTAAATGGAAAGTCTCTACAGCAAAAGGCCAACCGTTACATTTGGTTTGTTTCTACCATTTATTAGTAATGATTTAAACAGTTTGTTTACTATTTACTATTTACCTGAGCATTCAGTATTGTGCAATATAGCATACAGAAGGTGAGGGACATTTTGGGGGGAAAGAAGTGCTGCATTTTTCATTTAAACGTGACTTTTCATGAAAATTCTATAATCCAAGGTGACCACCACCATAAGATGTCATAATATGCTAATTAGATGGGAAAATGTAATCCCTACATAAACTTTGGGTCATCCTTGATATTTCTCAATTTACAGAAAGTCTCTATCTTTTATCACTTTTAAGATATAGCCTTTTCAAATTAAGATGTCAAAATCTAATGTTTTAGGAAGAAAACTGGCGCCTAAAGGGTTAATCAAAGATGGCAGAGAGAATAGTGTATTTTGCTTTAAAACACAATCTCTCTTCTATGCTGTGATTGTTTCGGAGCAGCCCAAGCCAGTTCTCATTGTGCTAAACGGCGGCTAAAAACACCCAACCGCTGCATAAGCATGATGATACTGCATGAGCATAATGATACGCAAACAACATATCTCATTTGGATAAAGCAAACAAGTGTCATGCTAGTTAAGTTTTGATGAACGACAACTGTAATCAAGGTAAAGGTGATTTACAGTGACATGCAGGAGTCGTACTTTACGGACACAAAATGATAGTCCGGACACAAATGATGCTCCAACAAACTGTGTTGTGTGCGGCGCTCTTCGCACACTCTGATCACTGTTGAAAATTTGTGAAAATTGGGGGGTGGGGAGACGCCATTGTGTACATTCTGTCAATGAAGACTAGGGTTGGGAATCGTGAGAAATTTTCCGGTTCCGGTTCTGGTTCTGGTTCCGCCTAACGATTACGGTTCCATTAAAATTATTAAACAAATAGTGGTAAAGGAAAAAGGCACACTACGCAACTCAAACAATCCTTTTTGTGTTTATTACTTGCTCTAAAATTAATTTACAGGTTGGCAATGTCAAAAAAAGTCCTGTACTGTACATATATTACAGTATTAATTAAAACATGTTCAAATTAACACCTCTGAAATTGTCTTATTACATTTTCTCTCTCTGTCTCTGAATAAAACCAAGTTATAAATGTATTATATTATTATATTATTAAGTTATATATTATATTATTATATTTATTAGTTATATTTATGAATTAGTTGTATATAAATTTAATAGTAATTCAGTTATTCATTGAACTTGAATAATAAATGGTAATTCAGCATTACAAAGGTAATTGTGCCTAAACGCTTACCTAAACCATGGTGACTCAACGGTTGACAAAGGATATAGGCCTTTCACTATAAATCTGGTAATAGCCCTGTGGCACTCATCTATTCTCTGTCGTCATTTTCCCTTTACTCTAAAGCTAAAGTAAACGGATTTAGTCTGATTCATTTAGGTTGATTCTGTGCTGTTGCAGCCTCCTTTGCATGTTATTAACTTTTCACATGTGTTACATTTTGCTTCATTATCATTCATTCTTTGTAAATTAATCCATACTTGTGACTTTCTCTTCGCCATGCTGGTGGTCAACGAGAAAATATCTGATGCAAAACCGTAAATGTGTAGCGCGAGGGCTTTCAGTGCTGAACTGAGTTAATTGGTTGCTCCCTGGAAGCGGCAGGCAACGTAATTAATATTCATGATGAGGTGAGCTGTCGCTCGCTATTAAAGGATACGCTCCCAGCGCTTCGCACACACATTGCACCAGAACCGTTTTCGGAACCGAAACTTTTTTCAAAAATTATTTTTAAAAAATCAGTATCGGTTCTGCATAGGAACCGGTTCTCGGTTCCCAACCCTAATGAAGACCCACTGTCTTTGGGCCCTATCATACACAATGCGACGATAGGTGTGTTTTTTTGCTAGTTTCAGCTCAATGCCGTTATCATTTTCACATCCAGCGCCCATGTTGTTTAAATAGCAAATGCACTCGCGCTCATCTGTTCGCCCATGGACGTGCTGGTCTGAAAACGAGGTGTGTTCAGGCGCGTTGCTAATTTGAGGCAACTGAAAAACGACTGCACCATTGACCAACAAAAACCTGGTCATGTCAATAGTGCAGTATTTTTTGTTTTATTTAAAGAGTGTGTTTGTAATATGCACCTATAGGCGGGTGCACAACACTCTGCTTAATACACACACAGGGATGCACACGCAGCAGCAGACAAACATTTAAAAATGAAAAACAATTAAAAGGATTCCGATCTGGAGAAGTGTTCAGTCTTTCCGCTCGCATATTCTGGCATGTAAATAGCGAATCCGTCATTGGTGCAAGCGCAACTGGCCTTTAAAGGGAATGGGAGATGAGACTCTGATTGGTTTATTGCATGTTACGCCCAAAACACACCCATGACTCATTTTGAACCATGCACCTGGTACGCTGACCGTTTTTTCCGTCGTTAAACCTAAGTTTACCTAAGTACACTTGCGCTTCAGACCATGCGCTCAGATCGTTAAAATAGGGCCCTTTGACTTTGAAAACCCTGGTCTATGGGATTTTGTGCATTTTGATAACAAAATGTTAGTACCAAACATTAGCAATATATTGTATATTAAACTTTTAAATTAACTTTAAAGTCCTTAAACTTTAAACAAAATCACTTTCCCTCCCTCTTGCAGTGACATCTCTTCTCTTCTCCGATGACATGTTTACTGGTGTGGAGGCAGGACAACTTATAACTCACATGAGATCACAGCAATAGCAAACCACAATCGATTCCAGATGGACAAAATCAAGTCCCGCCCTACATCTTTTCTTGATCGAGAACCTGTTTCACTCTGATATACGTCAAAATAGGGAAGAAAAGACTACCATAACTATTTAAGACTATTTAAAACGTTTAACTTGTTTTAGAACAGGACAAAAACAAGACAACAACATCTTTTTTTAATGACCCAAAGTTTCCTTTGCAACTTAGAGCACCACATAGTGCAGTTTATTTCCCTGCAGAAGCGTCCTGGGTGATGTTGAGATATGGCATCTCAATGCAAGAGATGGTACATAAACAGAGCTGAGCTACAAAAAGTCACTGCAAGGTGCACACGTATCCCAGCTGAGTTATGTTGATGGAGAGTCAGTTTGTTACTGATCGGCCTCACGCTGTGTCTCCTCCCACGCGGTCTAGCCGAGCCATGCTCCAAGCCAGCAGTTTACTGATCTATTTTTTGTTTCCCTGTCTCTCTTTCTTTCTCTCTATGCTCAGATATTTATTTTGTTCCTCGTGATGTCTTACTTTTGGTATTCCAAAAGTATGTGGTATACATATTTCGTATGTGTAAGCCTGCTATTAAACATTGTGAACCGGTGACAGGGTCATGGGCGGCCAAGGCTTATTGATGCACGTGGAGAGCGAAAGCTGGCCCGTGTGGTCCGATCTGCTTCTGTAGCTCAAATTGCTTAAGAAGTTATTGCTGGTTCTATATAAAGGTATCAGAATACACAGTGCATCGCAATTTGTTGCTGCATAGCCACAGACCAGTCAGGGTGCCCATGCTGACTCCTGTCGACTGTTCTGCTGGGAAACCTTGGGTCCTGCCATCCATGTGGATGTTACTTTGACACGTACCACCTACCTAATCATTGTTGCAGACCCATGTACACCCTTTCATGGAAATGGTATTCCCTGGTGGTTGTGGCCTCTTTCAGCAGGATAATGCGCCCTGCCACAAAGCAACAATGGTTCAGGAATGGTCTGAGGAGCACAACAACGAGTTTGAGTCCTTCAAATTCCCCAAATCTCAATCTAATCGAGCATCTGTGGGATGTGCTGAACAAACAAGTCCAATCCATGGAGGCCCCACCTCGCAACTTACAGGACTTAAATGACTTAAATGCTAACATCTTTGTGCAAGATACCACAGTACACCTTCAGGGGTCTAGTGAAGTCCATGCCTTGACGGGTCAGGGCTGTTCTGGCAGCAATATTAGGAGAATATTAGGAAGGTGGTCAAAATGTTATGCCTGATCGGTGTATATACAAATACAAAGAAAAACACATTATATAAAAAATAAAATAACAAATACAAATTGCAAATTGTCCCTTACCAGACCTCTTTAGACCTCTTTACATTGAATTTAAAAGGTATGATGAAGCCTCCATTTGTTTTTCTTTTCTCTTAATCTGATTGGTTGACTTTACACAATTGAGCATTCCCTATAGTATATATTCCCTATAAAATGTTGTACTTGATAAATCTTCTGCTCAATTATTGTGTGTTATTGATACTGGTTTTTATTGTTTTGTATTTCTTATTTGTGAATTGTATTATTTTTAATGGTCACTTTAATATTTATGATGTACTAGGAACTTGATTAAAGCTAGTAAGGAAAGAACTGGATATTGCTTTGTGACATGCTGGATAAAATATAAGCCTATCTGAAATAAATAGCTAGGGCTGTCCCTGACTAAAGGGACTTTTTTTTTTTTCCTAGCAGTTCATTTAAACCGTTGTTCATGCGGCGGCGCCGCCGCTGCCTCCATGTCAAATCAAATCAAAATCAAATCAAATCACTTTATTTGTCACTCTACATATGCACAAGTGCAACAGTAGGTGAAATTCTTAGGTGCAGTTCCGAGCAACATAGCAGTCACGACATGACATGTACAACATTTAAAGCAGCATCAGATTACACATCTGATGCGCACACAATTACTCACAGCACAGTAAACTCTACAATAAACAATAAATAATTTACACAATGTGAGTTTAGTTCTCACAGCTTTAAACAATATACACATACTTACAATATACATATACTTTAAACAATATACACTAAACATACACTAAACAATATACATTACGCTATAATATTAATAATAATATACAATGTATAGTATAAATATTATTCACAGATTGAAAAATTGAAATCCAAAGTGCAATAGATGCTGTATGATAAATAAATGTGTATATAATGTGTGTGTATCTACAGTGGGTTGTGCGGAGTGATATTCTGTCCAGTGTGTGTTATGATCCTGATGGATCAGGAGTTAAGTAGTCTGATTGCTTGTGGGAAGAAGCTGTTCTGGAGTCGGCTGGTGCGTGTTCTGATGCTGCGGTACCGTCTGCCTGATGGCAACAGTGAGAGCAGCCCATGGTTCGGGTGGCTAGAGTCTCTGAAGATCCTCTGAGCTCTCTTCACACACCGCCTGGCGTAAATGTCCTGGAGGGAGGGAAGCTCACCTCCGATGATGCAGCTGGCCGTGCGCACTACCCTTTGCAGGGCCTTGCGGCTGCGGGCGGTACTGTTGCCGTACCAGGTGGTGATGCAGCCAGTCAGCAGACTCTCTATGGTGCAGGTGTAGAAACGTGTGAGGATGTGGCGGTTCATTCCAAACCTCCTCAGCCGTCGCAGGAAGAAAAGGCGCTGATGAGCCTTCTTCACAACGGCCTCAGTGTGGACGGACCATGAGAGTTCCTCTGTGATGTGGACACCGAGGAACTTGAAGCTGCTGACTCTCTCCACCGGTGCTCCATCGATGGTGATGGGGCGGTGTTCTCTCTCATTCCTCCTGAAGTCGACCACCAGCTCCTTGGTCTTGCTGACGTTGAGGGAGAGGTTGTGCTCCTGACACCACCGTGTCAGAGTGTGCACCTCCTCTCTGTAGGCCGTTTCATCATTGTCGGTGATAAGACCTACCACCGTCGTATCGTCAGCAAACTTGATGATGGTGTTGGAGCTGTGGGTTGCCACACAGTCATGTGTGTACAAAGAGTACAGGAGTGGGCTGAGAACACAGCCCTGAGGGGCTCCAGTGTTGAGAGTCAGTGATGAGGAGATGTTACTGCCCATTCTGACCACCTGGCGTCTGTTTGACAGGAAGTCCAGGATCCAGCTGCATAACAGGCTGTTTAAGCCTAGAGCCCGGAGTTTCCCGTCAAGTATGGAGGGCACAATGGTGTTGAATGCTGAGCTGTAGTCCACAAACAGCATTCTCACATACGTGTTCCTCTTTTCCAGGTGGGAGAGAGCAGTGTGTATAGTGGATGAAATGGCATCATCAGTGGAACGGTTTGTGCGGTATGCAAACTGCAGTGGGTCCAGTGAGGGGGGGAGAACAGAGCAGATGTGGTTTCTGACTAGTCTTTCAAAGCATTTGCTGATGATGGGGGTCAGAGCAACAGGACGCCAGTCGTTTAAGCAGGTGGTTTTTGACTGCTTAGGTACAGGAACAATAGTGGACGTTTTAAAGCATGTGGGGACCACAGACAGGGAGAGGGACAGGTTAAAAATGTACGTGAAGACTCCAGCCAGTTGGTGCGCGCACGCTCTGATCACACGGCCGGGAATGCCGTCTGGACCCGCAGCTTTACGGACGTTCACCCGCCGGAAGGATCGGGTTACATCCGCGACAGATACAGAGAGTGCACTAACCTCTGTATCCTCAGCCGCGAGCGCTCTCTCCGCGAGGGCGGTGTTAGTTCCCTCAAAGCGAGCATAGAAGGTGTTTAGCTCGTCCGGGAGAGAGGCAGCGGTGTTCACGGTGGAGTTTGTGTTCCCTTTATAGTCCGTGATGGTGTTAATTCCCCTCCACATGCTTCTGGAGTCGGTGGTGTTGAACTGTCCTTCAATCTTGTCCCTGTACTGCCGTTTTGCTGCTCTGATGGTTTTCCGGAGGGCATAACTTGCTTGTTTATGCTCCTCCGCGTTACCGGAGTTAAAAGTGAAGGTCCGCGCATTGAGTGCCGCGCGAACATCCCCATTTAGCCACGGCTTCTGGTTAGGGTACAGCCGAATTGTTTTGGTCGGAACAACGTCATCTACGCACTTCCTGATGAAACACGTTACGCTATCAGCGTAAACCTCGATGTCGTCATCAGAGGCCGACCGGAACATCTCCCAGTCCGCGTGATCAAAACAGTCCTGTAGCATAGAATCTGATTGGTCCGACCAGCACTGGATGGTTCTGAGGGCGGGTGCTTCCTGTTTGAGTCTTTGCCTATATGTGGGCAAAAGTAGGATGGAAGCGTGATCCGATTTGCCAAATGGTGGGCGCGGGAGGGACTTGTAACAATCCTTGAAGGGGGAGTAGCAGTGATCTAAGACGCGGTTCCCTCGCGTGTTGAAGTTAACATGTTGGTGGTATTTAGGTGCGATGCGCTTGAAGTTGGCTTTGTTAAAGTCTCCGGTCACAATAAACGCAGCCTCAGGATGCGCGGTTTCCTGCTCACTCACTGTCCTATACAGTTCCTTTAGTGCCCGGTCTGTGTCGGCTTGCGGGGGAATATACACAGCTGTGATGATGACCGCGGTGAATTCCCTCGGTAGCCAGAATGGTCGGCACAGAAGCATGAGAAATTCCAGATCAGGAGAACAGAAAGATTTGATAGAATGTACGTTCCTCTGATCACACCAGGATCGGTTGATCATAAAACATACACCCCCGCCTTTGCTTTTCCCGGAGAGATCTTTTTCTCTGTCCATCCGATGCACGGAGAACCCCGTGGTTTCGATGGCCGAATCTGGAATCTCAGCGGACATCCAAGTTTCTGTAAGGCAGATAATGCAGCAGTCCCTCGTGTCTCGCTGGAAAGAGATCCGCGCTCTCAGCTCGCAGAGTTTATTGTCCAGAGACTGAACATTTGCCAGTAAAATACTGGGAAGTGGGGGTCGGTTTGCGCGGCGTCTTACTCTGATAAGTACGCCGGCTCTGCTTCCCCTTCTACGGCCGCGTTTGCGTGGTCGGGCCGTCCAGACAAAGAGCTCCGCTGCTGTGTTTGTAAACGGCGGTTCGTCACTGAAGAATTTAAAGTCCGGTTTTCGGAGTGCGATTGCCGAACCAATGTCCAAAAGTGTCTGTCTGTCGTACGTAGTAAGGCAGACAACATCCAAGACAAAAAACACAAAAACTATAAACAGAACAAACAAAAAACTACAATGTTTCAGCAGAGCTTGCGACGTTGCGGCCATCCTCGGCGCCATCTTGACTCTTCACAATGTCATCTTGACTCTTGACAATGTCATTGTCTGTTATAGGCTATGTGCTTGTTATTTGTTAAATCCGGGCAATTTGGATAATGAAACTTTGATTAAAATTAAGATAAAAGTTATACAAAACAAATTCACTTTAAAGAAAGGTGACAAAACTTATTGAAGTGTTATTGAACTTATTGAAGACCCCCATGTCTTCTGACAAATTATGCATCTTATGTGTCCTGCTCACTTTTCAACGTAAATTAAATAAAATAAAAAAAATTTAAACTAAAACTAAATACGTGTTTTAATGGCTACAAGTATAGTAGGCTACAGTAAAGAGAAATGTCATGTTGGAGCAGGATTTGAGCGCACGTAATTTTACCGGTGAAGTTTTTTACAAAGTAATTTCAACTTTGAAGCTCCGCTTTGCTTTGCTGACATGCGCTGGAAAGGTAGGCAGGTTTTTTGCGTTAATTTTTATTTCCTGCTGAGCTAAACAGCTCAGTAAACCTTTTATTTAAAGGTTTAATGTAGGCCCTACTGAGAATCAACATTGTGGAAAAATTTGATGTCCAGTCAAATGTCCCGGTGTGTATGTCCCTGCCCTTCCCACAGAACAAAACTGTCAACAGGCATGGTGTTTATCTATAACCGGATACCGCAACAATTTAATTCAAAGTTGTTTGTTTGCCTGGCCCATTTCACCACGGACAGTTTATCTAACCTGGCTGGGACAATATCAAACAGGCTTCACTCAGCGTCTGATACTGGAGAAGTGGCAATTCAAACTATATTCCCGCAAGCAGTAAGTAGTAATTTTATCCACTTATTGACTTATTGAATATCTGATTAAATTGAAAGTTTCTTAGTGAGACAACATTAACGATAATATCCCCTGTGTTGACTAGATCCAACGCAAGATGCTAGTACAGTAACAATAAGAAACCAAGTAGCATACATAACAGTTTGACAAATGTCAAATGACAAATGTTCAAATAATAAATGTTATTATTTCTTGCCAGTGTTGTCATATAAATATACAAAATACAACTGTAGATACATATGGCAATCCCTTTTGTCGGATAGAATTATAATTTAGCCTATATTTCATCAACAACACATAACTCAGGAGCTAACTATGTTAGTATATATGCTTATAGCTCACTCGATCCTTCTAGCTAACGTCACCTTCTCCACCACTTAAGTTGAAATGATAGTCATTTGACAAGGCATCTAGTCAATTTGTAAAAAAAATAAAAAATACTGTACTGTACAAACAACATAGTTACGCGCTACCCAGTTTGCTGTTTAGAGTTTGTGACTCAAAGTGAAGAAGCTATCATTGTAAAATCATACGGTGACGCATTACAATGATTAAAATATTTTCACAATGCTAAAAACAAAGTTGTGACTGCTGACATTATGCATTATATGCTAGTTCACATGTAGGCTGAAGTTATAGTAACGACGTTACGTTTTGCAGGTTCTTACTGAAAATAAAGACTAAACTTACCACTCAGAAGCGTCTATTTCCAATCTCAAAACAATTGGTTGTTCCTCAAAATCTGCATCTTCGTCAGAAACAGGATCAAACATATAAGGTTGGATGCATAATCTCTCCATTTTCATGACGGACAGTATAGATGTGTTTCTGTCACTTAAGCTACTGAAATTAGCTGCGCAGCGAAACAGCCAATCACAGCAGAACTCCATATTAATATGCATGACCCTTCCAAATAAAGCAAAAACAGACCATTTCATTCTAGGGACAATTTCTAGGGTTGTAAATTGACCTGTAAAACCGTATCTGGACAATTTTTGCAATTAAATAAGTCACATACCCTCGATAATAATATGTATATTATTCATCCCCTCCAGTCTTCTATCAGCTTATTACTTTTAGTTTTTTTTCCTATACATCCCAATAAGACGAGATGTCAGAAAGAGTGTTTTCGGACTGTTTAACATTCACCCATATATTTATTGTTCGTTTATAGATGCAGGGCTTAGCAATTAGTGTCATGCCTCTATCTGCACTTCTCTCCTTGGCTTCATGCTTGCGTTCACCGCAATTAAGTACAAACTGCTCATGTGGCTAGATGTGGCCTTCCATTTTTAATTAGCAAAGCTAGTGTGCATAGCCTAGACTGTTTGGCCTGCATGTTGATGAGTTTGTTTGCTGTCTTACAACAAGACCGAAGCGGATCTTATACTGTAATGCAAACATTTCAAATGCAACAAATATTATGATTGGGGAAAAAAGTGATGAACGTGCAGCAGTTTTTGTAAATTTTTTGCACCAGGCTTTTTTAACCCCCAGATAAATTATGGTGTTGTAAAATCAGTCCCTTGACTGGCATTTTAGGCATAATGAAAATTAACCAGCATGGGTTAATATGCTGGTTTTGCTGACCAGTTCAAACACATCAATAATAAAAATAGGTTGTGATAATATGTAATGTAGCCAGTCTTCAAAATGTTTGTATGTCTTGGAGCATTTGACATGGTCCTGGTTACATTGTTGACAGGCTGCAATGCTCAAAATTGAGCATTTACTCCAGTGTTTCTGAATCTAAAGCAGGCTGCTTTTTAAGGGTGCTTCAAGAAATCAACTTTGAAGAGCAACTTTGCGCATGGATTGAAATTACAGGGTGCAATCAGCAAACTGGCACCACCGCACATCCTGACAACATTGTTCAATATATATATACACACACACATTTAGTTCATATGATACTATTTTAAATGTTTACATTTTTATATTTCCCATTGTCTTAATGTGAGTCAGTTTCAGTAATTTTGTTGGTTTTGTCTTTTTTGTCATTATATTCATTTTTATTTCAATTTCAATTTGGATTATTTTTTTTTTAGTTAACATTTATTGTATTTCATGTGTTTATTTATTTAGTTTTAGTTTTAGTTTTCTGTAATAACCCTGCTATGGAGACAGTAGCAACTCCCGAAAGCACACCTTACAGTTGTACGACAACATTTTCAGAAGAATAAGAATAATTGCTCTCTGCCAAAGTCTGTTATGTCTTCAACCATGGCTTTCCGGTGCTATGAAGTATTTTTTATGACAAGTGTCTGGCTGTGCCTCCTTGTACACAAGTATTTTTAAATCCCCCCTCTATCCTGTGTATAGCCTGTCCTTAAATTAACTCAAAGTTCTGATGTCAAACTAATAGTGAGTAAAAAGTTATTGCAATGTTGTGAGCTGGGTCTCTCGTGTGGACAATGTGGATGATTATAGTAGGCGGAAAAGTCAAAGTTTGCTCTCACTCAGACATTGTGTTGTTGCGCAATCATTATTAGTCTTTGGTGGACTTAGTCTTTTAGATTATTTGCACTTCCTGCAGGCAAATTAATAATCAGATTCACCTAACTTGACACGTTGAATTGTTCTCTGCCTCTGATCCTCTCCTTCTGTGTTTTCAGCTGTAAATTATAAGGACTTCTCACTCCTACATTTGATTTTCTGTTTCATTTTCTAATATTAAGGGGTTTTAGTTTAGATAGATAGATAGATAGATAGATAGATAGATAGATAGATAGATAGATAGATAGATAGATAGATAGATAGATAGATAGATAGATAGATAGATAGATAGATAGATAGATAGATAGATAGATAGATAGATAGATAGATAGATAGATAGATAGATAGATAGATAGATAGATAGATAGATAGATAGATAGATAGATAGATAGATAGATAGATAGATAGATAGATAGATGCTCATTCTTACGTAGGCTAGATCACGTATGCACATGCACACACTCTTCAAAATTGGTGCTTTAAATCTCTTGACAAACTAAAAGACGTAATTGACATTTGTATATATTCTAAATTAAAGAGGACCCACTTTATATTAGGTGGCCTTAACTACTATGTACTAGTGATGTATGTCTCGAGACCGGTCTTTGTCTCGAGACCGATCTCGAGACCACTTTTACGTGTCGGTCTTGTCACGGCCTTGACGGTCTTGGTCTTGGTCTTGTCTTGGTCTCGGACCTCTCGGTCTTGTCTAAGTCTCGCTGTCTCAGAACGATTTAGCAATACAATATCCACGACAATATATTTTTTTTTTTACGACAACACAACGTTCAATAATGCACCATTAATATTATTTCGCGCCTCTCATTTTTTCCAGGCGCCGTGAGGTGAAAAAATCACCCAAACACTACGTGTGTTTTTTTCTACTCCGTTAATAAATCTTGTAACGTCGTTAGCAGAGCAACATCAATCGTTTTTTGGTGGTGGAAATCCATTAGCTACTAAAAAATGTATTTGCCATTGAGGAGCGCAGTGCATGGTTGCATAGCAACAACAGACGCCACAGGAAAATCAGACCGAATTTTACTATAATAAAAGATAGGCTAACGTGCATTGTAAATGTCAGTAATGTATATTTTTTATAAAAAATATTTAAAGGCTGAAATATGTGAGGTTTATTTTTTTATAAAACCTTTTGTCAACTTTATTTGAACTTGTGTATGTTAGATAACATGTTGCAAGACACTCCTTTACAATCTGGCCATCATTTTTAATGTTATTAATTTAATGTTTATGTAAATAAAAAGTGCATATTGATGCTAAAATTTAATTTGTTATTTGCTGGTTTTCAACATAAAACTTAATTCAGGATTCTGTGATATATACTGTAATAATACTCCTATTTCATATGCTGAAGTAAATTTTCCCCCTCCGGTCTCGACTTGGTCTCGGTCTTGATCTCGACTTGGTCTTGGTCTTGAGTTGGTCTGTCTTGGTCTTGGTCTTGGTCTTGGTCTTGGTCTCGATACCCTCTGGTCTTGGTAGTGTCTTGGTCTCGGTTTAGGCGGTCTTGACTACAAGTCTACTATGTACTAACATTTTTATGAATCATTTGATATAATACACTTATTGTGTATACACGTTTTTACATTGCACTTTTTTTTTTTTACATTGCAATTACATGCATGTAATTACATCTGTAATTAATTTATGTAGTTTATTACATTTATAATTACACTGTTGACACATTTACCCATATCCCACCTCAATAGCAACAAAATGTTTTGCAATACAATATGAACACAATAAGTACATTCTACTAATTATTTGATACATAGTACATAGAAAGTACATACAAAGAACATAGTAGTTAAGGCCACCTAATATAACGTGAGACCATGAAAGATATATATTCTACTGAATGTCAGCTTGCTTATTATGCTCAAGGTAAGGACTTATTAAGTCCACATGTCAGGCAAATGAGAAAATATGCTTCTAACCACAAATCGAAAGCTGTCATTCCAACCACGCAACTTTGCGATGATGTTTGCGAATGTTCGTTGGAACTATGGTTTTGGGAAACCCTGATTCGTTGACCTATGTTAATAACGACAGATCTTGCAACCATAGTTGGCTAACACCCCTGATTGACAAATCTTGATTTACCATGTTCTTTTATTTTACCATGTACTTTTAGTTTCAGCTATAGAAGCACACAACATCCGGTTGGTGAAGCTTGCTCGCTCTCTTTGGCTATCTCAAGTCAGAGGCAGACCGATCAAGAGTTTATTTGGGATCATGCAGGCTCAGATGTGATTGGGAGTTGTATAATAATCGTATGACACCACACAATTGAGGATCTTTTGGACAATAAGTCCAAGTATAAGTGCGAGAAGCCTCAAATAGGCCATAGCCCTGAGAACGATGGGGGTTGCAAATCGGGCTTAACATTTTCAAGTGGCCAGCCTTGGGTGTCCCTGCTGTCTCCTTGGTTGCTCATTATATGCTCATAGGTTGCTATTGATTAATGTCACCTGCCTTTCATTTAGTTCCCTTTGTTTTCCCTGTGTATTTATAGCCCTCAGTTAGTGTTCTCAGTTGTCCATTCTCGTCTTTGTTAAGTGGTTGTTCTGCTCCTGCTTGTGGATAAGTGTTTGTTATGTTGCTTTATTGTTTATTAAAGTTTTACTGCTGCATTAGTCTGGATATTCCAGCACTAGTCCTGATTTTCCGTTGACTTGAGGAACAATTGAACAGACGAGAACTGATTTACTCTCCTTCCTTTAATCCCTCAGGTGATACACGCTCCAGAGCACCATTTATTTGACTGGTTTGATCTAATCCAATTGGATTGGGTTTGATTTTCTTCTTTGCCCTTCCAGTCAATTGGACCTGATCTCTTATTGAGAGTTGGTAATGGGATGGAGGGGGAGGGGATCAACGCTCGTTTTTGAATCGTAGAAGAACAAGCTCATATGAAATGACATTTTGGCCTGCTTTTCTAAATTAATGCGCACTAGTGTCTGATCAGACATCACGTATGCCTGTCAGCGAGGGCTCGTTGGACCGCCGGATGCCAACAGGCGTTTGCTAAGCTCCTTGAACACTGCTCCAAAACATATATATGTCACAAAGGGTCAAGAAGGATTAGATTAATTCTGCCTGCAGTGCCGCCCACTCCCATCATGAATAACCGTGCTGTGATACATATAGTTTACTGGGTTAACATAGTTTATAGTTTAATATAGTTAACATATATTACTGGGCCTGCTAAATGCCCTGGTGATCGCCCATGACATTATGATTAAACCTCTCTTTCTCTCTCTCTTTTACTTTGCCCATGACTGTTGCTTTTAACGTGCTTCTGAGAGATGCAGGGGGGCTGCTCCAAGCTTCTGATAACACCCACACCAAATCTGTACGGCACAGCAGAAACACTGGAGTGCATATGCAAGTCACTTAACTAATTGATGGAATCGGACTAATATGCTTTTACTTGAAGTTCCAGAATCCCGGGGGACACGCTCGCACACAACTATATATCTAGCACACTTTTTCTTTTTGGTCCTTACTCAATCTATATATAGCTATACATGTACTTTGACTCTATGTTGAGATCATTTTCTAATGATTTCATTAATTTATGCTTGGTTGTCTACATTTGAAAAAAAAAATAAAAAAAATAAAGCATAATAGGTAATATTTAAAGGTTTAAAAGAGCTTAAAAAAACCATCACATTTGTTTGGTTGGTAGTTTTCATAAAAGCTCACAACCATTACCAAGTCATTTGCAGTATGTTGCTAAAACATTCCCTTTATGTTCAAATTACATCAAGCAGATGTAATTGCAACATTTGTCAATGCATGCATTTGAATCAGATTTTTAAAAGATGTTTGCACACAAATTCTATTTAAAATAGCATATGTGCTACATGGCCGTTTTCACATGTTCTGCAGTGCATAAGAGGCACTTATTCATCTGGATTTGCATCTATACGACAATCAAAACACTTTTTGATGGATGTTAGAAAAACATAGATATTTTTGCAACTATTTCGATTAGGTATGCAACAATACAGTTAGTCCATGGTTTTTTAGTTCGGTTCAGTTCGGTTCTGATGGCTTGTCACATCAGTTTTTTGCTATTCTATTCTTAGGTGACAGGGACAGAAATATAAAAAATATTGCAATTATCTTTCTTTATTTTACTTAAAAGACTTGAAAACCTTACTTAAAACTTTACTTAAAAAAAAACCTTACAAAAAAACAATCCTAGTGTATTGTACAATATAAAATAAATATATATAAAGATTTACACTGGCAGCTCAGAGCTGTACAGCAGCATTTAAATATTAAATTGAATGAATAAATGTATAAAAAAAAAAAAACACTACATAGACGTCACTATAAAATATACATTGATTCTTATTAAAGGTCCCATGGCATGAAATTTTCATTTTATGAGGTTTTTATGAGCCTGAATATTGTCCCCAAGTGGATAGAAATGTTGATCGGTGTAAACCCGAGTTCTGGCTGTCTCTCTCTGCCTTTGAGAAAATGACAGGCCAGACGAGCCAATCCTGAAGTCTCCTGGTTTGACGTCCAAGCAGGAACGGTTACCTCCCTTTCCTCCGCCCAGAGAATCTGGCACGCCCATGCAAACGCTCTAGAGATCATTCCTTGTGAACGAGTGAATGCTGGCAGTTTCTCAGTGTTTGGATGTACAAATGAAAACAGAAGTCTTTTTTCAGTTCCTTCTGATCTGTGATCAGTAATTTCTGATGTGTAGCTAATTATTTATTATTCGTGCACACAATGCGGCTTCTCTCTCTCCAGACAGAACGGTGTTTTCGTGTTTTCTATCTTGTGAGACAGTGTTTTTGTACGTCCTCGTCGCGTCTACCAGTTCTAAAATGTGCATACAGTAATGAGTTTCTGCTCAACATCGGCCTCACACACGCCGAAGCTCGGGCTGCACTGGCCGTTGGCCTTCAACATCCCCGACCCCCAGTACTGCATCTGGCCCACAGCGGAGGCACCAAACGCGGCGTGAGATTAAGCAGAAGGGGGGTAAGCGTGAGCATATTCGGGCTAGCCAGCCTAGCCCCACAATAAACTGGATTACATTCGATTACTGCTGTTGTGTCTTTGTTTGCGCTGTGTACTCAACGCGCGTCACTGACGCTTTTATTTTATTTTAAAAATAATGCTATTATCAACACTTACTTTTAACTCGTTCATCTCGACAGCTGTAATGGTACTTTGCATGTGTTACAAAGTTGGTAGAGTAATGATGAAGACGGACTCGGTGTGACTGGGACTCGTGTTTATTCAGAACTCTCAGATACAAACACAATAAACTCGCGCTGACTGACAGCGCTCTCATAACTCAGTAGGTACTATAAATAACTTTGTTAGCGATCGCTGAGCTCCGTCTCTGGTACGTTAGTGATGTCTGGTTCGCGAACGATCTTTCTTTTGAACCTGTTCTTTTTAGTGAACCGAATCAGTTCACCAAATCGGACTGAATCGTTCTAAACGGTTCGCGTCTCCAGTCAGCGCTGATCCATAATTTACTAAAGTTACTAACTTTCTGACATGAGTGACAGTCCCTCCGACTAGAAATAGACTAATAACCTGAAGTATATGCTGTAACTACAACAGTTCAGACATGCTGAGAACTGATGTGAAGTGAACTCAGGTCCATCCGTCTCTCTGGCAGCAGCTCGTGCCTGCTCGTGCCTCGTAGACCAAGTTAAACCACGCCCCCTCCGCTCATTTAAAATACAAAGATGTCAGCCAATCACAACAGTGGGCGTTTTTACTGAAGTCTCACAGCAGACACGCCTCTTGAAGCAGGGCATTCAGGCACAGGGCAAACAGCAGTATTGAAAAAATGCCTTTTATTTCTAAATTATGACATTTTATGATGTAAAAGTCATACTAACAATATAAGTACACCTCAGGAAACATTATAAAATAATAGAAAAATGCCATGCCATGGGACCTTTAAAGCTACTGTATTAACGTTTTTCAGTAAAGTCATTTTTTTCTTTGTCTTTTGTTGTTTTATTAACATTAAAGGGATAGTTCACTGAAAAATTTAAATTCTGTCACCGATTACTCATGCTCAAGTTGTTTTAAACCTGAATAAAGTTATTTCTTCTGTTGGACGTAGACTATATTTTGAAGAATGTTGAAGACTAACCGCTGGTCCCCATTGAAATAATAATATGGATGTCAGTGGCTACCAGTAACTGTCTGTGTTCAACAGAAGAAATGCATACAGGTTTGGAACAACATTAGAGTGAGTAAATAATGACATAATTCTAGAGGTGAACTGTCCCTTTAAGGATAATTTAAGACCTGCACAAATCTAATATACAGACACACACACCGATTTTACTTTCACTTTAGACATAACCGATTGTGTCTATGTTAACCTTGTGTGTATTTTACAGTATTAGCGCAGTAAGAGTACTTAGTCCTGTAATCACGTGTTTGACAGGCTTTTAGTGCGCCCGCTCGGAAAAGCGCATGTTAAAACAATGCATAAGCATGCAAATGAAATGTTTAACCGGCAAGGTTCTAAAACACATGCAAATAATGAACTTCCGTGACAGCGAATAATTATAGTGTTCCGTTAGTATAACTCTACCAGTATCGTGTGATGTGAATGTATGTCGCGCTGTTCAGTATATTGGGATGGAGGCAAATGATAGAATGTGTAGAAAAATAATTAATTAAATGCAAAACCGGAAAAAATGCGATTCACAAGAAGCGTGAATGCCGTACCGACCGGTTCAATATTATATTGAGAATTGTGGCATCCCTAATGTTGATTAATGTTTGTGAATGTTATTTTAAGCTGTATACTAAAAAATGACACTTAAAATAGGTCACATATACCACCCAGGCATCTACATGTATGTGTTTTTCATCTGAAAGACTGCTTATCTGCATTACGTCTCTAAAACATTCCCTGTCGGGTGTCAGAATTACATTCAACAGACGTTTTTGCAGTGTAAAATATTATGAATATGTTTATTGAAGATGTTTATCAAACAAAACAAACAGTTTGTACAAAACAATGCGCTTAAAATTAGCACAATGCTTTCCAGATTTTTTTTTCCCACCTGCTTACAGAGTTGATTTCTTTAGTGTTTGTTTAGTTGTTTGAAGTGAATCTTTTCAAATTCCCTCAAAGTAAGGATGGCCTTTCTTTTTGAATATTAAAAGCGACATGCTTTGCATTCTATTCACAGCATTAGAAACCTTGATAAGCACAAAAATTCATAGATGTCTCTCTTTCCCCCCAGCTCTCAGGCATATGAAGAGAAAGGAAAAGGAACTCGTTTTATCTGCAATGCAGCAGCAAAGCAAGCTTCTTAAAATCATGGAAATATTTATGAATCACAACAGCATCACAAACACTCCGTCAAACTCCCCTCGGCTCATTCTGCTGTGCAGGGTAATGAACAAAGCTGAATGGGTGACCAGTTCCCACACACAAACTCACCCTACATATCATAAATAAAGATGAAATAGTTGTAAAGCACTATGAGAGCTGAAAAGAGTTGAGCGAAAAATGTTACCCCCTCGCTTCTTTCCACAAGGCCGCCTTGAAAAGCCATTTTCTCATTGTCTGTCTCTGATCCGCCTCGTCTGGCTGCTCAAAGGCCAGCAACTTAGCTCTCCATTGATTTCTTACAGACATATAAAAAGCGATTAGAAGGTTAGAGACCAACTTAGAATTAAACAATCTAAAACTGTAATGACCCATCACAAACCTCGGGATCACTTTAAGGCCTCCATGTAGCCAGAGGCAACAAGTGTAATGTTACTTCCCCAATGACAAATCTGGCCTTCTAGAATGCATTTTAAAGGAGTCTCCCTGAATTAAACACAATAATACGTACTCATGTCCCAGAACAATTAACCCAAACAGTTCAGCTGTAAGTACATTACAGAAACGTAAGAATGAGCTGTGCATGCCGAGTCAAGGGCTGAGACTTTTATTAATCGAGCATTAATGCGGCTGTAGGCTGATAATGATGATGTATGTGAGGGATTGTGGCCCATGAGGTTTGGGCGATACATTAATGTATGTGCCGTTGTCAAAAGAAAAAGAAAACCACTACTTCTCTATATGGGTGCTGTTTGTGTGGCTGAAAAGCATTTGTTGTTTTAGTATAGTATCTCAAAATAAGTTTATTTTTGCCTCAGATTAAACATTAAAACGAGTAACTGTGAGATAAAGTGTAAAATAAGAAGTGATTGTGAGATATAAAGTGACATTATCAGATTCTCTTATCATTCTCATTAGCCCCTTTCACACAGTCTTTACTGGTAAATTACCAGTAACAGATCATGTGTGAACAGGACCTTTTCAAAAAATACAGATAAATTGGTTCCGGCAATTTACCAGTAAAGGAAGTTGTAACATTACCAGTAAATTGCTGGTAATGTGCTCTGTGTGAACACAGAATTAATATTACCGGTATATTCACATGAAATCAGAATGTGCTGACGTAAGAAGTCTACTTCGGGCCAATCTTAAAGACTTATGAAGCTGACGTGATTAACCCCGCTGTTTATAGTATGATTCGTTTTTCTACTTTCTACTTTCTACTAAGTCATCTCATCATAGTTGGGTAAACTTCTAAAGTGGTGAACGAGAGACAAAAGCAAATATATTTGCTACATTTATAAAATAAAAATAAAAATCCATGATAGCATTTCCATGACTCTCCAAAAGACGGAAAGAAAATATAAAGAGACTGATTAGCAGAAACACCCTCACAGCAGTGTTTATTTTATTTTTGTATTTATTTTATTTTTTGTAATGAACTGCCAATGTAATCTAACTATGGAAGATTTTATCTCACAATTCTGACTTCTTTTCTCGCAATAGTGAGTTATAAAGTCAGAATTGCGTGATATAAAGTCAGAATTGTGAGTTATATTCAGAATTGCAAGTTATAAAGTCACAATTGCGTGATATAAAGTCACAATTGTGAGTTATAAAGTCACAATTGCGTGATATAAAGTTGTGATTGTGAGTTATAGTCCGAATTGTGTGATATAAAGTCAGAATTGCGTGATATAGTCAGAATTGCGTGATATAGTCACAATTGTGAGTTATAAAGTCAGAATTGCGTGATATAAAGTTGTGATTGTGAGTTATAGTCAGAATTGTGTGATATAAAGTCAGAATTGCGTGATATAGTCAGAATTGCGTGATATAGTCAGAATTGCGGGATATAAAGTCACAATTGTGAGTTATAGTCACAATTGTGAGTTATAGTCACAATTGCGTGATATAGTCACAATTGTGAGTTATAAAGTCAGAATTGCGTGATATAAAGTTGTGATTGCGAGTTATAGTCAGAATTGTGTGATATAAAGTCAGAATTGCGTGATATAGTCAGAATTGCGGGATATAAAGTCACAATTGCATGATATAAAGTCACAATTGTGAGTTATAGTCCAAATTGCGTGATATAAAGTTGCGATTGCGAGTTATAGTCAGAATTGAGAGTTATAAAGTCAGAATTGAGAGTTATAAAGTCAGAATTGCGTGATATAAAGTCAGAATTGCGTGATATAAAGTCAGAATTGTGTGATATAAAGTTGCGATTGCGAGTTATAGTCAGAATTGAGAGTTATAAAGTCAGAATTGCGTGATGTAAAGTCAGAATTGCGTGACAGTCAGAATTGCGTGATATAAAGTCAGAATTGCGAGTTATAGTCAGAATTGCGAGTTATAAAGTCAGAATTGTGTGATATAAAGTCAGAATTGCGAGTTATAAAGTCAGAATTGTGTGATATAAAGTCAGAATTGCAAGTTATATTCAGAATTGCATGATATAAAGTCAGAATTGCGAGTTATAAAGTCACAATTGAATGATATAAAGTCACAATTGTGAGTTATAAAGTCTAAATTGCGTGATATAAAGTTGCGATTGCGAGTTATAGTCAGAATTGTGTGATATAAAGTCAGAATTGCGTGATATAGTCATAATTGCGTGATATAAAGTCACAATTGCATGATATAAAGTCACAATTGTGAGTTATAGTCCAAATTGCGTGATATAAAGTTGCGATTGCGAGTTATAGTCAGAATTGAGAGTTATAAAGTCAGAATTGCGTGATATAAAGTCAGAATTGCGAGTTATAAAGTCACAATTGCATGATATAAAGTCACAATTGTGAGTTATAAAGTCAGAATTGTGTGATATAAAGTTGCGATTGAGAGTTATAGTCAGAATTGCATGATATAAAGTCAGAATTGCGAGTTATAGTCAGAATTGCACGATATAAAGTCAGAATTGCGAGTTATAGTCAGAATTGCGAGTTATAAAGTCAGAATTGCGAGATATAGTCAGAATTGCGTGATTTAAATTCAGAATTGCAAGTTATAGTCAGAATTGCGTGATATAACGTTGCAATTGCAAGTTCTCAAAATTTTCTTCACACAATTGTGTGATATAAAGTCAGAATTGCGTGATATAGTCAGAATTGCGTGATATAGTCAGAATTGCGGGATATAAAGTCACAATTGTGAGTTATAGTCACAATTGTGAGTTATAGTCACAATTGCGTGATATAGTCACAATTGTGAGTTATAAAGTCAGAATTGCGTGATATAAAGTTGTGATTGCGAGTTATAGTCAGAATTGTGTGATATAAAGTCAGAATTGCGTGATATAGTCAGAATTGCGTGATATAGTCAGAATTGCGGGATATAAAGTCACAATTGCATGATATAAAGTCAGAATTGCGTGATATAGTCATAATTGCGTGATATAAAGTCACAATTGCATGATATAAAGTCACAATTGTGAGTTATAGTCCAAATTGCGTGATATAAAGTTGCGATTGCGAGTTATAGTCAGAATTGAGAGTTATAAAGTCAGAATTGCGTGATATAAAGTCAGAATTGCGAGTTATAAAGTCACAATTGCATGATATAAAGTCACAATTGTGAGTTATAAAGTCAGAATTGTGTGATATAAAGTTGCGATTGAGAGTTATAGTCAGAATTGCATGATATAAAGTCAGAATTGCGAGTTATAGTCAGAATTGCACGATATAAAGTCAGAATTGCGAGTTATAGTCAGAATTGCGAGTTATAAAGTCAGAATTGCGAGATATAGTCAGAATTGCGTGATTTAAATTCAGAATTGCAAGTTATAGTCAGAATTGCGTGATATAACGTTGCAATTGCAAGTTCTCAAAATTTTCTTCACACAATTGTGTGATATAAAGTCAGAATTGCGTGATATAGTCAGAATTGCGTGATATAGTCAGAATTGCGGGATATAAAGTCACAATTGTGAGTTATAGTCACAATTGTGAGTTATAGTCACAATTGCGTGATATAGTCACAATTGTGAGTTATAAAGTCAGAATTGCGTGATATAAAGTTGTGATTGCGAGTTATAGTCAGAATTGTGTGATATAAAGTCAGAATTGCGTGATATAGTCAGAATTGCGTGATATAGTCAGAATTGCGGGATATAAAGTCACAATTGCATGATATAAAGTCAGAATTGCGTGATATAGTCATAATTGCGTGATATAAAGTCACAATTGCATGATATAAAGTCACAATTGTGAGTTATAGTCCAAATTGCGTGATATAAAGTTGCGATTGCGAGTTATAGTCAGAATTGAGAGTTATAAAGTCAGAATTGCGTGATATAAAGTCAGAATTGCGAGTTATAAAGTCACAATTGCATGATATAAAGTCACAATTGTGAGTTATAAAGTCAGAATTGTGTGATATAAAGTTGCGATTGAGAGTTATAGTCAGAATTGCATGATATAAAGTCAGAATTGCGAGTTATAGTCAGAATTGCACGATATAAAGTCAGAATTGCGAGTTATAGTCAGAATTGCGAGTTATAAAGTCAGAATTGCGAGATATAGTCAGAATTGCGTGATTTAAATTCAGAATTGCAAGTTATAGTCAGAATTGCGTGATATAACGTTGCAATTGCAAGTTCTCAAAATTTTCTTCACACAATTGTGTGATATAAAGTCAGAATTGCGTGATATAGTCAGAATTGCGTGATATAGTCAGAATTGCGGGATATAAAGTCACAATTGTGAGTTATAGTCACAATTGTGAGTTATAGTCACAATTGCGTGATATAGTCACAATTGTGAGTTATAAAGTCAGAATTGCGTGATATAAAGTTGTGATTGCGAGTTATAGTCAGAATTGTGTGATATAAAGTCAGAATTGCGTGATATAGTCAGAATTGCGTGATATAGTCAGAATTGCGGGATATAAAGTCACAATTGCATGATATAAAGTCACAATTGTGAGTTATAGTCCAAATTGCGTGATATAAAGTTGCGATTGCGAGTTATAGTCAGAATTGAGAGTTATAAAGTCAGAATTGAGAGTTATAAAGTCAGAATTGCGTGATATAAAGTCAGAATTGCGAGTTATAAAGTCAGAATTGTGTGATATAAAGTTGCGATTGCGAGTTATAGTCAGAATTGAGAGTTATAAAGTCAGAATTGCGTGATATAAAGTCAGAATTGCGTGATATAGTCAGAATTGCGTGATATAAAGTCAGAATTGCGAGTTATAGTCAGAATTGCGAGTTATAAAGTCAGAATTGTGTGATATAAAGTCAGAATTGCGAGTTATAAAGTCAGAATTGTGTGATATAAAGTCAGAATTGCGAGTTATATTCAGAATTGCATGATATAAAGTCAGAATTGCGAGTTATAAAGTCACAATTGCATGATATAAAGTAGGCTTGCTACGATAGTCGGTGTTGCCGGTGTTACCGGTGTCCAGACTCAACACCGGTTACATCACTTGCCCACCGTGGCACCGCCCACCGTCTTTTTGATTTTTTTATAGTAATAAAATAATTTAGTTCAGTTAGAGAACAGACAATACAAATAAAAACTGAACGTATCTGCTTAATAAAGCAGGATCCGACCGTGAGTCTCGGCAGCGGCAGGAGTCATTCATCAGATTTAAGAGTGAGGAGCAGACTGAGATGATCGCGGAAGATTTGGTTTCAAAGCGAAACGTAAAAGCGCCTATTTAAGGGAGTTTGTCATTTGTTTTGTTGTTGTGTTTTTCATTAAAAATAATAGGCTAATGAACCCACAATTCAAGCAACCCGCAGCCGAATTGGCGCTAATTCAAAACTGAAAGTAAAATGTGCACGGCCGCACAGAGCGCGCATTGTTTACTTTCGCCTGGCTCCGCGCATTTATTTTTTGCCGCGCGCACCCTCGCGCTCGTGCGGGCGCATCGAGTATAAACAAGGGGACGAACTGTCATTCATTCATGGTGTGCATCTCAATCATAGACTGATCAATGCTTGATCAGTGCCCTGACTACTGAACTAGGGAACTGATTGAGACGCACCCATGGCCTCACAGAGCGCGCATTTACAGACGAGCTGTCATTCACGGTGTGCGCGCACTGGCGCGTTTTCAGTTCAGAGCGGTAGTGTGCATGTTACTTTAGATTTAAAAGCCTCCGCCGGTGATACCGGTATTACCGGTGTTGTCACACATCAATTAACCGGTGGGAAAATTTCCTCACCGTCACATCCCTAATATAAAGTCACAATTGTGAGTTATAAAGTCCAAATTGCGTGATATAAAGTTGTGATTGCGAGTTATAGTCAGAATTGTGTGATATAAAGTCAGAATTGCGTGATATAGTCAGAATTGCGTGATATAAAGTCACAATTGCATGATATAAAGTCACAATTGTGAGTTATAGTCCAAATTGCGTGATATAAAGTTGCGATTGCGAGTTATAGTCAGAATTGAGAGTTATAAAGTCAGAATTGCGTGATATAAAGTCAGAATTGCGAGTTATAAAGTCACAATTGCGTGATATAAAGTCAGAATTGTGAGTTATAAAGTCAGAATTGTGTGATATAAAGTTGCGATTGAGAGTTATAGTCAGAATTGCATGATATAAAGCCAGAATTGCGAGTTATAGTCAGAATTGCACGATATAAAGTCAGAATTGCGAGTTATAGTCAGAATTGCGAGTTATAGTCAGAATTGCGAGTTATAAAGTCAGAATTGCGAGATATAAAGTCAGAATTGCGAGTTATAAAGTCACAATTGCGTGATATAAAGTCAGAATTGTGAGTTATAAAGTCAGAATTGTGTGATATAAAGTTGCGATTGAGAGTTATAGTCAGAATTGCATGATATAAAGCCAGAATTGCGAGTTATAGTCAGAATTGCACGATATAAAGTCAGAATTGCGAGTTATAGTCAGAATTGCGAGTTATAGTCAGAATTGCGAGTTATAAAGTCAGAATTGCGTGATTTAAATTCAGAATTGCAAGTTATAGTCAGAATTGCGTGATATAACATTGCAATTGCAAGTTCTCACAATTTTCTTCACACAATTGTGAGATATACATTCAGAATTGTGACATATAAACTTTTTTCCCCTCAGAATTTAACTTTATGACTTGTAACTGTGAGTTTATATCTCGCAATTCTGAGGGGAAAAAAAGTCAGAATTGGGAGATGTAAACTCACAATTATCTTTTAAATTGGTTTATTCCATGGCGGAATCAAGATTCCATATATAACACAAAGTATAGAGTTATAAATGTATACTACAATGTTGATAACTGTTTAAATATATGATACGAAAAAAGGCGATCAAAAAAAAGAGCACCAGGCGTTCCACCTGTGGGACGGTGATAGTTAAGAGGTTAAACACATCATCACAATCTGTGAAAACGGTCCATGGTGACTCATTCTAATTGAAAACTCTATACAAATAGTGTATACAAACGTACATTCCTCTTTTAGAATCATTTTCCGGTTATCAAATAAGCTTCCCATCTGTGACCAGTTCTCTTCTCTTTCTTTACCCTATTTATTATTTATTTAATTTTATTTGGTCACACTTTATTTAAGGTGGCTTTAACAACCATGTACCTTTTTTCTTTTACTGCAAATAATGTTTCATGAGTACGACAAGTAATGTGTATTTTTCTCCCTCGCATGCTGCTGTCTGGATGATCAAAACATAAGGTAAGTGCTATTGTCTTTCCCTTGAGCTTTATAATAACTGTCATTGAAGGGCTATTATAGCATGATGTATAGGACTCGTGGTGACTGTCTTTGAAATCTGTGCTTGCATGTATTTGACAGTCTTGTGCAAACATGCATACGGATGGTTACTTAGCAACAACACTCAAAACATCAGTGATTTATTTATTTTTCTTCCCTATAGTCTTTTTTAAACCCTCCTGGTGCGTTGAAGGATTTGTCTTTAATATTATAACATTTAGTGCTGATATCTACTCATTGGAAACAAATAAGAACACAATATAAAATAAAACCTCCCATCTTCTCCCTCAATTCCATTTGATAAAATACCTTTCAGCATTGCTCTGTTGGGCTGAACTTTGCATTTACTTCTCTGTCGCTCATATTTAGGCCTGTGCCGCCCAATGGCAGATTGAAAGCGGCATTTCTCGTGCTGCCAAATTGTAGTCTCCTCCTGTGGTTTTCATTCCCTCCTCCTCTTCTTGCTCTCTCTCTCTCTCTCTCTCTCTCTCTCTCTCTCTCTCTCTCTCTCTCTCTCTCTCTCTCTCTCTCTCTGTTCTTTATGCACAAAGCAGGTTTGATGTAGACTGGATGCTCGCAATTGATCTAAAGCACTTTTACAGAATAGGAAACTTTCTCCTCTCGTTTGATTTGGTCATGTGCAGCAGAGGGAAAGAACAGATAAACACCTCTGTCTCTTCTGATTCTCCGTGATGCACACAGACCACCACGCACGGCCACGAATGCATGCATTGTAGTTCTTTAAGCACGAGTGTGTGCGCAGCTTTTGTGTGTTTCCTTGGTCTCTGCAGTTATTTGCTAGCTCATTAGGCTTTCCAGCTAGCTTAAGCAAAGCACCCTCAAAGACCAGCCTCAGCACTGGCTCTAATGATACATATCAGCAGATGTGTGTTTGTGTGAGTTTGTCAACGTGAGGATGTATGAAGATGTCTTGCAATAGTCGAGTCGTCGTGGCACTGCACTGCATTGCACTCCGCAACCACGTATCTTATGCCTGCTACAGTGAGATTTCTGCAACCCTATAAGAACATTACATATCACACTGTATTACATGGATCTAATAACCTTGGGTACAACATGTGTGTAGACTGTACGATGATGACACCTATTGAATTGTAGGCTATGACGCAAGTTAGTGTAGAAGAATGAACGTCATCAGCATGTGCTAGTGGTACACAACAAATAGAGCAAGATGAATCACACTCTGGCAATTGTGGTTTTTATGTGTGCTGAAAAAAAGAGGAGGAACGGAAAGAGGAGAATATGGCTAGGGAAAAGAGGCCAACTTGGCATGCCAATTTTTCATGACCACAGAAATCGCCACAATTGGTAATCTTTCATCTGGGACAGGCCAAAATCATAAAATGTGTAACAGGCATTTAGGGGGTAATGACATAGATTATTATTATTATTATTATTATTATTATTATTATTATTATTATTATTATTATTATTATTATTATTATTATTATTATTATTATTATTATTATTATATTAAAGGGTACATAACACACACAGTTTCTGCCAGTCTCATGTTAATCTTGAGTATATAGAGTAGTATTGCATCCTTCATATCTCTAAATAGTCTTTAGTTTTATCATATTTATAAAAGGCAGATACGCTGTACCGATTCTTTCCGAAAACAGTCAAACTCGTGGAGGCGCGCAGTGGGCCGAGCTAAAGAGCCATGAGTACACACACACAATACATTCATGGCATTATCCCTGGATAACTTTCGATTCATTATACGTTCGTGTTGTTTACATTATATGCACTTACGTACCCATTGCAAACAAAACACAGACATTTCATGCAGTTTCACTCATACGGTGATATAACCACATACGATTTCGACTTATGACTGGGAACAAACAAACACATTTGTAGAACTGCTCCGGAAAAAGAAAACTGCATCCACTGTTCCCTTAAAGGTCCCATGGCATGGCATTTTTCTATTATTTTATTATATTATGTTTCCTGAGTTGTACTTATATTGTTAGTATGATTTTTGCATCAAAAAATGTCATAATTTAGAAATAAAAGGCATTTTATCTATACTGTTATTACCCCTCTGGCTGAATGCCCTGTTTCAAGGGGTGTGTCTGCTGTAAGACTTCAGTGAAAATGCCCACTGTTGTGATTGGTTGACATCTTTGCATTTGAAATGAGTGTTAGATTATGTTGCGGAGGGGGCGTGGATTAGCGAGGCACTGCATGTAACATAATGCACATAATGCTTTCACCACAACTAACAGCAAACAGGACGTCAAAATGAATACAGTAAGAGCTTTGCTGTGCTGCATAACAGCGTCATTCATTATAACGGGAGTTTGGGCAAGTGTGCAGATACACTCGTGATGCATGATTGACAGCTCTGGACATTATAAAGAGATAAAGAGAGTGTTCTTTGATCGCTCTCTGTAGTTTAATCACTTAAAAAAACAGATTTGTTTCATGCTACTAACAGAAACGATCGTTTTAGTCACTGGCTTGATTCACTGATGCATTATGCTTTGGGGATCAAGACGGCGATCATTAAACGATATAGAAAGAAAGTCTGAGTGAACTTGAATGATTAGCTACACATCAGAAATCACTGATCACAGATCAGGCATTAATGAACACTGTTACTCACTGTTTGTCGCGGTGCTGTCGAATACATATCATAAAGTCTGTTTGTAAAGCCTGTGCTGACATTAACTGAAACCATTTTCTCCGAGAGCTCTGGGCGGGCAAAGCAGAGGAAGGGGAGGTAACCTTTCCTGGTATGACGTCATAACAGGAAAATTCAAGATCAGCTCGTCTGAGCTGTCATTTTTTCAAAGGCAGAGAAAGACAGCCAGAACTCGGTTTACACCCATCAAAATTTCTAGCCACTTGGGGACCATATACAGGCTAGGGGAACTCATATTAATGTTAAAAAACTTCATAAAATGACATTTTCATGCCATGGGACCTTTAACGCTGGGCTATTTGGGAAGCTGAACAAGGTTATCTTTCCCTCACAACCAAAAACACACTTCTTTAGTGAAATTGTTGATTTTGTGGTCTAAAAACAAAATGACAGCGCTACTGACGGCTTCCGTAACACGAAAAAAGCTTGTTGATGGGCGTGCTCTTGCTCTTGCTCTCGCTCTAGTTGATGTGCGCACGCGCTCATCCGGGAAACGTACCTATTCAAGGAATGCCACCCTTTATGAAGTCATACAGGGCCATACTCTAAAAAAACATTCTGAAACTTGTTCGAAAGGAATGCATTTGGCACAGAAATACAAAACGTTGGCCATGTTAAAGGGTTAGTTCACCCAAAAATGAAAATTATGTCATTAATTACTCACCCTCATGTTGTTCGACACCCGTAAGACATTCGTTCATCTTCGGAACACAAATGAAGATATTTTTGTTGAAAGCTGATGGCTGAGAAAGGCTTCAGACAGGCCTCCATAGGGATTCAGTTCATTTACACTCACAAGACCCATAAAAAGGCACTCAAAAAACGTTGTCACAAAGTCCATCTCACTACAGTGGCTCTACAATAATGTTATGAAGCGACGACAATAGTTTTTGAGCGAAAAAAAAAATCAAAATAACGACTTTATTCCACAAGTTCTGTCTTTCTGTGCTGTGGACTCACGAAGCACCAAGACGCATGCGCGAGAATATGACACAAACCGGCGTTTGGACACGTGACCCAGAAGTGAGGAGATTTGTTTACAATGAGCAGAGAAAGACGCGCCGTATCTAAGCTGTTGAATTCTACATTGATTGTGCTTTAGGTCTCGGCGTAGAGCTCAAAATGGGACTAAAGTGTGTATTTCATGGATTCCCGAACGCCGGTTCTGCGTCATATTCTCGCGCATGCGTCTTGGTGCTTCGTGAGTCCACAGCACAGGAAGACAGAACTTGTGGAATAAAGTCGTTATTTAGATTTTTTTTTCGCTCAAAAACTATTGTCGTCGCTTCATCACATTATTGTAGAGCCACTGTAGTGAGATGGACTTTGTAACGACGTTTTTAGTGCCTTTTTATGGGTCTTGTGAGTGTAAATGAACTGAATCCCTATGGAGGCCTGTCTGAAGCCTTTCTGAGCATCAGCTTTCAACAAAAATATCTTCATTTGTGTTCCGAAGATGAACGAATGTCTTACGGGTGTCGAACGACATGAGGGTGAGTAATTAATGACATAATTTTCATTTTTGGGTGAACTAACCCTTTAAGCATGACAATCCAACTCTTGTGATATCAAAGACAACTGTAGGGCATACACATAGACACAGAAGTATGACCAGACTGTACTTTCTGGCTCGGTGTGGAGGTCAGAGAGAAGATTGCATCGGCAGGGCACACGGTGCGGCGCATCAGCTTTCAGGTCCATTCCATCAGGCTGACATGCCGAGATCAATTTCTGAGAAGGGCAGAACCATGTACAGCCTGCTGTGCCCACTGAGGCTGGTTCTGACCCGGATTACTGAGTGCAGGCGCTGGGTGCCAACCAACAAACTACCAGCAGCTGCAGCTGTTCTCTTCTAAGAAGCTGTCACATATCTTCACGTGAACTCTTGGCATGGCTAAAGCCTCACAGTGACATTTATTGCCTTTTTTGTGCTTTTCATTTTTGTTGCCTCACTATTCTGTCTTCACGAAATCTATTGTGGAAAGATGTGCCTTTCAGACATTTACCATAGTAAACATAATAACTGCTAAAATAACCCGCAATGGCTCCAAAACACACTGGATCACCAGTTACACTATGATCAGGTTTCACAGACAGGGTTTAGATTAAGCCAGGTTTAGGCCTTAGTTCAGTCAGGACATTGACGTAGCTTTTATAAACGTGCCTTAGAAAAATAAAATAAAAGCATTACTGGTGTGCATCTTGAGACAAATAAATGGCAGTGACATATTTTAAGATAGCTAGGAACAGGTTTTCTTCATTGAAGTTTTGCTTTTGTTGAGCTATTAAAGCTCAAATCAATATTTTGTGTACAATTATTTAATTATGTCATCCGTTATTGCACACTTGCTCTCTTTTATTTCATACAAAGGCAGCTGCTGCCATTTTGCGACATATTATAATTTTGTGGATTATAAGTTAACAAACAGGTAACAAACAATGTTTTATCTCAAATCAATATCTCTTATCCCCATTTATGTGATAAAATACCAATATAAAGTGGTATGAATGAACCGTATCTGTTGGGATTTGCCGCTTGCTAGCAACTGCTTTCTTCGTGGAAGCCTTACGTTTAGAGACCTAATAATGTTTTTCAACTCAAGTCAATATTTTGTGTCTAATTATTTACTTATGTGGCAAGTAGCTGTGTAATAAGCGGGATAATGTACATCAAACCCCTTAAGGGGTTTAAAAAGACCCCTCTGGCTGGATGTACATTATCCCTTACATATAATTACTGTGAAAATAAGAAAGGTGCATTGTCATATCACAGGGCATGGCTGACGCTGCTTGGTGTGTCATGTTTATTATTAACTATTTAAACCATTTTTTATTTATTTATATTGCTAAATTTACATGTATGCATTTTGGCGGACACTTTATTTATTTATTTTATTTATTTATATAGCGCTTTTACAATGCCGATTGTTTCAAAGCGCCTTCACTATGTTAAACAGGAAAATAATGCAATAGAATTTGATTCGGCTGTACAGACGCTCTGGAGAAAACGGTGATTTCATCCAGCTCATTTCAATTATCATATAGTGACAATGCGGGCAGATCAGTAATTTAGTTGAAAATTTATTTGAATATTTAGCTGAAAATGTAGTGTCCCCAACTGAGCAAGCCAAGCCAAAGGCAACAGTGGCAAGGAACCAAAACTCCATCAGGTGGCATAATTGAGAAAAATAAACCAAATAAACCAGTCTCAGTCAGGGTGCCAGTTCTCCTCTGGCCATTATTTTTATCCATAGAACACATTCAAATTTGATCAGTTCTTGCTCTCCTCTGTGACCTTGGCTTTGCTAACGCCACACGCTACTGTTTGAGCTACAGGAAAGCTCAACAGGGTATAATCCTAAATTAGATCACATAGAAAGGTAACTAGCTAATACATATCTAATCTTAGTTTATCTTAGCTGGTGTGTTGCCTGGTTTTAGCAGGAGCACTTGTCAACTTATCAGGCTGGTGCTGGTTTAAAGATTGTTGTTTTATTATACTTTTCCCCTGAGCTACTGTAGTAACTGGTATTCTTGGCAGAAATGCTGGTTACCATGGTGACTGTGGATGTTTGTAATGTTTAGTATACAGCACTTTTCTTTTTGACTGTTGTAGGGGAGGCTCTTCATTTTGGCTCAGACATCACTCTTATTCTACACTGCCAATGAAACGCCCCTCCTCTCAATATGTCCATCGAGAGACACACTGGCCACAGTCAGGGGAAAACGTCCTTAAAAGTATTCTTCTGTTCTTATTACCATAATCCACTTTTTACTCATTTCTCTCTGTCTCAGACCGTTCTTAGCTTCCTGTCACATCCCCATTTCCTCCATCATTTGCTGTTCCTGTCAAGCCTGAGAGCACATTGCTGCGATGCAAAAACTCATCTGATACACTCAAGTGCTTTGCTACACAGAAAATAACTTAATAGGAGTTGTTTTAATGAAATCCTTTTAAATCCTGACTGTTCTTCTGCTGCTTCTCTGTACCCTAGTTATTAACTCATAAAGGTAACGTTTAATAATGCGTGCACACACACACACACACACACACACACACACACACACACACACACACACACACACACACACACACACACACACACACACACACACACACACACACACACACACACACACACACACACACACACAGTCATTGATGTGTCCTTCCTGTTATGCCTCTGGGGGTGTGTGGGTGAAGCGAGCCCCCAGTGATGCACATTAAAGATGAAATATGCCATACGCAATTAATTATTAACCACGCAAACATGTTTTATCTTTGTATCTTTTCTATTTTCCATTTTCATCTCTTGTAGAGATAAGGTCTGGCTTGAATTTCGCCACTGAATATGGAGAGAGGCATATCCTTCTGTTCAGCATCTCCCCCTCTTGCTCTTGTTCTATCCTAAAGCTTCATATGGAACCTCATAAGTGACACTGTGTGCATCAATAGTACATTTGGAATTTAACTCATAACTTGTTTATGCTCTCATGTTGTACTGTCATATGAATATCTGCAGTGTGCATGTTCAGCTCACAAACCCTTTTTATTTGACATGCTTGCTGTCTATTTTTATTATCAGAATAGAATATAGAGAATAGCCTACATTTTGAATGCAAGTGTATTTAAATACAGCTTTCTCACACTTTTGTTTCCACTTAGCTTGTCGCAATGCATTATGGGATTACCTTTTCCCGAAGTGTACATGTAGTGCTACATTAGAGTTTCAGAAAATGCTGGTATCTTAATGCCCGTTCACACCAAGTACGATAACGATAAAGATAACGATAAAGGCATAGTTCTAAAAATTGTTCTCAATATTAAAGGTGGGGTAAGTGATATTTTAAAAATGCTTTAGAAAAGTGTCTCGGGCCGAGTATTAAAACAAACTTATAGCCAATCAGCAGTAAGGGACATGTCTACTAATGACGGGGAGAAGAGAGCGCTCAGTGCACGTCATTATTCAAAAGATACAACACACAAGACAGACATTAGCTGAGTGATGACAGAAAGAGAGAGATGCAGATAAAAACAAAAGTGGAAAATGTCTGTGGAACAAAAGAAAGCTTACGATCAGGCAAGAAGTAGGACCCGTTAAATATCGGATCAGCTTTCCAGCGCTGCAGAGAACTCAAGGAGCGAAGGCCGAGGTTGCTTTATTTCTATTTCGATAACTTAGGCGAGTAATATTGGGTTTGTTTTGTTTCACAGAACTAATATATGCTGTCTTTTGCTTGAATATGCTTGTGTTTGCTTGCTTGTCCATTTGCGATCGTATTGTCGTTTACTTTCGCTATGATAATTACCCATTCATTTCCACACCGTATAAGCCTGGAGCGTCTAAACCTCTTCACTGTCTGTTTCAAGTGTCAGCTCCCAAAGTGTGTCCAAAAAGTATGATAATATACTCCTAATACGTTTCTTTACTTTGGGTCCTCTTTTTGTGATCGATATAAGCCTCTAATCTTGTCGTAATTGTAATATGTTCGTTAGTTGAACTGTTGTGCTTGTGCTATCGAGTTGTTCATGAGAACTGTGTTTGTGTTTTTGGGATGTAAGGGATGACTTTTTCACTGAACATTCAACCTGGATTACCATAGCAACACACGTTGCTTTCACTTATTGATGACATCATACCCTCAGGCCAGCTGGCACAGCGGATTAGGCCATAGTCGTTGCCTGGGTTGTGTGTGTGGGGCGGAGCTATCAACATAGGGGAGTGTTTGTTTTGGTGATTTGAAATCAACATCAGTTACCAGAAAGCACTTGCGATAGCAATAACGGCACAGAGAAACTATATTGTTGGAATCACTTTCTGAACGATTTTATCCATTTGATGAACAATAAAAACACTGACAGCCAATCAGAATCCAACCTGCTGTAACAAGCTCAAGCAATTAAAGAAGCAGAGAAGCAAGTTCTTAGAATAAACAGAACGATATCGTCCATTGGTGTGGACACTAATATAATTATCTTTATAGTTATTGTTCTTGGTGTGAATGGGCATTTAGAGGGCAGGAATGCATGCTTACTTTAAATCAAACTTACTTTAAATGCATGCTTACTCTTATGTTGCTTTTATAGGCAGCTCAGTTTAATTTAACCCTCTGAGGTTCTTCGTTTTCCAGTCACACTCAGGACCTTCGGGTCAAAAGTGACCCGACCCCTGAAATATTTTTTTTTTTTTTCAGTAAAATCAATTAAATTGAATATTATATAAAATGTATATATATAGATTTTTTTTTATTTTTTTTTTTTTTTTTATTAATGCTGTATTTCAGGTTAAAGTAGAGACTAGGCCTATAGAAAACACTTTTTGAAATTAGATTGGTGCCATCTGGTGGAAGCAGTGAGCATTATTATCATGCAATATCATATTTTAACGACACAAAAAAAGCAGGTCCCAGGCACTCAGTCAGACATAAAAAGAGGAGAAGGAATTAATTAAAAAGCCTTTATTTGGTATGGCTTAAATCTTTTTTTTTTTTTTAATACAAGAGCCAACATGTTTCGACCAACAAATGGTCTTCTAAAGGGCAAAGCAACACAAAGAATGAAAATGACATAAATTTATAAGTTGAAACCCACCCATTGTCCGAAAACATTCAATTAGCCTAATAAGGCCTTATACAATCAATTAACCCAATGAGGCAATCAGTTCTACAGGATTGGGGAAACCAACGTAATGAGCAAAGAAAAAAGTAAAAAGAAAAAACAATACAGAGAAAAAACTCTCCTTCAACGTAGGCTACCTGGAGAGGCTACCTAATGCTTTCGGACTATGGGGCTAATTGAATGCTTTCGGACTATGGGGGTGGGGTTTAACTTATAAATTGATATCATTCTCATTCTTTGTGTTGCTTTGCCCTGAAGAAGACCATTTGATGGTCGAAACATGTTGGCTCTTGTACTTTTTTTTAAATATGATTTAAGCCATACCAAATAAAGGCTTTTTAATTAATTCCTTCTCCTGTTTTACATCTGACTGAGTGCCTGGGACCTGCTTTTTTTGCGTCATTGGATTTTTCCCTACCCCAAGAGCACCTATTACGGACTATTTAACTCTACCTAAACGCCGGGTTGAACCTTTTGCAGATCATATTTTAACCACTAGATGGATTTACATCTCTCTGTAGAAAGGCTTGTGAATTCGAGTTGTTTTTGCACATATTTGCCTATTCTTTTTCAGGTTGTGGATTTTAATGTATAATAAGAGATTCTCAAAGACTATTTTTGTCAAGTTTTTTGTTTGTTTGGTTGGTTTAAATGGTAATTTGAAGTGCCAGTTTTACTTTATAATACAGTCAAACCTGAACATTGCATTAGAAAGAGAACAAATGGAAAGCATTTTGTTACCCATTGTTTTAATTGTAATTTAATAAAAATGCAATTATTTCAGTCATAACATTTTTTATTAACCTTTTATAATAAACATTTTCATTAAAATATTTTTTTATACTATTCAATGAACAGTAACTCTTTTTATTTCACATATTTACATTTCTCTGTTACAGTTTCACCAGTCTCATATTTCCCTATGTGTGTGTGTGTCTGTGTGTGAGTGTGTCTATTTTGCAACCTTGATGGCTTACAGTCACATGCTTTCATTGCTGTGTGCTTTATTTCTTACATTGATGAATAATTGCTTTTATTTCACACTTTTCACAAAATTAGCTTTTGTAATGATACATGTTCATTTGTGTGTGCGTGTGTTTTTGTGTGTGTAAGTGTGTGTGTGTGAGTGTATTTGTCTGTTTTGCACTCTTGATGTTTTAGAGATTCCCCCCTTCACTGTTGTGTGCTTTTTTTCTGCATCGTGGCTGATTTGTAGATTGTACGCACAAAAAAACTCTGTATTTTCATATTTTTGCCAATTTCCCAGTCATTTTTGACCCGACTATTTTTTTTACGACCACTTAGACTTTTCAAATCCTGTCCCCAATTTTTTGGAGTGTTCATATACCAAGTACCAATAAAGTCACAAGTTTTGTACCATTCCGATGAAGCTACGATTAAAAAAAAAATGTTATTTAAAAAAATGTGGGTCAGAAATGACAGAAGAGCCCCAGAGGGTTAAAAGTCAGCTTATTTATCATGTATTTCCTACTCTTATGCAGTCGCATTCATTACTTGTACATATACGAGACCTTGAGCTTGTGAGTGTGCCTTTGTGTGTGTGTTACATGTGTGATGTGTCTAATTTCAATGTAGTTGTAGAGAGTAAAATCTTGGCACTTAACTATGAGGACGCCAGTGCTCTCTAAAGGTCAGCTCACAATGCAGGCCGAATCCTTACCGGGTCATGTCCTTAACAAAACCCACCCATTCATTCGTACAATTCCTTTTACAAACAAGAAGAAAACATACTTAGGATCTTACCTCACCCAAAACCTCAGCAGATAGTTCAACTGCAAGTCTGTAATTAACCTCAGTGTTTTAAATGTTCCTAATGAGTCTGTGTTACTGGCTTAACTGATAAAGAAAGATCAATGCGATGAAGAGTGTAAGAGAGCAAAATTAACCCCACACTCTGCAGGTGACCCGAGATGTCTGTCATCATAAAACTTATGAACGCATGAAGACAGAGAGGGGGATCTCCTCCATTTAGTTATTTTCTTGGCCAGACTAGGAAAAGCAAAAGACGGAGGAATATGAGAGAAAGGGAGGATGACTGAGCGAAACAGTGCAATAAAGCACTGCTGTGGGTGTCAAACTCTGTTTTTCTATTCATGTATGCCATCATTTATTTACAACCGAGTTATGGTGTACATTCTCTGCTCATTTACTCATCTGCCACCTCCTATTTTTGACACTTTGTCTTTCCTTCACTGCCGCATCATTTGTTTTATCCAATCAGAGATGTTGAGACAGGTGTGCTTCAAAGGTAATGCTGAACATAACAGACCAGCAGTCATTCTTAAGCTGTCTGTCTATTTGTCTGTCTGTCTATCTATCTATCTTTTCAACTTTTCCTGCTTTCTTTTTTACTCCTGTGCATTAAAATGTGTATGAGGTCAACTGCATGTACAGTAATACTGCAAAATTTAGGAAAGTGCATTGTCATGCTGCAGGACATTGCTGACGCTGCTTGCCGTGTCATGTCAACTATCCAACTGCCAATCCAGGTGATGCTTCTGCAAGCGAATAGCACAACCACTTACCTCCACAGGGCTCTAGACCCCTAATCGAACACCCTGTACAGTCATTGTGACAGATCCAAATCCTTCTAGAAACCGCAAAACCAGGATATGGCAGAGAACCAACTCCTTTGTGCTGTTACATTTACATCCAGTCCATTATCATTACTGTATACCTCTATGGAAATCTCTTTAATTTTCTTTATAGCAAAGCCACAAAGATATAAATGTGCCCTCACAGTGATGATCAATACCCTAGTGAGATTGGCCAAGATCTCAATTTATTTGAGGTTTTCTTCCTAGTCGCGGGGGATTTTGTAATACACTTTTCCAAATGTGGTTACCAATCATAGACCGTGATTAGCACTATGCCAAATGAATAAAAGGTTATTCAGGGTAATTTAGCAATTGAATCATTAAATTGGTCTCTTTTATTGCAGTGGATGTAGTATGCTTGTGAACATGATCCAAATTGACCCTCACCAAGAGTCAAATGTGAGTAAAAGCAGGCTTTTGGTCATTGGCTGGTAAATTTATTAACTGATAAAAGATTAAAGTTAAACCTTATGCTTTAAAGAAACTGCCATTCTATGTTTATCTAGGATGCATTTTGTTTTTCGCCAGAATTTAATTTGAGTGAAACATATTAAGGGTCTGTTTACACCTAGTCACTTTATGTGTTTTTTTCTGATTTGTTAACAAGGTTCAGTTTACACTTGGCCACATAAATGTGTCTCCGCAAAAACAGATCTTAAATTCCTGTGCTCTGTGCTAATTTAAAGGGGTTCACGTCAATGAACACAACAGCTATGTGCTGCATTTTATTTATCATCAGCTAATTTCAAGATCAAAGACCACAATAGGAAAGAGATTATTTGACGTAAAATGTTGGCTAATAGGCCTTTAGTGTAGGTGCCAATATGAGCATGTCTGGTCCATCATTGAATTGAGAAAATATGAAGTAATTCAGCAAATTCCCCTTTGCCCGGGAGTTTGATTGACAGGTGGTCTGACCTACCGTAATCGGCCATCCGCTGAATCCACCATTTTGTCCGACAAAGCAGTCAGGAGAGTCTGAGATTAACTTTGATGGACTTGAGCTTGAAAACTGTGTCTACTTACAACTTTCCGCGGTTGAAACATTCCTTCTGATGTTCATTCATGTTTATTTGATGCTATAAATTAACTAGAAGGAAGAGATGATCAGTTCATGAGCAGCTTTAACTGAGGCGCTACAGCGATCTGTTCCGACACATTAAAGAGCCACAAAACGGTATTTAGAGTTTATTTTTTTTAAATGACAAAATTTGAAAGTTGAGAAAGTCGGTGTCCTCTTTGCTCCGTGATTTATTTTTCAGTATGTGAGAACATGATGTGTGACGTGAGAGTGCCATGGCCTGTCAGACATAGCAACAGTAACTAAAGAGTGCGGGTCTTTGTGAACGGTCAATTAATGATCACATAAATACTGGGAGGTTTCAGTAAATGGTGGATTGTTATAGTATTTTGTACTCATTTCTTCTTCACGCAACTTAAGACCAATGGCTCGCACAATCTTTCCCATAACTTGGTTATTGGGGATAGCCTTTCTCTGGGCCATACTCTGCGATGATGCTCTGGCTGATCATTAATTTTAGTAGCCAGATCTTTCTGGGTGAGGCCTTTATTCTGGCGGTCCTGCTGGATAACGTTCCCCACTTCAAGAGGTACTCTCTGGTGGCTATCTCTTCTGTCTCTCTGTCCAGCTTGGCTGTGTTCTTGGTTATAACATGCTGTTTATTTTGCCCAGCAGTCAATTTCTTAGATGTTAAGACTTCCTCTCCCTTCCTTTGAGCAGAAATTATAGCCTGTTTAGACTTTGACTGCACAGTCGATCCTTTCTTCCTCAAAACAGTCACTGTATTCAAGTCACTCTCTACCATGTTGTTGATAATTATTTGCAGAAATGTTTGATGACAACAACAGGACGTTGAAGTTATCGAGCACGTCTCTGCTCTTTATGCTAGTGAACTAAACCGATATTGAGATTATAATTTTTTCTCACTACTTTTAATGAAGATGAGTGTCTCGATGTTTTGAATAAATGTTTACACCAAGGATGATAACAATACTATAACTGTAACAATAACTATAAAGTTTCCACGCCAACAACGGCCATATTGTTCCGAATAAAAGACATTCATAGAAATACTTCTGAAAAAACGAGTTTGTCTTATATTCAGGGTCTAAACTTTTACAATAATACACCCACAACAATACACGTAAAACGAGTGTGCCAAGAAATATGTTATGGAGTGTGTTATGGAGTGTGCCAGAGTGTAATGTTAGAAGATCGGGAGTGCAAAAAGACAGTCTTAAAAATGCAGACAGTTACCGTCCAAGAGCCACGCAACTGTCATGTTTGCGTGCCTCGCTAACGGACCAAACTTCCCCCGTAAGCGATTTTAAAACGTAAGACGGTACCCAGATTGTCAAAACTAATAAGATTTCACTTCAACTGTTGATTCAATTTTGGTAGGCTACATGGTCTTCACTATGAGATGGATAACCTAATTGTTACATAATTCAGATGGGGTACAGGTTATTTTTATGGTAGGCAAAAAGTGTTCATTTTTAAATTGGTACGTTTTACCAGTATTTACTATACTTTCAATACAAAAATTAAAATATGCAGTATGGAACTTAGTTTTAAATAAAACCATGTTCCTGATCAAAGAGCCTTTTGCAAAAGGTGCATCTTGAAAAATTAAGAGAGGGAGGGGTGGAGGTTCATCTTTTCATCTTATAATCAGCATCTTGTATTCGGACATGTTGTACTGATAAAGAACCATACCATTGAAATCATATTCAGAAGGTTTTTTTTGTTTTTTTGTTCAGCTGATGAATGATAAAAACATTGAAAGCCAATCAGAATCCATTGTGTTTTAAAGAGCTCAAGCATTTAAAGCAGCAGACAACATCATTTCAATGTAAACAGAATGTTATCACGATGATGCGGATGCTCATATAGTTATTCTTGGTATGCACAAATATACAGGGAAAAAGCTAAATACTTTCCTTTTGTGCCCCTATGTTTGTGAATAACCCGAGAGGAAGTAAACCAAGGGAAAGACGAGTATTTTGGAGTGAATTTAGCTTGCACCGCATGACCAGGATCTGGTGAGTGAGAAGAGGACCTTTGTGCTGGCTTCACTCCAGCTTGCCTGATGGCCTTGTCTCTAAGGAGAGCGAGGGAGAGAGAGAGAGACAGAGAGATGGCTTTACAATCACCCCACCAGCCTCGGACTGCACTGGCATCTCTAATCAGCTTCCCTCGCTCGCCGCATCCTGTTGCTCAGGCAACAGCCAAGCCTGCTCGTGTCCTGCTAAGGAGCGAGGCAGAACATTGAGAAATGAGAAACAGCGATGGTGAGAGAATACCGCTGTATTACACAATCACAAATCAGGACGGATCTGGAATGCTTAACGGAATAATTTATACACAGCGTCGCAAACGAGAGAGCTATCAGATTGCTCGCAGTTCCGCGTGTGAATTAGATCACTCCAAATTCTGTGTGAAGGTGAGGGAGGAGCGTGCATCAGCCGTTGTGTGTTTTTGTAGTTTCGAAGGGTTATTAGGCTATCCCGCAACCTTCCTATTGAATTCTCGCACACGCTCTTCTAATCTGATGACTGCTTCTCACAGGGGGAATCACCAGCTGTCCGTGGCCCTCCTCATCCGTTGAGTGCAGAAAGGTGCTTCGGAGGAGAGAGGGAAAGAGAAAGCGTATCGATTGGTTCTTCAGTTAGGCTAGACTAAATGAAAGAGCGTGGATGGCCGTGCCACTAGAGGCCAGCCGCACAGGCTCAATTTTCTGAACCTTGTTTTTTGGTGTGTAAAAGGTCGGGAGAGGTTAGTGAGTGTTAGCGCTGGACTCTCTGTCTCACTGACTCTTTCATTACTCTCCGTATTCCCCTTTCTTTATCGGTTTACTTCTTTCTCCATCCTGCCACTTGACAGCACTGTGTGAGTTTTATTTCAATCTGCCACAGGGGGACAGTCTTCCCCTCAGCCCTTGTGTAGCCAGACTTTGGACTGTTTGGACTGACAGACATCATGACATAACGTTATCACAAATCTTCTGGCAGGATCATTTTATTTAGCAAAATATCTCACCATTCACTGATGCGTCCTGTAACGCAGTTCATATGTTCAGGGAAGAAGGAGGCTGGAACCGGCAAACTAATCAAATAAATAAACAAAATGAAAGAAAAAGCGGAAGCCCCTCACGGACGACTGCCGCGCACACACACACATAACAAAACATAAACAACGTAAAGTCCAGGCCTGGTCCTCTCGTCTTTCACTGTTGTCGCTCCTCCTTTTATACTCCCGTCACGCCTCCGTGAGACGAGACCGGTGTGGCGCGCAGCTGGCGCTCATTACTCGCTTGCCACACGTCCAGGTCGCACTCGGTCAACCATTAATATGTTTGATCTAAAATGCAACTGCTCTCATGTTTTCCCACAGGACAGTAAATGCGAGTCATCCTTGCAGGACTGTGATATGAAGTGTGCAAAGTAACATATCTTTAGCAACTGTGTGAAAGTGAATAGCGCATAACTGGCACAATAGCGGTATAAACATACATATCTATTGGTACAATATGTGTCACATGACTAAACATGCGTCATCGTTTTCAAATACCTCCGTCTTCACAGTACGTGGTCACACTACGATGCGAAGGCGCCGTTTTCAAATGTTTCAAGTTTTCGTTTACTTAAAACACTGTCTCACGTGTCTCACTGTGGACGGAAGGCCAAAACGGAGAGAAAAAGATGCGTTTTCAAACGAAAACGTATTAGTGTGGACATGGCCTAAATACAAGGAGCAAACAAAGGGAACTAATCAAGACCGGCTGAACAGAATTAATAATTAATAGGTAATCTAGGTGACAAACTAGGAAATCAGAAATAATGACAGGGAGACAGAACAGAACTGAATCAAATCACACTAAAGAAAACCATGAACCTGACAATACTATTCCACACTTACTGTTTACTTGAATTTTTATCAAATAAATGCAGCCGTGGTGAGCATAAGAGACTTTCAAAATCATTTAAAAGATATAAGTATCATAAGTGTGTTTCTTATTCTGCTGCTTTTCATGGTACAGCTCAGAATAGTTTCTAGTGAAGGGCGTCTACTTTGTGTGGTCTTGTGGTGGCTTTAGCGTTGACAATGCTAAAATACTTCAGTATCTGATATAAAGAATATTGTTGCCAGTAACCTTGCAATATATCTGTGGAAATTAGTTTTTCCTAGAAGGTGCTTACTGTACCAACCTTGAATCCGATTTCATCTCCTGGGGAACTTGTTCACCCTGCTTCCCAGAAATTGTGTATAGCCAGTCAATAAGATTAGAGCTTTTCAGATCGAGGAAGACATTGCAAATTTGCTTGTATGCAGTATGCATCAGATGGACAATTAACCTATCTGTGATCGATCCATAGGGATGCTGTCTGATGCTGAAGCTACCCTGACCTCTCTGTTTCCTCTGGTTTAAATCTTACAAGTTTTCTATTTTAACCTTTCACTGTGTATTTTCAATTCTGTTGAAAAGTCTTCCAGTGTGCTCTTATTTTAGTATAATTTATATAAAGTACCTTTCAAAAGTTTGGGAACTTCACAAAGTTTTAAATATTTTTGAAAGAAGTCTCTTATGCTTACCCAGGCTACATTTATGTAATCAAAAATACAGTAAAATCAGCAATATTGTGAAATATCATTACAATTTAAAATTGTTTTTGGTTTGAACATATTTTAAAATGTCATTTATTCCTGTAATGACAAATCTGAATTTTCAGCATAATTACTCCACTCTCAGTGTCACGTGATCCTTCAGAAATCATTCTAATATGCTGATTTGCTGCTCAAGAAACATTTATTATTATTATCAATGTTGAAAACAGTTTTTGCTGATGCCACATTTCTGTGGAAGCAAACATTTGTGGTAAGATAAAAAAATAGAGAAATGAATACATTTATGTATCAAGGAAGCATTAAATTGATCAAAAGTGACAGTGAAGACATTTATAATATTACAAAATATTTAAATACATCTTTAAAATAAATGCTATTAATTGAACTTTATATCCGTTAAATCATTCTGAAAAAGTGCCACCATAATTCCACAAAAGATATTAAGCAGCACGGCTCTTATTTATAATAAGACGAGGAAGGCTCATGTGAAGACTGGAGAAATGATGAAGAAAATGTAGCTTTGCCAAAAATAGGAATAAATGACATAAAATTTCAGTTTTTACTGTATTTTTTATCAAATAAATGCAGCCTCTGCGAACATAAGACAAAATTATTCCAAAAACATTATAACATTGTAATGTTTCCAAACTTTTGACAGACATATTTTTATTACATATTTATTCAATCTTTCATGTGTGTGTATTGTTGTATGGATGTTTATCTAATATTTATATTTCCTTTGATTTCAGCTTTATTTTACTTAGCAAAAACAATGTTTAATTTTTGTAGTTTTAGTCAACAATAATGCTGAGAATGCTGTGTGTGTTTATTGGATAAGGTCTATACTTTTACATATATTGCTGGAGCATTTCAAGTACCAAATCTTGGAGTTATTTAAATTGGTATACATTACATTGTACAAAATCCTCCAATTAGACTAGAAGTGCAAAAAAGAATATGGCTCAATGGAGGATTGTGTTTTCTGCCAGGCGCCCCCTAAAGGAAGACCATGATTTTTTGTGACATAGAAAACAGTTGCTAGTAGACTGCCCACCAAGTGGAATCTCCCTCTCACCTAACCACGTTGTTACACTATTCGTAATGATTTTCACTGCCGTGCATCTTACTTAGCCTCCAGGATAATGTGGTAACTCCCAGGTGACTTTCAAATAACTCATCAAGGATAATCTCAGCCACCCACTGCCACAACACAACCCATCCTCAACCTGTCCTTAAGTGTGATCCCCTGAAAAGGTAACCTTGCCATCGTCGAGGTGTTTGTGTGTGTGTTTTGCAAGTGTGGGGTTATTCCATATGTGAGACTTTGTCCATGCACACACACACACACACACACACACACACACACACACACACACACACACACACACACACACACACACACACACACACACACACACACACACACACACACACACACACACACACACACACACTGAAATGGGAGCATCAGGCTTGCAGTCAGGCCTCTGGGTGATGAGCCTGTAGACTAATTAGAAGATATGAGATCTAGCATATGGGCTGTGTTCTTCCTCTCCACCTGACACTTCTCACCTCCGTCCCTATGCTGGGATTTTCATTAGCTCTTAATCACAGCCTATTCAGCTGTGCATTACACTCTAATTCAAGTCGAGTTGTAATATGACTCTGTGTGATGAACTATATAGCAAATCTTATTGTATGTATAGGTTTATTTGTTTAACTGATACAGTGTTGAAATGACAAGCAAATGCATTTTTGTTTTACCCATAGTGGCCCCAAAACATATGTGGGCACTTAAAGTAGGAATGAATTAAGATTCTTTATATACACTGACCTAAAGGATTATTAGGAACACCATACTAATACTGTGTTTGACCCCCTTTCGCCTTCAGAACTGCCTTAATTCTACGTGGCATTATTCAACAAAGTGGTGAAAGCATTCTTTAGAAATGTTGGCCCATATTGATAGGATAACATCTTGCAGTTGATGGAGATTTGTGGGATGCACATCCAGGGCACGAAGCTCCCGTTCCACCACATCCCAAATATGCTCTATTGGGTTGATATCTGGTGACTGTGGGGGCCATTTTAGTACAGTGAACTCATTGTCATGTTCAAGAAACCAATTTGAAATGATTCAAGCTTTGTGACATGGTGCATTATCCTGCTGGACGTAGCCATCAGAGGATGGGTACAGGGTGGTCATAAAGGGATGGACATGGTCAGAAACAGTGCTCAGGTAGGCTGTGGCATTTAAACGATGCCCAATTGGCACTAAGGGGCCTAAAGTGTGCCAAGAAAACATCCCCCACACCATTACAATACCACCAGCAGCCTGCACAGTGGTAACAAGGCATGATGGATCCATGTTCTCACTCTACCATCTGAATGTCTCAACAGAAATCGGACTCATCAGACCAGGCAACATTTTTCCAGTCTTCACCTGTCCTATTTTGGTGAGCTCTTGCAAATTGTAGCCTCTTTTTCCTATTTGTAGTGGAGATGGGTGGTACCCGGTGGGGTCTTCTGCTATTGTAGCCCATTCGCCTCAAGGTTGTGTGTGTTGTGGCTTCACAAATGCTTTGCTGCATACCTCGGTTGTAATTTTGGTTCATACCTCGGTTGAGTGGTTATTTCAGTCAAAGTTGCTCTTCTATCAGCTTGAATCAGTCGGCCCATTCTCCTCTGACCTCTAGCATCAACAAGGCATTATCGCCCACAGGACTGCCGCATACTGGATGTTTTTCCCTTTTCACACCATTCTTTGTAAACCCTAGAAATGGTTGTGCGTGAAAATCCCAGTAACTGAGCAGATTGTGAAATACACAGACCGGCCCGTCTGGCACCAACAACCATGCCACGCTCAAAATTGCTTAAATCACCTTTCTTTCCCATTCTGACATTCAGTTTGGAGTTCAGGAGATTATCTTGACCAGGACCACACCCCTAAATGCATTGAAGCAACTGCCATGTAATTGGTTGATTAGATAATTGCATTAATGAGAAATTGAACAGGTGTATATATATATATATATATATATATATATATATATATATATATATATATATATATATATATATATATATATATATATATATATATATATATATATATATATATATATATATATATATATATATATATATATATATATATATATATATATGTAGCTCAAACAGTAGAGCATGGCGCTAGCAATGCCAAGGTCATGGGTTCGATTCCCAGGGAAAGCAAGAAATGACAAAATGTAAAATGTGTACCTTGTATGAAATGTAAGTCGCTTTGGATAAAAGCATCTGCAAAATGCATAAAAAAAAAAAAATATATATATATATATATATATATTTAAATTTATGCATTTGGCAGGCGCTTTTATCCAAAGCGACTTACATATATATTATTTTTACTTTTACTTTTACATAAATTGTTTAACTATTCATTTTAACTGAAAAACGTAGCTTATTTTGTATTATTATTATTATTATTATTATTATTATTATTATTATTATCACATATAGTCGCACCAAAACATATTTGGACACCCACAATAATGTAATAAATAATTAATTATTATTTTTTACATTTATTATACAACTTTTACCTTTTTATTTTAAATTTATTAATTTAAAATGAAAATAGCTTATTCCACACAAAGCATTCCACACAGTTTTGTTGGACAATCTAACTACTCTAACACATAAAATAACAAACCAAATTTAATTTATTATAATATATCACAAACACACTTTTCAAGCAACATATCACAAGTTTTCCCAAAATTGTAATGGCCCATAGAATAGTTTGTTGTATGAATATCTGAGCATGCAATATATCAAAAGAAAGAAAAGAGCCTCTGCTTTTAACCCCTTAACTGTCACCCCACCCCCACCCCCCCCCCCCCCCCCCCCTTTTTTCTTTTTTTTTTTTGAGAATAGACATGAAAATGCACTATCCAAACTTAAATGGCTGTAATTCAAGAATGCTTTGGAACAACACTCGACAGATTATTGCCGAAGTGAAAGCAATTCAAAAGATGAAAGTATGACAAAGTTATGGAAGTTTAAATTTACTGTAAATTAAAAATACTGTACTAAATATTTTTTTATCTTATATAAAATATATATTTTACAAAAAATGTTTTACTCTAAAATTAATATAAAATCAAAGCCATATGTCTAACCAAGTTGTGTTCCAAATTTGAAGTTGATATCACAACAATTAAAGTTCCCATGAGATTTTGTTTAGGCACTGTACCAAAAATAGCCACCGGGTGTCATCCATATTGATTCCATTGATTTTATGCATTTTCCTGTAATAAATTGCAAAACTTCTGTCAAAATTTCACTTCCATCACAAAACAGTCACCAAATATGCAACCTTGAGACTCAGACCTTTCCGACGATATGTGTTTTGTCAAGATTAGAAAAGATTTTGATTATAAAGTAGTTAAAATAAATGTTGTAATATGAAACCTGACACCGCCCACTAGGGGAGGAGCCCGCTAGAAGAATTTAGAGTACCGTTTCCATGGTAAGGCAATGTCCGATTTCAAAGCAGTTTTCACAAGGATGAATTTTGAGTTTGTAAGCTTTCGAATGATACCTAATTTATGATAATTACTAAAATATATGATATGAAAAAAGGCGATCAAAAAAAGAGCGCCAGGCGTCCCACCAGTGGGACGGTGACAGTTAAGGGGACAAACAAACAAACAACAACAAACATTTTATTCTAGCTTCATGCATTCCTTTTTTTTATCAACACTTAAAAATGGGTCAGTTTAATTAAAAAAAAGTGAAATTTTAAACATCAAGCTGAGAAAATCATGTTTTTGTCAAAGACTAAATCCAGATCAGATTCAGAACATTCAGAACACAGATGGAGTAGATCGAGTCCATCAACACCCGTAATACTTGCACAGTCCTATACCTCAATCTGGGGCCACATTTCATTCAGTAACATTAGGCAGTTTTTATTTGTATTATGTTTAATGTTGATGATCACGTTATTTTACATATGCATCTGCTTACATACGATTGCTTGTTTTTTTGTGACTTCTTCGCCTATCTTTTGATCAAGATTCTGAAGATGCGTAATAGTGCCCCCTAGCATATAACAGTGAAAAAACGGAAAGAATTCTGTGTTTGGCAGGGAAGCAGAACAAAAACCAAACCAAGTTTCACAAACACTTTAAAATTTACAAAAAAGATTTCAAATGATACATCGATAAATGCAAAACTTCTAGAGGCCACTGTAACTTCCTCTTAAAAACAAAACAAAAAGTGTGTGTGTGTGTGTGTGCTGTTTGGAGTCGTATTATCCAAACAACAGCACAGGCCAAGCTCCGTCTCTAATCCTTGAGCTTTCTACATGTAGGCGTGTGTGTGTGTGGTTTGTAGTTGTTCTGTGGATTATTCATACTGCTGGTCGGATGCAGAATAGCTCCTCGTTTTCTGTTATAAACAGAAATAAACGCTAGAGGCAGAAAAAGAGCAAGCACTTTTAATCCTTTTCATACAAAAATATGATTACATTAGAACGTGTTCCTCCCGAACTTTGTTAAAGGTCCCGTTCTTCGTGATCCCACTGTTCAAACTTTAGTTAGTGTGTAATGTTGCTGTTAGAGCATAAATAATACCTGTAAAATTATAAATCTCAAAGTTCAATGCCAAGCGAGATATTTTATTTAACAGAAGTTCCCTTTCAAAGCCTACAGCGAACGGCTGGCTTGGACTACATCCTGGTACTTCCTTCATAAATGACGTCAGTAGAACAGTAGAACAGACTAACCTCCACCCACAAGAATACGTGCAAAAAGGGGGCGTGGTCTTGTTGCTGTCCCACGTGGAGAAGAGGACGTGTTGCATGGAGAAAAGGAAGTGTTGCGTTTGAGTGCGTTTGTCGCCATGTCGTCGAGACGCTGTTATTTTCATCCCGGAGTCAAATCACCTTTGTTTGGCTTTCCCAGGGATCATTGAGCGCATATATCTCCCCGTTAAGAGGCGTGACCTTTCCACGTGCGCTAAGCTGCTGTTTGTTGGCTGGATTTACTAAGTGAGTAATGTGATCAGTGTGTGTAAATTGTGCATAAAGATCACCACAGTTATAAGTAATTTGCCACATTCGTCTCTTTTGGTTATCTGTCATTAATGGACATGCAATTTGTAATGTATAATGAAAATCAGTAATGTATCCTGTGATGATATGCAGTCATAGCTTTGTAACCTCCTCTGGGTCATGCTGAACTTTGCTCTGCTCTGTGAAATGGTATTTATTGTGGCTCAGTTTCAATCTATTGATTACTTTGACATTTCTACTGGCTTTTAAAGCAGAATGCTTTCTTAGTAGATTTGTGTCATTTATGATGTTTCTGTTTGCATGTGTGTGCGTGTGTGTGAGCAGAATATACTCCAAACCGGCTGAATTCATCAGGAAAATCGACACTTTATTGGTGCAAACCGTGGCATTTCCAGGAGAGCAAACAGATAGAAACGCATCTTAATAGCAGAGCATTCCCAGAGATCCTGCAGATGTACATTTCTAGCTGTCAGAGAGCATGCCGGCGTGTCCTCGTACAAATTCAAATGTGTGCACAGCAGCTCACCAGAGAGGCCGTCCCTGACTTACCCACGATTGTCTTTTTTTTCCTTTCTTCCTCTCTCTCCCCCTCTTCTGATCTTTCAATCACTCGCCCTCTCCGTCTCCTTCCTGCCCTGAGACAGCCATTAACAAAAAGGCAGTGTTTAAATGGTTTTGCCAGCACGGCTGACATGGCTGTCAGTGTCCCAGAGATTACCACCATCCCCTGTCCATCCCACTGAGAAATGATGGAAGGGCCATGACAAAGTAAAGGGAGGAAAAAATGGACAGTGAGCTAGGGGGTAATGATTGACTGATTCATTACAGGCAGCAGGAAATGGTGAATGACTGTTGCCAGGGTGCCCATTATGAGGTCCTCGATGTATCTATGCACGTTATGAGGACATCAAACTACATTTTAAAGTCAACATGAACTCAAAATTGAATAGTGTGTTTGTCCTTGTGTTATTTCATCAAAATGCTTTCATACACTGGCAAAAAAACGTTTACAAAATAAAAATGGTCAAAAATACAGTAAAAAAACTGCAATTATTACAACTATAATTATTTGAAATATTTAGTTCTATTTTAATGTATTTAAAATTGTGATTTCTTTTTGTGATGGTCATAAGACTTCAGAAATCATTCTAATAGTATATAAGTAATATATATATATATATATAATATATATACGTATATGTTTGTTTGTTGTTATGGGAAGAAGGAGGCGGGAAACGGCAAACGTTAAAAGACATTACATTTTACATTTACATTTATGCATTTGACAGACGCTTTTATCCAAAGCGACTTACATTGCTTTCAAGGTACACATTTTACATTTTGTCAATTCTTGCTTTCCCTGGGAATCAAACCCATGACCTTGCCGTTGCTAGCGCCATGCTCTACTGTTTGAGCTACAGGAAAGCAAGAAAAAACTTTAATCAATATAAACAAAACAGAAAGTAAAAGTGGCAGACCCTCACGGATTACTGCCGCGCACACACGTAACAAAACGTAAATAAAACACAACATAAAGTCCATGCCTGGTCCTCTCTCGTCCTTCACTGGTGTCGCTCGTCCTCTCGCCACGATATATATTTATATTTATTTTTTTATCAATTGAACATTAAACAGCATTTATTTGAAAAGAAAAACACTTTTGTAACACTATGAATGCCTTTACTTTCACTTTTGATCAATGCAATGTGTCCTTGCTAAATAAAAGTGCTATTTTATAAATGGTAATACTGGTATATTCCTTTGGTATACTTTTTTTGTAAATTTTAATTTTCATATTAATGTATAGCCAATTCGTTGTTTAAGCATTATTTTAGCAAACTCATCAACACATGTCATATACTTTTCTTTTTCATTTAATATCCTTTTTTTGTTTAGACATATGTCACTGCAAATGAGTTGATAAGCCTACAAAAAACAAAACAAAAAACTCCTGTTGACAACAAACTTCAAAATAAAAAATAAAGTTGCCTAATAGAGTTATGACATGTTGGTTACCATTGCGGTGAAGAGGTGAGCTTGTGCTTAGGTTGTGAGTAGCTGCTGTAGTCACATACATGTTCCAAGATTGTTTGAGAGGGGTAGAACTGATGACCATATGTAGACTGTGGGGAACTGAATCACACTAAATTATTTTATTTTGTTTTATAAAAACTAATAACCAACACAAAACTTGTTCACATGCTAAGTAAACAGCCTAACCACAAGGTCTACACTTCACGGCAATGGTAACCTCAAAAATCGACATAACATAAACTCTTTTAAATGTCAAATATAACTGAACACCAAACTTTAACAGGTCTTTCCTTTTACTAAAAAAACACATTAAACAGCACTCAATTTCAACATTTACTCTCCTTATCTATTCCAATGCAAAGCGTGGTGGGAACTAGAAATACACAGTTCAGTCAGCGCAACAGAAATGATTCATGTAGTCCCAACACAAATGGTTTAGGTTAACTTAACATTTTACACATTTAATTTAACATAATACAATTGCAAATGGCAATTAAGTAAAAAGCTAAATATTTGTGTTGTTTCAGCTTATTTTATTTTAATAAACTGAGCAAATAGTTAGAATCATTTTTGAGTGTATTTCATTTAAAACATATGGTAGTTTTATTTTGCATAGTGATGCATTATATTCAAAGAAAACACTATTGTGACGAAGCGAGAATTTGTTTCATAAACAGTTAATTATGTCTTCCTTTAGACCGTTAGTTAAATTTGCATTTGTTTCAACTGTATCAGCTTCAAGCAGTTGTTATTCATCCGTCATGGATGTGTCCTTTTTGTTTTCCGGAAAATCCAGCAAGACATAACATGCCAAACAAGTGAAAGCATGAAGAACGAAACATTCACAGAGGAACGTGACAGACGTCTAATGATTATTTATCTCCAAATGACATCAGATTCTTGTAAGATTAGTGTCACAAATAAAAAAATGGTCTAGAAGAAGCGAAAGGCAAATCCCAAAATCACTAGTTGGCATAGCAGCTGCTGCCAGTCCTCCTCGTGCCTTTACAGATTGCATTCTCACTTGGATAAGACAATTTCTGTTTAGATATAAACCTTGAATCATATTGTAATACAGTAGTCTTTATAAGCTTTGTGTGTGCATTACATGTTTCAATATCAAATACTTGTAATGCTTTAACAAACATGAACAAAAACATTCCAGACAGAAAGCAAATATTCACTCTTTACTTAACATTCACCCAAAAATGCACATTCTGGCAGTTGCTCTGTATGCTTTCTTATGCAATCTTGTGTTTCGTACTGTTCAGTTCCAAACATGTGTGCCTCACAAGTTCTGAAAAGTGAAGCCAAAACATTTCAATCGCCCCCAGGTGGTTGGTCCCAGTATAGGTCATGAACCCCGCCCTCTCCATGTAATCGAATTGGACGTGAGACAAACTAAACAATCAAATGACACTTTCCAAAGATAGTTTGTCATTTTAGGTAGTTTTTATCACGCTGATGTAAATTTTTATAAGTTTGGTTTTAGTTAGTTATTTGATGCTATAAAATGGGGGGTGGGGGTGGGGATGGTTACATGGACCCACTTTATATTAGGTGGCCTTAACTACTATGTACTAACATTTTAATTAATCATTTGATACAATGCACTTATTGTGTACATACATGTATTAACATTGTACTTACATTTTTAAAAATACCTGCATGTAATAACGTCTGTAATTAATTTCTGTAGTTACATTTGTAATTACACAGTTGGCACTTCCCTTACACCTAACCCTACCCTTAAACTTACCCATACCACCACACCTGTCCCTAACTCTACCCGTATCCCACCTCAATATCAGCAAAGGTGTTTTGCAATACAATTTGAAAACAGTAAGTACATTGCACTTATTTTTTGATGTAAGTACATAATACGTAAGGCCACCTAATATAAAGTGGGGCCGGTTACATCATCAGCTGAGATTGACAGCTTCTCTGATTGAAGTAGTCACTGAGGCCCCAATAGACTTTTTTTCAGGATTTTCGGGAGGATTGGAGCTTTAACTTTTTTTCACACCAACATAATGAGTTGTTCTGCAGTAAGCGGTACAAACCAAATCTGTGGGAGTGTGGGCGCCTGGGTGGAGTCTTGATACCGCGGCTCAACTTCGTGCAGACTATTCATCTATTCAAAAAGGCGGGGAAAGAGTTAAAATTATAAGTAAACGTGGGAGGACGACAAACGGTAGTCTGTAAGCTTTAAAATTCTCACATTCTCATGCAAGAAATTCCCACTGAAAGCTTGCAAATACTTTGTTTTGATTGGCATCATTTTAATAAATTAATAAATACCTGGAGAAAGCATGCAGTGCATTTTAATTGGCATATTTATAAGAATCTTAACATTGACAAACATTAACATTGACTCATTTGCACAAATACTTGCGTAAAATAAAATAAAAAAGGTATCAAATTACAATAATATATGTAAATGCCTTAATAGATTGACATCTGTGATGCAATGTTATGTTTTCTTTTGTGTGCATTGAGTGGTGCCTAATATGTGCTGAACGGTCAGTTGAGCAACTAGATCACAACACATCTCAGTTCTCACAAAGATGTGTTCTGTGTCCTTGTATTCTTCCAAATTCCTTCTTTCAAGGTAGCCTGGCAAGAATGGTCTCCACAAGAATGTCCATTCTTTGCTTTCTTAGAATTGAGAAACAGCCTCTGTCATTACTCACCCTCATTTTTGCTTAAATTTCTTTGTTGAACAAAATATAACACAATTTCTTTGTTGAACATAATATGTTTTGACGAATTTTCATTCTGGTTGGTGAGTAAATAATGACCGGAATATAATTTTAGATGGACTGTTCCTTTAAAGCAGCACTAGGTAGGTTTTGCTCTTGGGGTCCCCCTACAGTTGGGAAACAGTATTGTCCTCTACTACTGTCGTAAAGTCATCCTACATCAGGGGATGCATCGCACGTGCATTTGTTGACATGACAACTATGATAGCCCTGAACACTGCAGGAGGAGTTCACATGCAGGTGTTCTGCTTGCGTCGCGTGTGAAATGTCTTCATCCCAGGTACAGTGGCATATGTTTCAGCAATATCATATGAATATAATTTCATGGGTTTTATTATAAAAAAAAATTCAAACGCCAAATGATGCTCACGTTTACAAGCCAGCGTCATTATAGTAGTCTAGTCTATTGGTTACCGTTTTACAGAATCTATATGATACTTCAATTCAATGTTTGAGTGGTAGGTAATAACCATATATCGTCAATATAATATATTGACCTCCTTCAGCTCACGCCAACGAGCAAACGCTGGGCCAATGTTGATCCTCGTCCTGCCTTTAATACGATCACTTTCTCGTTTCCTCTTTTTGCATTCCTTCGACAAAACCTTTGCTTTCTTCTTTTTCTGTGCTGCCTCGGCCATGACTATAACATCCGGCAAACAAAGGATAGTTGGGCTCGCACGTCCGAATTTAAGGAAGTGGGGGTGATGGTGGAAGTGACGTATATGCCATAAAGCAGTCGAATTGTGTAGTTCTTTTTTTTCTCGGGTTACTACCCGAAACCCGAAGTTTAAAAATATGATTAGAAAACGATACAGACCCCGTCAGGCTATGGCAGACGTGTCATTCAACCTATTGTAAATTGGTTGTCTTGAAAATATATTATGAAGGTTGAAAAGTTACCTAGTGCTGCTTTAAGTGACTTGTAATACAATAGTTAGATGTACGTTATCCATGGATTAAACCGTTGTGCAGATCGCTGTAATTTGTCAGATGTTGTCATTGCGTAACATAATTTGCACTCCAGATACTAATCCACTTACTAGCACCATCTGCAAACCTCAGTGCATAAAAAGAGGTCCTGTGTTTAAGGCTATAATTATACTTGATGCGCATATTATATATTATGCGATTTTGTATTTGTTTTACTAATCCGTTTTACTTACTTAAGACCCCTTAAGAAATGTGAATGTGCTGTACAGCTATAATCAACAAGCTAAAATATGGCATGGCAACCACAATATCAGCTAGGCGGCAAGCTCCATTGTGCACCCACTGTGCTTATATCCTTTCTTTGTTCACCTCGAGTACAGACAGTCTACAGATGGCACGGTATGAACTCCATAGACCACACAGGATCATTTTAAATTCAATATGATGGGACGGAGAATGGAGGAGAGTAGGAGCTGCTCAGAATCTTGTAATATTTAAGACATAGATCAGAAGCCCTTGCAAATATTAGGATGCTTGCATTGACATAAAATCTCTTTTAATTGAGCTGGAATCAGTCCAAACGGCCTGCGCCTGCTGCATTAAACATTGGCCATTGAAATATAGTCTGCATAATATGCCTAAGTGGCTGCAACCTCACCAGTTCAAAGCTCACCACCCTCTGGCACTGTGCAAAATTGTAACCATACTAAGCGTTATCTAATGAAATCAATTTAGCCTAGAGACCTTTCCACTCTGAATAGAATTGTTAGTTGCTTTATCTGTCTAGCCACCAGAATTTTTTTTTTTTTTTTCGGCTCTGAGCGAGGAGGGGAGAAGTAGCACTAAGAACTGGAATTACTAAACCCTTTTTTGTTGTTGTTCGATACTAATATTTTTTTGTCTATTTTTATGACTTATTTAACCCTCAAATCATTTAAGTTGGATTAGTGCACTTTTGTCCTCTGCTTTGTTTTATCAGCAAATCCCTAAAACCAGCCCCCAAACCCAAAGTAAATCCATCGGAAATGACTGTCAAATAGCAGAGTATTCCGATCGGTCTTGTTGCTCTCCAATGTCATTGGCAGATTCAGGGCCATTTACCATTAATGAAGGCCAACCCATAACCATTAGAAAAGACAGAATAAAACTGGCTGTAGTTTAGAATAAAATGCCAGCATCAACCCTCCCAATCCTTCATGGTCCGCTGCTCAAGAATAGAGATGTACCTCTGCCTGAGGTCATGTTGATTCTAGGCCAATCAATGAGACAGCGTTACTGTAAAATGAGCTCAATTCATTTTCAATAGAGACATAGTGACGATATTAAGTGTTTAACTGACTGTAGCAACAGGATAATACAAGACAACTTCAGTATGGTACAGAACTTTCTCTCATTTTGTCGTCAGAGTTAACTGATTAAAGACCAGTGCAACACATTTTATTTTAGATGTTGACTTCTTTTCACCAAAATCCCATCATTCATTCATTCATTCATTCATTCATTCATTCATTCATTCATTCATTCATTCATTCATTCATTCATTCATTCATTCATTCATTCATTCATTCATTCATTATTATTACTGATTTTTTTTTTTTTTTAATTATGTTTGCTTGTTTGTACTGAAAGTAACTTTAATGAAGATAATTTTCTCGGAAATGATGACAATGGTACCTTGGTAACTTTGAGAAAGGTTATTTAAAAATAATTGAACATACCCTTAATAATTCTTATCCCACATACTACATATGTTTCAGTCTCAAATTTGATCTCTAGTCTTTGCCTCTGCAGAAACCTTAAAGGGTTAGTTCACCCAGTGAAAATTACTCCATGATTTACTCACCCTCAAGCCATCCTAGGTGTATATGCCATTCATCTTTCAGACGAATAAAATAAGTTATATTAAAACAAGTCCTGACTCTTCCAATCTTTATAATGGCAGTGACTTGTTGGGATATTTTTGAAGTCCATAAAAGTGCATCTATCCATCATAAAACTGCTCCACACGGCTCCGGGGGATTAATAAAGGCCTTCTGAAGCAAAGTGGCGCGTTTGTGTAAGAAAAATATCCATATTTAAAACTTTATAGACGGTCAGCGGTACGCAAGTCGACTTGCGCTAAAAGAGTAACCCTTGAACCCATGTGTTTTAATGAACACAGAAGCGCAGAGGATAGCGCAAAACAAAACACTGGTCATGACGTTTAGAAGTCTAAAACAAGAATTTTTAAAGGTCCCGTTCTACGTGATCCCATTGTTCAAACTTTAGTTAGTGTGTAATGTTGCTGTTAGAGCATAAATAATACCTGTAAAATTATAAAGCTCAAAGTTCAATGCCAAGCGAGATATTTTATTTAACAGAAGTTCCCTTTCAAAGCCTACAGCGAACGGCTGGCTTGGACTACATCCTGGTACTTCCTTCATAAATGACGTCAGTAGAACAGTAGAACAGACTAACCTCCGCCCACAAGAATACGCGAAAAAAGGGGGCGTGGTCTTGTTGCTCTCCCACGTGGAGAAGAGGATGGTCGCGTGGAGAAAAGGAAGTGCTGCGTTTCAGTGTGTTTGTCGCCATGTCGTCGAGACGCTGTTATTTTCATCCCGGAGTCAAATCACCTTTGTTTGGCTTTCCCAGGGACGCTGTAGAGATCATTGAGCGCATAGCCGCATACATCTGCCGTTAAGAGGCGTGACCTTTCCGTACAACTTGCGCTAAGCTGCTGTCGAATCACAACACAGGAACCGCTGGCACGATCAGAACTCGTTACGTATTTCTGAAGGAGGGACTTCATAGAACAAGGAACTCATCAGGCCGTTTTTAGGACAGTGAAAACAGCGGTATACAGATAAGTAAATTGTGTGAAAAATGCTGTGTTTTTTTACACGCGAAACATGAACACGTTATATTGCACACTGTTAACACAATCAAAGCTTCAAAAACACACGAAGAACGGGACCTTTAAAGAGAAATGGTGGAGGATTTTGATATAAGAGAAGAGGGACTTGTGTTTGTTGCCCAGCCCTATCCATGAGAGGCGTCAAAGCTTGCAATGCTCCTGTACATCGCGTCAGGGGTTACTCTTTTAGCCTGACCGCTGAAATTGAGGGTAATGCGGATATGATGTCATTGTTAGGCGATGCACAACATTTCTTATTTCTCTGGATTTAAACATTCTTGGAATCATTTGGGATAATGTAAGTACAAAATCAACAAAATATATAACATTGTTCTAGTGGTTTTTGGATATTTGAATCCAAAAATCTTACATATTATGCCATTAAGTTATTTTTAGGATCTAAAATAATTTTCACGCTGTAACAGGGTTACCCCACTGCACTGATTTTTAATTTTCTTCTAATGTTTAATATGCTAACAGTTTTTTTTCAACACTGTCTGAAAATGTCAATGTGAAAAAGATGGCTATTGATTTCCATAAAGCTCCAAACCCTATGTCATGTTCAATATAATTAAATTTGACTGTTGTTTCTTGCTTGACTGTAATGATACTTCAGCTTCAATTTCTTTGATGTATCAGGATTCAATGCTAATAGCCTTCAATTTGAATACCAAATGGCAGCTCTTCCTCCTCATCCATCCTCACTGATAACCAGTCACAACGATCAGTCAATCAGACGATCTATATCTGTCTCCATGGCTTTCATTGACACCATTTGCTCTAATCTGGGAACATCAAACTCGATAGCTTTTGATTGTTTTTGTTTTTTAAGGCAAGACACTAGAGATGAATAGGGATGTTTTTTTGTTTGTTTTAGTTTTTTATTAGAAGATATCGCTGTGAAACTTCTCCAGTTTATTACTGGCATAAGCATAAGGAAAAAATGTATTACAAGTTTTGTGTAAATTAATGTTTTAATATGTAAATGAGGCCTTATATACTTAAATATATGCTCATTTGCATACATTTCCAATAAACAAAATCTGGAAATTGGAAAGGACCATGTTTAAAATTATTGGTTCTATTTGTTGACATATTAGATTAAATGGCTTTTATTGAGGGGGTTCTGGATATCTTATTTTGTGCTTTAGTAAATTAGAGAATACTGACAATAGCCTTAAAAAATCTATTTTAACCATGTTTTTTGGAGTAAAAGGACCTATAAATCAGGATAGGAATGATATATCAACAAATCCCTCTGTAAAAGCCTTCAGAATATAGTTCAGTATAAGACTGGAAAAGTTGGTGCTTGTAGGTGCTACTGAAGTGGATATATCTGACTCTGAGAAAAAAACTACCTTAAAATCCTCATGAAATCAAAATCGACCTTATTTACTTTGTTAGCACACATTAGAGGTCTTAGGGTGAACAATTAATCCGTGCAAGTTAATACACAGACAAAAAAAATGTTTGTCGTGATATTCTTTAGTCAAAATCCGAAAAGTAACTTCCGGTCTGGCAAGATGACGGTGGTTTGACGGCTTGGGTTTGAATATCCTTAACCACTCCCATCCAACCATTAGTCTGCTATCAGCGAGAGATGGAGAGGAGGAGCGCTGAAGTAAAACCCTGCCCTCTATTCAATATTCCGTTTCACTTGGAAATACGTCACAGCACTGAAATAAAACCGGTTGCAACTTCCGCTTCACTGGGACTTTCACTGGGAACAAACACACAAGAGTAACAAAAACTGCAAACAAACTGCCCCTGTTTGTTATATGTCCATCTATAACTCATTTAATCTAACCGCTGACAGGGTTTCATCGTCTAATCCGTTGTTGTTTACTTTCTTTTTACTAGCTCTTGCAAGTGAGGGCTGTTGCCGTCTTTTCTGTGAACGTTTTCTGCCGTTGCCTGCATTTTCTCTCAGGTGGAGAATAAACAAGGAAGTGTGAGAACCAGTCACGTAGTCGGAAATTCACATGACCAACCAGATGTGATTTTTGGCTGTAGTTTCCCCGGCAGACTTTCGCGGTTGGTTATTTCAACAAAGGAAATGCGCATATTTGGATTAGACAAAAATTGACCACTGCATGAAAAAACAATGTTTTCACCTGCCGTGTCTCGCCTTAAGTGTTGCTTTGTTGCCAAACATGTGACCGGATATTGTTAGAAATATAGTTTTGTTTTGTTTTCTGTATGAAAACTAGACAATACCAATAGTTTTCTTTAAAAGGCATGCTTCTTCAAAGACAAGAACTGTCAAAGTGGATGGCCTGTTTTTGCTTCTCGTATCTCAGCGGAACCCCAGTGAAGCATCCTGGTCAAAAAAACACCACTGAGCTCTTCACAGTTCACCTCCATTAGTGTTTTCACTGGATCTTTTTTTCTCTGCTCAGCTCCTTTGAAAACACAACCCGACTTCTCCTCCTGCTGAGGTGACATAAAACACAAACGCCATCTCGAACCCTCCTCCTTGCTTTTGTTGCGGCTTTTCTTTTCAGTGCTATTTTTCCCTCAGTTTCAAAATTGATTCGTTCTTTTTTTTTCGCCCCATAGTTCAGGCTTTTTGCTTTGTTTTTGTGAATCTCTTCCTTTTTTCTCTCTCTCACAAATTACAGCACAGCATAAAAACCCTATTCACAAAGTTCACAAACTGTTCTCCTCTAAAAGAGAGAGAGAGAGAGAGAGAGAGAGAGAGAGAGAGAAATAATAAAATAATGCAAATTCAGAGGACTGGGAATGAGAAATGGACATGAGCGATGTTTCAATGTGAAACCCATTGAATTCTGGAATGCGGGCCTTTGCTCACTGTGCCGCCCTGAGGCAGTTGACCTCATCTATCTCTAACTAATGGTTGGAGGAGAACAAAGACGATATAGACAGTGCCCTTCCATCTGTACACATTGTTTTCATCTTAGACATCCTCTGTACAGTGACTTTCCATGACAAGCCCCTGTAAGCTGTGACTTCAATGGCATCAGAGCCCTACTGACTAGTGTGTGGACTGTTCTGGTTTGTATTATTCAAGAAACAGCCTTGACAGCACTGTGCTGATGTTTTATTCCAAAGTCATCTAAGCAGACAGCATGCTTCTCCAATGCTTTGTACGAAAGAATGAATGGGGGAAAAGACAAGAGATGGAGATTTTGACGTGCCACAAATCGTAATGTCACAAGCAGCCATCACTTTGGCTTAGTGTTACAATGTGTCTAAAAGAGCTTACAGGATGTAGACTGATAGACCATCTGAAGGCGCCTCAGGCAAGAGAGTTGAGGCAAGACGACCCCTGCAAGACGATCAGTGAAGAAGATCAGTGGTTCTTTACTGGTTTTGCTTCAGGTCCAAGATTTTACATAGGACATCAAGCGGCGACAAGATGTCAAAACCCTGTGTTTAATGTAGTCTGGGTCGTTTTATTTCATAATTGTTTGTTGCTTTTTGAGGATGAGGGAAACTTGTACGACCTGCCCGTGTTGACACGTTGATTTATTATTATTTTATGGCATGTTTTCCCTCAAGACCCTTCTGTTTTTACAAACCTGTATGAGTTACTTAGTAACTTGTTTTTTTGTTTTGTTTTCTGTAAGTCTATGGTCTTCAGTATTTAAGTATCAAATACAGTAACAGATAATGTTTGCATGAATACTCGCCAAGACAGCTATTTTGAAATTGTATGTGTGTATATTGGGATTGCACACTGTCTGAGAAGCATCTTTGTTTGCAAGCTTTTATTTATATCAACGTGAGTTTGAAAATCACTTTTCATTTTTCAAGCCATTGAGAATTCGCTATGAATATTCAAAAAGTTTTAATGCTGTGCTTTACAATGATACCAAACTTGTGCTGACGGGAAGCACCAGTCGTCAAGAAGTGAGCAGAGATATATTGCTTTAAAAAAAACAACAAAAAAAACCTGCCTAATGTTACTGAATCAAATGTACTGTAGACCCAAGATGAGGTATTAGACAGTGCAATCATTATGGGTGTTGATGGACTCGATCTACTCCACCTATGTTTTAATCATATTTTTGAATCCACTCCAGTCGTGAATCGTGAATTAATCAGATTTTTGCTCAATATGTTGCTTTTTTTATATAACTTACCCACATTTAAGTGTTGATAAAAAAGAAAGCATGAAGATATGAAGAATAAGTGGAGTTTTTTTTTTCTTTTTTTTTTTTTTAAAGCAGAGGGTCTGTTTTTTTTATTCTTTTAATATATTGCATATCCAGTGATTCATACAACAACATATTCTGGGGGGAATGAAACTGATCAAAAATGCTGGCGCTGGCAACTTTTTAAAAAAATGCTGGCGAGGAAAGAGTTAATTAAGTAATAAATAATTCATTTGTTTCAAGTTTAATCTTGGGGAAATAAATCTTCAAAACAATTTGACTATGGCTCCAGAAATCAGAAAAAAATCGAATTATATAAACATATTTAATTGATCACATTGATTGGATCTGATAAAATCAGCCTATAATTTTCTGAATTCAATGTTCTTTGAACCTACACTCTCAGGAAAAAAAGGTACAGCGCTGTCACTGGGGCAGTACCCAAGGTACAAAAGTGACAAGGTACACCCCTAAATGGTAGGCTACATTAGTACTTCAAAAGTACATATTTGTACCTTTTCACTTTTGTACTTTAGGGTACTGCCCCAGTGACAGCGCTGTACCTTTTTTTTTATGAGAGTGTAAAACATTTCATAAAATGATTCGCATTTTTAAGTTCACTGTAAAAAATGTAAGGCCTCTCCAATTCAAAATGTTCTAGTGAGCGATCACATCTAAATTTTTCAATTGGCCAAATTGAATTTCTGTGAATTGAATTATATCCATTGTGGCAACAGTCTGTTAACATGGACTCAATTAGAAATAATATGTTGAGCCAATGGAAACATTTAATTTACCAACACTGTAAAAAAAAAATCAGGCCTCTCCAATTTAAAATGTTCTAGTGACCGATCAAATCTAAATTTTTCAATTTGGCCAACTAAAAAATTTAGATGTGATCGCTCACTAGAAATTTTTGAATTGGAGAAATGTTTTACAGTGAAACTGTGAGGTTGGTCCAATTAAATATTTTAAATTGTAGTAACAATTGTTTATTTCTCACTGTCCCAAAAGACAAAAATGACTTAAAACATAAATATATTAAGCAAAATACAGAACACAGACATAGGGTTGACATTTTATCACATTACTTTATTAACAAGTAAATTCCAACACAGGATATTTGGTGAAAATACCTTATTTTCAATAAGGAAAAACTCTGAATATTCAAGAAGTCTTCTGCATAACAGGATGTCTTAATGTGGTGAAGAAAACACGGCACTGCAGAGGCTAAAAACCTGCAAATAAAATAAAAACTAACATTAATGGCAAAGTTTCCCTGCATCACATCTGGCAAATGACAGAACAGAAGTTCTTCATTATATAATGAGGATGAGACGAATGAATGGACGAATAAGAAAATCAAGATTGACGTGTTTGATATTAAAAGGCAATAACTTAAGCCCTGAAAGAGGCCGACGCCAAATGCAATCTCCGGCACCGTGTTCAAAGGTCGCATGCCGCATATATCACACAAATGAATTAATTTACTTATTACCTATCATTTTAGACATATAAGACATGAGGAAAAGAAAACTATTGGCTACCATTAGATAATTATGTGGTAAATGAGAACATACTCATGAAACCAATGAATGCATGAACTCGTGATTATACAAAATGTCTTTTAAACTTCATACCGGGTCATAAAGCAAAACTCTGGAGAATAATTTCAGTGCTCAATACTCACCAATGTCTTTGTGAGATGAATATCTCTATTCTCTTGGGAATGTCTGTTTCGGTCTTCAGCACCGGCTGGTTCGGCTCTGCTCGCACTCGCGGTCCCGCCGCTCCGCATTTGAAATCTCCACACGAACGGTTTTCCTCAAGCGCATTTTGTGCATGCGTATACAGTTTTTCGGACGTAGGACTTGTTCAGCCAACATGGATTTTTCACTTCGACTTCATAGATTGACTGAGCACAATTAAATATGTTCAGTGAATATACAATTTTAATTTTGAGTGAAGACCTTAAGCTATGATTAGTACAATGCATCTTTTTGCATGGGGATAATTATTTGGAAGTCATTTATTGGGCCAATATGTAATGATCAATTTTCACAATTTTTCCCAAAATATTTTTTTTACAGTGTTGTTCACACATAACTGCCTAATAATGTCTATGCAAAAATGCAAAATGAAAAACCTAATGAACTCACCTTGGACATCTTACATTCTCAATGCAGTTTGACCGGTGACTCACGTTTTGTGTGTGACCCACCTGTTGAAAGCCACTGAAAACCATCCTCTATCTCACCAATCACACTCAGATGTGTGCCTATTTCTTCCCACTCTATTTTCAGAATATGTTACAGCCTGCAAGAAAATAAATAGAAAGGTGACAAAGACAAACAGTTTTTTTTTTGCACTATAAAGTGTCATAGCCCCCTGACTGTGGTCCATTTGCACCCCTGTAGGAAGTGCCGCTCATGATTTCTCATGTACAAATGTGTTTCCCCGTCATCTCTAAGAGGTGTTTTTAGTGTCATTAAAGGGTTTACCTAACCTGGAAATGGGGGTCAGGTATTGAAGATGCATCTGTCACAAATCTCAGTCCATAACTACACAACTTTATATCCTCCATTTGCTGGACAGATGCTGCTAAACAGGGCCACTTTTCTCTGCCCGTTCTTCTCTTTCATTCAGTAGGTTTGGATGTGAGCCTGGACTAGCCAGCCTCCATATTTTATATCATCAATGAAAGGAAACTGGCTTCACACTCAATCAGCTTGCTGCCTCTAAGCCCTGGAGAGAACATGCTTAGAGAGAGAGAGAGCTAAAGAGAGAAAATGGGAAGCAGGGAGACTGGTAAAAAGAGATATAAAGACTGAGGAAAAGAGGATGTAAGCAGATAAGAGGTTCTCTTTCCTTTGCATAGTCTCGTCCTGTTTTGCGGCTCTAGGTGATGCTCTGTTTGCGCTCCACGGCCCGTCTTGACCGGGTCATTGGTTGCTTCTGCTAGATAGCTGCATGGACAAATGCATCCTGAGTGAAAGTGGGGTGCATTTCACAAGCTGGCCATTTTTCTTTGCCAATTTCTTTGCCGTGCGTGCTAGGCACTGCTTTCTTACCAAATGGGATCAAACAAAGAGCAGCACAGTTGCTCGTTCAGAATTTGGAATGAGAATTCATGCATTACTTGTTTTCAACCTGTTTCTGTCTACGATAGTTTGTGCACTTAACTGCAATAAATGTGTGATATTAATGGATTTTAAAGGTCAAAGTCATGCTTTCAGATGCTATTTGACTCTATTTGTTGCCTTTTTCTGATTCAGTCTCTGACCGAAACCTTCCCAGATTGGTGCGAAAATAATTCATATAGGCTACTGTTTTCCATTCACAGTGGTAGTCATTTAGATTATCCTTAGATTGTCCTACTTCTGTCTTTTAGCTCTTGTGACAAAACAACAGCATTTGTGGCCTGGTGCACATTTCATTCCATATTGCTTTAGTATGTTTTAGAGACTTTATAATCGCCTTTTATTTTAGTTCAATGCCAGTTTGTTATGGTAATGCCAGACATTACATTTGGGAAAAATAAAGTCCCGGTAATCCTCAAAAGCGTGTCCTTTTCGTTGGTTGTGTCAAACCCTCCCCCAATTCTGGCACAAAGCATGTTGCTGCTTTGTGTTCCCCTTCCCCCTTTTTGCAAGCACTTCCAAGTGCAGCTGGGATCTAGGGAATGATGGAAAGCGGGATGCATGTTACACACAAGTACATACAGTTGAAAAGTTGCTAGAAAAGAGTTCATTTGAGGTTGTGTTAGACTTTCACGCTGTCCGTCATTTTGTCATAAAATTTCCATCATAATCTATTATTACCTGTCATTTTAATTCTCATATTTTAATGATAGTAAGACCTTTAATAGTCTTCACATTTTCATTACTAATCATGAACCTACAGGACGAGCTTGTAGGCTAGATGATGTACTTGTTTATGAAGAGAACAGATAAACAGAGACTCTGCGTAATTTTTCATGTTTGACACCACACGAAGCAGATGAATGTTCTACGCTTGGGCTAGGTAAAAAAAAAAAAAAATAGTATATATATATATATATATATATATATATATATTTCTCGATTTTAAAGGATTCTCATTTTTATTGCTATTTATTCTTAAATCCCAATAATCTTTTGGTCTATGTTGTTTTCAGTTTATGAATGAACAGAACATTGCATGCCTCCCATCCAATAAATCACAATAAGCTTTGTGCTTTGTTACTTTTGATATGAAACAAAATCTTTCAAATTCATACCATTTTATTATGAAATATAAACAATGAATACTGTTTTAGCACTCTTTGATGTGGCATGACAGATCACTGTAGCGCCTCTGATCAAGCGAAGTGGAAGTGTGCGTGAACGGATTAGCTGTTGCACTTTACTACTTATTACAGCATGAAATAAACATGAATGAACATCAGAAGGAATGTTGAAAGATACAGTACAACTTACCAAATAATTGCTCAATCAGTGTTTCAGCCGCGGAAAGACATCAACAAAACAACTTGTAATGTTAGCCTCCCTGCTTCTCGCAGGAGAACAGGTTATAAAACTCGAACCCAACCACTTTATCAATCTGTTTGTTCACCATGTAGTAAACTGAATCGTAGAAAATTGCCTTTTTTGAATCAGTTTTTTTATAAAAACACAACTTCGAATCAAACAACACATAGCTTATGAATATACATACAATGTACATCAGTAGGATAAATAAAAGATTGTATCTGTAGTGGGGATGATAAAGATTATGATGAGGATCACATTGAACAAACACAATTGAATCCACGAACTGGCATAAAGATAAGTGCCAATCTTTTTTCCCTTTAGAGTCAATCGTCCAGATACCGAAAAATGTATAATCCAGATTGTTGCGTTATCCACGTACGGATCCACAAACAAAGGAAAACAACAAAAAAAGATGTCAACAGGCATTGATAACATTGAAGAATAAATTAAAAGTCCCTCTACAAGAAACAAAAATAACACAGTAGAAAATATACAGAAATTGACTAAAGTCACCATAAATACAGAAAAAGAGTAAGTATGCTAGGATTGAGCAATAAACCATTATACGTTTCTCAACCAGGACTGTGGCTCAATCTGAGATTGCCCCTCTTAACCCTCAAATAGGGCAGTATTTGAGGGGACAGTCCTAAACCATAGTGGACGTTATCGAGTGCACTCAACTCTATCCCACATTGCACTGCAATAACGAAATGATGATGTAAGATGTATAAAATGTACAGATGATGTACACTCAGCAGCTGTCCAAATTTGCTTACTCGTTTTCATTCGCTCCTTCAAGTGAACTGTATTAGTGGACTAGGGAATAGTGATTGAGGGTTTAGGGGGCAATTTTGGATTCAGCCTGTGTTTGTGGTTTGGAGTAGTAGGTCCTGCCAGCTAACTCCAGTAACAAAGCTACATTCTTCTACTATCCACTTATACCTGACAATGTTGCTCACTGGTGCCCTCTCAGGGTGGGTAGTAGAATTACAGATGATACATAACTGACGTTACAATGTCACGTAGTTACATTTACCTCAGAAAAGCCATTCAGTCAATCAAACGTATCACTTATTAATTTCAGCTAGATGGCAAGGAAAATTAATTTCTCATTTTCATTTCTCAATTTAATATTAAAAATGACAAAAACACACAATAAAGTTACTAAAATGTAAAAAAATTAAATAAAACAAATTAGTAATATATACTATAATAGTATATCAGCGATACTAAAATAACAATGAGTGGTAATGCTTATTTCTGCTGACAAGAAAGTTGGTTCCCAGGGGTCGGGACTGTGGAAGCTGTGTGACTATAACAGCCCACAACATGTGGCCAGACCTCCATCACTGCCACTGCCAACCTTGCTCTCTCTAGCTGCTCAAAGGGAGAGGAAGTATTGGAAGACATGTGACCACAACAGAGCAGTGAGAAATCCTCGCCAGCTTATCGTCCTATGCTTGTGGCCATTGATACCACATCTTTATCGGCCAGATCTGCCTTGCCGACCGCCCAGATTATAAAAGGTCTCTCAGAGTTGGGAGAGGATCAGATAGTCTTCTCCGGCTTATCTACATTATAGATTGCTTTCTTCCTAGTCTCACAATAGTGCTAGTTTTACAATCAGCAGCAACTGATCTCAGACAGAACAGGCACAAATAGCTTTTATCCTCATATTTGGATTTGTATTATTTTCAAATTAAAGAGGCCCTGGAATTGTGCCCTGACTTTGTAATTGCCTTTAGCCTGGATGCCAGACGAACTTAGCCCCACCCACAACATTTTTTGCACGGGCAGTTCAGTCTGGACTTGATCCATAGAGAAGTAATTATGCCCAAACAGAAACTGTTCGGACCAATGAAATTGTCAGGGCGGGCTTTAGACGATGATGGACAGATGATAAACAGTAACGTAATCATCCACGTCATCAAAGGCGCTTGGGTTGAATTTGTTCTAATCCTAAACGGAGAACTTGTTCGTATATGCATTCACCTTTACTATTTCTCTCAGAAATGATGATCGTGTTGGTAAGTACTCTGTGTATTCTTAAATAAGAACACCGGCAAAGATCGTTTACACTCATCTTCTTCTTCTAACGTGACTTATTCTAGCGTGCGTGTAGACAGGGTTGCCAAGTTTTTACAACAAACCTCGCCCAATTGCTACTCAAAACTAGCTAAAAACAAGCCCAATAGCTTTCCGGGTGGGGGGGGTAAAAAATGAAAATTTTGCGGGAAAAATGACATTTTGGGGGTAAAATTTGTTATTTTGGCAGGGCTACCTGCTAAAATTCGCATTCCTGGGTCTGTATATCACATAATTGGGGTCGCTTCAACCCGTGGACTTGGCAACACAGTGCAGTTGAGTTCTGTTGACATTTGACAACTAACGTTATGCGTCGCTCCGTTGCTCTGATTGGTTGTAGGTCTATCCAATTGAGGTCTTTCCTGGTTCGGTTTAAACACGCCCCATAATCACAGCCCAACGGCGCAATATCAGACTCAAATTCTGACTAGAATTGAGTATGACAACATCAGGCTAAATTGCCTTTGAAAATGCAACTAAACCAAACAGCGTAGTTCAAAGGTCTTTGATTGAAGTGCACTGAGGAAACTGTATCTGTTTAGCTTGTTAATAATGATTTTTAAGCAACCACGTATTTAAATAAAGATCAAAGCTGAATAGATACTGTGACCAGGAACAAACACAAATTCAAATGTAAATTACAGTTTTTCTCCATTGGTTTGGCTCATTTCTTGAAACAGAAATTACATTCTCAAAACAACATGGACAAATCTCCAAACCACTTGGCAATTGTTCAACAGAATAGCATTTCTCAATCATTTCATCAATTTGCAAATGTCTAAGTACATGTCTCAATGTCTCAGTACATCTTTGCAAATGATTAAGTACAGTTAGCCTACATTTAGCACAATTTCCAAGTGAATAGATCTTGTTGATCTAAACTGATTGTTTGATTCTCAGTCTAATGGTTGTTCGCTCCAAAACATGTCAGCGTCATTTCATTGTATAAGTCATCACATGCACAAGAGTCTGTTCAATTGTCAAAATTAGTTAAGAACATAATACCATGAATACCATATATGAATCCCTTGGAACATTTGATACATTTATTACAGGAATTGACAGTCAGGTGAAACTAGAACTTGACTAATGAAGGAGGACTTTCACACATCTCAGATGACCAATCAAACAGTATGTTTAGTTACCTGACAGGTGCTGTCCATGACTGTGAAAGCTGCCAAACATATATGTAAAGAGCTTGACCATGCAGGACCAGTACATTTTCTGAACAGGGAGGCACCTGGCCAAGTAAATGAACAAGGGCAACTGCCTGCTTGAGGAAGAGGGAGAGTGAGGATGAGAGGGGGAGCCCGTGGAGGTTGAGAGGTAGAGAGGGGAAGGGGGTAGAGAGGGGTAGAGAGGAGAAGGGGATAGAGAGGGATATAGAGGGGAAGAGAGGGGTAGAGAGGGGAAGGGGAAGAGAGGGGTAGAGAGGGGAAGGGGAAGAGAGGGGTAGAGAGTGGTAGAGAGGGGAAGGGGAAGAGAGGGGTAGAGAGGGGAAGGGGAAGAGAGGGGTAGAGAGTGGTAGAGAGGGGAAGGGGAAGAGAGGGGAAGAGAGGGGAAGGGGTAGAGAGGGGAAGAGAGGGGAAGGGGAAGAGGGGGGTAGGAAGAGGTAGACCTGGAGTAGGATGTGGCCAAAGAAAACAGGGACCAAATTTATCAGATGCGATTCTACTGAGTACCCATGGGTTGACATTGAGAGAGGCTGGACAGAGACTTCAGCCCAACCTCAGCAGATATAAAAAACAAACCCTTGAAAATGCATGAAAGAATCGAATGATTTTACAAATGTGGAGAGAAATACATTTTATCAATATGCAGTACTGGTCTTGTGTGTACTGTTTGGTCAATATATTCATATACTTTACTCTAACAATATCTCTGAAAAAAATCAAACCCAGACTATATCATTAGAAAAGTAAAAATTGTACAATATTACAAGTGTTTACAGTAAGATTGAGAACAGCAGCGTGTGGATAGCCAGGAGGGTGAGGACGGTAATTTTCATTGTTTTTTTTGTTTGTGTGTTATATTACAGTATATTATGCTGTATACATTTTCTTTTTACTCTGATGTATGGAAGTTACTTTATGTGTGTGAATGATAATGGTTACAATTTCCTTGGCAGTATGAGCGCAATGTGTGATGTCAAACCTTGGAGGCTACTCTTACTCTAAAATCCTATTTCTTTGTTTCAGTTTTATACACAATTGTATTCTGTTAGCTAGACAAAAATGAAGGACTGCGCTAAGACTGAAAGGTGGACATGAGGGATATTTCAATGGTCCTCTGCCATAGTGACAAAAGATCTAAACATTTTGACTTGCAGTGCTTACACAATGCCAAAGGGACTAAGCATTTTGGGGGCACTGACTGTTTAAATGAGAAGGAAATGTAGTTTTGACACATGAGTGAACTGTTTTGGGAGAGGTATGAGCTTTTGCAGGTGAACGATGGTGTTGTGCCGAACCATCCACGTTATTTTGGCAAAAGCACCAAGAGTGTTGAGAACATCCGGTCTGTTTCAAGAAATGAGCCAAAGCAATGAGAAGGATCTTTGCCATTTTCGTGGCACTGACTATTTATATGGGAAAGGAATTTAGTTCTGAAGCATGAGTGAACAGTTTTGGGAGAGATATTAGCTTTTGCAAGTGAGCTATAGTGTTGTGCTGAACTGTAAGACTGTTTGGCCAAATGATCTTACAATTTTGAGAATGTAATTTCTGTTTCAAGAAATGAGCCAAATCAATGGAGAAAAACTGTAATTGAGACAATTTACACACATTCAGCGAGAGAGGGAGAGAGAGAATTGAAACTCGTGTTTTGTCCTAAATTTAGAATTGTACTTTTATTTTATTACATTTATTTTTAATTAATTAATGTGTTCTTTCTTTCATTCATCCAATCTATATTTTTCATTAATAGATGAGAATCTAATATAGTGGACATTAGGGGTGGCACGGTTCACAAAACCCACGGTTCGGTTCGTATCACGGTTTTAGGGTCACGGTTTTCGGTTCTGTACGGTTCTTGTTGTTGTTGTTTTTTTATTATTAACACTCAAGAAATTTACTTCAGCATATGATATATAGCTTAATCATCCACAATTAGGATACAGTATTAAAAAATTGTTATATCATGTAGAAGTTGTTTCTTAACTGGCTGTCTACCGAGTCCGACACATTGACGTAACATTTTTCATGTTAATCATGTCAATTTTGATCAGAACAATGCACTGTGGCTTTAATTCAGCTGACCTGATTAACAAATTTCACCATGAAGTGTTCCGTGTGTTTCACAATCACCATATGACATCCAGCGCTGTGAAAAAAAAATACACGAAAACACAACACTGCCAGAAGTTTTTGCCCAAACTTCAAAGGCATGTTTAAATTATTAAAACTAGAAGCATATCTTAATTTTTAAATGTTACATTTATCATGTAAACTACTTATATACAGCATGTTAAATGCATGTGTGTATGAGACAGAGAGGAACAGGTCGCATTTGCAGCAGATATATGCTGCCCATCATAAATCCAAGCACGAGACAGACAGGGGTCGGAGGAGAAGACTGGAAAACGTGACAGAATGGACTATATTTGTCTGTATTTGCAATACACAAGCCGCGGTTCAGCTGCGTGAGACAAACACTGCCAGTGTGTGACAGGGCAGCCTTCCTTATCTCTCCCACTTGCATTTCTACACGTGACGTGACCTGCAGCACTCCACTTTTACTTTATTTTACTGTATGTCCACACACACACATACACACACACACACACACACACACACACACACCTCTTATTTCACGCGAAAAGGACACCTACTGTCTGAGGTAACATACGGGCACGAGGATACATTGCGCATGCGTCGAAACCGTGCGACGCACACACTCCGAACCGAGACAAGCGAACCGAACGGTTAGTTTTTTTTTCATGTACCGTGCCACCCCTAGTGGACATTCACCTGAATCTGCAACCTCAATTTCATTTCTGGTAATTTGTCAATATCAAGTTCATTAAAAAAACAAAGTGTGTTAGTTAGTTAAATGCTGTTAGTGTTTACATTTTGATAGTGTTTACATTTTAGATAAACAGACAGAAAAAAGTTGAAAACCGGAACAGTATTTTTAAATTATGACCAATTAAAGCGTGAGATAGATAGATAGATAGATAGATAGATAGATAGATAGATAGATAGATAGATAGATAGATAGATAGATAGATAGATAGATAGATAGATAGATAGATAGATAGATAGATAGATAGATAGATAGATAGATAGATAGATAGATAGATAGATAGATAGATAGATAGATAGATAGATAGATAGATAGATAGATAGATATGTTTTTACTAGATATAATTACGATCTTATGTTCAGGATAGTTTTTGCTGCTTAAATTACTTCCTGAAGGTAGGATCAAGGACAAGTCGCAGAAGAAGTACAGTAAGGAGAAAGGGATTTGGGGTATGAGGAACAGGGACGGGTCTTGATTTACTGCCATCCATCAAAGCAGGCCAGCATCTGGCCTGGCAAGCAGAGGGCACCAGTAAAGCCAGCAGCTTCACTGAGACAAAGCCTCTCTGGCTGAGGATAGTCATTACCGCCGCTGCAGGATTATGCTGCATGGGACCATCTGTATTAGCAGGTCGTCTGATGGAGCTCCCAGAAGAAACAGAATTGTATCCCGCATGACTCTAGCAGGCATTTCCCTGGCTGTAATTAAGCCAGGAAGTCTCCTAGCGCAAGGAGACCCAATCCTGCTCATTAGCATGGCACCCAGAGTCAGAGTGCTAACGTTGCTATAATTACAGCCCGGACTCTAGATCCAGAACGCATTGACTTTGGTCTGAGGCTTTATCCTTAGCGCTTCACTAACTCTACTGAAGCTAACCTCCAGGCAGATTGAGAAATGTAACTAAAGTAAAGCTAGAGGAGACATTTTGATCGCCTCTGCATTAAACGGCTAGGATGCTAGACATCATCGATCGTGGGTATGTTAGCGTGCAGATAAAGCTGTGTTTAAGTGTCACACAAGTGATTTACCTGCTACACCAGTTGCCAGCAGTGGTTGTGCTTTAGCTGGAAGGCCTGCAATTAGAAAAAATTAAGCGTTTAGAGCCAGTTCGGTGCTTTGAGCCAGCTGGCCTGGGTATGAAGAGATTTTTCTCTGTTCAGGCTAGCTGATGTAGACTTGCATACACGTGGCTAATGGGAAGACTAGACAACTTTTTTTGTATGCATGTGTGCGTAAACTAAAGAACACATAAAGACTCCTTTCCTGAGCCGGAAGAGCCGCTCTTGTGTCCACTGGGAGCCTGGCAGACATAATGACACCATAATGATCTCCCAGCTTGCTGTAGGGCTTCTGTGCCATACTGGTCCCATGACTGGTCCAGGTCAGCCAACAAATCATGCAGGCATATTGAAGCACAGGGACACAACATGGCAGTGCATACCCTTCCTTTGTATGCGTCATACGTTGTTATTTGGTCTCTGCCAGTGGACCTCTGGACAGGCACTAGCCCTTTTCAGGCATTCAGTGGCTTTTGCATGTTGATAGCCTGTACTGTTGTGGTACAGTTAAATGGACTGTACACCAAACATAGCTAAATATTATTTATTTGTTTCCCTCCCAAGTCATTTGGGTCCTAAGTTGTCCTTTAAAGTATGTAAGAAACACATACAGGTTTGGAATTATGTTAGGAAACTGTTTAAAAGTTTGCAGTCAGAATTCTTCTTATTTTTTTATATATATATTTTTTCTTTAAGAAAATTATGCTTTTGTTAAGGACACATTCAATTGATCAAAAGTGACAGTAAATACATTTATAATGCTACAAAATGTTTCTATTTCAAATAAATGCTGTTCTTTTTACAAAAATATTGACTGTTTTCAGCTACGATAATAATAATAAATGTTTATTGAGAACCAAATCATCATATTATAATGATTTCTGAAGGATCATGTGACACTGAAGACTGGAGTAATGATCATGAAAATTCAGCTTTGCCATCATAGGAATCAATTACATTTTAAATTAATATAGAAAATAGTTATTTTAAATAAATAAAACATATATTTCACAACGTATTTATTTTTTATCAAATAAATGCACCCTTGGTGAGCATAAGAGACTTATTTCAAAAACATACTACCGACCCCAAACTTTTGAACGGTAGTTTATGTCCAAATGAAGACAAATATGGATGTATTATGAGTTTAATACAATAGCACCTTTTTTAAATGTATTCCCATTCTTCAATATCTCCTCCATCCAGTCAAAGCCACCAGAGAAGCAAATATTCATTCTAGGCTTTAGAAGGCTCTGATGCATGGGACAAAGTGGGATGTTTTAATCTTCAGGCTTGGCCACAGTCCTGTTTTCTCTCTTTATCTCTGTGCTGAAGTCTGGCCATCCCCACTTGTTTTTGTGAAATCAAATCACATTAATAGCCGCTCCGATGCGTCCTTTGTACCTTTTCTGGGCGCTGATGCCTAATGACCCATACAATATTAATTGAATCACTTTAGGGTGGCCAAATAGTTTTGTCAAACAAGTTTGCAATTTGTGTAATTGTTAACCATGTAGTCTTCATTTTTTTATCATATTTTTTATCCCCCTGGAGAACAAAAAGTGTGGGGTGTACATAAAAGTGACAGTGAACAATGAATTTCCAATTTCATTGGACATTTAATTGGATTGATAGTGATGAAGAGGAGAGGTGGTCAGGCATGGAATACCCAAGCCATCTTTGTTCTGTCAGCTTATTTTAGCGGGATGAGTGGCTGCGAGCAGCAAACAATAGACCATGAGTACCGTATTGATCCCTGAGGGGAAATTCAGGTGCAAAATTTGAACGACATCAAACAAAGTGCTCAAAAAAAAAAGACCATTATACATAGAATGCAATTAAGAATGTGCAAGAAATAGACTACAGTTGCATCAGATGCATAGCTTGCAGTGTGAATGCATTATGTGGTATTATCATGTTGCAACATGAATGGGGGAAAATATGTCCTTGTTGAATGTCATTGTATCTCTCAGGAACGTGTGTGCAAGCATTGTAATGGCAAAGCAGCAGGCAAACACAATCAACTATAGGGCTTCGAAGATCACAGTGGCGGAATAAGTTGGTGGCTGAAGGTGCTTCAAGATCATTGTTCTCCAAGGGCACATTGCTACTAGTAAAACCAGGATAAGTCTGGTTATTCAGTTGGCATTTATGATTAATCTGTATACGGTGTTGTTTCCAGCACAGAAAAACACACCGGCCACTGCAGACTTGTAAAACATCTGTTTTGGCTTGCTACACATGGGCCAGTCCACACTTCCAGATGCTCGAAGGATTACAGCACCTCCACAATCCTGCTCTGGGCCCCGTTTCCCAAAAGCATTGTAAGCACTGCTTAATCTCATGCAAAATGATTGACGAAACTGTGTGACAGTCCCAAAAGTCTCAGTTTCCCTAAAGCATCTTAACTGCAGTATTTGAAATATATGACTTCCGAGTGGAAAAGTCTCAGCAACTCATAGGTAACATGTGAAAGGCAATCTCACATAATTATGTTAAGTGCTGTTTTGGGAAGGAAAAAAAAAGAAAAAATTCTGCAGAACACAAAAGAAAATATTTGAGAATTGTGTGTTTTTGTCCATACACTGTTGTTTTGGACCCTATTGATGTTCATTGTACGGACAAAAACATTTCAAACCTTCTTCAAACTCTCTTCTTTTGTTTTCTGCAGAATAAATAATATTATATAGGTTTAGAACAACAACGGATGACAAAATTTTCATTTTCTAGTCAACAATAGTCTTTTTAAAGGGAGCTATTACATTTGCAGCGTTCTTTTGTGTATAATGTTGCTTTTTGAGCATTAAAAAGTTCTGCAAAGTTACAAAGAACAAACTCCCCCCCAAAAGCAGTTATTTTATATATCAGTATCCAGCAAGCAATTTTGCATTTAAAAGACTTCTAATAGCTGTCAAAACACAGCCCTGACGCCTAGGCTAAAACAAAGCAAAATGTGTGCATGCCTTGTAATCACTGTTGACTTACATTATGTAATATCATACATCTCGCAATTTATTTTGGCAAAAATGACATGTAACCAAATTCAAGGTTATTTTGGCTAGAATTGGGCTATACATAGCCGGACTATACCGTACGGTGGCCCAGTAGTGCAGAACACAACTAAATTAAAAAAGCATACATAAGTTCACAACACAACGAAATAAAGCCACAACACAACAAGAAAAAGCCAAAACACAAAAAATAGAGCCACAACACAACAAAATAAAGCCACAACACAGCAAGAAAAAGCCACAACACAACGAAAAAGCCACAACACGACTGAAATGCTCCCGACCACTAGGGGGCTCTCGGAGTGTGGTAAAGTTAGTTTTCCTTGCATTGTTCTATAGATTTGCCAGTCTTACAAATATTTAAACACTACGATCAGTTTTAAGTGTGCAGTTGTATATATCGACATGAAATATCAATTCAAAATCACCTACATGCATTATAGCTGCATATTTATACTCGAGAACGCTTTTACCCGCTACCACGGCTAAGGGAACGTCTGCCAGTTCCACCAAGTTGTTGAAACGTATAATTTTTATGAATTAAAAAAAAAATTTGTAATGTTGTGTTGTGCATTACTAAGTCAGTTTTATCAATACAATCAAGCTTTGGAATTTTAACATGTCTGTTTTTAAATGTTAAAAGTAATTTTAATTAATACAAATTATACATTTCAACCACTTGGTGGAATTGGTAGACGTTCCCTGCGCCGTGGTATCGGGTTCTCGAGCATAAATATGCATGTAGGTGATTTTGAATTAATATTTCATGTCGATAAACAATGGTTAGCCTACATATTGTTAAAACTTATTGTGGTATTGATATCTTTATAAGATTGCCGACTCTATAGAACAGTGGCAACTTTACCGCGCCGAGTGTCCACGAGTGGTTGAGAACATGTCCATTGTGTTGTAGCTTTTTTCCGTTTTGTTGTGGCTTGATTTATTTGTGCTGTGGCTTGATTTCTTTGTGTTGTGGCTTGTTTTCGTTGTGTTATGAACTTATGTTTGCTTTTTAAATTGCTTTGTGTTGTGCACTACTGGGCCACCGTAATATCGGGTCTATAGTTAACAGAGACGGTGAAATGATGGCTATTGCTTGCTGGGTTACTGTTTTTGAACTCTCTGAAACGCCTTGATTGTAGCTTTGAGTTTTCTTCCTGGAACATACAAGTCACAATATCCCTCATTTAAATCATTCTTGTTCAAGGCATACACAAAAAGCAGACAAGGCCTGGTTGAATTGCGTTCGTAGTGTGTTGAAACTCACAGTTATGGTAAGGGGTGTGACGTTTTTTGAAACACACTCAAAGCCGTTGACCAATCACAACACACTTATCCAGCTGACCAATCAGAGCACTTTGTGCCTTTCAGAAGAAGGGGGTTCATAGTGTCACGGCCGGCTAGCAAGCCGCGACAAAGAAGGAGTTGACACGTTGAGTGATGTGCAAAAGGAATAACATTTATTAAAGTAAGAGCAATAAATTAAGAGAAAAGACCAAAACGGAAACAAAACAATAACTGGAACGATGACAAAATCGCACGAGAGGAAGGCGCCCCTTTACGACTGAAGGGAGCTGCTTTTATCTGCCGGCATCAGCTCTAGCACAGGTGTAAACCATCAGTCGTCATGACGTCACTCACTCTAACACCAACCTACGAGACAAGAAAAACAGAACAACCAAACCCACACAATATGACCCATAATAGGGTCGTAACACCCCCCCACATAGAAAAAGGGTGAACATTTTATGAAACCCCATCACCGGGCAACTCCCAAAACTGGAAAGACCCACCACTCTGTAATACTCTCCAATATCTTCAGCAACCACGGGCCCTGTAGAAGCAATTTAAGATGACAAAGAGCAAAACAAAGCATAGTTAGTCAATCAGTTTAAAAGGAACAAGGAGCTCTAGACAATGCGTCAGCTACCACATTGTCAGTCCCCTTGATATGCCGTATGTCAAGTGCGTATGACTGCAAGAAAAGACACCACCGTGTCAGTCGTTGGTTAGGGCACCGCAAAGAATGTAAATAGACGAGCGGATTGTGGTCTGTATACACAACCAATGGGCCTGACACGGATCCCACGTACACCTCGAAGTGGTGTAAAGCCCAAATCAACGCTAGTGCCTCCTTCTCAACCACAGAATAATTCAACTGATATGAATTAAACTTTTTTGAAAAGTAGCTAACTGGACGGTAAATTTCCTCCTCATCAGCCTGTAACAACACAGCTCCAGCACCCACATTGCTAGCATCTACACACAACTGAAAAGAACGATCAAAACGAGGCGCTGCTAACACGGGAGTGGAAGTAAGCAGTGATTTAGCTGCCTCGAAAGCTTCTTGACAGACAGACGACCAAACAAAAGCGGCTTTCGCTTTTAACAGGTCAGTGAGCGGGGCTACCACAGTAGAAAAATTCCTACAAAAACCCCGGTAGTAACCTACCAACCCCAAAAAACGCATTAATTCCTTCTTAGTAGTAGGTGAAGGAAACTGATCAATGGCCTCAACCTTGGCCCGAACTGGTCGCACACACCCTTGTCCCACCACCTTACCTAAATACGTCACAGTGGCCTTGGCGAACTCGCACTTAGCCAGATTGACGGTCAGGCCAGCCTCTTCAAAACGAGAGAACAAGGCTGCGATATGCTTCAAGTGCTGCTCCCATGAATCACTGAAGACCACTACGTCATCTAAATAAACAGCAACTCCTTTCAACCCAAAAACAACTTTATTCATAAGTCGCTGAAACGTTGCAGGTGCATTTCTAAGGCCAAAACTCATAACGTTATAAGAGAATAACCCCTCAGATGTAATGAAGGTAGAAATCTCTTGAGCTCTTTTGGTCAACGGAACTTGCCAATAGCCTTTAAGCAGATCGAACTTGCTTACAAATTTCGCTGACCCAACGCGATCAACACAATCCTCGATACGAGGAAATGGGAAGGAGTCTGGTTGTGTTACTTTATTTATTTTACGGTAGTCTGTGCAAAACCGATAAGTGCCATCAGGTTTATTTACAAGTAAACAGGGAGAAGCCCAACTGGAAAATGAAGGACGTGCAATATCATGATCAAGCATATACTGAAGTTCAGCATTAAGATGTACAAGTTTATTTGGGGATACCCGATAAAAATGTTGGCGAATAGGCTCCGCATCCCCAACATCAATATCGTGTTCCAACCAGTGTGTACGCGAAGGTACATCACCAAATAAAGAAACATGATGATTAATAAGGTCAATCAAATCACCACATTTATTAAGAGGCAAATGTGACAATATTTTATGCAAATTTTGAAGAGTCTCTGAATTTTTTAGACGTCCTAACAATACTGTATCCTCTGGAAAAGAAACTCCTTCATCCATTCCCTCCCCCATAATAATAGGCGAAATTGTCTCAACCACTAATGCAGGTTTCACCTCATCGTCTAACGTCTTGTGGGGACGGCAATAATAGGGCTTCAACAAATTAACATGACACAACTGGTTGGACTTTCTTCTCTCTGGAGTGGCAATCAGATAGTTTAAGTCAGTAACTTGTCTCTCGACCACATACGGACCTATAAACTGAGCTTTGAAGGGCGATCCCTCCACTGGTAATAGAGCCAATACCTGATCGCCAGGCATGAATTTCCGTTCCTCAGTTCGTCGATCGAAAATAGTCTTCATGCGCTTTTGCGAAGAATGCAAATGGTCTTTTGCCACCTTACCTGCTTCATATAATCTACGCTTAAAGTCGTTTACATAACTTATCAAGTTTTTAGGTGGTGAACTTTCAATCCACTGATCTTTGAGTACAGACAGTGGTCCCCGAACTGTATGTCCAAACACCAAATCATTGGGACTAAATCTAGTACTCTCCTGACATACCTCACGTGCTGATAACATCAACCACGGCAATCCTTGTTCCCAATCACCTCCCATCTCTGCACAATAAGAACGCAGTAAAGACTTCAGCGTCTGATGGAAACGCTCCAAAGCTCCCTGGCTTTGGGCGTGATAAGCACTAGCTTTATTGTGCTTAATGTGCAACAGTCTCAAGACCTGGGAAAATAAATGAGAAGTGAAATTAGAACCTTGATCACTTTGCATAATCTTCGGAATGCCAAAAATGGACATGAACTGAGTCAAGGCCTTCACCACTGATTTCGCAGTGATCGTACGGAGGGGATAGGCTGCAGGGTATCGAGTAGAGGCACACATCACCGTGAGCAAATAAATGCTACCCGACTTTGATCTGGGCAATGGGCCTACACAATCAATAATCAGGTGCTCAAATGGCGGACTGACAGCAGGAATAGGAAACAATGGGGCAGGTTTAATCTTTTGATTTGGTTTGCCTGTTAGTTGACAAGTATGACATGTCTTGATGTACTGTGACACATCCTTCTTCAATTTTGGCCAAAAAAAATGACGAAGGATTCTGTGATAGGTCTTTTTTACCCCTAGATGACCTGCAAGTTTATCATGAGCCATCTGCAATACCAGTGAACGATATTTCTCTGGAACTACCACCTGCATGATAGGATCTCCAGCAAAATCACTCCCATGAGGAATCCACTTCCTTACTAACATTCCATCCTGCAAAAAATAACCATGAGCAACATTCCTAATTTCATCAGAGGACATCACATTCTCAAAAAATTGATGGAGAGAAGAATCAAGCTTCTGCTCCTGAATCAATTCTAAAGGAGAAACAGCAAAGTCATCAGGCAAGGAGAATGGTTTCACTACAGCAGAGTCAGAGGTTACCCTTGGCTGAGCAGAGGTCATGGAACGAGTTACCGCACAGGCAGTAAACACTTCTGGATAGTTCTTGTGACTCTCATCAGGACCTGGAAGAGGAACAGATAAAACCACAGGAGGTGAAAAGGTATCAGGCCAAACCCTATCCCCTGCTAAATTATTCCCCATGATTATATCCACCCCATCCACGGGTAATGATGGACGTACTCCAATCACCACTTCACCCCTCACAAGCTCAGATGACAACGTTACTCTGTGTAACGGAACAGACACCACATCCAAACCAATTCCTCTAACAAGAACACTTGTACCAGTGTCACTCAAAGATGAAAACGGCAGCACATCCTGCAATATAAAAGATTCAGAAGCTCCTGTATCTCTTAATATTGTCACTGGAACTTTTGTCCCTGTACCAACCATTGACACATGTCCGTAGGTGATAAAAGGCGCATAATCACCATTTTTTAAAAGGTTATCCGCCGTAGGAAATCCTTCACAAGATGAACTATCAGGACTTAACACAGGTGCCACAAGAGCAGCTGGTTTAATGCGAGGAGCTTTCCCCCCTTTATTTTTTGCTTTAAGCACAGGGCATTCATTTTTCCAGTGCCCTCTACCATGGCAGTAATTACAGATCAGAGACGAATTTCTCGACATACGATCTCCTTTATCTTCGAAATAGTCGTCCCTTTTCCGAAACTCAAAACTCTTGTGCGTTAAAACATAATCATCAGCTAATTCGGCAGCTTTGGCCGCTGTGTCAGCTTTCTGCTCATTTATATATGTTGCAATGCGATCAGGAACAGAGTTCTTAAACTGTTCGAGCACAATTAAGTCAGTCAACTCTTCAAACGTGGTTACCTCAGATGCCATACACCAACGATTGAATGCAGTACTGAGCTCTCTAGCAAACTCAACATGAGCAACATTAACACCTCTGGCTAACGTTCTAAATTTTTGTCTGTACGCTTCTGGTACTAACTCATACGATTTCAAAACTGCTGCTTTTACGATGTCGTAATTGTTGCAGTCTGAGTGTGGAAGAGCAGAATAGACTTCCTGAGCCCTGCCAGTAAGCACGCACTGTAAGAGCAGTGTACGTTCCTCACTGGGCCAACCTCTTGCTTCCGCAATCCGTTCAAACAATGTAAAAAATGTATCCGGATCTCGTTCATTAAATTTAGGCATTAAGCGCAAGTTTCCTGCAGTGTCAAACATTTTAGAAACACCATGTACAGCATTATCTGAGCCATCATTTATTCTGCCTTCTCTTATCATGTCTAAACGGTACCTTTGCAGTTCTATATTTGTCTGCTCATTTCTAGTTCTCTCACGCTCTATTTCTAGTTTTAGACGCTCCTGTTCAAGTTGTAACAGCAATAACTTCTCTTGTTGTTCAAAAGTTAAAGAGCCAACATGTGGTTTAATTTGACTAGCGGTAGCTGTATCAGACATTTCAAACAATATAGCTTGTTCTATCAATTTTGTTTTAAGCATTTCTCTAATTGTACTATCCTTTAATCTCTTATCCCCAAGTTCGATTTCATAATGATCCGCGATTTTAAACAACTGATCTTTTGTACACGACTCAAGTAACGCTTCAGAAGGAGAAATAAGAAAATCTTCTACGAGATTAGACATACTTCCCCTAAAAATATACGTTACAATTTTCTAGATGGTGATTCACAAACCTCACGTGGGAGAAAAAATACTCAAAAAAAAAAATTCCCTTTCCCTATCTATAGGAAAACATCTAACTAACTAACTCACCCCTAATCTTCATGTGGTTACTGGCGAGGGGTATTTAAGCACCAACTCCCGCTGGTACAAGAAAAGCAACCGGCACGCCGGCGACTACCTCATACCACGGCAATGCTCCCGAGACAACTGCTCTACTCACGGTCACCACACAAAAATAACAAAATTACATTACCCACTTGTTCCAAAAGGGACCAAGCAGCTACACCTAACAAGGGAACACCAACAAAATTCTCCCCACGATAAGATCTGTAAAGTCACTTACCTCTTAGAAACAGAATAGAACAGCTCACTATGGACACAGCTAACGTTACACGTCCTCAAAACAAATAAACTCAACGCGCATTTCCTTCCAAATGATGTATAAAACATCCCAAACAATAGCGTTAACCAAATTCTTCCGGTTTAACATTCAGTTAATGAACGTGCCAAATTCATTACAAAATAACCGAACGCAACGAAAAACGCTTCCAAATCATGTCAACAAATAACAGGAATTTTCACAAATCAGCGGACGAGCAGACGAGCCCCCATTTGTCACGGCCGGCTCGCAAGCCGCGACAAAGAAGGAGTTGACACGTTGAGTGATGTGCAAAAGGAATAACATTTATTAAAGTAAGAGCAATAAATTAAGAGAAAAGACCAAAACGGAAACAAAACAATAACTGGAACGATGACAAAATCGCACGAGAGGAAGGCGCCCCTTTACGACTGAAGGGAGCTGCTTTTATCTGCCGGCATCAGCTCTAGCACAGGTGTAAACCATCAGTCGTCATGACGTCACTCACTCTAACACCAACCTACGAGACAAGAAAAACAGAACAACCAAACCCACACAATATGACCCATAATAGGGTCGTAACAATAGAGACAGGAACTAAACTGAGTTGCTGCAACAATGTAAAATTTGTGACAACATTTTGTGTTTTTTGAACTTTCAAACATGAAAATTTAGACACCAAAAGCAAAATTGAGACTTTAAAAGGGCATAATATGGCTTCTTACATGGGGAAAAAGAGGCCTTGGATATTTACTGGTTTTAAAGGTTCTATATGGCACCAAAAATGGTTCTTGGCTCGTAATCATAGGGGAACCTTTTTTAGTGCTATATAGCACCAATTTTGGTGCTTCAGTGGTTCTTCAGTGGTTCTTCAGCGGTTCTTCACCGGTTCTTTGACTAAGGTGCTATATAGCACCTCTGAAGAACTGCTGAAGAACCACTGAAGCGCCAAAATTGGTGCTATATAGCACTAAAAAAGGTTCCCCTATGATTACGAGCCAAGAACCATTTTTGGTGCCATATAGAACCTTTTTTTTTTTTGAGTGTATGTATTCACAATAATGCTTTAGTTAAAGATGTCTATCAGAGACCATTTCAAAGTTTTAATCTATGCGGTTGCGATTTAATGTTAATTAATGTATTATGTTTTAAATTATTATAATCAATTGTCTCAATGGTTGTTCCTGGTTAATGCAGTTTTGAATTGAGTGGGAAACAAAACAGATGTAAAGCCTTGGGGCATTTTGCAAGGCTCAGTAAACTGTGCTTCAAGCAATCAACATGATTGAAAACATAGAACAAATGCAAGTTTAAAAATGCAACCTCATTGATCGCACAACAGATCATATTAAGTGCACAATGGGACCTTTATGAAAAACAATTGATTTCTCATCACAAGGGCTTGTGTTTGTCGTTATTGGGTAATGTGTTGACAATACACTTTACACGATTGCTATGTTTATTTTCCCCATGTTTGAGCTGCATTTTTAATGTTTTTTTTTTTTTTTACATTTATGCATTTAGTAGACACTTACCCAAAATGAGGAATACTACAACAAAAAAGATTAACCAGAGGATCCCTGTAGAAGAATATAAAGTAAAAACTTGTACAAAGATGTAGGTAATATAGGTGAGACATTAAGGCAATATGTTTTTTTTCCCCTCAGAAGCATTACATTGTGATCTCTGAGGGTATCCTGACCAACCCGTCATGGCAGTGCAATTCAGTTGGAAAAACTGGCACAACAATTATACAATTCACATGCAAACATTTTTTGCTAATGTATTGTTTCTCTATAAGGGGCTGAGGGTTTGTTTTTTGACATCTGCACATTGCTATAATCATGTTAATAGCATAGATTGGTGGAGCATTGGTAATAAAGTGCTGTGGAAGTGAAGGCAGACGCCCAATAAAAGTTTATTGACTCGCACTAGTTCCTCTGAGGTAATTGTTTAGTGGCTCTCTTCTGGATATTAGAGCGACACACTTTAATGAGGTCATTACTGACTGATTTGAGCCTCGTCACAACAGGTCTTGTGTTTGGCGACATTGCCTCTGCACACTGACCTAGGACCACTTCTCCCTTTCCTAACTAAACTGTGTTTTATGATCAATTAGCAAATTGCTCCAAGTTCAAAGTTAAAGGAAACATCTACAAATTCAGTGAAGCTGAATTTCATTCTCAATGCAAATACACAAAATGCAAAAATACACTCCAAAACAATTATTATATTATTATTATTTTTTTTTTCCAGTCTAAATATCTAAAAATTCTTAAATCAGAATCAGAAAGAGCTTTATTGCCAAGTGTGCTTGCACACACAATGATTTATTTTTTTTTGGTGTATTTTAACTGTTGAAGAGGGAAATGGCCTGTGGTAAGAAATCTAGTGCATTCACTAGATAATGCCGCGTTTCCACCGCAGGAACTTTCCCCAGGAACTAGGAACTATGGGGTGGTACTCGTTGTGTTTCGACCGGAGGAACCAGGGTCTATACCAAATTAAGTTCCGGGTAAATATTTTCCCCTTCAAACGGCCCTGCTCGTGAGGTAGTACTTTTTCAAAGTTCCGGAACTTTCGGGGGTGGGACTTGGGCGCTGAACATGCTGATCGGCTGAGCTCACGCAGCATTTTATTTCAACCGGCATTTTTAAAAGTCTTGCGCGGTTTGTTCTGCGTTCAGTAAATATCAGTCTTGCTCTTTCTGTCCGATGGCACGCGTTGTCTCAGCAATCACGGTCACGCACGGTCAACGTCCGTGATAGCTGATAATAACATTAAATCTAGCTTTAAGAGCTTTCAGAATATGCTTTAGTATCAGTGCTCGTCTCTTTTCCACCGTTTTGTTAATTACATATTTAGTAAACCACATAACTAGCAGAAGCAGCGCTGCTTGCATCTCCTCCATACTTGTTATTGTTGCAGACAGTATCACGCAAAAATTATTACTGTCCATCAATGACTGGGAGGAGCAGCCGCGCGCAGTCTCTGGACTAATTTGCCTAATCTTCACGGTACTTTAGACCGCAGTGGAAACGCAGACAGTAGCAGGTCTGGGGGAAAAAAAGTTCAGGTAAAAAAAGTTCTGGTACAAAATGTTCCGGGTAATTTCGGTGAAAACGGGGCTTAAGTAAAATGACAATATATTTGTTCTTGTTTTCTGGACCATAAAATCAAAATGAAGTGAGTTTTTGCTTAACACAAGCAAATATATATCTGCCAATGGGGTAATAAAAATAATCTTGTTTCTGTTTGAAATCTTGTTTCTTGTTTCTGTCCCAGATAGAAAAAAAAGATTTATTTTCTTACCCCATTGGCAGATCATTTTTCTTGTTTTAAGCAAAAACTCACTTCATTTTGATTCCCCCAGAAAACAAGAAAAAATATCTTGTCATTTTACTTATCTAGTACATTTTTTGATATTTGGACTGGAAACAAGACAAAATACGAAATATAAAAGAAAGAAAAGCATTTTTTGCAATTTACTTGGCTATTGGCTATGCAACATTCAAAGAATTTTGGCAATGCAATTTTATTTATTTGTTTACAAGCAATTCATGTCAATTCAGTTTATTTAAAATGGTCTCTGATAGTCATTTACAATAAAAAAATACATGAAATTAAATGTTCAAGGAATCACTGCCAAGTTTGTTATAAACAGAACCACCTCTGCTGGTGAACCGTTTACAGATTATTTATTTATTTCTGGCAAAGGTGAAAGTGTAGTCTCCATCAGAATTGAAACCTTGATATTTTCTTTCTCTTTTTTTTTGTGGACGAGTTCCTATTGGCAAAATTACTCTGGCTCAAATTGGATGGACACAGTTTGTGAGCTGCAATTTTTATAGACATTCTTAGGGTGCTGAATTGAATTGAGGTCTGGGTTTTTGACTGAGCCTCTTCTGGACTTGTTTGGCACTCAGATGTGGTTTTTGCTGTATGTTTCAGGTCTTTGTCCTACTAAAAGAAGCATCATCTTCTATATCCCAATGCTCTTGTCTATTGCAGCATGATTTCCTCCAGGAATTTGCTGTTATTAGTGCATCTTCAATTTGTCCTTCTGCCTTCAAGGGTTTTACAGACCTTGCTGCAAAGACACCTCCCCAAAGTGAGATGCTGCCATCACCATGCCTCAGTCTAGTTAATAGCTTTGTGTTGAAACCTAAAACATCACAGAATCTCTCGCCACATTTCTGAGCCTCTCACATGCCTCTGGGCAAACTCCAGCAGAGATGTGATATCAGGCTGTGTTTTTGTTCCCCAAAAGAGTCTTTCTTCCTGACACTCTCCCATGCAAGTGAATTGTGTCTGCTATTGTTGTCTTGTGAACATTTCACCAGGGTCATCACTAAAACAACCTGATACAATATTTTTTTGAGTTGGTCACAGAGAGGACCTTAGTCCGGGTAGGCCTACCTGGGAGTACATAAAGGTTCCAGGGGCACTTCGAAGGTTATTTATAAAACATGTTGAATAATGATAATAAAAGAAATTAATAAAAAATAAATAAATAAAAAAAAAAAAAAAAAAAAAAAAAAAATATATATATATATATATATATATATATATATATATATATATATATATATATATATATATATATATATATATATATATATATATATATATATATATATATATATATATATATATAATATTTAATGTTTTATCCAACTGTTTTGATGTACATTTATAATGATCTGATAACCATTCTGTAGTGTAATAATGTTAATTTTGAATGTTTTAATTAAGTGAAATGCAGAAAATCTAGCTACGTTTTATATTTGAGGTCCCTGGTTTGGTTTATATAATTACACCACTGGCCAGAAGTTTAGAATAATTAAGATCTGTTAATGGTTTTAAAAGAATTATCTTATCCTCACCAAGGCTGTGTGAATTTGGTCAAAAATACAGTATAAACAATAATATTAGTTTCTGTCATTCCTGCAATGGCAATGCTGATTCATCCTCCATTTTTTTTGTGGAAAACATAATACCATTGAAAAGTTTAGGGTAAAGCAAGAACAGAAAGAAATGCTTTTATTCTGCAAAGACACATTAAATTGATCAAAAAAGAGTAGAGAAATGTATGTTTCCACAAAATATTAAGCAGATAAGAACTTACAAACTTTTAACCGGTTGTTTTGTAATGCAAAAACTTGAAATAAGACTGCTTTCTTTTAAACCAGTCATACATAAGCAGTATGTTATAAAAAGAAATCTGCTGTCTGCAAAGCTTCCATATATTCTTTCAGAATTGTTCTGGGAATTGGAAGAACAATTATGGGTAATTGGCTTTTGCAAATTGAATGGGATAAAATGGGTGTGCGGACGGTTAATTCCGTGTTTGAGAGATGTCTAGATGTTACTCATCCATGATGACTGAGCTTTGATTACGGCACATAAAATATTGTATTTGGGGTGGAGTCTAATCACTGTTATCAGTGTTCATTTGATTGGCCCTATTCATCTGACTCTGAGGAGGAACTTGTCAGAGGTTGTGAAGGGTTGGGTTTTGGCCTGTATGGCCGACAGTGCATTAAAACTGGCATCGAGAGGCCAACTCCATTTGCATTTATTTATTCACTTATTAATGCAATGAATTAGGGCTGCTGCCAGGCGCTGCCAAAGTAAGTCTGTCAGACTTGGCACCAAGAAACTAGTTGGGAGATGATGTGGTGAGGCGGGGATTCAAGCGCCTCAATAAAGCTCCCAACATTAATCTCTTTATGTCTGAAATCTGACTGAGGCTTTTAACTAACCGGTGTTCATGAATCGAGGCCAGACATTGGCAGCCCCCTTAATCCCTCACAGTTTGGATATGAAGATCTTGGATCAACATTTGCTCACCAGTGGCATCTTCTGTCTTGAACCTCAGCCAAACCACACCACTCTACTATATAAAGCTATATGACAGACAAGATAGACAGCTCCTTTGGTAAAACAAGTGTGCTCTAGTGATGAAATGCTTAACTCAAACACTGTTTTATTGATTGTGCCAGTTTGGATCCAGCTCGTTTTGAAGTACTAATAGAAAACTAGCGGTTTGTGGTAATGGTGCAGTTACACACTGAAAGAGCCTTGAATGATAGCCTGGGCAGATTTAAACCAGTAGACCGTGTTTGGTTAATGACCGGTTTTGGTGCCGTCCTGTGGGTTTTAACCTTGGTTAAAACAGTGTCCATTATGATACTATTCACTGCCTGATATATAATTGTTTCCTGCCATGTATGGCCTTTTATGACTAAAGAGATGAGAAATACGTAGCATGAAATTTAACAGCCTATCACACTCTTGTACTGGTTGTAATTTAAAGATACTGTTCTGGTGTTCAACTCAAAAAATTGTATGTGTGTGTCTCTCATCTATCTATCTATCTATCTATCTATCTATCTATCTATCTATCTATCTATCTATCTATCTATCTATCTATCTATCTATCTATCTATCTATCTATCTATCTATCTATCTATCTATCTATCTATCTATCTATCTATCTATCTATCTATCTATCTATCTATCTATCTATCTATCTATCTATCTATCTATCTATCTATCTATCTATCTATCTATCTATCTATCTATCTATCTATCTATCTATCTATCTATCTATCTATCTATCTATCTATCTATCTATCTATCATCTATCTATCATCTATCCATCCATCCATCAAGTTGTGATGATAACATAAAAATGTTTTGAAAAGTTTGGAGGGTTGGGTTCTAAGACAAAAAGAGGACTACTATGACACTACTTAAAAATGTCTAACTGAATTATTTTAGTTAGTAGTGTCACTGCCTTTAGTAAGTTGCAGTGGTATCTGTGAATATGTATATGTGTGTGGCTGGGGGAATGTTATCCCACAGTTCTCGGCTCTGAGAGCTTTGATGAAACGTGGCTCGCACCTCACTCGAGCATTCCCTCTTCCCTCCATCACTCCTTTCTCTTTTTCTCCCACAGTGAGGGGTGGCAGGGGGCTCTGTTTCCCTTTCTAGTGCTTGTTTTTGTTCTGTTTTTCTCTTTTGTTGAGTTTGTTTTGACAGCATGTATTATCACAGCTCATGAGGGTTTGAAGAGACTAGCTGTTCCAGGCTAACATTAGCATTGTAGCGTATTTGCTTTCTGCTCACACAAAGCCATCTTTTCGATTCCTCCTGGTGTAGAAGACTCTAGAGCAGCATATCTATTTGCTGTAGTAGTCTACCTATATATTGTGCCTAATATATATTTTAAATTGCATAGTAATCTATTGTGATGTAGGTAACAGCAATTGTATTATATAGCCTATACTCAATTCAATTCAATTCAAATTTATTTGTATAGCGCTTTTCACAATACACATTGTTTCAAAGCAGCTTTACCGAAAGTGCATTTCATAGATGTACAGTAAAAATGTTAGAAAGACAATGTTAAAGAATAATGTTCGAAAAAGTTAATCAATCGTGTATTAATTTAGGCCATAACAACGCTGGCGTTGAGTCGTCTCTTCACAGGCATGGAGTCGTCTCATCACAGGTGTTGGGGCATCCGAAGTCTCCATGAGAGGCTGGATACATACTGGAGCTGACGAACTATTTACCTCGGGACTAGTGTCCCGAGATAACAACAGAAAAGCAGATGGGAAATAATTAGCGTAGCTGCTGTTCAGAATATTATATTAATGCTTTTGTTCCGATTTAACTGTAGTATAAAGGGTAATTATAATGTGAATGCTTGGCTAAAGAGATGCGTCTTTAATCTAGTTTTAAACTGGGACAGCGAGTCTGAACCTCGGACAATATCAGGAAGACTATTCCAGAGTTTAGGAGCTAAATGTGAAAAAGCCCTCCCTCCTTTAGTGGACTTAGATATCCTAGGAATGACCAGAAGCCTAGAGTTTAGTGACCTTAAAGAGCGCGATGGATTGTAGGGCGATAGAAGATCCGTTAGATACACTGGAGCTAAACCATTTAGGGCTTTATAGGTCAGTAGCAATACTTTGTAATTGATACGGAACTTAATAGGTAACCAGTGTAGAGATGATAAAATTGGTGTTATATGATCATATTTTCTTGACCTAGTAAGAACTCTAGCAGCTGCGTTTTGGACTAACTGTAGTTTGTTTATTGAGGATGCAGGACAACCATCTAATAAAGCATTACAGTAATCTAATCTCGAGGTCATGAATGCATGAACTAACTTTTCTGCATCAGGAATAGATAGCATGTTACGTAGCTTAGCAATGTTTCTAAGGTGGAAAAATGCCGTTCTTGTAACATATGAAATATGATTTTCGAATGTCAGGTTGCGGTCTAATATAACACCCAGGTCTTTTACTGTAGTGGATAAAGTGACAGGACATCCTTCCAAGGTAAAATTGTATTGTGAGAGGTTTTGTGGGCAGTTTTTTGGACCAATAAGTAATACCTCCGTTTTATCTGAATTTAATAGCAGAAAATTACACGTCATCCAGTATTTAATATCTTCAACACACGCTGTCAGTTTAGATAATTTAGCGTTTTCATCTGGTCGTGATGAAATATATAATTGAGTGTCATCAGCATAACAGTGGAAATTAATTCCATGTTTTCTTATAATATTACCAAGTGGCAGCATATATATTGAGAATAGCAGAGGGCCTAATACGGATCCTTGCGGCACCCCATAGTCTACTGACATCATCTTGGATTTTTCCCCATTTAGACAGACAAAATGTTAGCGGTCTGATAAGTACGATCTAAACCAGTTTAATGTCTGTCCCTGAACACCAGTATAATTTTGAAGTCGATCTATGAGTATTTTATGATCTATAGTATCGAACGCAGCACTAAAAAAAAAGTAGAACTAGTATTGAGATACAGCCTTGGTCAGAAGCTAGAAGTAAATCATTTGTGATTTTAACGAGTGCAGTTTCTGTGCTATGATGCAGCCTGAATCCTGATTGAAATTTTTCATAGATATCATTTTCTTGCAAGAAAGAGCACAATTGAGTTTTTCTAGTATTTTAGACATAAATGGAATAATTGAAATTGGTCTGTAATTTGCTAGGTTATTATGATCTAATTGTGTACTATTTTAGTTTTGTATATCAAATTGAGGGTTGTTCTCTGTACCACCAACCCTCTTTTTTCTTTCTTTCTTTGCATTCCTTCCATCAAATCAGTTAATTATACTAACAATTACTTGCGTTTCATTTGCATTGTGAAGAATGAGTCACCTCAGTGATTAAAGATTGCCTTGTTTTTAACCTTGCTACATTTTACATATCACCAGAGGCTGTCTGGTTTTCAATCAATTGAAACCTCAATTAGATCAATCAGCCCTCTCGGGTACTGACCTGCACATCGATCATATAAGGCCCTTGTAATGTGCGATGTGCTCCACTGCTTCATTAAAAGCCTATTCCATTGCTCCGGGTGACTGTGGATTACCATGGAAGCCACCTATTCTGACCTGCCTCAGGCCACTAAAGGCTGATCAGTGGGCTCTCAGCATCTATAAAGCCACTAACGATTGGAAAGGCTTTAAGGTGGGAGTCATTTGCTCTTGTTACTGCCATTCATAAGCGCATTGAGTTTTTTAGGTTCTGGATCACATTATCACTTTTTTTTTGTTGCATATCTCACTCATTTGCCACACCCACACTCCCACAAAGCTTGCACTTCATTGTAGGGCTACACAATTAAACAAATTAAGCTGAAACATTCTCTAGTGTGACTATTAAACCACAAAAGGCTTTGATTTAATTAAATATATAATCTGTATGCACTGCATGCTTCAAAGTGACTTCAAAGTTATGCCATCTTTTGCATATATGCATCCCTCAGAGCAGTACATATAAAGTAGCCACTCATGTATAAGTTGCATTGAGAATAGCATAGAGATCCACTTTATTGCCAATTCATACTAATCCAAAAAAGAATTGTAGCAACAAGTTGTTATTCTAGCAACAAGTTAATAATATGGTAACATCATTATAACAGGAAAAATAACAACAACAACTATTATTATTGCAAATACTTATTATTATCATTATGATAACGCTTTAGTTTAGGGTACAATTATTACTATTAACTAGTTGATTATTAGCATGGGATATTGGCTGTTTATTAGTACTTATGAAGCACATATTAAATTAAAAGTTCACTCAAAACTGAAAATGAGCCCATGATTTACTCACCCTCAAGCCATCCTGGTGTATAGAACATTCTTCTTCCAGACGAATACAATCGGAGTTATATATATAACAAAAAATGTCCTGGCTCTTCCAATCTTTATAATAGCAGTGAATGGCAGCCCAAAATTTGTCATCCAAAAAAGTGAATCCAGCCATTCACTGCCATCATAATGCTTGGAAGAGCCAGGACATATTTTAATATAACTCTGATAACTCAGTATTCGCCTGAAAGAAGAATGTCACATACACCTGGCTTGAGGGTGAGTAAATCATGGGCTAATTAAAATTTTTGGGTGAACTATCCCTTTAATGCCTTATTCTGCATGGCCATATTCTACATCCCTTAATCCCACCCATTACCTACATTTAACATCTATTTTATCAATAAGTAATGAAGAGTTTATTTAGAATTCCCTACAAGTTTAAAGTCAGCTTAAAGTGTATTTCATTTTAATTATATTTCAATGAGATTTTTGTTCAGCACTAATTCTTGTATCCAAAACTGGTTCCCAAGTTCTGACGATCCATTCTTGACAGACTGTCTCTGTCTCTGTGTGGGTTATCTTCCTTCCAGCACAGGCATACGGCAGCAGTAGAATGATGAAACAGAGCAACAAACCAACGAGTCATTTCGCTCAATGCTTCAGCAATTTCTTTTCTTTAAATAGTCTTCTTTTTTTCCAAAATCCCTAATTCTGTTTGACGGGCTCAAGATGCTGTGGTTCCCGGCTATTACAAGGTCGTACATCATAAACATGAGGATTGAATGTCTGAGACTGAAAAAGCGAGTCCCCCTGTCAGATCTGATATTTGGAGATCCGCTGTGTTTGCCTGTGGCTTGGCTGAGGGTGCCTCCGAGATGTTCTTCTAATGCCTTTGCCTCTTTTACTCTTTGAGTTTTTAATAGCCAGAGAAAAAGCTATTTTCTGTCTGAGTAAGCTTAACATCATATATCATAAATATCTCATAGCTCTGAAGATAAATGCTTATGGTTTCTTTCTTGAATTCCTTGGTTATATAAGTATAATTCTGCTTTGCTGGTGAAATAGATTCATAGATACTTTGCACAACTGAACCACAAACCATTTGGATTTTGTCACAAACTTCCTCTGAATCTCTCTGTTTCCTCTGTCCTTGGGCTTTTGCGTGGTATCTGAAGTAGATTTGCATCCTACTTTTCTCAATACCCCCTTTTTTTGCATTCAGTGTGGAAATTGTGTCCACTGTGAGAGTTTCCTCACACCCAGACTGACTTAAGGAGATTAAAGACAAACAAACAAATTGATCCAGCAATACTTTTTCCTCTGGATATAAACTGCATAATGGTCTCGCCTTCTTAATTTTCTGCTTAATATTTCAATTTTAAGTGCAAAACAAGACTCATAAAACAAGTTCAGAAGTTTCATCTATAATGTGACTCGATACTGTTAATGATTGCATGCTAAAAAGGCTATACATTCAGATGGTGCCCTATTCTCACTTGACAAAATGACCAAATGGATTTGCATTTCTTGACGGAAGCAGTAGTGTGAAAATTCCCAGTATGTTTAAGTTTTAGGCTTTAGTTGTTTACTATAGATTATTAAAATCGAAAGGCAGGCAAGACACAATTAACACCTTTGAATGGGGTTATTAAGCAGTTCATGCTGATTTCATTGCAAAAATGCAATGCAATATAACATGCTAATTTAGTGTGTCAATAGCTGTTTCTTTGTTTGTAATAATCTTTCTGGGACTTTTCCAAACTCCCTTAAAACCGCAGTAGTTAAGCCTCTCCTGAAAAAGAGAAATCTGGATAACTCCATACTGAGCAACTACAGACCAATCTCAAATCTCCCCTTCATAGGCAAGATCATTGAAAAAGTTGTTTTCAGTCAGCTGGACAAATTCTTGAACTCAAACGGATACTTTGACAATTTTCAATCTGGTTTCCGAACGCATCACAGCACAGAGACAGCGCTCATAAAGATAATAAATGATATTCGCCTCAATACAGATACAGGCAAAACATCAATTCTGGTACTACTCGACCTCAGTGCTGCATTCGACACTGTTGACCACAACATACTTCTTGACAGGCTAGATAATTGGGTTGGGCTTTCCGGAATGGTCCTCAAATGGTTCAGGTCATACTTAGAAGGGAGAGGTTATTATGTGAGTATAGGTGACCATAAGTCTGAGTGGACATCCATGACATGCGGAGTCCCACAAGGGTCAATTCTTGCACCACTCCTATTCAACCTGTACATGCTCCCACTGAGCCAAATAATGAAAAATAACAAAATGGCTTACCACAGCTATGCTGACGACACCCAGATCTACTTAGCCCTATCACCTAATGACTACAGCCCCATTGACTCTCTGTGCAAATGCACTGAAGAAGTTAACAGTTAGATGTGCCAAAACTTTCTTCAGTTAAACAAAGACAAAACTGAAATCACTACATTTGGAATCAAAGATGAAATTCTCAAGGTGAACGCATATCTTGAGGCTAAAGGTCTAATAACAAAAAATCAAGTCAGGAATCTTGGTGTGATTTTGGAGTCAGACCTGAGTTTCAGTAGTCATGTCAAAGCAATAACTAAATCAGCCTACTATCATCTCAAAAATATTGCAAGAATTAGATGCTTTGTTTCCAGGCAAGACTTAGAGAAACTCGTTCATGCTTTTATCACCAGCAGGGTGGACTATTGTAATGGTCTTCTCACTGGCCTTCCCAAAAAGACCATTAGACGGCTGCAGCTCATACAGAACGCTGCTGCCAGGATCCTGAGCAGAACCAGAAAATATGACCATATCACACCAGTCCTCAGGTCTTTACACTGGCTTCCAGTTACATTTAGGATCGATACATTTTAAAGTACTATTACTTGTATATAAGTCACTCAATGACCTAGGACCTCAATACATTGCAGATATGCTGATTAAATACAAACCCAACAGATCACTCAGATCATCAGGATCAAGCCAGTTAGAAATACCAAGGGTTCACTCAAAGCAAGGAGAGTCTGCTTTTAGCTATTATGCCAGCCGCAGCTGGAACCAGCTTCCTGAACAGATCAGATGTGCTCCAACAGTAGCCACTTTCAAATCCAGACTCAAAACACATCTGTTCAGCTGTGCATTTACTGAATGAGCACTGTGCTACTGTACATCCGACTGATTTCACCTTATCTTATGCTTTTACTGAATGAGCTCTGTGCTCTGTCCGAACTGCTTGCACTTTAATTATGTTTCAATTTAACCCGGTTTTTATTTTTAGTTAATTATACTTTTTATTTATATAGTTGTCTTTATTTTTTCTTTTAATTCCTATTACAACTGTTATACTATATATATTTTTATTTTTTATTGTATTCACTTGAAATGTGCTATACAAATAAACTTGCCTTGCCTTGCCTTGCCTAATATCATAGTATTTGTTGAAATAATCACAATAGTCACAGCATCTTAAAATGTAGCACTAATGCTCTAGGACAAAAGGGGGAAAAATACAGATTGCACGACTGAGGTATTCAGCTATAGTGCATGTTTTAGACCAATCAGTGCAGGTCTTTTGAAAACTCTATATCCAAATACAAATATATTTGTAATGCTACATAATTGTATATCACCAAATTCATTGTGAATACAGTAAAACAAGAATATTCAATTGCACTTCTTTTACTCCAGTTTTATAGTGTACACTGTATATGCATGAACAGACGTTACATCACTCTGCTGAATTATGAAACCCATGACCTTTTATGCATGTGGAGATTTCTCAGCATTGTTTTCAAGCCCATAGCTTACATAGACTCCCTTTGTTCCTCGACCAAAAATTGTGAAGTAACCAACTGGCAGTTTTTAGACCAACACACTTGAATCGCTATTCTGTCTGTGCTGTTATGCCTCAGGAGAGCGTGTAGGTGTGATCGTAGACAAAGGTTAGCAAGCATTTACTCACTCATATTAAATGTTTGATGGATACTGTATAATGCAAACAGGCACAGTTCAGCTTTGTGTGTGTGCCTACTTAACCATATTTTGGAATACATCTGTACACAGAATTGAGCAAAACCTGACAAAATCTCCAAAAACCTCCTCATTTGTAAAACTGGTATAAAATAAAGTAAATAAAGTACATTTTTTAATGTAAAAATACAGACATTTGGGTGGGTTTAGGGTGTGGGTTAGGTTATAAAATGTACAATTATCTGTATATAAAAACAATAGAAGTCTGTGCAATGTCCCCATTTAGATAGCTTATTAATCACATTAAGTGATGCTTTTGAAAATGGGATGGGTAGGTTTATGGTTATTTTCTGTGATAGGTAGGTTTATGGTTATTTTCTGTGATGGGTAGGTTTAGGGTTAGGGGATTGAATATACAGTTTTTACAGTATACAAATCATCATGTATATGAAATGTCCCCATAAAACATGAAAACACAACGTGTGCGAGTTTAAAGTCGTGAACTGTTTTACACTGATGCAGCTGAATTTACATTTATTTTCTTCTCCTGCGTATACTGTAAGCATTAGAATGCAAACTACGACATTCAGATGGCGATAAGCAGATAAATCTTTTCTGCTCTGAGGCGCATGACCTATGGAGACATTTAGAAACACACATGTACAAGGGCAAGGCAACTTTATGTCACAGATTCAATTTCATGGTGATGATTTAGAATAATTTCAAATTTTTACATGAACGTCTTCCTCAAAAATATGTTTTTTTTGTTAAATGTCAATCATATTTGTTGGCATTATGTCACAAAAGATGACTTATTGTTAACAGTATCACAAACGTATTCTGAAAGTCATCAGTAGTATGTTTTTTGTCAATCTGTTTTTATGCAAATTTCGGGATATTGCATTTTAAAAAAATGCTCATGTGCTATGATGGCTATGATGGAAGCATTGACCAAATAAATCACTCAATGCGCAACAAAAAAATCACGTGACTTTGCCTCAACAGATGATGTGATTGGATAACTGAACTAACCAGCAGACCAATTTTGTTGCACAGCATGTCAAATGTTGGTTTGGTCATTCTAAAATGCCTGAGCCATAGTCTGTCATCAAAATGGTTGGGTATACTGACTGACACGATTGCATTCCCAAACCCCAGGCTTCCGCCTCCGAACGCAAGATAACATGACCACTTATTGTGTTCTCTGAGGTGCAAGAAATTGTACGAGAAAAGAGCCACAGTTGCTTCCTCGATTTCACCAATTTTCTTTTATATTTATTCTTTTTTAGATATGTTGTGCCAATATTCCAAGGAGTGACGATTTTGTTCTATTGAACACATGGGATAGAAACCCTTAAAGTGTTAGTTCACCTAAAAATGAGAACTAGCCCATGATTTACTCACCCTCAAGCCATCCTAGGTGTATATGACATTATTCTTTCAGACGAACACAATCAGAGTTATATTACAGAATATCCTGGCTCTTCCAAGCTTTATAATGGCAGTGATTGTTGCTTTGTTTTTGAGGTCCATAAAAGTGCATCTGTCCATCATCTAACAACTTTCGGTGGACCGTCTTCTTTATTCAACTTACAGAAAAAGTGTAACGCCTCTCGCAGTTCAAAATGCTTGTGCTATGTCTGATGAGCGTAACTGAGGGAGGTGTTACACTTTTTCCGTAAATTGAAAACAGAAGACGGTCCACCAGAAGCTAGATAATTTACTTTATAAAGTTTTAAATATGGATATTTTTCTTACACAAATGCATCGCTTCACTTTATTAAAGACCTTTATTAATCCCACGGAGCCGTGTGGAGCAGTTATATGACGGACAGATGCAGTTTTATGGACTTCAAAAACAAAGCAACATTAACTGCCATTATGAAGCTTGGAAGAGCCAGGATAATCTTTAATATAACTCTGATAACTCCGTATTCATCTGAATGAAGAATATCATATACACCTAGGATGGCTTGAGGGTGAGTAGATCATGGGCTAATTTTCATTTTTGGGTGAATTAACCCTTCAAACCCATACCTCGGGTCTTTAGTGACCTGGGATGTCATTCACTACCCTCCTCATTTTTTAAAGTTAGACATCAACCTTCTTAGTATTCCTCAATCCATTCATTATAAACAATATAATAATAAAAATTATAAAAGGCTGCCTTTTTTCCAATTTTTGTTTTTTCCGTAAAAATGTTATAGGGTCTTTAATGACCCGAGGTGTGTAACAGTGTAAGTATATTTTACAACAATAATAAGAGCAATTCACCTTTATTCCACAAGTTGGCAATGTCTGATACACAAGGATGAAGTGGCATTTCACTCATAATTACCGCAGGCAGAAAACAAAATGAGCAAGAGCTCAAGAGCAAGAGAAAACTGCAGAGAAAGTACTAAACACATTCAAACTGAAGCTGTCAACGATCAAAATATAGCTTTTTAAGATGTTGAAAATGATAGTTGTTAGAATATGTTTGAGATGGCGAATATGAGCCAGATGCTTAATATGATGATGGTGTAAAACATCTGCTCAAACTGAACTCTTCCAAGCTCCAAAAAGAAACAAAATATGCTTTATTTTATTCTTCTGTAATTGTTACTCTAATATCAGGAGAGTTTTATATCATTGCGTCAGGTAGAGATCCATCGCCAAAGACCCAAATATTGAATAATGATTTGCGAAACATTCATGCATTTAGGGTTAATGTTTTTATGTGATGTTCCAATTTTGTGCATAAGTTAAATTCACAACTGGAAACATAGCTAGTGTCTTCAAAGCAGTACCATGAACTTAAGCTTTGCATTAATCTTCACATTTACCATTCCACAATATGGTGGTCCATATGTTCATGTCCACTAAATTTGCATGGGGAATGCACATTTGACCCCAGGCGTGATTTGAAAGTGAAATCTCACTCTGTTTCTCATTGCTGAGAAGTACAAGACTGCTGAAGTCTGTTACTTGGCCCTGAGATACCTCACAAGACAAGAGTGAATGGCACATTGAGGTTGTTGCAAATCCCAACTCTAAAGATCTCGTGTTCTCGCCTATACACTCAACCCCTTCGTCCCCTAACATTGTTGGATTGGGAATTGACAGAGTGATGCCTTGCCCAGTGATTAATTGTCCTCTAAAAGCAGGTTGATGTTGGGCCAGCAGTGTCCCTCTCCTCTGGAATACCCTGGTAAGATAGCCAGTTGATGTATCGTGCGCTGGAAGGCAGCCAGGGTGTTTTTTGTCTAGCTTCAGTCCGTTGTGACACAGGTCACAAAAGGTCAAGTTCAAAAAGGGACATCTCCCATCACAGCACCGCCTAGCATACTCTGCTTGTATAAGTTGACCGAACCAGTTTCAAATGGCACATCGGTCAATAAGCTGTTTATGAAAAATGAATATGGGTTATATTGGCTCATCTTGTCTTGTTTCCCCCATTGCGGTTTTGATTCACACGCAGTCGTAACCTTTCAAAACCCATTTCCATGAAACACAATAACCACATCTGAATTTAAGATGAGCTCTGTAAACACGCAGGGGTACCTAACAGAGCTTGGTGAATTGCTCGTTCTGTTTGCCTGAAGTATGGCCTTGGTATTTTCAGGAGTTGTTTATGTGTAGTAGGATTTGTGATGTTCAAAGGGAACCGAGCACAGCAAACTGCTTTCAAAACAAAATAGCTGCATTGTGGAAGGCTAACATTGACACTTGTTTAGAGAGAGAGTTCTGTTTCAGTCAGCGTATGAACACTTTGTGCGCACAGCAACATTTTGAAAATTTAATGTGAGTAACATTAGACATGATGGATAGTTAGTATCAAAATATCACTGTGTTGTGAACATGTACAATTTACACACAAAAGAAAGTGTATTTTTTGGACATGGTGTCATTTGTTTGGATGTACTAGAGATATTTATTTTATTTTATTTGTATTTTATTTAATATCTGGAGTAGCTACTGACAAATCTGAAGTCTTTTGTTTGATAATGTAGGACATCTAATCAATTCAGCAATATATGAAAAATGACTATTTGATCGGTATAGGTTTCTTCTCCTCCTCCTCCTCCTCCTCCTCATTCTTCTTCTTCTTCTTCTTCTTCTTCTTCTTCTTCTTCTTCTTCTTCTTCTTATCATCATAATAATACAGGCATACACAATTTGAACTACATGTATCTTGATGGTGTCCTAAAAAAACTGCACTCATGGTGTGATGTGCAGCATAATGGCCAAATACCATCTGACGTCCATCTGTATCCATCTGATGAATGGGTACACAGGCCAAGAATTAGGAGAAGAAAAAAAAGAAATAGTGCAGAAAGAATGTAAGAAAATATTATGTGCCTCTTTCATGAAACGTACATAGAATATTAGTAGCTGTAATAAAAAAAATGTATACACATATTGCAATGCAAAATCTACTAGAAAAGAAAATGAATGATAAATTATTAATACTTTTTTAGCAGGCACTGTTTGTCTGATTTTTACATTTACTTCTGTTTTTCATAACATTTCGCACACCTATAGCACTTTGCCTGACATGAATTTATTGAGATACCGAAGTTGCTGCACTACTTTTCTACTCACATAGGCACTTTACTTGCTACCTTTCAACAGCGTCCTATAAGCTTCCTCCACACGTTTAATCCCTAATGGCAGCATGGCACTCAAGCTGGTGCAAGAGTAGCAACAAGTTATTTCCTTTCCTGCTCAACACATATTGTCACCCCCCACCTGGAACAGTTCTTAAAGCATTATACAACCCATTTTGCATTTCTATAACGGCTCTGACCATCCACCCCTCACCTGTGGATGTGATTAATTGTGTTTCATAACACCCAGGAGACCTGCGACACTCCCACACCATTTATTTGATTCTTTTATTTTTACAAGATTACAGGACTGAGCTTGAAGAATCTCCTTAAAGATGTAATGTGTTTTAAACACAGCACTGCAAGCGTATGTGCACGTCTAGATTGAATTAAGTGTCTTCCAGGCAGGTTCACAACTGTCAGCAGCATACACTCATATATTGTGCATGCTGTGATTCCTGTGAGGGGGGGGGGGGAACTTCATGCTTTAAAATAGCTTGAATGTAACTCTACACCCTTGCTTCATTTAGTATACGCTTATGCATGAATAAGCAAATTAGCTCCGCCTCCACTCAATCACACCAACTCAAAGATCCACTCGGTCAACTTTACTCAAGTTACTATAGTAAACGCTAAACAAATGTATCACTCTTTACAACATCGGACACATAACAGTAAATAAAGGCTTAATTAAAATGCTTATCTGAGAGGCACTACACTTTTTTTGTAAATTGAATATGGAAGGCAATGGGCCAGAAGCTAGATAATTTACTTTACAAAGTTTTAAATATAGATATTTTTCTTACACAAATGCATCGATTTGCTTCAGTGGACCTTTTTTAATCCCCCGGAGACCGTGTGGAGCAGTTATTCGACGGACAGATACAGTTTTATGGACTTCAAAAACAGAGCCACACTCACTGCCATTATAAAGCTTGGATTAGACAGGACTTTTTTAATACAACTCTGATTTTATTCGTCTGAAAGAAGAATGTTATATACACTTAGGATGACTTGAGGGTGAGTAAATCATGGACTAATTTTCATTTTTGGGGGAACTAACTCTTTAATATGATTAGCCTTTTGTTTGACTCCATTATCATGCAGCTAATAATGTGTAGCTAATGCAGCTAATGTTACACAAACCATATTCCTTTTCGCCATCTCAGTCTGCCTTCTAAAAACCAGCATCCTTAGAAACGCTTTGAACAACTTAGAACATCAGTGGAGAAAGGCATATTGTTCATCATAACATCATAATAGACATCATATACATAATTACCACATTTTTCATATCAACAGAAAATATACTGGGATAACCTGGCTTCTTTTGAGACTCCCCTGCTTCAGAGCGGTTATAGTTAATGATATGCTAAAGCCCACCCACACATTGATGTGATTGGTTACAAGGTAGCATGTATGTATTGACTTATTTACGTATTAGAAACTATGAAAACTTTGAATAAAACATTCAGGATGCTTTGCCGCATTGGTTTCCTTTGTAAGTGAATACTTGTTCCCTTTCAGTTGGTCACGTTCACCGTTACGTCGACGTCAACGATGATTGGGATCCCAATATGTCGGTGACGTCGACGTCACGATGATTGGGATACCAATACGTCATGACGTCGATGTAACGTCTTTGTTCCCTCCTTCAGGGAACGAGGGTTAAATACGTAACTGAGACGTTCCCTTTCAGTCGGTCACGTTCGCCGTTACGTCAACGTCACAGATGATTTGGATTCCAATACGTCGGTGATGTCGATGTAACGTCTCTGTTCCCTCCTTCAGGGAACGAGGGTAACATACGTAACCGAGACGTTCCCTTTCAGTCGGTCATGTTCACCGATACAGCAATGTCACCGATGATTGGGATCCCAATACGTAGGTGACATTGATGTAATGTCTCCGTTCCCTCCTTCAGGGAACGAGGGTTACATACGTAACCGAGACGTTCCCTTTCAGTCGGTCATGTTCACCGATACAGCGACGTCACTGATGATTGGGATCCCAATACGTCAGTGACGTCGATAACATCTCCGTTCCCTCCTTCAGGGAACGAGGGTTACATACGTAACCAAGACATTCCCTTTCAGTCGGTCACGTTCGCCGTTACGTCAACGTCACAGATGATTGGGATTCCAATACGTCGTGACGTCGATGTAACATCTCTGTTCCCTCCTTCAGGGAACAAGGGTAACATACCTAACTGAGACGTTCCCTTTCAGTCGGTCATGTTCACACCAGTTTGCCTATCGCAGCAATAGGAGCACAGAGGATGCAGTTTCCATAGCACTGCACTCTGTGCTCACCCACCTGGACAATAAGAACACTTATGCACGCATGCTGTTTGTTGACTTCAGCTCAGCATTCAACACTGTCATTCCAACCAAGTTAATAACCAAACTTGGAGACCTGGGCATCAACACTCCAATGTGTAACTGGATTTTGGACTTCCTAACTGACAGACCACAGAATGTTCGATCAGGATCCACCTGCTCCAAGTCCATCACACTCAACACTGGTGTACCACAGGGCTGTGGGCTAAGTCCGTTTCTCTACTCCCTCTTCACCTCCGACTGCAAGCCTGTGTATGGATCTAATTCCATCGTCAAGTTTGCGGACGACACTACGGTGATTGGGCTCATCAGAAACAATGATGAGACTGCCTACAGGGAGGAGATCCAGCACCTGGCAACATGGTGCACTGAAAATAACCTGCTCCTCAACACCACCAAAACGAAGGAGCTCATCGTGGACTTCAGGAAGGAGTCAAGAGGCACACACAACACCATCCACATCAATGGAATGACTGTTGAGCGTGTCTCCAGTTTCAAGTTCCTGGGGATTCACATCTCGGCGGACATGTCGTGGACAACCAACACCTCCAGCCTGGTCAAGAAGGCTCACCAGCGCCTCTTCTTCCTGAGGACACTGAGGAAGAATCAGCTCTCCTCAGCTATCCTGGTGAACTTCTATCGCTGCACAATAGAAAGCATCCTGACCAACTGTGTCGCAGTATGGTATGGGAGCTGCTCTGTTGCGGAGCGCAAGGCTCTGCAGCGGGTGGTGAAAACTGCCCAGCACATCACAGGGACTCCACTACCTTCCATCGAGCACATCCAGAGTAAACGCTGTCTGCATCGAGCTCGCAGCATCCTCAAGGACTCCTTTCACCCAGCCCACAGACTGTTTTCTCTCCTGCCCTCCGGCAGGCGTTTCAGTATCCTCCGGACCAGAACCAGTAGACTAAAGAACAGTTTTTTTCCCCAGAGCTGTCTCTTTGCTGAACTCAAACCCCCGTTGATCCACTTCCCTCATAAACTGCTACCTCTCCTACCTCACATCTGCCTTCACTTTATTATTTGCACTATCGACTGTTTATTACAGTAACAACTGTTTACATATGCATTCTGCACTACCATATCTTAACTGGATTATGCTCATTTGCACTGCCGACTGTATTTATAGTACCAACTGTTTACATTTGCATTTTGCACTGTACTTCTAACTGTAATATGTAACCACTTTCCACTGCACTTTTACACTTTTTTCGGATAGCTCTGTCCATAATTTATTGCACTACCTTAATCCACTGCTATTCCTCATCTTAGCCTAACATATTATTGTATACCTCTATCTGTAAAATTCTGTTTATAGTAATAGCCATCTGTATATTATATTCATAGTACATATTCAACTGTAAATTCTGTTTATAGTAATAGCCATCTGTATATTTATTCACTGTACATATTCACCTGTAAATTCAGTTCTGTTTATAGTAATAACCATCTCTCTATTTATACATATTTATATATATATATTCAGTACATATCCATGTCCTGCACTTACGCAACCATTGTATATCCTGCACTTGCTGCTATTGCACTTCTGGTTAGACCTAAACTGCATTTCGTTGCCTTGTACTTTTACTTGTGTAATGACAATAAAGTTAAATCTAATCTAATCTAATGTTCACCAATACAGCGATGTCACCGATGATTGGGATCCCAATACGTCAGTGACGTCGATAACATCTGCATTCCCTCCTTCAGGGAACGAGGGTTACATATGTAACCGAGACATTCCCTTTCAGTCGGTCACGTTCGCCGTTACGCCAAAGTCACCGATGATTGGGATCCCAATACGTTGGTGGCGTCGATGTAACGTCTCCGTTCTCTCCTTCAGGAAACAAGGGTTACAAACATGACCGAGATGTTTTTTACAAATAGAAATACATCTGAATTATTTCCTAATTTACAACAAACCACTGTCGGCAGATGTTAAATTATATATATTTTTCTGCTTCATTCCTTTAAGCAAGGACATCTGAATAGTGCAATTATTGTATGGGAATGTAATTCCATCGCATAAACTTGTAATTCATTTAACATGGTGCCCAGAAATTAAATCATGTGGCTGCATAGCAGGTCGACAGGGTCAAACATGCCATATCAAGAGGCTGTTAACCCACGCATCCATAACACCGTGAGTGTAATACACAAATATTACTGTAGTTACTAACTCAGCACCCATCCCAACCATACCCCCAAATTGAGTAATTATTTAACATGGGGGTATGATTAAAGGAACAATAGATTTCATTTTACTGTGCAGAATGATTAGAGCTATTGAATCACAGTTCAATTTAATTAAATTGCTTTTGTGATTCAATTTTTGCTGTGGGTGTCAGGGAGATGGTCTGGCCATTAAAATGTGTGATTGATTGATGAATTTTAATCTTGACTATGGTCAGGACGACTGAGAGCAAGAGAGATGGAGGATAAGGATGATTTTGTTTTGTGCTTTATAACCTGGCAGATTAAATTATTTGTTCTGCTTTGTAATATTTTGATTCAGTGGGTAATTCATCTTGTGGATTTAATGGACATCAAGACCTTGGCTGTGTTGCTACTACTATTCAAAATTACAGTTTGCATCTGAAGTAAATATTATGTTTTAGTAAAACACATCGCTCTTTATCTGTTTTGCAAACTGCAGTCTGGTTATGCATGCATAAATATTTAGTCCTCAATAGTACATGAAGTGCTGGATATCACAGTAAATAATTACATCAAAAGCCTTTTTTCAGGGTTTAATGCTTTTTCAGCATTTTTAAGTCATGCAGGATGGGAAGCAACATGCTGCCATATTTTCCTTCCCCTATATAGGGCATTCATGCTGGTTTTCTCCTCGCCAAGGGAAAGGAAAACATGACCTCTCTCATAAGTGTACCTTGTAAACTAATTAACCAACCCTTCCTGATTGCTAATTCCCACAGTCCACCTCTGAGACAGATGTCTTTTCACCTTCCATTCTGACATCCTCTTACCTTGTCTAATGGTGTAAAGGGAAGAAACCAAAGTGATAGAGAGAAGGGAGAGTGTTGGCCTTGGGCAGGACTCGTTCTGAATGCCATCTGCTTTCATTAGATTTTGTTCTCATTTGTCTTCTCTCCATCTCCCTCTCTCTAACCTCTTAATCCTTGCATTTCCCTCTTCGCATAACAATACCAAATTTCTGCACCGTATAATGTATCTTTGATTTAATACAAGGTCCCTTTGACCAATTAAATCTATATTGGTTGGCTTTATTTTGATGTTATGCTTGATTTGATTTCAGTTTCGTTTTTTAATTACACCCGCCCTTGTTGGCAAGGACGAGCTGGTTATGCAGGCCTTTGGAAACTTTGGTCAAATGAGGCAGCGGTATCAGGGCTTAATTTTTTTTTTTTTTTCTCTCTCCCTGTTGGCCTAGTTGAGCAATTTAAGATTTTTACTTAACATGGTGCAAATATGATAAATAATGATTTATGTTATAGAGCAGCATATTTTTAAAAATATTTTTTTTCATTATCTAAACAAATTCATTATATATATATATATATATATATATATATATATATATATATATATATATATATATATATATATATATATATATATATATATATATATATATATATATATATATATATATATATATATGTTACTACTAGGGCTGTTAAAATAAGCGTGTTAATGCATGCAATTATTTTTTTCAGTTTAATGCATTAAAAATATTTAACGCAATTAACACAGCATTGTTTTTTTCTGTCATCTTTTGGCTGTGCTACAGTGTTTGATCACGCTATCATTCATTCATGGGCTATTAAACCATTCAAGTGCAATAAGATGCAAAAAATAAGATCTTAAATCTGTACTGGCGTGCTGTCAGTGAATCTCCTCTCTGTGTAACACACACAGGACTCATGCGCACAGAATGCGGTTTCAGACAGTTCTCTTCACGCTTGAATGGACAAAAACACACACACGTATTTGCCAAATTGTCCGCTTTGCAGAGTATACTCATAAGTGCAGTCTAAAGTGCCAAGAAAACATCCCCCACACCATTACACCACCAGCCTGCATAGTGGTAACAAGGCATGATGGATCCATATTCTCATTCTGTTTACGCCAAATTCTGACTCTACCATCTGAATGTCTCAACAGAAATCGAGACTCATCAGACCAGGCAACATTTTTCCAGTCTTCAACTGTCCAATTTTGGTGAGCTTGTGCAAATTGTAGCCTCTTTTTACTATTTGTAGTGGAGATGAGTGGTACCCGGTGGGGTCTTCTGCTGTTGTAGCCCATCCGCCTCAAGGTTGTGCGTGTTGTGGCTTCACAAATGCTTTGCTGCATACCTCGGTTGTGATGAGTGGTTATTTCAGTCAAAGTTGCTCTTCTATCAACTTGAATCAGTCGGCCCATTCTCCTCTGACCTCTAGCATCAACAAGGCATTATCGCCCACAGGACTGCCGCATACTGGATGTTTTTCCCTTTTCACACCATTCTTTGTAAACTCTAGAAATGGTTGTGCATGAAAATCCTAGTAACTGAGCAGATTGTGAAATACTCAGACCGGCCTGTCTGGCACCAACAACCATGCCATGCTCAAAATTGCTTAAATCACCTTTCTTTCCCATTCTGACATTCAATTTGGAGTTCAGGAGATTGTCTTGACCAGGACCACACCCCTAAATGCATTGAAGCAACTGCCATGTGATTGGTTGATTAGATAATTGCATTAATGAGAAATTGAACAGGTGTTCCTAATAATCCTTTAGGTGAGTGTATATATACTGTATATAGGCATGTGGACTTTTGACAGATTAGGTTGATTTTAAAAAGACACTTTAAATTAGCTCAGCAGCAACTGAGAGCAGGCTGCATTAAGTGGCTGAATGGTCTGTGTACGACTCCCACAATCCATTGCAGCTTTGAAGTAATTCCCTTTTCACATGGCCATGCCCACAGGCAAGGTTCTCACACTCAGCCGAGCCAGACGCTTTTGTCGGCATTTTCCATCCATTGCCATCCAGTTGTCGTGAACGAGAGGGAAGGGTGTGCAGTGAGTGAGTGAAACCAAAGGAGGAGGGAGTGCAAGCAAGGGATGAAGTGATTGTTTAGCATGAAGAAGAGGCAGACGACAGTCATCAGCTGCCACATAAAAAGAGAGCTCAGTCACACATGACACTAAGTGTTTGTAGGTAACAGGTAAAGCCCTTGGGTCTGAGCGCTGTGGGCCACATGCATACATCTGTGTTAAGATTCAGATAGGGTTTAGGACTTTCAGACAGGACTGACCGAACTTTGAGTTCTTGTTGAATGTGTCAATCTGACCTTTTTTTTAGGCAGTGAGTGTGTCACCAAACTTTTGGTTAGGTGTAGCATATGTACTGATAGCTTAGTGTCCCTGAGGAGAGTTACAAGAGTCATATCATAGAAAACAGGAGCAAGAATACTTACAGAAAATGGTTTATCTGCTCTGACTCAAAGATCAAGCGCACTATTTACTTTAAAATGAAAATATAAATAAAACATACATTTGGCCTTGAGTCGAGTAGAAGGTCTCTAATACTAGTGCCTTTTCAACATTCAGCAACTTGGTAAGGACATTGTAACTCATTTCATTCAGGCTAGCCAATCATAATAGAGGTCATTTGCATATATCAAACATTGCATATATGCAATTTATAAAAAAAATAAATTAAAAAACCCTCAAACATTTGCTATTGTAAGTCGACTTTGTGAAAAAAAATACCTTGCTACAAAAGTGTAAAATATGGTTCATTTAAAGGGACTTGAAATTAATTTTTTTGTTTTATATGTTCATTGAGGTTATAATATTAATATTATACATTATAATCACTAATAATGTTGTTAAAATTTTGCACAAAAATCAGTTATATATTCACAAAAAAAAAAAAAATCGGTCTCGTCAGTAAATGGCATTGCTGTGATTGGTTAATGCAATTGCATCCAGTGCTCGAAGTGGGACGGTACTCACCGGTACGCAGTACCGGCACTTCTACATTTTACTCTTAAGCATACCTGCACCTTTTTCTTGCATACCGCTACTTCTCACTTTTATAACGGATCAATTGTCTGTGCAATATGACTGTGACTAAAGCCCAATTGTTTAATTAAGTGACGCGCAAATCACTGTAGGTGTGTTCCCCAGTGCGTCCAAAAGTGTTACGATTTGCACGAGCCGTTCCTATGCGACGCTGATGATAAAATGTGCGACCCATTTTAACTATATTGAGAATGTAGTAAAACACTACAGAGAAAGTCGAACATTATCTAAAACAGCCACTAACATGACTGATGAAAAGAGGGGAAAACTTCATCCTGCAAGCTTTCTAAACTCATGATGACCACATTTACTAAAATGTATCATGTTCTATTGTATTTATTGTGGTAAATGTTGACTAGTTGTAGAATGTATAATAGATAATCAGTTAAAGGGGTGGTAAAACATGATTTTACTTTTCTAACTTTAGCTAGTGTGTAATGTTGCTGTTTGAGCATAAACAACATCTGCAAAGTTACAACTTTTGTATTGCTGTGGGGAACAGTTGTTGTGGTATAGTTAGTAGGCTGGAGTGTTGTTTCATCCGGATGTTCAGCCTTCCTAGGGATGGGGGTGCGTTGCAGTGTGTTTAACATACAACATGTTATATGCATGTGTGTATGAGACAAAGGGGAACAGGTCGCATTTGCAGCAGATATATGCTGCCCATCATAAATCAAAGCACGAGACAGACAGGGGTCGGAGGAGAAGACCAGAAAATGTGACATAATGGAAAATATTGGTCTGTATTTGCAATACACGAGCCGCGGTTCAGCTGCGCGAGACAAACATTGCTAGTGTGAAAGCCCAACGGGCGCGCGTGGCTCCCACTGCACATTTCACGTAGGAAAGCTTCCACAATCTTCGCGAGTTCAATGCAGGATTCACACAATGGCTTGTCCTGAAAGATGGATTGAACAAGTTCTGCTCGATCATCTTCACTAAAATTGTCTGGGTCTGATTCGGGCTCAGTTTGGTATGGTTTTATAGACGCCATTGTTTCTAATACTACCAAAGCACAGTCTACCAGTAAAGTTAAGGGGTGTGACATTTCTGACAAACGTGCACTAGGCGGTTAGCGAATCACAACACACTGAGCCAGCTAACCAATCTGAGTCCATTGCATATTTTTGAGGGACTGGCTTCATAGAACCCGGAAACCATCAGACCGTTTTATAAGGAGGGACAGAGCAGTGTAGAATAAAGGTAAAATATATGAAAAAGAATGCAATTTTTTAAAAACGAAGCATGAACACATGTTACAGTGCACCCCACAAACACAATCAAGCCTTCGAAAGAATGTGTTTTACCACCCCTATAGATTTTCACTAAAGATGTATATTACATCTGTGGCATGTTGTAGCAACTGTGTTGCTATTTTTCATAACAAATGCTATAAATAAATAAAAAAAAGCAAAAAGTTAACATTGGTCTGCATGGTAATGATGAGCCGTGCACTTATTGTAACAAATTCTAGTTAAACAATTACAATAACTATATGTTAGTTTTAAGGCAAGTACAAGTTATAAAGAGCTTTAAAATTTGGACCTTCTTGAATTATTGACTAAACAATCCCCCCATAACTAATGGCAGAGTGAGAGGCACAACTGTATCTAATGGCAGAGGCAAAGCGAGAGGCTCTAACATTTACACATTACATTCTCTTACAGGCCCACAGATCTTTGACAATGCAACACAAGTTTATTTGCAAACTCTCCATTAAATTTTACCTAGTATACAAAACAATCTGCAGTCAAATGCTCTTAACAAACATTGAATTATCACGCGTAATGTTTCTTAAACCAGGGTCCTTCTGAAGGCTGTACAGATGCAAACATGCTGTTTAAACTGTGCACATCAAAGCAACTGTCCCTTTGCTCTTCCATTTGTCCTTTTGTCGGCAGTAGCTCAAGTGCATGGAGTACTTCAGAAATTGACAAAGCATCTTTGTACTGTATCTGTGATTATAATGGGTCCTATTTGCTTTTGATGATTGTGTCCGGTGTAGATGGGTGTGATATATCCCACAATAGTATACAGCTTGTTTAATTAAATGTTATTTTTGTACTGGGGAGTACATTTTAGACTATACAATTTGTAGGATGTTTTAATGGTACAAAGACCTCTTATATGTCAGATCTAGGGAAATTAGATTTTCCATGTCATGACCACTTTAAGTAAGGAATAATTGATGACAGCCATTGAATTATTCGAAAAATAATGCACACCCAAGGTGGTAATGCAGTCACGACGCGAAGCGGAGTTAAGACTGAAATCATTTGGCGGAGTGATATGGAACTATAATGTGGTCAAGACCTGCCTTGAACTACTTTTTCTGTGCATTTCCCTGAAAATAATTGCACACCTTAAAACGTTCATCAGCCAATCAGATTCAAGCATTCAACAGCCCCGTAGTATAAGGTACTTTAAGAAACCATGAGGCAGCAGATCTATTCGCTTCAGATTAACATTTATGACAAGATTATATATGCATGTAAACATGTTTGAAAAAAGAACACTGTGCAAGCTGTCCGCGGACATGTTTGTTAGCATCAGTTGCATCCTCTAAATGTCAGAGGTCGAGTCACATATATTTGAGTGTTATTTTCTTTTTCTCTGCGGACACCCATGGTCCTCAGCATGACTGTATCTTTCAGACAGTCTGAATGAAGCTCAGAGAAAAATGAACAAGATAGAGTTGTTTTGTCGATAGAGAAAAGTCTCTTTTCCACCAATTTCCTGGCCAATTTCCTCCAGCTGCATTCTGCTCAGTCTCTAGAGTTGACAAGTATACTCTGAGGCATCTCCCTTGAAGCAGCTACAAAGTGTTATGTTTCATTTCACAATTCATCCTCACTGCTTCAGAGTTATTGTCCTCTTTAGGTTTGAGGTTACATTTCATTTCTTTCCAGTAAATTATAAGATCATGATGCAAATGTTATTTGGTTGAAAAGATGTACAAGTAAAAAAAAAGTTAAAAAAAAAACATTACAAGATATGCAGCTCATTTTTTTTAAACTGAGCAGACAAATTTACTTGCGCCATTGTCGTTTTTGTATATATTCTTACATAAAGTGTGCATGTTTGATTTAATTAACATTGACAGAGACATTACCAGCATTAACAACATCATACCTGCTTTATGAATGTGACTATTCCATTATTTCAATAGTATATCAACCTCTAATGGTTTGTAGACGTTTGAATTGTAAATGGGTTAATAGGATACTGTAAATACTTTGACATTGTATATTTCAATCTAAGTTCACACAGGAATGTATATGTGCTAGAATCACATAAGAAATTGACTTTGAGATGGCATTAAAAGTTCCAAGTCTGTCATTAGTTTGGACTCACGTTGGAACACCTCAATTTCTGTATGTATCCTTTAGAGCTTCATTGTGTACTTGGCACTGTACTTAATTTGGCACTGTAAAATATCCAGCTCTGAATTTTTTTTTTTTGTCTTTATAATTGATAGGACAGTATAAAATCATCAGGATGTAATGGGTAGAAGATGGCAAAGTGCTTTGAAAATAATCCAAGCTTGATTCACAAGCCTGCACATAAACACCATCACACACATTTGTTAGGTCATATCACATACAAGTGATTAGGGTTTGTTTGTTTGTTTGTTTGTTTGTTTGTTTGTTTGTTTGTTTGTTTGTTTGCTTGCTTGCTTGCTTGTTTGTGATACGCATTTGCCATTTTCGGAAGGACACGTTGCACATTTTCAGGAGGACAATAGTAGTCTAGAATATGGACTATTTAACTGAATTTAAAAACCAGAACACAGGGGATCATATAATGAAACAAATTAGATAAAAGTTTTCAAAGATCATGTTTAGGGTTAGTGGTTAGTGAAAGGGTTACCACAAAATTGGTTATTTTCGGTAACCAATTACCGAAATTGTCACCCAAAAATGACAATTATATCAGGAATTACTCACCTTCATATCGTTCCAAACCCATAAAACCTTCGTTCATCTTCTGAACACAAATGAAGATTTTTGGATGAAATCCGAGAGCTCTCTGACCTCTCCATAGACAGCAACGGAATTGCAACTTTCAAGGCCCAGAAAGGTAGTAAAGAAAAAAAAAAAAATTCCATGTGACTCCAGTGGTTCAAACTTAATGTTACGAAGCGACGAGAATACTTTTTGTGCGCAAAAACAACCAAAAATAATGACTTTATTCAACAATCTATTCTCTTCCCTGTCACTCTCTTATGCTATTCACTTTGTTGGGCTATTCACAAAGTACAGCGCTTCCGGGTTAAACGGCAGAACGGCGGCTCACTACTGACCGAGCACGATTCCATGATCACATGAATGCATTGTGTTGCTTACGTGAATCGCGTAGGTGACACACAAGAGAAGAGATTGATGAATAAAGTTGTAATTTTTCTTTGTTTTTGCACACAAAAAATATCACATTAACTATTTTAATGATTTTTAAGGGTGTACTCACACTAGGCACGGTTGCCCGAGCGTGATTGTCCCTTCTCCCCACTCCCCCGCTGGCCTGCACTCACATTGCACTTAATGTACCGGGCCGGAGCACGCTTGCATCATTCACAATGCTACTTTTTGTTTCGAAGAAGACCGGAAGAAAAAAGCTTTCGCTAATAGACTGCCTAATACATTTATCATTTATGCCACTCAGCAATTTTCACTTGATTGCATTGCACGTATAAGAAGATTATTATGGAGGCAGCTGACTTTGATGGAGGAATTTGCAGGTTTACTCGCAAAATACAATGCATGTTCATCAATAAGGTGAGAACCAGGACCGTTATAAACCTAAATATACTTGAAATAATTGAAAAGTGTATCCAAGTAGTAATAGTTTGGTGTTTGCAGTCGTAATGATGACAGCAATGCACAGCTGTTCCGTGCGGTCTGGTCCACCTTTTCCAAGCGGTTCAGGGCCAGCTAAACAAACCGCGCCCAGGCACGCTACGGAGCACTCACACTAGTCAACCGAACCAGACTTTGGGGGTCAAACGCGCACAGGCACGGTTTAGATCACCTAGTGTGAAGTCTTTACCAGCTTTCTGGGCCTTGAAAATTGTAATTCTGTTAGAGTAGTCATAGAACTTTCGGTTTTCATCAAAAATAGCTTAATTTGTGCTCCAAAAATGAACAAAGGTCTTACGGGTTTGGAACGGGTTTGGAGGGTGTGTGTAAGTAGTTACTACCTATTTCTAATTATTTGTGAAATTTGGGGAAATGGTTCCCACTCAATTGTATTCAAACACAGACGTGAAATATTGAAGAACAGTAGGCTAAAACATATAATGAATGTGTAATATGATGCACATATTCTCTCTAGATTTAAATGTTAAGTTTGTGGTCTCTAAATAGCTGTTCTGATGTAAATCAAACATTACATGACATATAGTTTACAAGATGTTTACAAGTTGCATTGTATCTTTTAACATACTTTCTGATGTTCGTTCATGTTTAATTTGTGTTGTAACTAGTAGTAAAGCGGAAGAGATGATCCATTCATATGCGAGCAACAACGAGACGGCAATAACAAATTTTCACGCCACATTAAACAGTGCCAAAACTGTATTTATTGTTTGAATTTCATAATAAAAGACAGAATTTGAAATATGAGATTTTGTTTAATTTCAAAAGTAACAATGCACAAACAATTTGTTGGATGAGAGGTGCGCTACAATGTTCTGTTCATCAACTGAAAACAGCATTGATTAAAATATTGATTCTTGGGATTTAAGAATCAATACTGGTTCATAAAAATGGGAATCAATTACCATAGAGATTTTTTTTTTTACCCAGCTCTACTAATTATAGTACATTTAATTACAAATCTCTATGTAATGACACGTTCATCTCCACTCAAATTATCGGTCAAGAATGATTGCTCTTATTTTGTGGTGGAGAATGTGGCAAAAGCTGCATTCATTTAATGTATAATCATTTAGTTTTGAGTCAATTATTTAAGGTAAAATAAAGAGTAAGTCCTACACTCTCATTGTTAGCAGAAAGCATCCAAAGTGTTTAATAAACAAACACGCAAAAAGAAGGGTGATGTGTAGTACTTTGTGAATGATATGTGGTCTAATTTCATCAAAATCTTTGAAGCTTTCAGCGGATTTTGCATGGGCATGACACACAGCAGAGTGGAGTGGTTTATCTAATAAAATCTCAGATGCAGAACCATCTGATATATACTTTAGGCTATATATTACTTTATATAGGCATCGCCATCAATGTCAAATCCCTCTTTCATTTCTCGTCACACACAGATCATACATGTCAAGCTATGCATATGTCTACATTCAGCCATTTTCCTGGACTCCTGCCTTGGATCACATTATGGCTTGGCAGAACACCGCACCAGTTTAACATTATTATAGCAGACTGACTCACATAAGCTGACACTGACTGATCATGTTGCACGTAGTGTGGTCTCGCCCAATTCATCTGTTTTAAAACAAACTCCCTCCAATTTATCTGCCGCCTCTAAGCCTGGACAGCATGCTTATGCTCTGATAAAGTGTGCTAAGCTAAGAGTTTCCCCATTCATTAGCATTAGTTATTCCCCCTGGTCTGAAACCTGTTCAATATTTACACTAGAGAGGATAAACTGTTTTTTTTCTGCAGGGAAATTTGGCTACGCTACAAACCAAAAGCCAAATGCGCCCCACCACACACTAACCATGCATCTGGCCCCGTCGCCTCCAGCGTCCTTTGTGCTGAAATAACCCTCTGAATGGAATTCCGAGGTGGATAGATAATCTCAGTGGGGTAAATATTCATTTGGGTAGTTGAGCCGGTAGTGTGGGACGCAGGGAATGGAACTGAAAAAAAGATCTTTTGCACTGTCATTATTTAGAGTGCGAATGGGTCCGCTCTTTGCCTGCATTCATAAATCTCCCCTTGGCTCCATGAATGTAATCAGGTGCTTTGCAGAGGACACACACTGGCACAACACACTCCATCTCTCTTGTCAACAGCCGAGGAAACTGTATGGAGGGGTGTGATGGCGAAACTTGCATTTTTGGTTTCAAAAAAAGGGGAGAGGGGTGTCTGAGGGAGATGTATAAAGCATAAGCCTTTAGTGATCTTCCTTTCCTTGTAACGCAGGAAAGCAGTTTTGTTGTTGTTGTTCTTTGCCATGTCATCCCATGCCATGTTTTGCAAAAGGAAGAGGACAGAGTTCAAAGTGTGGGCAGCGACAACAATGCTGTTTGTGCCGTGTGTGTGTGTGTGTGTGTGTGTGTGTGTGTGTGTGTGTGTGTGTGTGTGTGTGTGTGTGTGTGTGTGTGTGTGTGTGTGTGTGTGTGTGTGTGTGTGTGTGTGTGTGTGTGTGTGTGTGTGTGTGTGTGTGTGTGTGTGTGTGTGTGTGTGTGTGTGTGTGTGTGTGTGTGTGTGTGTGTGTGTTGATCATTTGAACACTCACAAATGTAGGCATAGACACTTGCTTTAAGGATTGTCAGGGGCCCGAGCTTGAAAAGTACCATCTGTCTAAACTACAGCACCACGGGTCTTTGACACCGCTTTATTCTGTTTCATCTTTACTCACTACACAAGGTTTTTTCTCTCTCTCTCTTTATTTCTTTCTGTCTTTCTCACTCTTGTTTCACCATCATACAGCCTAATCACAAATCCATTTGAAGGATTGCTCTGTGTTATTGTCTTGCCCTAACATCTATTTTATCTCAAGTCTGCATGCGTAATAAATAAATTAATGAATAAGTAATTGATTGCTATGAGGGATTGATTAGCTAGTAGTATGTGCATGTTTGTTCATCCATCCATCTAATTATCCAGGGTCCCATTTTTATAAAATAAAAAAAAAGTTTGTTGGTGCAACTGCATAATAACTTTTATAAAAACATGAATTGTATTGTAATTGTATTGTTTAAGTAGCTTCATTGGCCTAAAGTGTAGCATTCTGACCATGTTTCTTTTTTGTTGTTGTTGTTGTTTTTTTCATCTCTTCCTGCTGTTCTGAACGTCTCCTGAACGTGTCTCCATACTAAAACTCTTCTTAAATAGGTAAGCCCTTTATCTTTCAATTATCACATGCTTTATATGGCTTATTGCTGCTTGAAAACATACTCTACTATAAGTTCATTAATATTGAGAATCACTTGAAAAATGTAAACCTTATTTAAAGAGTTTAACTACCTCATTCCAAATGTTTTGGAATGTTTAACTTATTTTCTTCAACTTCAACATTAGCTTTATATCAGTTTAAATATAGCCAAGTGTTGCTGGTTTACCTTCTCGATAGTTGTTTGCTACTTTTAGCTTCTCTAGTTGTTTGCTACTTTCATATTCTATATTTGACAGTGAAGCTGCACAAGAATATCCTCTTAAATCTACCTGGATTCATGAATTTTAAGCTGTTCTATAGAGTGTCAGTCCCATTTATTACAACAAAAGTGAAATTAGTTGATCATCTGGGATGAAAAAATTAGAAGAAAGATGCAGTGTGTTTGACACTGTCCATGGTGTTAGTGACCTGATCATAGCCAGTGATAAATTGAATCCCTCTCTCTCTCTTTATGTGGATGTGCATCTGTGCTGACACTAAGTGATACTTTTTCACTTGAAATCCACTTTTGATAGCATAGAAATCTAGACGCACCCTAGCGGCAGTAAATATAGTTTGCAGCCAGGGCGTCTAGCAACTCTCCGTTGGCTTGCAAGCTGGAAAAAACAAGCTCTAGTCAGGCCAATCACATTGTGTATAGAGTCGAGGGGCGGGCTTAACATAATGACGGCAGAGTTGCGGCGGTTCTGCGTGCTACTTGTAAACAAGAAGCTGGTGAACAGCGGTCTTTCGAATCGGTCTTTCGAATCGACACTGAGAAAAGAACAAAGAACGACACTGAAGTCATTCTTAAGAAAGGAAGATGTGTTCTGAGTTTTGCCGACCGGATACGGCAAAAGCTTAATCTATCAACTAGCTCCGCTTCATCTTCTTCATTGCTCTGGTTGGTTGTAGCGCTATCCTATTGCGTGCAGAGGGAATTTGAAAGACAACTGTTTATCCCACCCCTCGGATTGAGCCCTGCCAATGGTGTGTTCCCAGACCCAACATCTTGATGTGGTTCTGGCTTGTCAGGCTACACTTTTGAGGGATTTTAGCCCCAATTTGAAGACTTTTGGTAACTTTCTTTGCTGGAAACATATTAGCATGCCACAATGCTTGCCAAATGCATCATGAATATTTAAAAAGTCCATACATAACATAACACATAAAGAGGCTTTCAGCTCACACATTTCAAACAGCACAAATGTTATGCATTTGTTTTTATTTTTTTCTGAGCACTACTTAAATGTTATTTCCTCGCTGTTGATTCAGAAATAGAGAGTTGTTGCATATATAATGTACAATCTACTCCAAAGCCTTGTGAACTTCCTATGGAAGCAACATTTATAGATGTGCTCTTAGCATGAAGCCTGTTCAAAAAATAGGCAGTTTAATTATGCTGTCTCGTATACGGTATCTTCTTTTGACCAAATTCAAAGGCAGCATTACATATTTCCTTTCTAGACAATGTAATCCCAGCATTCATTGTGCCAAGCTCAGTGGAAGATAAATATAAGATGGCAGATGATGTGAGAAAAATGTTGATCATAAATATACAAATTCAGTGCAAAAAGAATTGGTGTGAATAACCAAAACTTTTATTTATGTATGCGTACAGTATGCTTTGTGAAGTTTCAAATAAGTCACTTATAACGATAGTATTCTTAATAATCATTATTCATGCTTTATATATATATATATATATATATATATATATATATATATATATATATATATATATATATATATATATATATATATATAATATACAATGCTCTTTAGTATCATCATCGGTTATTGAAAAACCCATATCGGTAAAACAATAAATAGGCTTTTTGTTTCTGCAGCATTCATTGTCCTTCTCAATGCAATCAAGATTCCTTAGACTTCCCCCCTAATCCCATTTTTGTGCAGCGTCTTTGATATCCCGTGGGGCAGAGGAATTACTGTGGAAATTACTGCTCTGCAAGATTTATTTTTTCATCCTGTCAGAGCAGAGTGTTCAGCTGTTCAAACACAGATATCAGGTGGTTTATTTAGATTTTGTCACTTTGAATCTCATAATCTACCATTTGCACTTCAAGACACTGAAGAGAGGCATAATCATCACATAATAGATAAATCAGCAATATATAACCTCAAATATAGCAATTAGCAGAGTTGTTTTGTCAATCACATTTCAGCAGTATTGATATATACATCAGTAAAAAACTGATGTGTGAAATTGTAAGACTCTAAATGCACGTTCACACCAAGGACAATAACTATAAAGATAACGATAAATGTTCTCAATATTAAAGAATTGCAGAGTTCACACCACAGCGATAGCAATATCATTGGAATCATTTTCAGAATGATTTTATCCAGCTGATGAAGAGTCCTCTTGTGCTGGATGCCTGAATTGCCACAAACAAACAAAAAAAATATGCAAATGATAAACTCTATGTAAAGGTATTTGTGTTGATATGATGTTTATGTGTATGTATTTGTGTCTATGATGGTTAAACTTTGCAATTAATCTGCAAATCACATGCGTTCTGAACCGGAGAGCAGCTGGCCAGTATGGATCACGGATCGGCTATGATCCTTATACTTGATATCGTACATCCTGCGATGTGACTATCGCAGATGCACACATCGCGATATCGATATGAAACGATATATCGTGCAGCCCTGTTATCTTTATAGTTTGTTCTTGGTGTGAACGAGCCTTAACTCAAACAGGATAGCAGGGTTTATGTTCTACATATTGCAAATTGAACTGCTAGTTGCTAGGTAACCACATTTTCTATCCATCCCATAATTATACAAAATGCAATAGATTGCTGCAGGGATTTTTGTAGGCCAAAACCTAGAAGCGAGTTAGCATTCTAACTGGAATAACACTTCCAGTTTCATATCCAGAAGTCAATGTTTTTGTTTTGTTTTGTTTTTTGGTAAGATGCATGATATAATGTCTACACAATATGAAGTACATAAATAATACCCCATTGTTTTGTTTTTGTTTTGTTTGTTTTTTCCCCCAAACCTTTCACTTGACTCGAAAAAGCCATAAGCTAACAAGGCTACATGGGACTACAGAGGTTTTCAGGGATATTTAACATCATCACACCAAATAGGAAATTACGTCTACTCATTATCTGCTTTCACAGCCTTTTTGTGTTTATAAACTTGCTTTGCCAAAAGATTCTAACTCAAACTTTCAAGAAAATCTTTATTAAATAAAGACTGAAAGAGTTGTCAGAAGCACTAATGTGGAAGTCATGCGACCGTGGTGTAGTGTGTATGTTTACCTTTAGCTTGTTACTTTTGGCGGTTGCATTTAGGCTTAAAAATTTGTGTATGTTTGTTATTTTCTACAATAAGTCAAATGCCAATACAAAAATCTGTGTTTTGTTAAGGGAACCAGGATGATGCAAACGTCTGGTTCAGCCTACAAAAAATAAGTCATCACTGCAGCACTCTACATAGGGAGGAACAATAGGGTTGCACATGTTCGAAACCGCTTTAGCTTGGAATTTACTTTAAGTTGTTTGGTGTTTACATTATGTCAGTAATTATGTATATGCACAGTGTGTTTATATAGCTTAGACACAAATACAGAAGGAAAGATGAATAGAGGCAGATCCTCCTTATTGTGCCACATCTCTCTCTCTCTCTCTCTCTCTCTCTCTCTCTCTCTCTCTCTCTCTCTCTCTCTCTCTCTCTCTCTCTCTCTCTCTCTCTCTCTCTCTCTCTCTCTCTCTCTACAGTGCAGGAAACTCCACCTGTGCTCTCTCCCGCGTGGTAATCATCACAAGTGCTCTCGGTTAACTCTGTCCTCTCAAGGGTTAATAGGAAAAGGCACTGTCAGGGTCAACAAATAAGTACCACTGTTTTCTCATATTTCAGATCTCATATCACATATCTGCATAAATGGAGAACAGCGAGCTGTGCGCTGGGTGCGACCCATGAGATTTTCCGCTAACTTGCAGAAAACAACAATCGGCATTGTTTCCACCCTACGACACTGTGCACTCGGTGCAGCTCCACAAATGTGAGAGCAGATGTTGCTGAACATTAGCCCTGAGCATTACCATTCAGCCATATGATATCTGTCTTTAGCAGCATATTATTCATTTATGTAATGCCCAGGCCGTTTACATTGGGTATGACTTAAATTGCAACCACATCAGCCTCTTTTTTTTTGCCATCATGAGTTGTTTCATAAAACGTGTTGAGATGTATGTCCTCTTCCCACTCACTTCAATGTCTCTGCATCTTTAAATTGGGTGGGTGGGTGTTTAAATCTGTTTAAATGAGCAATAAAAGCTACGCCATGCAAATTAGTCTTATCTGACACTGTATACATTTATTATATATAGCTATTTTAATGATTTGGTTACATTTTGAAAATGGCATAATGCCCCTGCGGAGACAGTTAATGCGACGCCAGTGATGCAGATGCACATATAAGAATGATGATGATGATGGTAATTATAATGATGAGTTGGAGGATGATAAAGCCTTCTTTCTCAGTTTACTCATAGTCCAATAAAAGCAAGTTATTTACTACAACTTTTTATTCCAAATAACAAGGATGATATCGACTTGAATACATCTATGAGTCAATGAGGGAACCAACAGTCAATTCTTGTGTAGATTCTTAATGTCCTCTTCTAGAGTCTCGGTCAGTCTTGCATTTTGTTAGGATTTCTGTTTATGTGTGGGTGTTTTACTATGCGAGACCAGAGGCAGGGAATGGCACACAGGGGCATTCAATCAACACTGAGAGACAGCAAGCAAGGTTAATTAATTTGTTAAGCATCTGGTGCTCTATCAAGAGGCTCTGATGAAATATCTGGATTTTTATGTATGCTGATACCGTGACACTTAATCTAGTTTTCCCATATCACCGACCTTTTATGAATTTACGCACGCCAGTCCTTATTTCTTTTGAAATGCAATCTGCTTGTGTGATGCTCGAGGAAACTTGGAAAACGTGGTCTGGTTTATTAGATTTTTGAAAATTAGATGCCAACCCTAGTGACAAATAAATATACTAAAATGTTTTTGAAACACATGTATTTTATGCTAAGTATACTATAATTACATTTACATGTACTTAATGTAAATTGTATTTTTGGTATACTAAATTGGTATACTTAATGTCTGCTAAGTTGGAACAGATTTATATGAATGTACTTTAGAGTTCAACTAAAGATATAATTACACTCTAAAAAAAAAAGGCTCTACATTCCTTAGGAGAAATAAAAATAGACAGAAATGAAAGAGTCGTTGACATACCAAATTAGAGATATCAAATTAATGTGAATTGCTTAACTTGTGTCATTTGTTCCCTGAGTATTTTGTTGAGAAATCATTTGAGTTAATTAAAAAAAAAATTGCTTTTGAATTGAGTATTTTTTTACTTGAATAACAAAGTTCACTTTATATATATATATATTATATATATATATATATATATATATATATATATATATATATATATATATATATATATATATATATATAGTGAGGAAAATAAGTATTTGAACACCCTGCTATTTTTCAAGTTCTCCCACTTAGAGATCATGGAGGGGTCTGAAATTGTCATTGTAGGTGCATGTTCTGCTGTGAGAGACATAATCTATAAAAAAAAATCCAGAAATCACAATGTTTGATTTTTTAACTATTTATTTGTATGATACAGCTGCAAATAAGTATTTGAATACCTGAGAAAATCAATGTTAATATTTGGTACAGTAGCCTGTGTTTGCAATTACAGAGGTCAAACGTTTCCTGTAGTTTTTCACCAGGTTTGCACACACTGCAGGATGGATTTTGGCCCACTCCTCCACACAGATCTTCTCTAGATCAGTCAGGTTTCTGGCCTGTCGCTGAGAAACACGGAGTTTGAGCTCCCTCCAAAGATTCTCTATTGGGTTTAGGTCTGGAGACTGGCTAGGCCACGCCAGAACCTTGATATGCTTCTTACAGAGCCACTCCTTGGTTATCCTGGCTGTGTGCTTCGGGTCATTGTCATGTTGGAAGACCCAGCCTCGACCCATCTTCAATGCTCTAACTGAGGGAAGGAGGTTGTTCCCCAAAATCTCGCAATACATGGCCCCGGTCATCCTCTCCTTAATACAGTGCAGTCGCCCTGTCCCATGTGCAGAAAAACACCCCCAAAGCATGATGCTACCACCCCCATGCTTCACAGTAGGGATGGTGTTCTTGGGATGGTACTCATTATTCTTCTTCCTCCAAACACATTTAGTGGAATTATGACCAAAAAGTTCTATTTTGGTCTCATCTGACCACATGGCTTTCTCCCATGACTCCTCTGGATCATCCAAATGGTCATTGGCAAACTTAAGACGGGCCTTGACATGTGCTGGTTTAAGCAGGGGAACCTTCCGTGCCATGCATGATTTCAAACCTTGACGTCTTAGTGTATTACCAACAGTAACCATGGAAACTGTGGTCCCAGCTCTTTTCAGGTCATTGACCAGCTCCTCCCGTGTAGTTCTGGGCTGATTTCTCACCTTTCTTAGGATCATTGAGCCCCCCGAGGTGAGATCTTGCATGGAGCCCCAGTTCGAGGGAGATTGACAGTCATGTTTAGCTTCTTCCATTTCCTAATGATTGCTCCAACAGTGGACCTTTTTTCACCAAGCTGCTTGGCAATTTCCCCATAGCCCTTTCCAGCCTTGTGGAGGTGTACAATTTTGTCTCTAGTGTCTTTGGACAGCTCTTTGGTCTTGGCCATGTTAGTAGTTGGATTCTTACTGATTGTATGGGGTGGACAGGTATCTTTATGCAGCTAACGACCTCAAACAGGTGCATCTAATTTAGGATAATAAATGGAGCGGAGGTGGACATTTTAAAGGCAGAATAACAGATCTTTGAGGGTCAGAATTCTAGCTGATAGACAGGTGTTCAAATACTTATTTGCAGCTGTATCATACAAATAAATAGTAAAAAAATCATATATTGTGATTTCTGTATTTTTTTTTTTGATTATGTCTCTCACAGTGGACATGCATCTACGATGACAATTTCAGACCCCTCCATGATTTCCAAGTGGGAGAACTTGCAAAATAGCAGGGTTCAAATACTTATTTTAGTTGCCAAGAAAACATTTATAATTTCCATTTCGTTTTTTTCTAAATAGCCATTATAATTTTTTAGAAAAAAAATGTTGCCTTGTTGTGCCTTTGGATGTAGAACAGAATGCAAAAAAAGATGTTATTCAAATTTATAGAATATAAATTCTTTGTGAAGCTAAACTCAATAATTTATGGTTGCAAGCCACAGACTGGACTGTTGAAACCTGTGATGATTAATCTACTATTAAAGGGGGGCTGGGTCAGAATTGGGGGATATAATAAGGAGACCATATTTTGATTCCCGAAAACCAGGACACTTGGCCCAGCAATGAGATACTCAAATGATACTTGAAGTTTACTCAAAGATTCCTTATTAATTTCAATACATTTAAAGTATGCCCCCTCTGGCAGGATAGGACTTGCAAACAGGACATGTCCTGGGAATACATGACGTTTGGTCACCCTAGGATATAAACCTGCAATTCTGAGAGGGAAAAGACAGAATATCGAGTTTATATCAGGCAATTCTGATATTTCTTCTTATAATTGTAAAATATAAGTCAAACAGTTGTGAGATTTAAGCTCGAAATTATATGGCTTCCATAGAGTGCTACTGCAGAACTGTCATTTTCTGCCACCAGGTAGGCTACACCCACAAATCATCAATCTTTGCAAACACTCAAATAGTCTATATAGCAGGGACTTTTTCTTTCCTATGGGATAAAGTCTTGTAATGTTGCAGTCAGTCGAACTGTTTGATTGTATGTAAACACTTAAGTCTGTGAGATTGTTCCGACATTCATTACCCACATGATTTACATAGAATTTGTTATAGTTTTTGAGAATTTGTTTTAGTTCTCTAGGTATTTGTAGCATCTCCCCACATTGCTTTGTTTACCAGTATTGACCGTCCTCAGTTCTGTACAACATGAAAACACTACAATCCTCAGTAATCATTTGAGAGCTTCATACTTAGCTGCTATTTGCATGTAGCACGCACACACACACACACACACACACACACACACACACACACACACACACACACACACACACACACACACACACACACACACACATACACAGACATAGTTGCTCAGGCTAACAAGGTCAAAAGCTAATTGCCCCCTACCACTTGACCAAACTGCCTCCCACTGATCCGAGGGCTCACGCCTTTTCTCGCTGCTTGAATCCAGGTCTTAGTGATCGACCATTGCTGTCTCTCTCTCTCTCTCTCTCTCTCTCTGTCTCTCTCTCTCTCTCTCTCTCTCTCTCTCTCTCTCTCTCTCTCTCTCTCTCTCTCTCTCTCTCTCTCTCTCTCTCTCTCTCTCTCTCTCTCTCTCTCTCTCTCTCTCTCTCTCTCTCTCTCTCTCTCTCTCTCTCTCTCTCTCTCTCTCCCTCCCACTCTGATAGTACTGGGCATATAGCCAAAGGCTCCTCACACTAATTAGCCAAAATATCAATAAAAGATTGTTGTATAAATAAACCATACTACCTCCCCAACCCCCTATTTTTCTCTCTGTCAACACCAACACAAGATTTTTTGGTTTTGTCTGAAAAAGTAACAGGGAAGAAAATCTGTAATTGGCTAAAAGCTATCCGTATCGATCCACCACAAACGCCATCAATAACGTTATTAATTATGAGTTAATTGTCAGAGCAGTAACTTGTTGGAGTTGGCCAAGGGGGTTGTAAGCAGCATAATAAGGAGGAGAGAGATTCAGATTAAACAAAACCTCCTGCCACTTGAAATATTAATTTGCTCCTTGTGAAATGAAAAAGAAAAGAAAAATAACATAATAATAATTAAGGGAAAGGGGAATTCAAAATAACTCCCAGCAGCGCCAAGATGAAATGACGAACATGCAATATTGATACAAAGCTAGAAGGGCTAAAAATAGGCCACAGAAGTGCTTTGATTAGAGCAGGACTTAAATTTATTGAGTGCTAGAGAAGAGAAGGGTGAATGAAATCAAACTCGCTCTATGTCTCCACTGTTTCTGTCACCTTGCCGCTGGTACGGTTAACAGGTATTGTTAGTTAATGACGTTTTTGTTTCCCTCCATCCAACCACCTGTTTTGAGACAGGAGATTGTGAATTGCTACGATGTCTTTCCTTTTCTTTTTTTATGCCATACAGGGAACAATTCTGTTCAATGCATTGTTGTTCTGATACTAGAAATCTCCACTCAGTCAAATAGAGATGCTTTTGTTTTTTTTAATACTCTCCAGAGGATTCATTAAAAAGCCAACCACATGTGGAGTGTACATATTTAGGGGTTTGCTTCAAAATATGTCATGAACAATACCATTCAACGCAAGGAAATAAAAAGGGGGTGGGGGGTAGAAAGTTTGTAGTCCAAGGAGTGTCAGACCAGAAGTTTTGAATAATGCATATTCAGCATCTTCAAAACATCTTCTTTGACAGAAAACAAGCATAAACAGCAAAAAACAAAACAAAACAAAAAACAGCTTGACTAGAATTAAAAGGGCAAAGCGTGTCACAATGCTTATCATTTACAACAGTAGGAATACATTTTATTCGTTTAGCTTGGCTTAGCTTCATATACGCATCAAATACAGTGCTGAAAATAGAACAGTTTCATATCAAGTATTAAAGGATTCAAAGGGGGAGGGACTTTGGAATCCATAATAAAACTGTTTGATTTGATTGTAAAAATATTTGCTCAGCCTTACATTTTCCCTTTAAGGCATATCCCAGTCATACATGACAAATGAATAAAACTTCACACATGCAGCTGGTCAGAACAAACTCAATTCTACCTTTTCAAGAGAGGACAAAAAAAGAAACACTCACTTAAATAGTCAAATGTAAATGCATACACACATTCACACACAAACATACACGTAGTACCCCCCCCCCCCCCCCCCCACACACACACACACACACACACACCATCTTCACAGTGGCATGTCCCCTATTCTTACTGAACAGATCTATTATTATAATAGCCAAGTGAGTGAGGTGACAACACAGTCAATGCAAAGTGAGATCTCCCTTATTTATAACCAGTAGTCCAGATACTTTACGCTGTGGCAGTAATCCTGAGCTGAGCTTAGAGAATGCATATAGAAAAGCAACAGGCATATACACGAACACACACAAAGCCTGGGCAAGAGAAATTCAAGGGCTTGTTGCTGCGGTATCTCATCTTCCTCTGCTGCTGGTATGAACACTAGGGAGCAGCCTGTACCTTCTCTCCGAGGCCCTGTGCTTTTACCAGCTCAATAGCCACTAATGCGGGAATCGGGATGCGGACAATCTAACAATCCGTCAGGATGATCACTCACACAATAACAACGGGTGACCACAGGGCGTCTTTTAAAGTAATGTCACATTTAAACAGAAATCCACAATGAAATATACATTTTGAATCAGCTAACCTATTTTGGGCGGTAAAAAAAAAAAAAGGATTATTAATCGCACCCATTTCAAGTACATTTAAATTGAAATGTTTAAGGCCTCCTCTCATTCTGATTTTTACCCCTCGGTTGAGGTGCTTGTCTCCGAAGCCTGAGGAAGCAGTGAAGGAATTAAGGTCTTAGACACTCCTTGTCTTGTTTATTTGCACAGCACACAATTGTTTGACTTGTCATGTGAGATTTGATCAAACCACGTCAGCCTGTTTTGTTTTTGCTAGTTTGCTTAATCTATTCAGGATAGGTACAAGGGGGGCAACTGCAACAGCCATAGCAATCAAGCTTTGCACAGTGATTATATCTCGGGGAGAGACGAGGAGATCTGAATCTTAGACTGAGGCTTAACATTTCAAATGAAGTGAAGTGCTCCCAACAGCCCTGCTTATGTACATCCTGCAATACTGCAGAGCTCTCTGAACATCTTTCCCCGGGATCACAGACAAAAAAGCAACCCTCCAACTCACCTGCAATAATGAGTATTGTGAATTGCAATTCATTTATTTAAACATTTGTATTTTCTTCTTTTTTCTCCATAGATTACAAAAGAAATAGGATAACATCTTGCATTTTTATCCCTACTCTTGCTTTTCTGCTGTTAACATATTTTACATAGAATCTTTTATTTCTTTAAGGGTTTATTTGTTTTGTTGTTTTCCTCTCCAATTTTGTCTGTTCATATGGTTGTTTCCATGGTAAAAATGTTGTTGTGGATGTCCTCGGTAGCTTTAGAGAGTCCTATAATATCCTGGAGTAGAAAGACACATTAAAGCTCAAATATCCACTCTTCACAGGAGAAGCCAGGACAGGTCAGCATAATTATTCCACATCTTTTGCATCAAGTACACAGGTTTCACAGTCAGATTCTCCCACAAGGCTTTGAGGCTGATGAAACCAGCACTAAATCCATGTTTTCAGTCCATTTGCCCTCCAGAACTGTAGCTTCAAAGCAGCAAAATGAAGTTCTAAGTTTAAGTGTGTTCCATATTCATCCATACATTGAAACCATTGATTTTTAAAAACAACATGGGTGGGATTTCACACCTCACACTCTCGAGATGTTTGCTGCTGGCACGTACAAGAGCCATACTCGTTGATGATGACAAGTGCCCCCTCAATATGGTTGGGTTTGTAGTCAACGTAGTACTCGGATGCAGACGTAGTAGCCATCTGCTGCATGGTCTGCTTCTGCTTTTGCTTGCGACGCTGGCTGGTGAAGCACTGCCTCAACTGCCTGACGCCTGCTGGGAAACATTTCCAGGACACATAGAGCATGAGGACCATGATCAGGAAAGAGAAAATGAGGGCCATGGTGCCTGTCACCACCTTGTGAATCTGCATGGTGCTTTCCAAGTCATCAGCGGACGCAGTCACTGTTAAGGAATTGGTCACCACTTCCCCGCCCTCCACGTCCTGCAGGTCGTATGGATTTCTCGTTGGGCCATCGTATATGAAGCCTCTGGGCCGGTTTCTGGTGGCGGTGAAGGACTGTGTGGTTGCTTCCACATTGTCTTCACATAACTGGAAAGCATAGACGGCGTCCAGAATGTCCTCACCCTGTGCAATGTCTGGGCTGGCGCACAACAGGCCACTGTCACGTTGTCCCTGGAAGTTGCTAAGCCAGGAAGCCAAGGCACAGACATTCCTGCTGCATTCCCATTCATTACCCGACAGAGAGATGCTGCTCAGGGATGTCCATGAGTCCAAAATCCGCTGATCTATGTAAGTCAGTTTATTAGAGTCTAGCATAAGAGTGTTAAGGTTGGGCACACTCTCAAACACATGTGGCTCAATGTACTCAATCTCATTATTGGAGAAGTCAATCTTCTCCAAGTGGTCCCAGGTCCAGTCAAGGGTGCTGACCACAATGGTGGCCTTATTGTTTCGCATGTAGAGGGTCCGCAGGGATATGAGGCGGGGAAAATGGGCCAGATTGACTTTCACCAACTCGTTGTGCTCCAGATGCAGCTCAGTGAGCTTGAAGAGTCCGGCAAATGAATTACGTGCCAGGCTCTGCAGCTGGTTGTAACCCAGATCCAGGAGTTGCATGCTCCTGCAATCCTGGAAAATCCGCACAGGGATGAATTTAAGGGCATTGTAGCGCAAATGTAAATTGGTAAGCTTCCTAAGGCCATGGAAAAGGTCTGGCTCCAAGGACTGAAGTCTGTTATAGGATAAATCCAATATTCGCAGGTTGGGCAGAGGTCTAAAGGTCCCGTTGGGCAGGCTGTCTATCCGATTGGTGCTCAGATCCAACTCTTTAACCCTTCGCAGCCTTTCAAAGGCGCTCTCCTCCACAATCTCAATATTGTTATGATCCAAGTAGAGCCAGGTAAGCTGTGACAGGCCCACAAAGTTCCCCTCCCGCAGCTCAGAGATGTTATTCTCGCGCAGAGACAAACCAATGGTGCTGCTCAGGTTTTGGGGTATGTCGGTTAGGTTTAGCCCCTCACAATACAACAGCTTGTTGTCGCATCGGCACTGCCTCGGACAGCTCCCCCCCACCAATGGAACTATTTTCAGAACAATGCCCAGGGAGCACAGAATCAGCCCAGGGGGCTTCCTTAGTGGCCACTTTAGGTACAGACCAATTAAGAGGAAATCCATTAGCATGAATATCCTGCAGTGTCGTAGAGAAAAAGTCCATTGAATCTTTCAGATCTTGGTCATTTTGGATCTTGTGATTTGTAACTCCCCAAGTCTTTCAGTTGATATGTATTTATAGAGAATATGGATGGTGATTTGTTACTTAAAGATTCAAGAAATCCTGCCACATTGAAAGGAGAAGAGCGACAGCAAATAAACGACAAGTCACTTTGCTCATGTTAGATCAGAGAAAGGAAAAGAGAGACAGGGAGGTAAAAAAAAATGCACTCCTTGAGAATCAATCTCACATGAAAGGATGCCTACTCACCCCTTTCCAGAGGCTGACAACCTCTATTCAGTTGATCCCTTTGTGCCGACACTAATTATGTGCGAAACTAAAAAAGACCCCAGTGTGGTACAAATTCAGCCCCCCCTCCTTTTCATCGGACACCAGATCCTGGCAGACTTACAATGTCTTAGTTCTCCTCGTGTGAAAGAGCCAAAAAGAGAACGAATCCAAGTGGCATTCAGCAGGCTGGGAGGAAGTGCAAGTTTCCCGGACTGCATGCATGAGCGCTGTCCTCTCTCCGCCGTTGCTCTGCATTGACTGCTGCGCCGATCTGTGGGAGAGATGAGCAGGGGAAAAATGCGCACGAAGGAGGGAATAATCCACTCCAAACTCTCACTCTCCCTCTCTTTCCTTCTTTCTCATCAAAGACTCCCGATCTGTCGTCGCAAATCACCATCCATAACCTAAAGTGATCACTGACCTGCACAATCTACATTGAGTGAAGTTCGTTGGCATTCTGTCAGTGGTCGTTTCTTCACAATTATACACATGCAAAAGCTGTGTGATCTGCATCATATAGCTCTCTTTTTCCTTTCCTTTCCTTTTTAATTGTTTGTATAGTGGTATCCAAAGATCAATGATGAAAGTGTTTCTAATAGGACTCAAATTTTCAGCAAGATCTTCTTTGTATGAAGTTCATTTCCAGTGGGCTGCGGAGGCTGTAGATGCTGAGGCTGAAGGCAGGCACGATGTACGGGGAGGCGAGAGATGCTCGATCCCTTGCAGCAGACTAGTGCACTGGCAGTGCATGCAGAAACACCTTCTGTTCACTGAGTGTCGTAAGCCACTCACAATTCAGCCCAGGCTCTCTTTCTCTCTCTCTCTCTCTCTCTCCCTCCCTCCACCTCCTCCTCCTGGTGCTCCTCTGCTCACCCTTTTTTTCCTTCAGTGTGTGCTCTCGCTCTCTTTCTTTCCTTCTCTCTTTCTCTCTCCCTCTCTTTTCTCTGTGCCTGAGACAATTTGATATTTAAGAGATATATACCCACCCCCCATATGTCCTTAAATGAATTGGAACACACCATCTATCTGCCAACGTCTACTATTGTTAGTATGTGTTTTGCTTATTATTGCAGATTAATTTCCTTATATTGACTTAAACAGTGTGTCCACTCCCTGTGGCTTTAATGTGTTGAAAGTCTTGCGTAAACAAGAGGATAATTTTATTTGTTAATTCTTTCTTTCTTTCTATTAGGTTTTTTATTATTATTATTATTATTATTAATTCATCATTATTAAACTGGATATGCAATGCAATTGTTTCTTTTTTCTCTCTCATTGACTTGAGTTGCCCACCCCACATATCCAAATGCTCACCATGGGACGGCATCGGCAGGGTAGTCATTTGGCTTTCTTAAATCTAGATTTATATTATTGATTCTTTTTTGAGACTTGATAAATAACAGCATGTCACTTTGTGAGTTGCAATGGTTAGGTGCTCTCACTAGCCGATGAGCTATCCTAGACCAATACTGATACGGTCTCTGAGCTGAGATGAATGTGTTTTTTTGCCAGACTCCAAGCGGACCATCCGAGTGAGTTAAAAATGGCATTGTAGTGTAAGGGTTGCCTTTTCAGGCTGTTAGGTTGTTGAAAAATGAGCTTGTGCGCAGCGAGCATGGTAATGGCATCACGCGCCATATGTTATTGCAGTTAGCTGGTAGTATGTAAGCTGAGATATAGTCCAGGGCACTGCGACTCCCCTCTCCTCCCCCTCACACCCCCGCCCCACCCTCACACACCCTCATTGGCCTAATTCTGAACCCAAACCGCTACATTTACCTTTCATAATGCCGCCTGCCCAGGCTTGTTTATCACAGCCATTTCAAGTCCCGCCATCCAGTTGGAATACAGATATCATCTGTTGCCACTTAGCCAGGCTTACATAAATATTCTGCTCAGGAGCCTTGTTGCAGTGCACCGCGGATTGCAGTCCCCAGGCTTGTCATTTCATTCCGATTAATTTTCAAGGACAATGAGCTGTGACGATCCCGAACATGAAGCTAGCATGCGTCTGTTGGTTTACCTGCTTTCTGATGGCTGCCATAATTTTAAGATCAGTCTTTTCCTTTGGTTAGCACACTGTGAAATATGAATTAATCTCATGTTGAAAATATGCCACACATAGTCTGCTTAGTCCGCTAATTGGTGCAGGAGTCTGCAAACAAGGGCAAGTGAACAGCATCTGCTCAGATTACCTTAACTCATGACTAAAACTCCTACGCCTTGAGGAAAAAAGCCCACTAAGCTTTTTTAGCTCAGCATTGACTTGAGAGAAACACAGGGGTATTGGACCAGCCTCAGCCTGCTGTTGGGGTAAAATCAACAGATCTTAGATTAGCTGACAGGATGACAAATATTCTCAGCACATCCATATGTACCCCATCATATCTTAAAAAAAAAAAAGCTCCTGCAGAAAATTTTTAATTTGGTTTCTATTCTCCAGGTGATTATATAAAATAGTTTTTCTCTGCTGTTTCAATGTATTTTGCCTCAAATCTATTATTTCTTTTGTCACCTAAATGCCCAGCAAAGATTTGACAGAGAAATGGATGTGTTGAGCTCCACAGGCGGAAGGAAAAACCTGCGACCGTGGCCGTCCTAAAGCCTGATCTGTCTCTCCTCCACCTTGCCCATCGCTCTTTAGCTGTAATAAATGGGTGCACCATCAGCTAATGACTTGGTGCCGAGTAATGACTTGACACAGCGATGAGGAAATGTGAGAATCCAAACCATTCCTTATAGTGACTCTGACGCACCACTTTGTCTAGCAAGAACATAAACCCCATATGTGGTTCTAATGTTTCTCTCACTCTTAAAGGAATGTCATCGTCTACTTGCTCATATTTTGTTGTCTTTGAAGCTGAAGAATTGATGCAAACCACCATAAAAGTATAAGATTTGTCCACACAACTCAAATTTCTGAAGGCATATGATAGCTTTTGTAATCAAAAGACCAAACCATTGAACCTGATGTGAACTCAAAAACAGACCAATTCCTTGAACTGGATCAAATGATTCAACTCAAAATAATCATTAATTAGTATAGTATTTATAGATATTTTGAATTAATTTATATTGCCAGTTTGAATTTCTTTCCCCACCTTTTATTAGAAAATGCTTCCTTGCCATTGACAAGATTTTACGGCTTTCCGTGGTATCAATGTCTATATTAAAAATCTATATTGAAATATTAAAACAAATAAATTATTTCCCTGCCAGCGTTAGTTAACATGGATGAACTATTCCTTTAATGAGATTCAAGAACAAATACTGTATATATATATATATATATATATATATATATATATATATATATATATATATATATATATATATATATATATATATATATATATATATATATATATAAATTAATGCATTTAAGAACAAGGTGTAATATTATCAAAATGTTACTGTGAGGTTATATTGATAATGGAATATAAATGTTGTTTAAATTATCCTTTCATTGCACAGTTGTCACAACAGAGCACAGTTGTGTCAATATTGTACTCCCCATGCATTTCATAGCACTAAAGAAGTAGGTTGCCTAATGAATATGACTCATCTTCATTTCCATACATTATAGAGATTACATAGATGAGGTGGACCTGAAATTATTTTGATTGTCAATTAGATGTGCATTGTGTTTATGCGTTATAAACCTAATCAATATCCTGTTATGTTCCATCTTAATGTTTTCTGCACCGTTAAGTGTTTAACCCCCAGATTCCCCTATCCTGTGGAACGAAGCCAGTGAACAGCCAATGCTCAAGTCCACCGTAGCTCTCCTGCCTTTATAATGGATACCTGCTCTGCCCTGTCCTTATGAGACTTAAAATGGCTGCACTTGCCAGGCAGAGCACAGCATTTAGGGACGTGTTCAATCAATGGCTCTGTTCTGGATTAGCAGTCCTGTCAGTGAGGTCTACCTTCCCGTCTCAGTCGTGCTGCAGAGATTTGCATGCAGACTTGCACACAGTCACTAGTATTCCTGACCAGGGGAAGCATTGCCTTGAAATGTCTGGTCTTTCTGTACTCTCTCTGGCATCTTGGGTAAAAAAAAATCACCTATTTCCCTGAGGATCTGACTCCACATGCCTACTCTCAGATGAGAATGAAAGGGTCAGTTCTCTCAGTGGGCCATTTGGATACTGTGAGCCATCAAAGGAATGTGAGGGTTTTCTTGGAAACAATTAGTACTCCTGGGTAACTCTCTGCTCATTGGGCCATTGTAGTGCTTTAGGTTTGAAGGCTCTCATTAATGCAAGTGGGATACTTTTGAGTTGTCAAAACAATATGGGGAATAATCACACCTCTCTTTCAGTTTGTGCTTTTCACATCCTTCTTTGTTCTTGGCTCAATTCATTTTTCACTAGACCCTAATGGAATATGCACTCATACAGACAAAAACTATGCAGATTTCGGAGGAATCTGAACTTTTGCAATTAACAAAATTCTACATGTTCTTCGCCACTTGCATGTTTTTTTTTTTTTTCTCATTATAATTGCAATATATATATATATATATATATATATATATATATATATATATATATATATATATATATATATATATATATATATATATATATATATATATGTTTTTATTTTATTTTTATTTTTTTACCTATATGTACAGTCTGGTACTCCCAGCATAATTTACCAGATTTTTCCTCTCAACAGGGGGTTTCTGTGATTTCAGTCTCTCTTACCTGAGAATGAGATCAGATGAATATTAAAGTGTGCAGTGCTAAATTTAAATATTTTTCGACTGACATTATATGATCAATTAAAGCAGCCTTAACAGTAGTAGAAAACACCATACAAACAGTAAGATTGTGAATTAGATATATTATACATTTGTTTAATCTAGATTAATCTTCTGTCCCTTTAAGACCTGACGCACGCATATCCAAACACTGTTCCTGTGAGCTGGTTACGACTGTGTTTACGTTAAAACTCACCAAGATGGGCATTGAGACATTTTTGAGTGTATTTGACCATTAATAAGATGGAAAAAGGAGCTCAATTTTGCACTTGCATGTCAGAGGCGGCTTTATTATGGTATGTGTGTGTGCGCTTCAGATGCGAGCGCGAAATCTGCGGGAATTAGTAGAATTAACGTTATGTGCAACCCCGCACGAAATTCAGACCGGTCACACCAATACTAACAAAAGTCCAGCAGAACACACCGGACTGAATGAGAGGAGGCGGGTGCGTGTCACTCGCTGTCGGTCGGAGAGGAGAGCACAGCTGATATCGATACTGTAGAAAATGAGTATTGTATCGTTTCAGATATTTCAGTATCGATACATAGCGAAATATCAATATTTTTGACAACACTAGTAGGCACACACACAGGTTCGAAGACTCGTTCTCTCGCCCCCTACAGTGCAATTCGGCTAGGTGTACATCCGCGCTAAAATATCAAGGTGAAAGTCATCATAGCTCACGTAGTATAGACCCAGCTCCCAACCCAACTTTGAGAATAGATTAACGGCGATATTTTTTGTATCGCCCGATAAGAGTCTCGCGTTAATGCAGCACGTTAACGCTGATAACGGCCCACCACTAATATATATTCAGGAAACATTTTGTATTATCAACGACAATGAAAACAGACATGCTGCCAAATTTATTTCCTTTTTTTATGGAAAAGTGATTTATTTTATTACTTTTTCCCCCAGTATATTTAAATGAATAGAAAGTTCAAAAGATCAAGCATTTATTTGATATAGAAATATTTTGAACGGCAGTGAATATTTGTGTATATATGCACACACTACAAAAAGGAAACATGATGATTAGCTTTTAAAATTCAAATATTCTGAAAGACGGACAGTAATAGTCTTAAGATAGTAAAACGCATGTTTGCGAAGATCCAGAAGCCTTTGCTGCTCAGTCCCTATTCCCTAGCTGGTTCCTGCCCTGTGGCAAAAGGCGTATTGATTTGGCTCTCTAAGCAACTCCATCTCCACTGAGAAGTTTTTTAGGTGGACCGCAGCTGAGGCCTCCTGACCAAAATACTTTGGTGTGATAAAATTGTGCAGTGCTTGTTCAGCAGAGCCACACTTCATGTGTTTGTACATTTAAAAGAGGACAGTTACCTACAAACATGGGAAACACTTATCTGAGGACATGGAGATTTATTGCATGTGTGTAGATTAGATTTGGTTAGTTGGGATTGTTAACTGATTAATTGAATCAATGATATGATATGCAGAATAATTGATGTGATTCATCTAAATTAATCAATTAAATCTGTATTTGCTGCGAAAAGCCAGCAAATGAAGAAAAAATGCAAATATATTATTGTTTAAATAATTTAATTGACATTACAAAAAGTGACTCAGAATGCCTAAATAGCCCACTTAGGGGTTGTTTACATGACACCATTTTCAAATAAAAACGTAAAAGTTTTTATGCATTTTGGCTGATCATTTACACGACAACAGGGCCAAAAAATGCACACTTTTGAAAACGGGTTACAAAATGCAAGTTTTTGAAAACTATACCGTTATCGTCTCCCTGTAAACTACAAAGTTCCCTTTCGTTCAGTCACTACGACGTACGTTAGTGACTAACGAATGGGGGTTTCGCCTAGAAGCCTATCATCTTCGAGCATATAGAAACACCCAATGGCGTGCCAATGCCATGGGGCATGCGAAATTTGCATACGTAACTCCGCCTCACCGCGTGAGTATATAAGGAAGTACGTGGCAATACAGCATTATGTTTCTGCTTTCACTTTCTGTTTTCACCTCTCTTCACTCCTACAGCCTTCTGAGATTCGTCAGCTTCTTCGAGACGAGCAGCTTTCCGGTCGGTGTAGGTGTTACGGCGCGTTCCAGTGATCACATACTTCCTGCCTGCTGATCTGCGCAGTGGTCCGTCTGACAGCTGGTGTGTGCTTCCCTGGGCGCTTCGGCATCGGCTGCGAAGCTTCCTCTCACAAAAGAGCTTGCACGTGATGCGTCCTTTTCAGGATGTCTCGTCCGTGCACTTCTGGGTGCGGTGGATTTCTCGCGTCTTCTGATGGGCACGAGCGCTGCGTGACGTGTTTGGGCTTTCAGCACGCTCAGGTAGCGCTCGTGGATGACTCATGTTCCCACTGCGGGAACATGGTAATCTCGGTGTTACGATCGAGACTCCGTGAGCTTCGTGCTGATGCCGGAGCGAGAGTCCCCTCTGCCACACCCCAATCTAAGGTCTCCAAGCGAGGCTGCACTTTGGCTGGTGGCCAGGGTGATGGTGTGGAATGATGCGCCGACGCTCATGCCTCGGCCCACACCCCCCTCTCAAGCACCTGACCCGCCCCGTGTTCAAGCGTCTACATCGGGGCTGGCTCATGCTGTCCCGACTGTGGCATTTGGCGCAGCGGAGGACGAGGAAATGTCCATCGCCGCATCACAAGGTGGGCTGGAGCCATCCTCGGATGATGATTCGGCTGTGCTGCCGCCTTCGGGCGTTGTAGCATTGCCCGAGTCGGACCCGGAATTGACAGCCATGTTATCTCGGGCCGCCTCAGCGCTTGGGTTGGAGTGCAACCCTCCGCCCCGACCTGAGCGTTCGCGGTTGGATGATTGGTTTTTGGGGTATCTCCAATACCTTTCTTTCCCGAGGTGCATGAAGAGATCGCGTGGTCCTGGAAGAACCCGTTGTCTTCCCGCGACCATTTGGCGAGCTCTTCCGCCTTCTCCACCCTTGATGGAGCCGTGGCTAAAGGGTACACTGGGGTCCCCCCGGTCGAACGCTCTGTTGCGATGCAACTGTGTCCGCAGAGTGCTTCGACCTGGCGCGGTGATCCTAAGCACCCCTCCAAGGTCTGTAGGTTTTCGTCGTCCCTGGTGGCGAAGACCTATAGAGCTGCGGGGCAGGCCGCCGCTTCGCTGCATGCCATGGCAACTCTTCAGGCCTACCAGGCCAAGTTGCTGTGCGACATGCACGAGGGTGGAGCTGATCCAGGACTCAGCAATGAGTTGCGTGCCGCCACCGACCTCGCTCTCCGGGCGACGATGGTGACCGCGCGCTCCCTGGGTCAGGTGATGTCCACAAATGTGGTCCAGGAGCGACACCTATGGCTCACCCTGGCCGATATGCGGGACGCCGAGCGAACACGTTTCCTCGACGCCCCCATATCCCAGGGTGGGCTATTCGGCGGGGCGGTCGAGAACTTCGCCCAACAGTTCTCGGCCGCTCAGAAGCAGACTGAGGCCATAAAACACATACTGCCCCGGCGGTCCACTTCTGCCTCCACCCAGCCACCCGCGCAGTTGCCTCAGCCTGCTCGCCGCAGAGGACGCCCTCCTGCAGTTCCCTCAACCTCTGTGCCACCCAAGCACATGGTTGGGGTGCCATGTGCAATGGACAAGCAGCCGCGGGCTCCTGGACAGGACCCCAGCGCCTTCTGCATGTCAATTGCCTCGAGTTACTGGCAGTACGGTTCGCCCTGCACCGCTTCCGGGCATTGCTGAGGGGTCAACATGTGCTTGTCAGGACAGACAACACGGCCGTAGTAGCGTACATCAACCACCAGGGTGGTCTACGCTCCCGCCGTATGTCTCAACTCGCCCGCCACCTCGTTTTATGGAGTCAGAAGCGCCTGAGGTCCCTTCGTGCTGTCCATATTCCGGGAGCCCTGAACCGTGCAGCCAACGAGCTCTCACGGCTTCAGCCACTCCCGGGAGAATGGAGACTCCATCCCCAGACGGTCCAGCTGATTTGGGGACAGTTCGGGGACGCGCAGGTAGATCTGTTTGCCTCCCACGACTCTTCCCACTGCAGCCTGTTCTATTCCCTGATCGAGGGCACGCTCGGCACGGATGCACTGGCGCACAGCTGGCCGCGGGGCCTACGCAAATATGCGTTCCCCCCAGTGAGCCTACTCGCACAGCTCCTGTGCAGGATCAGGGAGGACAAGGAGCAGGTCCTTTTGGTCGCCCCGTACTGGCACAGCCGGACCTGATTCCCCGAACTCTAACTCCTTGCGACAGCCCCTCCCTGGCCGATTCCTCTGAGACCGGACCTCCTCACTCAGAGACGGGGCACCCTATGGCACCCGCGTCCCGATCTTTGGAACCGCCACGTGTGGCTCCTGGATGGGACGCGGCAGGTTTGAGTGGCCTACCACCCCCGGTGGTCGCAACCATCAATTCCGCTAGGGCAGAGTCCACTCGGCATGCCTATGCGTTGAAGTGGAACCTCTTCGTCACCTGGTGCTCTTCTCGCCAAGAAGACCCCTGGAAATGCCCGATCGGGTCCGTGCTTTCGTTCCTCCAAGAGGGGGTGGAGCGTAGGCTGTCTCCCTCCACCCTTAAAGTTTATGTGGCCGCTATATCTGCCTACCACGATCTCTTGGGGGACAAGAAGGTAAGTCAGCACGACCTGATCATCAGGTTCCTGAGGGGGGCGAGGAGACTGAATCCTCCTCGCTCTCCTCTCGTACCCTCTTGTGACCTTGCAGTAGTTCTAAGTGTTCTGCAGAGACCTCCCTTTGAGCCTTTGCAGTCGGTTGATATTAAGTTTCTGTCAATGAAGACGGCTCTGCTGACCGCATTGGCCTCGATCAAGAGGGTAGGGGACCTGCAGGCTTTTTCGGTTGACGAAGCGTGCCTGGAATTCGGGCCGGCTAACTCTCACGTGATCCTGAGACCCCGGCCTGGATATGTGCCCAGGGTTCCCACCACTCCGTTCAAAGACCAGGTGGTGAACCTTCAAGCGCTGCCTTTGGAGGAGGCAGACCCAGCCTTGGCATTGCTCTGTCCAGTACGCGCCCTTCGCGCCTATGTAGACAGCACGCAGTGTTTCAGGACCTCAGACCAGCTCTTTGTCTGTTATGGTGGAGAGCGGAAGGGAAGAGCTCTCTCAAAGCAAAGGCTGTCTCACTGTATAGTGGACACCATTGTTTTGGCTTACCAGCAGCAAGGTCGACCATGTCCCCTTGGGGTCAGGGCACACTCCACTCGGAGTGTGGCCTCCTCTTGGGCTTTAGCGCATGGCGCCTCGCTAACAGACATCTGCAGAGCTGCAGGCTGGGCGACACCAAACACATTCGCCAGATTCTACAATCTCCGAGTGGAGCCAGTGTCCAGCTATGTACTCACCCCCCCGAGGGGCCGGTAATGGGCCAGGCTCAGGTGTCATCGCTTGCTCGCCATTCCACTCCTCGGACTGGATACGTGCAATATTTTCCTCAGGTGAGTTTCCCCGAGAGCCCTGAGTTCCTCCAGCACCGCTTACGCCGATACCTGTGTGTCTGCCCTCTCACGAGCCCAGACCCTCGTGTCCAGCCAGGTGCCCGTGTGCATGGTTCCCCTCCGGCGACCCCCACGCGAGTATTTCCACCGTTAGCCTCCCTTGCGAGCAGGTGTCTTTCCCTTGGCAAGCCCCTGCCACCCCTAGGGTAAAAAATTCCACCTGCGGCTGGTACCCTAGAGTTTTCCCATATGCAGCCCTTAGCGGGTCATATGTGTACTCTTAAGTCCTCCCTATGGGCAGGCATCTTGGCATTCCTTCACTGGGATATGCTTCCCAGTGTGCCTTGGTATTCCTGTGTTAAGCGTGAGTCCTTTGTCCGTATTAGTCTTACGACAGGGAACTCACACTTACGCAGGGCACTGGAAGACAGCTGAAGTGGCGGGATTTTATTGAACCCCCATTCGTTAGTCACTAACATACGTCGTAGTGACTGAACGAAAGGGAACGTCTCGGTTACGGATGTAACCCTCGTTCCCTGAGGAGGGAACGGAGACGTACGTTCCGTTGCCACTTCAGCTGTGCTGCCTGGAACGCAGGAGTTCAGTCTTGGCTCCTCAAGCAGGTAATAATGCTGTATTGCCACGTACTTCCTTATATACTCACGCGGTGAGGCGGAGTTACGTATGCAAATTTCGCATGCCCCATGGCATTGGCACGCCATTGGGCGTTTTCTATATGCTCGAAGATGATAGGCTTCTAGACGAAACCCCCATTCGTTAGTCACTAACGTACGTCTCCGTTCCCTCCTCAGGGAACGAGGGTTACATCCGTAACCGAGACGTTATGTATATTACGTGTTCAGTTTATGAACGCGTAGTGTTTCTTTACAGTGACATCACCAACTACTGGCCTGGCATAATTAATACAGCATTTTTAGTTGTTTTCGTGGATCCATGTAAACGGGGATTGTGTTGACGATGGTGTTGTCTGTACGTGAAAAATGCAAAGGGAAATTTTCTGGTTTTAGTACACCATTGTCGTGTAAACGTCCCCTAGGCACCGGTTTCTCTGATGGTTGTAAAATTTCATATTAGGATACATTGATTATGTATGTATGTGTATTTATTTATTTACAACAATCATAATAATAATAATTAGTATTATTATTTCACTAAATAGACCTCCCTGAATGAAATGCAATGGTTTATTTTGGTATCCTGATAAATTGACATACCCTTTGAAGGTTTTTTTCTAATTAAGATTCCAACAAGAAACCAAAACCAACTTCCCGTTAGAGAAAATAGGTAATCATGATGGAGCCTTGATGTAGTCAACTGTTAATGTGTAGATTCCGGTTTGGATCAATTCATGATGCATTATGATGTGAAAAAGAAGACCGTTTACCCATCCATAATTGTGTAGCTCCTGACATGGAACATATTGAGAGATGTGTGATTTATTTCATATGCTGTTTTGTTATGGCATGTTGTCTGATTTTCCTGGATTAAAGGATTCTTTGTTTTGGCATAAGATCTTCGCACCAGCCTGGGCATGTTTTTGGCTTTAATATATTGAGCAATTTGAATTAATCTCACTTCAATCATTCTTAAGTATCCTCAATGTACTGTACAAAAAAAGATTAGCATGAAGAGCCACTGAGAGTTTGAAATATTGAATAGCACCTTTGTGATCAAACTCCCATCAGTGTCAATAAATGTTGGACAGTCTTTCTATAAACATGCAAAAAGAACCACATATCATGAGTTCGCCATTAGCTCAATATTCAGACCAGCTATTTTGTCTGTCTTTAACATCACAAAGCAATTTGCCATTACCAGTCAGTCGCTGTCATTATGGATGCCCATAAATCCTGCTCATGAATCACTCGTTGAATCATATTTTGATGCGTGATGTCCCAGTCTCTGTCTACCGTTGTCAATATTGCCCCTCCCATCTTTAAATGACACTGTCACTGGGGCTTGTCACACGAGTTCATGTTAGTGGGCAGGTTTTCATGTCACCTGACAATTAACAGCATTTCCTATTAAACAGCCTCTATGATAATGTGTTATTGAGCCCAGCGGTGGCTAAAGTGGGGTCTCTGGGTGTATAATGTGGTTTATGTCTAATTGGCCCTCTGCTGAGATAATGTGGAAGGGTGACAATGAAGGGTCAGGCCTGACTGAGGCTTATGCTGCCTAGGGAGGGAGTGAGGGAGAGAAGGGACCACAGAGCTTACCATGAGCTGGTGTTTTGACCAAACAGCTGATCCCATTTTGTATAGCCAGATGAAGGAATGAGAGAGGAGAGGGTGTTGTGCATTGGTTAATGATCAGGGCTGCCAACCGTAAGGTTGCTGGTCTGATGCCCACTTGGAGTGAGTCATGGGTCATCACCATTTTTCCCTTGACCAATGCACTTAACCTCATTTTGCTCCAGGGGGATTTTTGGTTTATGGTGTCATTTTATGGAGACATTGTGTGCAATATGTGGAAATTCCACTGGCCCTGTGGTCATAAATAAAGATTCTATTTGGAGAGAAGCGACAGGAAAGATTTAGATAGATAGATGGCTAAACTACAATTATGCATTTTTTGTGTGTGTTGAAAAAAATGTGTGTGGGGGGGGGGGGGGGGGGGGAGGGGGTATAAAATAATAAATTAATAATGTTATATACATGTATGTATTATTTATGTATGTATTTATTTATTCATAGTTTATTTATTTATAATAATGCATTAGTTATTATTAATGGAAAATAATATTTCATAAACACAATACAAATATTTATATTGTACTAATGTCAAAAAATATTGAAGCATTATCCAATATTTACTTTGTTTTAAATTAATATTCTTAGATTTTTTTTGTATGAAAAACATATATTTATTTTTGTTTGTTGTTTTAATAATACTACTTTAATAATAATACATTGTTTATTATAAATGAAAATAAAATTTTATAAAATATTATACAAATCTTTTTTATTGTTTTAACAACAAAATTATTAAAACATACTAGTATAAAATAGATATTAAAATGGTATATAATTATACTATTATACTTATTTACTTATAATTCAATATTCCATGATATATTCCAAATATTCCATAAACTCCCAATCACCCCTTTGTGACTCCCTGATAGCCACCGGGCCCCATTTTGAAAACCTTTGGGATAGATAAAGATACAGATAGATGGATAGATAGATAGATAGACAGCCAGGATGCACAGGGTAAGGTTGGATGAGAGGTAGAATGACAGTAAGTTATGACAGGGCTGTTGTAGCACAAGTATGTTGTTGTTTTACTGAACAGTGGGGGAGAGCTGTGTCTTTAGTCACCTCTAAGCAGTGTTGTGCATTCAGAAAGACCCTCATAAAACTAAAGCTGGCAGAAGAATCAGATCTGTCCTTTGACACCAGCCAGCCCAGCCCTATGAAAGGCCTGTAAACACACACACTCAAGTCAACTTCAGCTAGCAGTCAACCAACACATACATGTCCTCGGTCACCGGATCAGAACTGGACTCCATCAACACAGACTTCACCTCAAGTGGTGTAAAGCACTCACTTTTGTGTGTGTGTGTGTGTGTGTGTGTGTTAGAGAATTTAACCAGATCCCATGGGGAATGTGCAGTGATGAACGTGCTCAAAAAAGCACCCCCTGGTTTCCCAAATGGGAAAATCAATAAAACTTCATCTTTACAGGCTTGGATATTTGCCTGGTGGGAGAATGTGTCACGTAGAGCTGTGTGGGAGTTCCCATTGGGACTGCATGTATATGTCTTCCTGTGTTTGTGTCTGTCAGAATCCTTATATTTCTCAAGTGGATAAACCCCAACTCTCTAGCTCTCTAGCAGGGACTGAATTAAAGCAAGTCGAATGATGGAAGCCTGTGTTTAGTCCATCCATTATTTTCCAAACCAGCAGTAGACACAGTGGGCTGTATTATGGTAATGATTATGATAAGATGCAGGGCCATGCTGAGGGTTCTCGGTACTGGCTTCATCATGACAACTGCTTGAGGGTTGCTTGGCAGAAGTCCAGATTGGACAAGTAAGCAGTGTGATCCTAGCTTGAATCTATCTGTCTGTCTGTCTATTGTTACGTCTCTCTATGAACTAATGATTTTGAGTGAATAGGGACATTCCTTAGTAAATAAAGTAGTATTAGTTAGCATGTTAATGTAATTGAAGAAGTTTGTCACATCTAAATCTTAATTATCGGTAGTATTCAGACTATTGGTGTACATGTATAGATACAGTATGGCCATGTGTCCACCAAAGTGTTTTTTTCCCCAAGGCTAGAAAATGTTTCCAATTGTTTTCAATGGGAGCAATGCATTTTTTTTTTTAAACGGCAGCAGCATGACAAGGTGCTGAGCAACTTTGAGCGTGCTGAGCGTTCTGCTTTTTTTTTTAACACCCTCCGAGAGTTGAAGAATTTTCAACCTAGGGTAAAAAAAAAAAAAGTACTCATCACTGTCACTTTTACCCCAGCCATCTAATCCAACCTGGTCTCATTGAAAAAACGTACCAGTGGCAACATTTTTGCAAAACACAAAATACTATTTATCGTTTTCATATACACTTATGATTTATCGTTTTCATACACACGTATGATTACAGGTACATATTATAGATCAATGACTTGTTTTTACGCGGCTCCTTGTACAATATTATGTTATGAATTAATACATTTTGGAGTTACTTAATCAGCTCCATACATTCGGCTTTTCTGACATGACAAGAGTTCAAAACAAGCTAAAATGGCACATTTGCTTTTGTTAACACTATCGGGTAGGTTTAGGGTTTAGTGTAAGTTTAGGTGTACGTTATTTAACGTGATGGAGCATTAAGCGTTTAGCGCCACTCACCGGACATTTCAATTCAGAAATGCAGTGATACGTACAAAAAAATGACAGATTCATGTTCATCTGTTTTCTGGAAAAAACATGCTTTTAGCGCTACTCACTGGACATTTAATTTTGAAACTGTCATGAAATCGCGCACAACGTGTCGTATTTTGCGTTTTGCAAAAATGTTGCCACAGGAACGTGCTGGTCTAATCGCAGTGAAGGAGGGGGGCGGTACAAATACCACACTGACCAACCGTCACACTCTGCTTGTACAGCAATAACAAACAACAACAACTAGCACATGTCTTCATCCGAAACTATTACCAAGCAAGTACGTTGCATTGTTTTGACATTATTATATTCCGAAACAAAAGATTCGCGAAGTAGTACTAGTAAAAGTTCTAGTAACAGTTCCGTGGATATTCCGTATCATAGCACATGTAGCATCTCAACTGAAAAAAACCCAGCTGCATTGCCGAATCGCTCTCAAGTGCCCGCACCAAGGCATCTTCTGAAGAGCGCTGGTGTTTTCAGCTGGCTAAAAACAACACTTTGGTAGAAACACGGCCTTAATGGATCTATAAAAGCTCAGGTCAATGCTTTAAAAATGCGCATGCAGTGTGCTTTGCAAGAGTCTTGCAATATAACTTTGAAGTGAGGCAGGCTTTCTGCTGCCAGAAATCTGGAATCCTTGAAATCCCTTGTTCTTCTATGAGGTAGTACAACATGCATGCTAGTATAATAAGACACTGCCATTTATGTGTTTGTTTATGGTGCAAGGTGAACAAACAAACCAGCGCTCTAATAAGTTTTAATCCCTTTATACTTACATATGTTGACATTCTTTATGGGCATATTGGTGTTTTGATGGTTTATTGTGGGAGGCAACATATCTCGGGCAAGCCAGCCACTTTAATTACTGCAAAGCTAACACCCCCTCTCCTATTCCATGGTCAGAAACCCACAAGGCATACACACACACATAGCCTCTCTCTCTCTCTCCATCTTAACTTACCATATACAGTATTAGCTTGTGACAGTTTTTTTTTTTTGATCACCATCTCACCTGTTGTCATGGTTACTGTCAGAGCTTTATTGCGAGTCATATACAAGCACAAGGCCCAATGCACTCTCACTCTGCTCAGGTTGAGTGGATCATTTTCTTGCCCTCACAAGTCACAACCCTTCTACCCTAAGCACAACACCGTGCATAACTTGCTCCAATTTAGAGGTTTGTTTGGCTTGCACTGGCTTCCTCTGTGTCCATGTGACGTCGGGCACTTGTGTGTCAATTAAAAGCAACATTGAGTCACAGAATATGAGTGGAACCAAGCAGGAGGGAGAGATGCTTGGCATGATGCTGCTTTGTGAATGTGTGCTTGAGACAAAAGAAAAAGTAGTGTTTACCATCGTTTGTTTTACATGTAATGGGTGTTTTTCAAGAGACTGTCTTTCAAAATGTGACCTGCTTCTCTGATATTAGTTAAAAACTATGAAATCCATCATAGCAGAGACTTTTACAAACACATTATGATCATGATGCCTCCCTTCAGATATAAAAGAGTACATCTTACATAGAAAGCATTAGTTTTAAATGTGATGTTTGAGTTCTCAAATCTCCAAAGCAAATGTGTTATCGGGCTGTTGGTTTAATTAATTAGTTATGTGGAAAAAAATCATGTGTTCAAATTATGAATGCATTTAACACACACGCCCCACCCCAATGTAGTTTGTCTTACATTTCACACAGTTGACTGATGACGAACATGATGCAGGGCAACAACTCACTCGTGATGGAGCCTGTAGAATGCAGTTAGAATGCTCCTAAAATATCAGATAGCAGGGCAAAAATGAGTTTTTTGTATGCGTTTTTGTCTCATATCATGATATAGTTCAGCAATATCCCACAAGTGCTATTTTTGTCCCAAATATCATGAGTGCAAATGTGATATTGATTTTATACAACAGTTCAATAAATAAGAAGTTAGTAGAAGTTATATTTTAGACACAATATTGTCTGCTTGTTTTGCTTGTTTTTTTTCCAATGAGAATATTACCTGTTAAGCCAGAGCAGAACTGTTGTGCATCTCCGAGCAACACGGTGCGGAGCGGTGTTCAGTTTATGAATGAATCCGCATTTTGACCGAATCAATCAGGTGAACCGTTGCCTGCATCCGAAAACGGACGTTTTGCATTGCTGCCTTGTCAGTGTGCACACGAAGGTACCCCACAAAACTGATTTTGGACAGATTTCTGAGGCAGCATCACGGTTTAATGATCTACAGCAAAATAGAAAGAGCTTTGGTGAGAACGAAGTGAATATTAAATTTTTCTAGCTCAACAGTCACAGAATGGAAAGCACATCAAAGGCAGCGAAGAATACATCTATGCTACCTTCAAAAATCCATCAGATTAAGGTATCGATTTTGAAGCTAACATTGGATTCGTACGGGCCTTGATGCCTTCCTACCTTGGAATGTGTCCTCCGAAGGCAGCATTCATCCGTTTTCAGATACAGCCACTGATTCAATGGTCCATTCATGAATGGAGCCATTTACTGCTGCCCTGAATGAATCAGCTGTTTGAACGAATCGAATGAATGACTCAATGACTAATGCTGCCTTCACGTTAGGGTTAGGTAAATACTAGTTTGCTAGGTATAAAAATTGTACATGAACATCCTCTCAAGTCCAAATTTGAATGCGATTTGCTTGTAATCACGACTTGCGAAGTGGGAAGGAATTTCCGATAGCACGTGAAGGCCATTACTCGTTTAGACGTTTACCGCCACCTACTGGCAGTTTTAGCTTCTTATTTAGAGTATCATTTAATTTAAATCAAATATCATATTACAGGTTTTTTTTTTAATTGCTTACACACAATTTTTGAAATTATGGCTCCATTTCTCGAAACTCTACACAAAACTACACAACATGCACACAGCATGCAAAACATCACACATCTTTTGCAAAAGCAAACACTTCATCTAAAACTATTTGAACTCTTCTAAAAATGTTGTTTTTGTATAGTAACTCGACACACACTCATCAAATGATTAGCCATAAACACGTCAAACTAGGTACAGATGTGAAAAATGTAAAACAATACTCTATGGTGTTTTTCAGTGTACAGTGGAGTGTACAGAAAATGTATGCACAATTGATTGAATTTTACAATGATTGAACTGCACTGAATCAATGCCAAACTGACTTGAGCCGCTTTGAATTAATTTTTATTGTATAAAGTGCTTTAGAAATAGTCTGGCGACTTGACTTGCATGCATATTTAGTATATATTTACAAAATAAACAGAAATGCAAGGGTGTTGAGTTTTGTCAATGATTTCTAATGCATTTCTCGCATGATCATGTAGGTATCATCAGTAAATGAGAGTGTCATTTAAATGCCAGTGTTTACCAAGTGAAACACAAGAGCTGTTAGTTTTAAATGATGTGTCTAATGTTCATTTTGCAAAGAGTTTGTTTTACAATTGAAAAATGAGTGTAAAGCAGACAATGTGCTTGCAGGTTTGCAGACTTGGTCTGAAGATTAGGTATATGTGAATGGTATATGTAAGTGGGCCTCATGTTCTACATTTAGAGTGTAAGCAATTTAGAGAAAAAAAAATGGGAATAGGTATAGTTCACCCAAAAATAAAGATTCTGTCATCATTTACTCACCATCGTTGAAGCCTAAAAGTTTGTGTGAGTGTTATTTCCTAAAGCTACTGTTTGTAATGTCTCTTTGATGCTTTTTTTTTTTCTTCATTTAACACAATAATGACTTGCATTTGTAAAGTAGTTTATTTAATGATTTATGGTCTTAAATAATAATATTAATATCCAGGATTAATATTAAAGGTCCCATGGCATGGATTTTTAATTTTATTTTATAATGTATTCTGAGGTGTACTTATATTGTTAGTATGATTTTTACATCATAAAATGTCATAATTTTGAATTCTATACTGATGTTTGCCCTCTGGCTGAATGCCCTGTTTCAAGGGGCGTGTCTGCTGTGAGACTTCTCAGTCACTTCTCATCAGTTCTCTCAGCACGTCTCAGTTCAGTGAACTGTTGTAGTTACTAGCATATACTTCAGGTTATTAGTTTATTTCTAGTCGGAGGGACTGTCACTCATGTCAGAAAGTTAGTAACTTTAGTAAATGATGGATCAGCGCTGACTCGAGACACAAACCGTTTAGAACGATTCAGTCCGATTTGGTGAACTGGTTCGACAGGTTCACTAAAAAGAACTCCAATAAATTTGCGTGACGCCCTCATAGAAAACTAGTCCCATCCTAATAGGGCTTAATTTGGTAAGTGGCACTCTGAACTGGCTTCACAGGTTCCAGATACAATGTTTTGTGCATGATGCAAATCTCAACTCTTCAGCAAAATAAAATGTTACTGTCACATTAGAATGCACATTCTACTGGGCTGAAATGGTCTGGATGTCTCTAACTGCAGCGCTTTGAAACATACAGAGTCAGAGCAAAAGTCTTTCTCCTCTCTCATATGTTGACATGAAGAGCATTTTAATGAATATTTACGTTCTTCCTGTCTTTTTGGAAATTGTAATTAGACACTCAGCTTTCTCTTACAAGGAAATCAAAGTCAATTATTGCTTTGCTTTTTGATGGCGACGTGACTCAGTTCTTTTGAGCCTGTGTCTCAATGAGAGACTCTTAAAGTTATTTTCAAGGCCTCTACCTTGAGCTCCCACCCGAGGTCGGGAGGATATGCTCGAACCAGAGCTGTTTGCACCAATCAAATTGTCAGGGCCAGCTTCATACAATGATGGACAAATGATCCACAGTAACGTAATCATTCACATCACCAAAGAGTGCTTGGGTTGAATGTGTTCACTAAGCGGAGAACTTGTTTGTGTATTCATTCACCTTTACTATATCTATGATCGTGTTGGTAAGTACTCCGTGCGTGCAGTTGAGTTCTGTTGACCACTATGCGTCGCTCAACAACAACATACGTCACTTACTCTGTTGCTCTGATTGGTTGTAGGTCTATCCAATTGAGTGCAGAGGCATTTTCGCCCCATAATCACAGCCCAATGGAGCAGTATCAGATTCATATTCTGACTAGAATCTAGTCAGGCTAGGTTAGAATTGAAGTCAGGCTAGGTTAGCACTTGTGTTTCAAACAAATTGAAACACAGAACGATATTGTTTTATAATGTACCTGGGGTACAAAAATTGTCATAGGTTAAATAAAGTCATAGTTGGAATTAAAGGCATTTTCCCTACCCTGATTTTAGCCCTCTGATTTGAACGCTCCGTTCCCTTTCAGTCGGTCACGTTCGACGTACGTCGGAACTGACCGACGAATTGGGATCTGTTTCAGAGACCAATCTACTTCGAGTGTATTAGAAACGAGCCAATGAAAATTGGCATGCGGTTCACGCATTCCACGCACCGCCCCGCGTTGCGGGTATAAATACGGAAGTGGAAGTACCGCATACCACTTTCAACTTCGGAGCCGAGCATTGTTGTATGTTCCTACGAAGAGTGTGTTTACGACTACGAGTCAACAAGGAAAAGAGAAAACTGCTTACCTGTTCCAGTGTCGGTGTGACGGTGCCTTACAGCGGTGGTCGCAAGAAAAGCAAAACAGTCGGTTCGCTGGCCGTTTTCCTTTTGAGTGCTCACAGCGGGCTTGCACCTTTGAACAGCTGTGAGCCGCGGCCATTTCCCCTGGGTGCCTCGGCACTGTTGGAGCGGTTTCTCTTCTCTCTAAAAGAGCAACACGGTTTGACCCTGCGTCTTTTTCAAGGTGTCATTCAAACCGTGTGTTTCTGGATGCGGTTGTTTCCTGTCCTCATTTGACGGCCACAATCTCTCTCACATATAATCATGTGAGATTGCTTTCGTGGGTGATTCATGCTCTCTCAGGAGAGCATGGTCACGTCGGTGCGTTGTTCGTCTCACCTTTCTCGTAAGGGCTTGAGCGTTCAGCACGCCGTGTGCCGTCGAGCGCGGGCTGACAGCGGGAGTTGCCACAGCAACCCAGCGCGTCACTCGGCACTCGCTAGATGCGCGGTCCAGACTATGAAACCTCAAACGGTCCCTCAAGTCCCTTTGCTTATTCCCTGATCTAGTTTATTTTCTGGTGCTCCAGAAAAGGACTATTTTGGTTAATAAGCCTTGGTGACCTGAGGATTACAGTGGGGCATCCCCGCCGGGTACATCTCTTCGGGCCCCCACTCCTCTATCGCATCGTGAGCATGTTGAGACTTTGTTCGTGGGTGGTTCATGTTCTTTCATGAGAACATGGCCACGTCGGCGCGTTGTTCATCCTGCCCCTTTCATAGGGGCTTGAGCGTTCAGCGTGCCGTGTGCAGTCGAGTCTGGCTGCCACACCCACTGTCTCTCATGCCTGCTGGTAGCTCAGATGGGATTGCTGGTCCTTTTTTTGAAAAAAGGGGGGGACCTAGCATTTCATTTGTGGCTCTGGCAGAGGACAGATGTCAATTGCTGCATCGGAGAGAGGGTTGTTATGCGCTGGAGATGATGACGCTGAGTTTCCCACTATAATAGTGTGTGTGCTCATGCTGAATCAGATTCAGTGTTGACAGCCATGCCTTCCAGGGTGGCTGCCTGGATGTGCATTGGAAAAATTTAGCAGTGTGGAACTATTTGGTGTCAAAATATGGAACACCAAAAGGGCCATAATCTGTATAAATTTTGCATGCACGAGGGTAGTCCCGACTCAGGGGTTATGCAGGAACTGCGTGCAGTGATGGACCTCGCTCTCCGGGTGACAGAAGTCACTGCACGCTCCCTGGGTCAGGCGATGTCCACATTAGTGGTCCTGGAAGCTGAGGCTAAACTTGGCAGATATGCGTGAGCCTGACAAAGTTCGGTTCCTCAACGCCCCTGTCTGTCAGGCTGGCCTCTTCGGCAACGCTGTCGAGAACTCGCCCAGCAGTTCTCAGTGGCCCAGAAGCAGATGGAGGTGGTTTAAAAAAAAAAAAAAAACATCCTGCCCCAACGACTAGCTGCTGCCTCCACCCAGTCGTCGGCTGCAGCACCTCCGTCTGCTTGTCGCCGAGGGTGCCTCCCCTGCGTCCGCCTCTGCCCCTGCTAAGCCAAGCAGCAGCCTCCACCCGGGCAGCAGGTGGCCGGCCGCAGGGGATGTGCCCAACCCGTCCAGGGTCCCGCGAGTCCGCTAGCAAGCACAAGGGCAAGCGGCCCTGGAACGGGCAGCCCAGCAAGATGGCAAACTGCTCGGGGAGACGGTGTCTGCACCCCTCCCTCCCCCCGGGGGAGGACCGGGGGGAGAATATTTTTCGGTTAATTCCTGCTGCTGGCTCTCCGGAGTCCAGCGGTACCCACATTCTCAGAGCAGTTTCCTCCCTCCCTGGGCCCTGAGAGGGTCAGGTTGGCAGTGTGCGACGCCCCCGGGCCTTGCCACTCCTTTCCTCCCCTCTCCCCCTTCAACAGGGGGCAGCAGTGTGGGCACCGAGGACGCCCCCGGGCCTTCTCACCCACACTCTGCCCCACCTGGAGTACTCAGACAACACTCCAGGCCGCCTACGGGCCTCCCGAGTCGGGTCTGAGTGCTCCACCTCGCTGCCTCACCCCGGGTACGTCTGTGGTGCCATTGATCTCGCTTGTTCGATCTCTGGGGGCCTGGCTTGGCCTCCCCAGACCGTCACACTGGCTCATCCGTACTATCAGACTCGGCTATGCGATTCAATTTGCACGCCGGCCTCCCAAGTACAGGGGCATCCTCTTCACCTCAGTGCGGAGCAGCGATGCCCATGTCTTGCGGTCCAAGATCGATGTCCTGCTGGCGAAGGGCGCGATCGAGCCGGTTCCTCCAGCCGATATGAGGTCGGGGTTCTACAGCCCCTACTTCATTGTACCCAAGAAAGGGGGTGGGTTAAGACCAATCTTGGACCTGCGCATTTTGAATCGTGCCCTGCACAAGCTCCCGTTCAAAATGTTAACGCAGAAACGCATTTTCCAGTGCATCCGTCCCCAAGATTGGTTTGCAGTGATCGTACGCGTACTTTCATGTCTCTATCCTTCCTCGACACAGACCGTTCCTGCGCTTTGCGTTCGAGGGGAAGGCATATCAGTACAAAGTCTTGCCTTTCAGGCTGTCCCTGTCGCCTCGCGTCTTCACGAAAGTCGTAGAGGCAGCCATTGTTCCGCTCAGAGAATGTGGCGTTCGATTACTCAACTTTCTCGCCAAGTCTCGGGAGCAGTTGTGCGAACACAGGGACATGGTGCTCAGTCACCTCAGCCTGTTGGGACTTCGGGTCAACCGAGTGAAGAGCAAACTCTGTCCCACGCAGAGGATCTCTTATCTCGGTATGGAGCTGGATTCGGTCAGCCGGATGGCGCGCCTCACTCCGGAGCGCGTCCGGTCAGTGTTGAACTGCTTGAATGCGTTCAAAGGCAGGACGGCGGTCCCACTGAAATTCTTTCAGAGGCTCCTGGGGCATATGGCATCTGCAGCCGCGGTAACGCCACTCGGATTGCTTCATATGAGACCGCTTCAACGCTGGTTACACGACCGAGTCCTGAGATGGGCATGGCAGGGCGGTCAGTACCGGGTCCCAGTGACTCCTTACTGTCGCCAAACCTTCAACCCGTGGTCAGACCTCTCATTTCTCCAGGCCGGAGTGTCCTTAGAACAGGTGTCGAGGCATGCTGTGGTCTTCACGGATGCCTCATCCATGGGCTGGGGGGCCATGTACAACGGGCATGCAGTTTCGGGTCTGTGGACAGGACCCCAACTGCGCTGGCATATCAATTGCCTGGAGCTTCTGGCGGTACTTCTTGCCCTAGCCCAGTTCAAGAAACCGCTTCGGGGCAAGCACGTACTGGTCCATTCAGACAGCACTGCGGCCGTTGCGTACATCAACCAACAGGGTGGTCTACGCTCCCGTTGCATGCTCCGGCTCGCCCGCCATCTCCTCCTTTGGAGTCAGAAGTTTGTGAAGTCAATTCGTGCCATACACATCCCAGGTGCGCTGAACCAGACAGCCGACGAGTTCTCTCGTCAGTCGACACCTCCAGGCGAATGGCGACTCCACCCCCGGACCGTCCAGCTGATATGGGACCACTTCGGGGTTGCACAGGTAGACCTGTTCGCTTCCCCGGAGTCGACCCATTGCCAGTGGTACTACTCCCTGACCGGAGGTACCTTAGGCATAGATGCACTGGCGCACAGCTGGCCCCAGGACCTACGCAAATATGTGTTTCCCCCAGTGAGCCTTCTTGCACAGACTCTGTGCAAGGTCAGGGAGGACGAGGAGCAGGTCTTGTTAGTTGCGCCCTATTGGCCCAACCGGACCTGGTTCCCTGAACTCACACTCCTCGCGACAGCCCCTCCCTGGCCGATCCCCCTGAGGAAGGACCTCCTTTCTCAGGGACGGGGCACTCTATGGCACCCGCGTCCAGACCTCTGTAAACTCCATGTCTGGTCCCTGGACGGGACGCGGAGGTTCTAGGTGGCCTACCACAAGCTGTGGTAGACACCATCGCTTCAGCTAGAGCCCCCTCTACGGGGCTGTCTATGTCACCCGCGTCCAGACCTCTGTAAACTCCATGTCTGGTCCCTGGACGGGACGCGGAGGTTCTAGGTGGCCTACCACAAGCTGTGGTAGACACCATTGCTTCAGCTAGAGCCCCCTCTACGAGGCACCTCTATGCTCTGAAGATCGATGTCCTGCTGGCGAAGGGCGCGATCGAGCCGGTTCATCCAGCCGATATGAGGTCGGGGTTCTACAGCCCCTACTTCATTGGCTTGAAAATATTCAATATAAGCGCGAAGAGCACGGACGGGACATAACAAAGCTAGGGCTGGGTCCTCCGAAGGCAGCGCTTGCAGGTTCACCACCTGGTCCCGAAAGGGAGTGGTAGGAACCTTGGGCACATATCCAGGCCGGGGTCTCAGGACAACGTGAGAGTTCACAGGCACAAGACTAACAAGGAAGTTTTCAGTTCTGAAAATTACAGGACATTATTATTGTATGATGGCCTCTTATGTCAAAAGCAAAAGAAAATTTCTCAGTTCATGACCCCTTTAAAAAAAGTTAGAAAGTCCACATTCAGCCGTTATTGATAAGATCACTTCCAGGTTGGGCAGTAGCCTATAACTTATTATAACTAGGGAATTAATTTATAACTACCATATTGAGTAGAATGTACTTTTTTTTTTTCATCTGAAACATGATGCAACTTGTATTCTAAAGCGACTTCTTGTGCTCCACTTGTTGTCGAGTAAAGGGAAATTAAATACATGCTTATAATGTTTGTAAATGTTTCATTTTATTTAACAGTTTTTATATTATTTCTGAATATAATAATAAATGTGGCTTATACACGATGATGTTTTTTCCCCCTCTCAACAATGCAATTTGGACCTCAGTCAGATGGGACTTATTTTCCTGAATTCAAAATGGTACAGATAGAAGGCTGTTCTAATGTTACGTCAACTTACCAACTGTTCCTGGGTGACTATTTTAATAATAACATGAGCTGAGTGAAATAAAGAAAGTGATCAGCAGGATTGATATTCAAAATGGTACGCATGCACTGCTGTGTTCACGGTTTGTGTATCTGCAGGCTGCAGCGTTTACATTTTTGAATGACGACTATAGTCGAATATATATGCAGAATTATATAAGTCTCATTTACACGCAGAACGTGCATACTAGTTGGCAGTCGGCTATAGATCTCTTGGTGTGTTCAAGTGCAGGTTTTTTCCCCCGGGCGAGTCTGCTTTTATCAGCGCTAGTTATGTGGCGTCAGTTTGGTGTGTCCCTACCATAACCCCTGACTCTTTCCTTCCATCATTTCAAAACTTTCCAGACATGCTCTCTTTCGCTCATGTTTGTGCTCGGTTTAGGTGGCAGTATGTGATGAGCTGTGTATTTTCAAGCCAATCACCTATTAGTTGTTGTTAAAGGTCCAGAAAGTGGAGATCCTGGGGGCCGCTGGTCTTTCTGAGGCTGTCCACACATGGCAGTTGTGACTGCTGTGAGCCTCTTGTCCAGCTGCTGCATTGGCACACAATTGATCCCAGTGCTCACGCATCTCCATGGAGACATGTTTGGATCCAGTGTGGGCACTGACTCTCTCCAGCTCAGTCTAGTCCTCTGGCCTGCATTATTTGGCCTGTTTTGCACATCCTGTGTCTGCAAAACGTCAGCGTAGCAGGAGTGTAATAGCGAGATCAGGTGCTGCTTTAACTATAAGCACTTTGGGCTATATCAGTTTGATAACACACGTGATTCAAATATTCACAACACACCCAAATACAGAAGTGCGCTGCAAAAAGCATACTCATAATGCAGACACGATCAGGATGCTAAAATAAACAAAAAGTTGCAGCGCATTGAGCTTTGTGCTATTTGCAGCACATTTCTGTATTTGGTTGTGCTGTGAACTTTTGCAGCGTGTTTCTATATGTGGGTGTATTGTGAGTATTTGCAGCACGTGTTGTCAAACTGATGAAGATGTTTTCTTATTTTGCTGGTGTTTTTTTTTTTTTTCTATTTGCATGTGTTTTTTTGTTTGTTTGTTTTTTAGTTGAAGCTCTCTCGGTCACCGTAATGCTGGGCTTAAGAAAATAAACTTAAAATGTAACGTTCAAAAGGCCCCTTTTTTAATTAAATTAATACTTTTATTCTACTATACCGTTTTTACAGTAAAAAAATCATTATGTCTATACAATGTCCCCATAAAAACAAACGTGTGTTCAATTTTTCAACCACAATGTAATAAAAAAAAATAAAAAATTGGAGTACATTTTGGTCATATGATTCAGTCAACCATACTGAATAGAAAACTGTGACTATTTTTTTCAAGCAATGAAAGAAAAGGTGTGAAGTTAACTCCATTATATGGTAAAAGCCAGTACTGGAAAAGATTGTGTTGATCGATGCAGTGCAATTTCACAATTTTTTTGTTGGTGTTGAGTGTTTTTTGCGCCGTGCTGATTCTGCTACGCAGCGCTGTGCTGTTTCCACTTATAGTGGTAATGTAACGTGTCAATATAGAAGCTGAAAAGCCACAAATGCAAGATGCCATCCAGCCTCACACTGGTTCTGATGACCATTAGCAGCATTATATGTTGCCTCTGATGTTTTTATTAATTGGACAATAATTAACCTGTTTCCAGGCAACATCAAAAGTTAAAAAAAGTAAAATCATTCATCTACAAAAACCTTTTGAACAATCCATTCCTTCTTGTATAAATGTCTCCTCAGAATGGCGGGTGCACATCCTTTTGAGCGTAATGAATGAAAAGTGAATGTAATGTCTAATTCCCATTTTCAGAGTCTCCCGGGACAACTTGACTAATATTCAGCTCTTCAGAAACTTTTTTTTGTTAGTTAGTCTGCACAATTTTTGTTAGACATTTTCAAAGGTACAGGGACTTGTGTTCATTCATATATATCTAAAGAATGATCATTTTCAAGGTTTTGTACAGAACAAAAAATAATGTGGCCACAAAGAATGTATAGTGTCTTCAGGAGCAGACAAGTCATGGCTCTTTGTTTGCTTAGGTGATGATTTGCTTTTCTGCCCTTTATTTGTTTTCAGTCAAATAATCGTTTTGGAAAGCATGTATGAATTTGTCCTTGAAAATGAAACACTTCTGTGTTCTTCAAATTATTTGTTGGCTGATATTTAATGTTAGTAAGGCTTAATGTTCCAGATTTATTCAAAAATGTTACTATATTTGAATTAAGACCAGAGACTCATGTTGTCCAAGAACCAGACTTTACCCTTAAGATTTTTTTTAAAGACTTGCATTCAGGAGTAGCGTTGTTCATTGAGATTTTGGTAATCAGAATGATATTGGTGTATAAAGATTGTTTTTACGCAGCAATCCTCCTTCAACCTCCCTCTTTTCTGTAGTTTGAGTTTGAACTGAGTGTTGTGCTCCATTACAGACTGCAAGCCAGTCCTGTCTGGTGTCTTAGTGGGTGTCATCTATCACTAAAGCAAGTGTGATTTACACCGTTGTGCTGACACAGGTCCATGAGACACGAGCATGAACTTACCACAGCTGCAGTGTAATGGCACTCTCACCGTCGCTTGCCAGCGAGAGACACTAGTAAAATAGCAGTAAATACATTGTTTGTTTTGTGTACCTCTGTATGTAAGCATTTTTTATTGAATGCCATTACAATGACGGGGCCAAATACCACGCCAGTACAGTCTCTTAGCCTAGTCAGTCCCAAAATGGGGGTGAAAAATGAACAAATTATATTTAGTTATTACTGCACATTATTTAGCAAACTGCACTGTGTTTTTATACTGGGATGATTGACTACTTTAAATCTAATGTTATAATTATATATTAATATTTTAGTGTAGTAAAAGACATTAAGAACATTGCATTTCCCATAGCTATAGCATGTCATATTTTGGATTATAAATGCAAATAATGCTAATAATTATAATAACTTTAACTAATAATTAAAGGGTTAGTTCACCCAAAAAAATTCTGTCATTAATTACTTACCCTCATGTTGTTCGACACACGTAAGACCTCCGTTCATCTTCGGAACACAAATGAAGATATTTTAGTTGAAATCCGATGGCTCAGAAAGGCCTCCATTGGCACAATGCACTTTACACTCTCAAGACCCATAAAAGGTACTAAAGACGTCGTTACAAAGTCCATCTCACTACAGTGGTTCTACAATAACTTTATGAAGTGACAAGAATAGTTTTTGTGTGCAAAAAAAACCTAAATAACAACTTATATAGTGATGACCGATTTCAAAACATTTCATCATGAAGCTTCGAAGCGTTATGAATCAGTGAATCGATTCAGCGATTTGGTTTGCAAAAGTCACGTGATTTCAGCAGTTTGGTGGTGAAGTATGAATGACAAAAGTGTTCATGGATTTTGGAGAATGTGGTCACTGAATGCGTTTTGTGTGAAAGCAATGAAAAATGATTCACAGTTTGGTCCGCATAGACTTCTGTTGCGCTGAATGTGTGAAGAGTTTTGATAATGTGGCTTCAGTATTGACCAATGCTTTTTATCAATTGAAAAATCCTTGATGAATAAAAGTATTGATTTCTTTGAAAATGACCCAAAACTTTCCATTATTTATGTGTGATCTAAAGTATGGTTGAAGAATTACAGTGAAGCTTCTGACTAATGAAGTTAGTAGCTCACTTATAGTATTAGTCTGTTACCCAACACTGTTAAAGGGATAGTTCACCAAAAAATGAAAATGTTGTCATTACTTACTCACCCTCGAGTTGTTTCAAAACTGTATCGGTAAAACTTAAATTTTTCCTACTATGGATGTCAATGGGTGCCGTCAACTGTCTAGTTACAAACATTCTTCAAAATGTTTCGAAAGAAGAAAGAAACTCATACAGTTTTGAAACAACTTGAGGGTGAGTAAATGATGACAAAATTCTGTGAACTATCCCTTTAAGTAGCGCAGTCTGTATGCAATATGTATTTCCTACAGTTGTTTGTGGAAGAGAAGAAAAAGAAGGCGAGGGGAAATGAAGTTAGTGAGAGGAGAAAAAAGGTGAGCCGCAAGCTGTAAACTAATAGAAGGAGCCTGTCTGATTTGTCTGATGCGGTGGTGGGAATTGATATTTCCTGCAAGCCTCAGGGGCTCGAGTGGAAATTCCTCCTCTGAGCCGCATCGTTCCCTCTCCATCACCCTGATCCATAACTCAGAAGGAAAAATGAAATGAGAGAGGAAGCGTCAGGGGAGAATGAACTGATGAAATGGGATTATGTCCCCGTATTAAGAGCAGTTCCTTAAAGGGATGCAGAGGGCTCCCCTTGAGTCCCAGTGTTTGAGTCGGGCCTCTGCATTTCAAGTTTGTGTGCGTTCAAATGCAAGGCTGTGTACAGCATCTGAGTGCTGGATCCGCCATACATGAGAGACATGCAAATGTGAGGATAGTGGAGCCAGAGGAGTTATGAGTGTTGTGTATGGGCATAAGAATGTGTGTAAAACAGAATGAACAGTGGATTGAGACCGATGAAAGCTGAATCTTAATTCAAAGTCTTCGACCAAGTGTAAAAAGTGTTGTTACATTTACATTTATCAGACGCTTTTTTCCAAAGCGACTTGCAGGGACCTTATTACAGGGACAATCCCCCTGGAGCAACATGGAGTAAAGTGCCTTGCTCAAGGACTCACTGGTGGTGACCTCTGGGATCGAACCAGCAACCTTCACCCACCAACTCTATACACGATGTGATTGGCCTGACCAGAGTTTGCTTGCAAGCCAATGGAGAGTTGCTAGACTACCCTGGCTGTAAAATAGATTTGCATCTAGATTTCTAGGCTAACATTCAGTAAGAGGCAGCTGCAAATTCCTGAAGGACTGACCGAGATGAAGCACTATCAACAGGTACATGAGCGCTAAATGGCCACTGGTGGTCTGGAGCTCGCATCTGCAAAAGTTTTTAATCAAATTGTAAAGCAGGTGCTATGTTCATTTATGAATCACATATTTGTGGTCTAAATAACTACATTTTCTCCTAAAAAACTCTTAAACCTATACATTCTTTGACACAATAAAAGTAGTATTTGTAAAAAATATGCTGGACAGTTGTCGCAAGCGGAGTGATACAAACGGTACAAACTAGTGCTGATACTGGGAGAATATCACACAGCTGGAAAAGGTTCAGATTTGACAACCAGAAAGAACTGTTGTATATATACTGTGTATATATAATAGATATGGTTATATATAACCAGAAAATCATTGCAAACCAAATCTCTTGAATATCACTGGATATTGCTAGGATAGAATACAATAAAATAAAAGGGAAAAGATGGTCATCCAGGGATCTTTTGACATACTGTTCAATATATGATCTGGGACTCACTAATCCTAATCCCGCACAGTAGGACAGATAATATGTGAATTGTGTTCTGCTGGAGTGGGGAAAAAAAGGAATCGTTGCCTTGTTTCTCTCAATGTGTTGCTCGTGTCACTGACCTGGTTCACCGTGTCCCATGCGCCAAAAATAGTCTCCTGTTGTTTCTGACAAATAGTTATTTTCAGGCCTTCCACCACAGCCTCTGAACAGGGCAACATTCCCAGACTACTTATTTCTCATCCCTCTTAACCTTTCTTATTCATTAGTGTAGGTCTTTGTTTCCCTGTACACTCATTCTCATTGACCTCCCTCCCTTTCTTACTCTCTTTCTTGCTTTCCTAAGCACCCACTTGCCATTCAGTTCATGTTTCCTCAGACTGCATGGCTGCTATGTGCTCCGCTCTGCAGCAGGAATAGACAATCAGTTTTGTGTTGGCCTAATAACTCTTCCTTCTCCTCCTCCTTTTCTCCGGCCTCAGATCTCGTAGCGCGTCCCCTCCCCGCCTCCATGCATCAAGCCATGTCTATTTTTAAACGTGCATTACACCACATTATGATCCCCAGTAAGTGTCCTGTCTTTTCAGGGGACCATCAAAAATGAACACATCCATCAACCAGTCACATTTAATTTGTTTTGCAAACTCCTCGATGCTCAGGAGACTTTAGCTCAAAAGGACAGTTGTAAATGCATTTTCCAGGTATGCTGTCCTCTTGTATTTCTTGTACAGTCATAGCAGAATGTTGCTAATGTAGATTTAATGTATTATTAAAGTGGTAAACTATTTCTAATTTAGTCTAGTAAACATTATTTGTTGGACAGGTGCTGACTCTACTGTGTACATTTTAAATACAAAATTAAATAATAAAAAATATATATTTGACATTATTTTTTATTTAGGCATTTTTATATGCAATCCCACCACCAGACAAACAAGCCAATATTAACTTTATCTTTATATACTTAGACAATACGGTAATTAGTTACTGTACTTTAAAAATTTCATTTATAAAATAATAATATTTTCTTCACTGTTATTTAATTGTTCTATCCCATCAAACGTTTGCTTACTATAGCTGCATTGATTTGATAAAAAAGAGTATTTTTTTTTATTTCACAACAACTTAACTTATTATTATTATTATTAGTAGTAGTAGTAATAGTAGTAGTATTATTAGTATTATTTTTATGATTTACTATTTTATATTTAACCTTTAATTTTAACATCATAACATTAACATTTAATATTTAAAATGTTACTTTATCTTCCACAGCCATCAGTGTCACATGATGCTTCAGAATATAATTTTCTGATTTGTTGCTCAAGCTGATTTGATGCTCAATAAACATTTCTTATTATTATCTATGTTGAAAATAGTTGTGCTGTTTGATATTTTTTGTGGAAAAATTCCTGAATAGAAAGTTCAAAAGAACAGCATTTATTTGAAATAATAAAAATAAAAACTTGTGTAACATTGTCATGTCTTTACTGTCATGTATGATCAATTTAATGCATCCTTGTAGCCTGACAAGCCAGACCCACATCAAGATGTTGGGTCTGGGAACACACCATTGGCAGGGCTCAATCCGAGGGGCGGGATAAACAGTTGTCTTTCAAATTCCCTCTGCACGCAATAGGATAGCGCTACAACCAGCCAGAGCACTATAAGTGGTGAGACAACAATCACAAGCGGGTTGTGGCTGAGTCCCATGCGTTTTCCCACCAGCGGAGCTAGTTGATAGATTCAACTTTTGGTCTATCCCGGTCGGCAAAACTCTGAACACATCTTCCTTTTTTAAGAATGACTTCAGTGCCATTCTTTGTTAGCGGGGAAGTAGCAGGGAATTCATGCAAAACGGTCACAACTCTGCCGTCATTATGTTAAGCCCGCCCACCGACTCACATATACATGGTATACACGATGTGACTGGCCTGACTAGCTCGCGAGCCAACGGAGAGTTGCTAGATGAACCTGGCTGCAAACTACATCATTGGTATCATTGTTGACAAAAAGGAAAATCGGAAAAAATGGAAAAATCCTAAATATAAAAAAGTTGCATCAACTTGAGCATCATCAAGATTTAAACTCACTTTACAAAGAATCCCAAAGTCAGTAATGTCTAAATCAGCATATGTAGCAATTGACATTTGCCCATCATGTAATGATTACAGAGCTGAAAGTTTAACTGTGATTATGGGAAGTATTTATGGTGCAATCTGTCTTACAAGCCCACACATACACTGTGCAGTTGTCCCTTACCCACTCACCCTCATCAAGTCAGAGCTGGGGTATAATTACACCTAAATACCCTTATTAAAATCATCTTTTCATCGCAGGATTTCAACTCACTCACTGGGCGACTTTCTCTTATGAAATCAGTGATTACGTCTGATAAAACACAAGACAATGAAGGTTCTGTTGTGCTTTGCCTCCTCATACAGCCCGGTCTGTGACAGCTATGCTTTTGGAAGCAGAAGGGTGAAACTATCGTCACCTCCCTCGATTCTTTTCTCAATCTTGTAATCACAATATTCTCACTATTCTGCACCTCGCGGCAATGCTTAACACAGTCCCATCAAAGCAGCACTTCCTGTGAATTACAGCTCTGCAGCTGAACGGATCTTAATTATGATCTGACTTCCTATTATGTAGAGTAAACTTAACAAATCTCTCTCTCTCTCTCTCTCTCTCTCTCTCTCTCTCTCTCTCTCTCTCTCTCTCTCTCTCTCTCTCTCTCTCTCTCTCTCTCTCTCTCTCTCTCTCTCTCTCTCTCTCTCTCTCTCTCTCTCTCTCTCTCTCTCTCTCTCTCTCTCTCATTTGAGTGGATGCTAATGCAGACCAATGCTAAAGCAGAGCTGGCCTAGTGTTAGCTGGTATTTTTTTTTCAACTAATTCATCTGACAGTAAGATGACAAAGAAAAAAAACTGTTGTATTAGCACAAATCTTTGCAACTACATGTCAACTAACTCTCATTAGAGTATTAGTAGACTGTTAGGTTAGGGTTATGTCTTAGGGTTTGTGTTAGTCAAATAAGTCGAGGAAGCATCAAAAGTGTTAGCAGATATTAACGGGTTAGTTCACCCAAAAATGAAAATGATATTATTAATTACTCACCCTCATGTTGTTCCCAACCCGTAAGAGCTTTGTTCATCTTCGGAACACAAATTAAGATATTTTTGAGCATATTTTTATTTCAATCTGTGAGCTCTCTGACCCACATAGACAACACAAGGACCACTTCAAGGCCCAGAAAGGTAGTAAAGCGATTGTTAAAATAGTTCATGTGACAGTGGTTCAACCTTAGTGTTATGAAGCATTGAGAATACTTTTTGTGCGCAAAAAAACAACAAAAATATTGACTTTATTTAACAATGTCTTCTCTTCCTCTATGCGATTCACGTAAGTTGCTCTCTATGTGGGGTCAGAAAGCTCTCGGATTTCATAAAAAAAAATATCTCAATTTGTGTTCCGATGAACGAAGGTCTTACGGGTTTGGAACAACATGAGGGTGAGTAATGACATAATTAAAATTTTGGGGTAAACTAACCCTTTAAGCAAACAGTCTACTAATACTCTAATGAGAGTTAGTTGATATGTAGTTGCAAAGTTACTTAGTAGAATGTCTAAAGTGGACCATTGAAATAAATAAATAAATAAATAAATAAATAAACAAAGAAATAAATAAAAGTGTGTTACCCTCACTAAGCTACATTGCATTAATTCAGATTCTTCATCTCAGGACAGCAACAAAAACTGCTTGCTCTTTGATTTTGTGTTTTCTATTGAAACATCAACGTGAAGGTAAAGCTAGATCATTTCACAGCCTTTGAAAACGTGTTAGTATTTTACTAGACAAACATTTCTATACGTTTGTGAATCGTGTTAATTTATATTACAGTTTAGTTACACTTGCATATACAAGACTTTAAAGGTACTAGACATGGACTGAAAGCTAAAGCAGCCAAGAAAGTGTAACTGAACTGTTCTCTGTAATAAGATACTCATAGAATGCTACAGGCTTGCATGTCAGTCTCTTTGTGAGCATTTGCTTTCCATCGGGTGCACACTGCTCCTGTCGAATTAGCATTTGGCCCAAGGGCTATATGTTTGTTGATCTTAACATGTAGTTACATTTTCAAATTAAAAGTATGCAAAAAGGGTATGGTACTGTAGCTGATAAAAACTATGGTTTTAACAGTTGGCTAGATATTAGACTAGCTGTCATCCCTATATGTACTTTGTCATTGTATTTACTACTAAGGTTGCACTGTGTATTTATGCCTCGACTTCATGGATTTTAAAGAAGCAGATGGCTTTACTTGGGTCTGGGGCCCAGCTAAACCTTGCCTCCTAGTGATAGGTAAATGACACATTAGCATTTGGCTCTGAAAGCAATAGGGGGTTGAGTAACGATGCTGCAGCATCTTGGGCTGGGCTCTGCAGACGTAAGCAGCCTGCATCTAACACTCGCTTTTGGCACCAGATCAAAGTGAACAGAAATTTGAATCTGAAATTCAATCTTCAAATGTAAGTTTAAACAAATCTAATAAAAGAGATGGTTCAGCCAAAAATGAAAATCAGCCAATCAACCTATCAATCAATCAGAAACACTTATGATTTCATATCCTTATCCTATACATTGACACATAAAATGATAAAATGGTAGATAAAATCTATACTAGAAATAGGTTAAAGTCATGTATTCCCAACTACCAGACACCCGATGAAGTCACAATGTTGAGTAGCTGATCAGTATAATTTATTTCATAAATGCAAATGATGTTGGCATGAGAACTAAATAATAAGTTGGCAGAGGTCCAGTTGGCTGATTCTCTGCTATGTTTATATCTGTCGTCTTTCCAAGGTATTGTGTATTTCACAGGAGTCCAACTGTGATTTGTGCACCTACAAGGTATGAATTGCGCTTCTCTCTGGGATGCCTTGGGAAGGTGAGAGCTAGATTGGATCCAAGCTGGTTTGCTCTTTCCTTTAAATTTTGAAATGGAAAATCGATGAGAACTTATTTAAATTAATCTGACTGAATTCAATATGGAAATCTGCATATGCTTATCTTTTGCATTTCTGAATATAAGCTACCTTATTTTCTGAACTATTAGCAATTTATAAAACGGAATCATTTAGATATAGATTTTAGAGTGCCGGTATACAGTACGAATTCAATATATGCCAATATCAAAGATCCAGAGTGAAAATATTCAGTAATATCAAATTGCATTTTATTTCAAGCATCGTGCCTTTGATGGCTTTTGAAAGTCAGTTTCTGTTGACTCTGATCTGATGCCATAGCCTCAATTGCCTCTCCATCTCATTCGCCAAAGTAAATACAGTGTACAATGGATGTATAGAGTGAATGCTTGCATACAAACCAGTGCCAACTATATGTGCAGTGGCATCCAAAAGTCTGAGACCACAAGTGAAAACGTATTTGAGACAGACCAGTTATATCTTCGATCTTTCTACCTGTCTTCCATCTAGTAAAATGTTTAAGAGTGACATGAAGAGTATATGCATATGTTCACGGTGAGTCCTCTGTGAGCCAGCATGCTCATCAAGTTTGACTTTGACTATATGCAACTCCTGCTGTGTTGCAAGATGTCTTACGAGATGTGCAAGAGTACTGGTTCATGTCTGTGATGTGTTTGACTCTATAAGGTGTGTGTATATATCTGGTTTACACTGAATACTTTAGCCTTATGGGGGTGCGTAAGACAAAAAAGGAAGCACTGCTTTAGTGTTTGTTATTGGCAGTACAAGTTTATTTCTGTCAAGTAGGGGTCACTTTGTCTTCTTCATATCTGTCCATTGTTCCTCAGTGTCCTCAGTCTCCCAAAAGACCATTGCAATATGGTCTGTAATACTATTTAAATTGGCATTTAAGTGGTGTTGGGTTGATAGCTGCATTCAGTGTGGAAACGGTCTTTAAAGCATTCTTCTGGGGCATCCTTGTCTCCTGCTCTTGATCGAAGCAATTTCTCCCCTTAATGTGAAATAATGCTATTTATAACTGGAGACTGACAAACACATAAGGAGTGATAAAATGTGTTACCCTTAATGTCCAAACATGGAGCAAGAAGGCAAATCAACAACAAGTCAACAGTTCTGTGTTGAGGTGTTATGCATTTGTATCCACTACATTATGCACGGGGGGGGGGGGGTCTCGATTTCTAAACTAGATTTTAGATTTCAAAACTAAAAGAAAAATTGAGGAAATCCTTTTTTTTAAGGTAAGACTTTCAAGTTTAAGCAGAACTTGCAGATTGGTTATTTTTTATTTTGCACTCATACATTTTAAGTGCTCTTAACTTTACTATACATCTTCATAATCGTAACTTAAAATGATCAACTTAAATATTTTTAGTATTGGAAACTAATTCAATACATGCTACATTGCTAATTGGTAACACACTGCTTTGATAGCATTAGCATAGCATAGCACTTGCTGAATGAGAACAGCGGTATAGAACATTTAACACACTTCATATCTGTTCTCAAACTAAGCTCATGATCCACTCGTCACCATGATAGTAACCCGCCCCCCAAAAAAGGAAAAAAAAAAACACACATAACAGAAACTCTTCTATACTAGCATAACAAAACATTAAACACTACTAAATCTGCCACTTAACATTAATCTTGCACCGAAAAAAAATGAATCCCAGCCCAGTTTCAGTTAAGTTTAAGTTTGACTAAATTAAAAGAAAGTTCATACAACACAAAACTAAATAACAATTTAGATTACTTAAGTTTTATGAACTCAACAGAAAACGAAACTTATAGATACTCATAAAAGTTAATTTGATTTCACTTATTCATTTAATTTGAGTTGGCTTTACTCATATCATTTCATTATTTTGAGCATTAGGGTTTATAGTGCATGTATTGTACTAGACTATGCAAATTTCAGCAATTTTTAATTCAAATAATTAATTTCCCTTAGAAAAATGGAATTTCATGTGCTAAATGTATTATTGTTATTTTTGTTGTTAAACCATTGCATGCATAAACAATTAACGTTAACTGTTTCCCTGCCATTTGACGGAATTTTACGCTATTTATGACACAACGCTTACTCACCATTGTCGGAATTTTCCGGCTTTCCATGCGTTTACTGTTATATGCTAGTGGGCGTCATTATGCATATTCTAAAAGAGTAAAGAATCTCTGGATCATCACAACACTTTAAAAACGCTGGCGGGGAAAGAGTAATAAGCTCTTTGCAGCTATAACAATCTGTTTTGGAGCAGTTTCGTCTATTATCTGTGTTAACCAATAAATAATCGTAACATTGCAGACATGTCTTATCTTTTAATAGTAATACAGCTAAAGTAAAGCCAATGCTTTTTATTGCTTTCTGACACCATATCTATATTATCTCCAGATGCTGGTGCAATATATTTACCCTCATTGCTGCAAATGTATCAAAGTGGAGTTGGAAACTTCATGGACTGTTCTCATGAAACATCTCAAACTCTGACAGGAAGCAGAGGAGTGCGAATCCTAGTTTAATGAAAATTCGGAAACAATTCTGAAACTCACTTCTTCGTCCTCGTGTGTTTTTCCCCTTTACCTGTCCATGTCATCATTTCAATGAGAATCATACTGAGACTTCAAAGAGGGGAAATCTATTGAATTGCCTATGGGTACTTCTGTTTCCTACAGATTTCTGCTGAAAGATGCTAATTCAATGGTATTCTGTAACAATTTTGTTGTGGCCTTAACATGGTTGGTTAAGAATTGTCTCCCTTTCAATTCAAACGTTAGAATTTGAAGTGAACTGTCCACACCCTACAGGGATTACTTAATTAGAATTAGATTTAGAATTCATAGAAATTAAACAGTGAAACAACAACAACAAGTTTTGTAACAAAAATGTATCCCTATTTATTCCCTGATATTTAGACATTTTTTTCTGTTCTTTTTTTCTGTAACACTTTATTTTGATGGTCCGCCAATAGACATTCTACTGACTATAAGCAACTTTGCAAGTATTTCAACTTATTCTACTAACCTTAACAGTCTACTAATACTCTAATAAGATTAGTTGACATGTAGTGGCAGAGTTACTTATAGTTAGTAGAATGTCTAAAGTATACTATAGAAATAAAATGTAACGTCTCGGTTACGTATGTAACCCTCGTTCCCTGAAGGAGGGAACGGAGACGTACGTCGAACGTGACCGACTGAAAGGGAACGTCTCGGTTACATATGTAACCCTCGTTCCCTGAAGGAGGGAACGGAGACGTACGTCCCAATTCGTCGGTCAGTTCCGACGTACGTCGAACGTGACCGACTGAAAGGGAACCCCCTTTTCATCATATTTTTTTACACACACACACACACACACACACACACACACACACACACACACACACACACACACACACACACACATATATACATATCTTTTGTATGCTTTTTTTCTTCAGAATTCGTGCTCTGGAGGAACTTTCTCTTGTAACTACACAACACCTGCCATTTTCCTGACTATGAATGGTGCACCATCTGTTGCAAAATGTATTTCTTTAACAATCCTGGAGGCTGTATTTGTGAGAAACCCTTGTGTTAGAGTCACATACAGATGATTGCCTTGTCATGGTGCACTTGTAGAACAAAGGGAAATGTCTTTAGATAGTGTCTTGTTCTGTTGGGTTTGCTGAATCTGAATTCCGTGGAGATCTGCTTGCCTCTTCATCCAGTTTAAGAATATTGATTGAACTAGCCAATTTAACATGAGCCAGCTTGCACTGCCTGTGTATTAATAACATCTAGGCGGAACTGGATGACGGTTGCTTGGCAACATGGTCATTAATTTTGAGCAATCTCATAACTCTCAGGCTGAATACAACTGTTTTTGCTGTTTCAACTGTTGCCTTTGATTTGCAATTCTCTGGTCAGACACCCCGCCTTTAGTCACCATTGATGAAAGATTCCATTGCATTATACAATGATGAAAAATCATTCATTTGTTAATTAATATATCTACTTTTTTTAACCAGATATCCATGTTTAAACTTTAGTTGAATTAGCTCTCTTTCAATCTCATCCTCTTTCTTATTGGCACGATTGTTTCACATTCAGTATTGTCAAAGCATCAGTACACTCAATACAAGCAGAGAAAATAAAAATGAATGTTAAATAAACAAATACAATAAATCAAATCAAATCAAATCAAATCAAATAATAAATATACAGGCATCTCAACCAATTTGGCACAAAGCAATGGCTGGTTTGTAAAGGTATCCACTTCTACTTTTTTTCTTTCTTTTTTTTTTTTGCAATAGATGAGTGAGTGCCCTGGTTTGAAACTGATGTTTGTTGGACGTTTGTGAGTTTCAGACGGAACTGATTTAGGGCTTTCCTCTTGGGTTTTAAGAGCTTTAGCTGCAGTGTGTTAGGAAAGCTTGACTTCAGATGTGTCCAGAGCTGTCTTACCCTGTCTCTATTTGCTGAAAAGTAGAGGGGGGTTAGTGCTTGGCCCCCTAATTGCGCTCCATGGTGCCAAAAAAAAAAAAGTCATATGCTGCTTTTAAAGATGTCATTTGAAATGGCAGCTCCGGTAAAGGTTATGATGGCTTCAGTATTACGTATTAATTCTGAGGGTCATCTCCCAAATGAAAGCAGATAGCCTAATTAACAGTCTGCTTTGAATATCAATTCATGCCTGGCAAAAAAAACAAACAAAAAAAACCTTTGTACATGGATCATTATGTATCTAAAATAATGTCCATTCAGACTGGTCAGACTGATTCTGACCTTTCACCATTGTAAAAATCACATTTTATCTCATATACTGTTTGTCTATTCAACGTTGTCTTGGTTTTGGGTTTTCTTTGTGATGGTTAATTGCACTGTTGATGAAAACATTATTTAGGTTACAAATATGTTGAATTGTATGCATTGCCTTTAGGCTAATTCAATCTGTCAATCAATCTGTCTATCCATTCATCCATCCATGACTTGACTTGAAAAAAGCAACTCCACATGAAAAGAGTGAGATTCCAAGTGATTATTTTGATTATTTTGGGGAACTATTCTTAATAAAGCACTTTAAATAGATTTCAAATGGCCTCTTAAATGTCCCTGCATTGCACCATCATCTTGTCCTCTCATACACTCTGAACATTGTATCATTTTCTAGCAATTTTTTTGCAGGCATTTAGCAGTTTCAGTCCTGTTGTCCATATTTAATTGGATACTGTTTGTGTTTGTACGGAGCACCACCTGCAGTCTTGCTGCTGAGAGAGAGAGAGAGAGAGAGAGAGAGAGAGAGAGAGAGAGAGAGAGAGAGAGAGAGAGTAAGAGAGAGCGGTGGGACGTGTGTTGTCATCTATGGTGAGAGTTTCCTCTGACACTGACATACAGAAGCCAGCTGTGAGCTGTCTGGCAGATCGGACCTAGGGGAGATGGCCGCCACCACTGCAAAATCTTTAATTACTCGCTAACAAGAGGAACCGTCCTCATTTCAACCCGAGCACATTCCACCCGCTCACTCTGACAGGGGAAAGAGAATCCATTTTTGAGGGCAACAGCCACTGGAACAATCAGACAGGAAGCAAACGGGGCATTCAGATTATATGGTGCATGACACTCCTAAACTAGGCATGCGTAGCCAGACTTTTCCCTCACAGCATCAAGTCTAGTCCACATCGCAGCTTATTCTGGCTAAGAACTGCCTATTTAGTCAGGAAGAGATAATCTGACCAACATCTAAAGTGACCTTTTGTGTGGCCACTAGGGGCAGGGTTTATCTGAAATGGATTATGGCACAACTGTTGTACATAAAACAATTAAAAATGCGGGGGACCCAAACAAAGACATACTTTTTATTTCCCAGACATTACTCATAAACAAAGTGGAAATATGCAGAGTCCTACTTGTTTACTTGCTACTAAGTGCCTCATATACATACATGCATAGTATACAGCTCTGGAAAAAAAAAAAAAGAGACCACTTAACATGGATTTCTCAATGTTAAGTGGTCTCTTATTTTTTTCCAGAGCTGTGTGTGTGTGTGTATATATACACTCACCTAAAGGATTATTAGGAACACCATACTAATATTGTGTTTGACCCCCTTTCGCCTTCAGAACTGCCTTAATTCTACGTGGCATTGATTCAACAAGGTGCTGAAAGCATTCTTTAGAAATGTTGGCCCATTATGATAGGATAGTATTTTGCAGTTGATGGAGATTTGTGGGATGCTCATCGAGGGCACAAAGCTCCCGTTCCACCACATCCCAAAGATGCTCTATTGGGTTGAGATCTGGTGACTGTGGGGGCCATTTTAGTACAGTGAACTCATTGTCATGTTTAAGAAACCAATTTGAAATGATTCAAGCTTTGTGACATGGTGCATTATCCTGCTGGAAGTAGCCATCAGAGGATGGGTACATGGTGGTCATAAAGGGATGGACATGGTCAGAAACAATGCTCAGGTAGGCCGTGGCATTTAAACGATGCCCAATTGGCACTAAGGGGCCTAAAGTGTGCCAAGAAAACATCCCCCACACCATTACACCACCACCACCAGCCTACACATTGGTTACAAAGCATGATGGATCCATGTTCTCATTCTGTTTACGCCAAATTCTGACTCTACCATCTTAATGTCTCAACAGAAATCGAGACTCATCAGACCAGGCAACATTTGTCCAGTCTTCAACGGTCCAATTTTGGTGAGCTCGTGCAAATTGTAGCCTCTTTTTCCTATTTGTAGTGAAAATGAGTGATACCCGGTGGGGTCTTCTGCTGTTGTAGCCCATCCGCCTCAAGGTTGTGCACGTTGTGGCTACACAAATGCTTTGCTGCATACCTCGGTTGTACGGTTGTAATAACGAGTGGTTATTTCAGTCAAAGATGCTCTTCTATCAGCTTGAATCAGTCGGCCCGTTCTCCTCTGATCTCTAGCATCAACAAGGCATTTTCGCCCACAAGGCATTTTTGCCCACAGGCATACTGGATGTTTTTCCCTTTTCACACCATTCTTTGTAAACCCTAGAAATGGTTGTGCATGAAAATCCCAGTAACTGAGCAGATTGTGAAATACTCAGACCGGATCGTCTGGCACCAACAACCATGCCATGCTCAAAATTGTTTAAATCACCTTTCTTTCCCATTCTGACATTCAGTTTGGAGTTCAGGAGATTGTCTTGACCAGGACCACACCCCTAAATGCATTGAAGCAGCTGCCATGTGATTAGTTGATTAAATAATTGCATTAATGAGAAATTGAACAGGTGTTCCTACACACACACCAAGGGCTGAAGAATGATATACAGAAGTCACTTACAAAGTTAGGTTGGGAATACAAACAAATATCTTGATACAAACAGGACTGAGGAATGCAAAAAAGTAGAGAAATACAAACAAATACAAATAACAACCATAAAAATATAACAACCATATAATTTTTTTCAACAATTTGATGCCACTAACCTAACAACATTTGGCAAATTCAGATATTTACTCATTTTTCTAAAGTGCTCATTGAATTAGCCTGGTACCTTCAAGCGAATTAATATTAAAAAATATTTCAGGAAGTTGCGTAAAGCCAGTCAATCAGATTAGTCAGCGAATGTACTTTCTGGGCAGTTTGGAACTGTCTTTCTCCCTCGGCTCCCTCTCTAAATCAAAGCTGCATGTTATAGGCATATTGTACCACACACAATCGAGTGTGTCATCAGGGGAGTTAAGTGTTGTTCAGCACCTGTGAATTGATGATCCTGAAAGCATGACCCTGGTCAAATTTGTTAATTTCGCCTCTGAAGTTAATCTGTCGGAAGATTGAATGAGCGGTTTGGAGAGACAAAAATGCAACTGACTCATACTAGGAATATAATAGAAAATTACCTCTATTGTAGACACCAACCCTCTGTAATCCTTTGAGCTGGAGTTAGTTTTATGTTAAGCTTCAATTCATTATATAGAAAGAACATGCAAGTTGTGCAGCATTCAGAGTTGTGTGCAATTTTCAAATGGCTCCGGGCTATAGTGTCCTCTCGGCTTCATCAGATGGAGTTTTCTGGACCCCACGATTTGGCTTTTATATGGCTATAAAGGTTTAATCCCTGTCGTTTTAGGACTTGCCTGTGGCCAGCCGTTTTTTGTAGAGGAGAAATGTAGCACAGAGGGTTCTTTCATGTCAGTCTGTCTGCAAAATCTGCTACTGTGCTCTGTCTTTTTTATTGGTGGTCGTGTCCACGCTCTATCGTTTCTTTATGAGGCACTTGCTTTATTCCATCCCTGCTGTGTCTACATTTAGAAGCACTTATAGGCCTCAGGTTTCATTTTAAAGGCAGACTAACAGGTCTTTGAGGGTCAGAATTCTAGCTGATAGACAGGTGTTCAAATACTTATTTGAAGCTGTATCATACAAATAAATAGTTAAAAAATCATATATTGTGATTTCTGGATTTTTTTTTTTAGACTATGTCTCTCACAGTGGACATGCACCTACGATGACAATTTCAAACCCCTCCATGATTTCCAAGTGGGAGAACTTGCAAAATAGCAGGGTGTTAAAATACTTATTTATATATATATATATATACACACACACATACCACACCCCATCAGTTATATTCAGTTCCTTACTGCTACCTGTTGGCGCAGTTGTCTAACTTAGTGAACAACTTTTGTTATGTCGAGATCACAAGAAATTTAAGTTGTGATAACGAGAGAACTTTTATGTCGAGATCACGAGAAAACAAGAAAGAAAAAATAATAATAATCCATCGCCTCTTGGTGCTTCCGTACCAATCTCTCTTGATTTGTTTGTTACTCAGAATCAGAATCAGAAAGAGCTTTATTGCCAAGTGTGCTTGCACACACAAGGAATTTGTCTTGGTGCTGAAGCTTCCAGTGCACATATACAATACAAACACAACAAGAACATAGTAATACAAATTCTAAGAATAAAAATATGAAAAATAGTATAAAAAATATAAGGTCACAGTTACGTTAAGTCAGAATAAACATTTACAGATTATGAACATATTTACAGTATTTGAGTAGTATGAATATATAAACATAAATAATCTCCTGAGTTTAAAAGATTGCACTAAACAGTCAGTATTAAACAGGGGTATTTAACTGTTCAAGAGGGAAATGGCCTGTGGGAAGAAACTGTTCCTGTTTCTAGATGTTATAGTGGCCAGTGATCGGAGTCGCCATCCTGATGGTAACAGTTCAAACAGGAGGTGTCCAGGGTGAGTGGAGTCTGTGATGATTTTCCCTGCTCTCTTCCTCACTCTGGAAGAGTACAGGTCCTGGAGGGTTGGCAGGGAGGCACCAATAATCCTTTCTGCAGTCCGAATTGTGTGTTGTAGTCTCTTGATGTCAGAAAGACTTTCCCTCTTGGAAAATACTTTTCCTCTCTTACTCTCTCTCATGTTCTTTTGGTGTGAATTTGTAGGCAAATAAATGGCAATTTTGGCCAAGTAACACATTTCTCAACCTTTCTCCCCTTTTTTTGCAGACTGGAAGAAAAGAAAAAGGAGACCCACTGAATTCAGCTATTGACAAGATGACCAAGAAGACCCGTGATCTTCGCAGACAGGTGAGTCAGTCTTCTGTCTGCTGTCTTTCTAGAAATTAAGAAGATAAAAGACTATGACTATTCCACTGAAAGGAAGAGACTCATTAAAGGTTTGCAGCCGTGGTTCTGTCTTTTACTGTTTTCTTCTAAAAAAATCTATTTGTTTATTTTTTCTTATTTTCCCACAAGATACATTGTTTTGTGGAACACATAACAAGATAAATAAGGGATGAGGGGATGGTGATCATAACTATCAAGCTCCAAAAATCAAAGAAGTATCATAAAAGTTGTATACGACTTTTGCACTATATTGTATATTTTCAATGTAGATCTTCCTCTCCACTGTTCAAGTCACTTGAGACACTTTGAGAACCCCTGGTTTACTCAATTGTGTTTTGTAAAAGTTGATGCATCAAGTATTAATACTTGCATAAGGAAACATAAATGTTTCCTTTGAGCCTGCAGATGGATTTAAACCTTTAAATAAAAACAGACAAACACAATGCTAAAAAGAAAGTAATCATAATGCACAGCACAAAGCTATCTGTTCCAAGAGGAAAAGTGTTTGAGAATGGTTTAGGCTGAAATAACACCTCTTATTTCTGAACATTTTACTGCCGTGCATAAGAGCATCAAACAGCAGTATGTCTCTAACTCAAGAAGCTGAGGTCCACACTCTTGACTTCAGCAATCAGCAGAGCTTAAAAGCTCTTTTGATGCATTTTCTCTCTATCACCATGACAATGGAAGACTGGTCTAAACCAAAAACAAATCCTAGAAATAAAACTTCAATGTGTTAGACAGAGGGGCATTCCCATCAGACTGAAATATAATTATCCGTCAAGTAGAGTTTTTGCTGTAAACTTAATAGAGAATGAACATTACATAACACTATTATATTGTACTATTACCTGACATTTGCATCAAAGAAAATTAAGCATTCTATCAGCTCATCAGTGTAAAGAACAAGGCTAGATAAAGTTATTTCACTGATTAAGAGAAAGTAGATTGCTCTTGTCAGCCAAATTATGGCAAGATTTTCAATTAATGGCTTCACATATTTCAGCCTCAAAAAGTTGTTGTATATCTTTTGAAGACTTGACATACTTGTATGATACTTTTTTAGTGCTCTTTGTCATTCTGAAGTTTGATAGTACCCACCCAATTTGCTACTTTTTATGGAAAACTATATATATATATATATATATATATATTGTGTTCCATTGAACAAGCAAAGCCATATTCTAGGTTTGGAATGGCATAAGTGGTGGCAAAATGGTGACAGAATTGTCATTTTGGGTGAACTATTCCTTTCATAAACTCACCATATAACACATTCCGGTGAGAAAAAATTGTCCCAACACTCTAAACATCAAGATGTCAGCTGTCAGAGAGCATACAATCACCATAGTCACCCTCTCATTTGCGAGACTTCACCATATTATATACGAGATTGTATTTTTTCCAGTTTTCTGAGATTGTTGCGTTTGAACAATCAAAACTTGTTTTGTATTCTGAGAAAATACCATTGTTGCACAATTCTATTATAATAGATGTTTTACCAGTGCCTGATTCTTTTTTTTTTTATAGGGTCTCTCACATGCTTCAAATTGACAGATTTGTCCCTGTCTGCTGTCTTTGAGACATTGTTGTGTGGGTTCCATTGGCCAATCGCAATGTAATTTACCTGGCATGTGTTTCCCCCTTTGCATTTTCTCCCTGGTGTGTTTTATATAATTTGTTTAGGCATATATAAACACTGCAGTCTTGTTCAGATCCACACCAAAACAACTGGTCTGATATTTCCTGAAAGAGGCGTCTTGGCCTGATTGAAAATGCACTCTGAAGCCATTTGGCTGTGGTGAAAAAGCTATCCAAACCAGCGGACCATTGAACCAATCTGTATCATAATTCATAATGGGAAATATGCTGCGTAAAAAGCAGCAGTGTCAAAATCTATAGGTGAGCACATTAGGTATCCCAGTTGAAAACAGAAGAATTCCTCCCCATTTAATATGTTGCCTTGCCTTGTGAAAGGGAACTGAACCAAGAAGAAAATGCAACATTGTAATAATTTAACTCCCTGTTATGAAACAAAGCATACAATCTACAGGTTTGAAAAATGCCCTTAAATGTCCTACATCTACATTACAGTTTTTCTCAATTGCTTTAGCTCAATTCTCGAATTAGACTTTTTTTACTCATAACATTAAGTTCAGATCTCTGAACAATTCGTTTCTTGTTCACATCAGATTAGAATTTCTTATTGATTTAAGCAAATTGCATTGTGTGGAAAAGACTTCAATTGTCTACAATTTGCACAATGACTAAATGCACATGGCCTGTTGATCAAAACTGATGATTTGATTCTCAGTGAAACTGTCAAACTCTTCACAACTTCTAAACCACCTTTCATCGTGTGAGCCATCAAAATGATCCTTTCAGTGATCAAAATCTGTCAAACAAGTTATATTCCATAAATATTTATGACATGGAATTTTGTTAAATTGAAACACACACATTGTCTACTATATATACACACACCGATCAGACATAACATTATGACCACTGACAGGTGAAGTGAATAACACTGATTATCTCTTCATCGTTGTACCTGTTAGTGGGTGGGATATATTAGGTAGCAAGTGAACATTTTGTCCTCAAAGTTGATGTGTTAGAAGCAGGAAAAATGGGCAAGCATAAGGATTTGAGCGAGATTGACAAAGGCCAAATTGTGATGGCTAGACGTCTGGATCAGAGCATTTCCAAAACTGCAGCTCTTGTGAGGTGTTCCCGGTCTGCAGTGCTCAGTATCTATCAAAAGTGGTCCTAGGAAGGAACAGTAGTGAACCGGCGACAGGGTCATGAGTGGCCAAGGCTCAATGATGCACGTGGGGAGTAATTGACATTGGCCAATTTACTGACACAATAAATAGGGTTTGAAGCATTAATTCAATGTTTTGGGTGAGTAACTACATTTTGCAGATATACAGTAGAATTCTGATGTGCCAGCAAACAGTTTCACTTACAGTTTAGAGAATATTAAGACAAAAATGTGCCAAAGCGGTTGAGATAAAAACTCTAATCCGGACACATTTGAAAACGACATTTCCATTTTAAAACACCAAATTTTCTTATCCACACTGAAACGTTGGAAAGCACTAAATTCACCTCACTGCGACTGTGAAAACTCTGAGATGATACAAGATGGAACAAACATCATAAAGTTATCATGCAATTCTTCTGGCAGGATCATTTTATTTAGCGAAATATCTTTCTGATGAGGTCGCTTTCAGTCACCATTATATGTTTGATCTAAAAAGCTAGTGCTCTTTTGCCCCTGGACAGCAAATTTTCTGTCATCTTTGCAGGACTGTGATATGAATATAAAGTAACATATCTTTAGCAACAGTTTTAAAAAAGTGAATAGCACATAACATGCACAGTACCTGTATAAACATAGATATCTATCGGTTCAATATGCTTCACATGACTAAACATGCATCATCTTTTTTTAAATACCTCTGTTTTCACAGTCCACACTATAACACAAAACCACGTTTTCAAATGTATCCCTGGTAGTGCGTTTTGAAAAAAACTCTGCGCAGGACAAAATCACGGTCTCAGTGTGGACCGAAAAAGACGTTTTCAAACTAAAATGTATTAGTGTGAACAAGGCCTTAGTCACAAGACATTCTCAAGTGATTGGCTATGTGGGGCCATGAGCAAGGATGGCAGATTTCAAATCTCACACTTCCGGGTGAACCAGGATGAATATTAATGCTAACCAAGGGCGTAGATTTGGTTTGAACATTGGGGGGGTTGAACGTTGGTATGCTGCCTTTTTATGTGTATTGTTATTGGATAATTTCTATCTATCTATCTATCTATCTATCTATCTATCTATCTATCTATCTATCTATCTATCTATCTATCTATCTATCTATCTATCTATCTATCTATCTATCTATCTATCTATCTATCTATCTATCTATCTATATATCTGCTTAACTGATTACAAATTCAACATATACAAATATGAAAGAGACAACATTTAGACTTTTATTTTAAGATTTTTACATTTCACCTTAATGCATTTAAAAAAGTTTTCTTTTGAACAACTGTAAATCGTTAATGTAAATCGAACTCTTGAACAACTGTAAATCGTTGATAATTACAGACACTATTGTAAAATGAACTAGAAAAACAGACTGCTGCTTTGGTAACTTGTTATACTGATAGGTATAGCTAAATACATTGCAATATGTGGTGTGTACTTAGCTATTGCACAATATTCTCATACCTCATTCTCAGTACATGTTTTATTTATTTTTTGCATCCCTCTCTGACCAGAAGTTAAATAAAGTAGCAGCGTTTCTCTTCATTTTTGGCGCTAACGTTACCAGTGTGCTCTCCCATTCAAACACCACTTGCGTTGTTTTGGTGAAAGTGCGACTCATTGGTTGGGCGTTACCAATTGGTTCAAAGGAGGAGGAGGATTTTTTTATCTGATTTATTATGACAAACTCATATTTGATTAGGAACAAAATTATTGTTACAAAATAAACGAATTCTACATATTTTTCATTTGATCTACTGTGATTTTCATGTTGAAATATTGGGGGGGTTGTAACTGATGGATTTGAATATTGGGGGGGTTACCCCGCCCCCCCCCCCCCCCCCCCCCCCCACCCCCCATAAACTACGCCCCTGATGCTAACAAATAGCTTTCTCCAGGTATTATAGACCTCATTGGCCTACCCCTTCTGAGAGAAGACCATCTTCACCCCATATCACAGTAAAACCACAGAGAGAGCAACTACCGTAGAATAGATGTTCGTTTTGAGCGGCCTGCTTTAATTACACACTTGGAGTTCAGGAGTGTGTTAGTGGGTGTATAAATCAACCGTTGCAGAGGTTAAAAAACAGTGCACACACACAGCTGGAGCTAGCTTGCCGTTTACCCTCCACACGATTTGTACAATCTTTTATAATTGGAAAACATCTTTTAAAATCTTCCCACTCCCACCCCCTTCACCAAGACTGTAAATTCAACGGTCGCTTTTTCAGACTCAGCAGTCGTACATCACCTTCCTCATTTCTACTCCTCTACGCTCCTTCCCCCCTCGCTGAACCTCACGGTCGTTGTGTTCCTGCATCTTGTCGTCCGCTTCGCTGGACCAATATTTGGAAAGCTGTAAACTTTCCCTGACACATGTATTGTAGTTACGTGTCGGTCGAGGGAGCCGGTTGTTTACAGATTTGCCAGGCCAAGCATTTTTAATCCTCTTAAGACATTTATTTCATTATCTATCATGGTCTGAGGCGGGACAAGATGTTTCCCTCACGGATACATGGAGGTTTTATTGTACAGTAAAGTGGTTTAAAGGAAATGAAAAGTGTTTGATAGCCCAGATTTACCCCAGCTCACACATCTCCTGGTGATTCAGACCAATCACTTCCTGTTTCCACTTCTGGTGGGCTCCATATGCTCTTGCATCTGATAAACCACCTCTCACCTTAGCAACATGTCACTAGAATCTCATTGCAAAACAAATTACATTTTAATCACTTTAATGGGGTTTGAGATCCTGAAAAAACTTGCATAGCGATCAAGGAGCATTCTAAGCAAATTGCAGACCAAGCTGTTGATATATCTTATGTGAAATCCATGCACATATGTTGGATGTTCTCATTACATATTGTAATTTCAGGCAGTGATCAACGAGCAGCAGTCGCCTGCTGTGTTTTTGCTGTTGTTTACCGACCCCGCAGAACAGCAGCCATGGGCTTTATGACAGAAAAAAATGACTTGATTCAATCAAAAAGACTTATTAGGATTTTATTAGTTGATTGCGGAAAGATGACGCAGTGAGGGGTTGAGGCTAACCGATGCACAACTCACCATGCATAACACAAAACAACCCATCCGGCATACTGGGGGACGTGATATTTGCGTATATTTGCATGTATGGATCTGGGTAGATATATGTGCTGCTTTTGGCATGGTTTCTGTGTGTGTGTGTGTGTGTGTGTGTGTGTGTGTGTGTGTGTGTGTGTGTGTGTGTGTGTGTGTGTGTGTGTGTGTGTGTGTGTGTGTGTGTGTGTGTGTGTGTGTGTGTGTGTGTGTGTGTGTGTGTATCAACGCATTCTCATGAAATGCGTATATATAGCACGAATTGTATTTATTGTGCGATTTATATGCCAAAATGAGTTTTTATGTGCACGATACCAATTGTCACCCCATTGGGTAGGTTTAGTGCAGTGTTAATTTTGACAGCATATTTTGATTTAGTTTTAGTCATAGTCTTTTGAGTAAAATGCCATTTAGTTTTAGTCATATTTTAGTCACCTGAATTGTTTTTAGTTTTAGTCGACTAAATCTACAGTAGATTTACTCTCCTAAAATAGAATGCGTTTAGTTAAATTGTAATACATTAAGCATTTAAGTATTACATAACCGACTGTCACTTGAACTGACATTTTGACATCATTTAGTTTTTTACATTAAAAATACATGAAAGAGCTCAATTCACTTTTTTGTTTGTTTTTAAAAACAACTATATAGTTTTTATAACTTTGTATTTCTGTTTTAGTTAGTATATCATGTTAAGCTAAAGCTTCAAATAAGTTTGTTTATTTATTTTTTTAATTTCAGTTAACATTTATTTAATTTCAAGTAACAGATTTTTTTTTATGTTTTTTTTGTAACTATTATAACCTGATACTTTATTTAATATGTGTCAAATACTGGTATTTCCTCCTGACTATGAATTAAATGGGAATGAAATGAAATACAGTTTATTGTGTAAGCAAAAATGAATATATAATGCGTGACTTTTAATTATAAACCAGCTGGAAATACACCGGGACTCTTATTTTGAAATCTCGCCTTAACTATTGCAGTTGCAGGAGCTCATTCAAGTTCAGATGAGGAGATAAAATATGCATTATTACAACTGTCTAAAACATATTACTATATAAACATCGTAAAGTAAACATTGTCATTATTCATCAGCATTAGTTCATAAACAATTGCCTGGCATAAATGTGTGTTATTGATTGATTGTGAGCCGCTCTGGAGCGCTGTATTGAGGATGCGTGAGCCGTGTTCTCCAGCGGTTAGATCAGCATGTCCAAATCAAATGTGCGCATCTGTTACACAGGACATCAGTTCTGACTGGATCTCTTCCCTAATCGGCACCTCCCTAACATTTTCGTCTCGTTTTTATTTGTTGATGAAAATGACAGTTGATTTTCGTTATAGTTTTTGTTAATCAACACTAGCTTTAGCTTATTAGCTTATACTAGCTTATTTAATTATCGTCTCGTTTTCGTCAGTGAAAAAAGGTTGTTGACGAAAATTATGACGAAAAGTATTCGTCAACGAAATTAACACTAGTTTAGTGCTGTGGGGTACATGCATATAACATGCTTGGGGAGGTTTAGTGTTGTGGGTTACGTGCATATAACAGGTTATAAAGTGCATATCATATGCACGCGGAAACTGCGTGACATATGCACGTAAAAACCCATTTTGGCGAACAAATCGTACTAGATAGGCATTTTCATGAGATCAGGCTGGTATGTATACGTGAGTAAATGCACTTCGTTTTCATGGCACCGCTGAAGATATGAGATGCGAACCTCTGTGATCCGCTCAGGGCTTTTCAGGCCCTTCAGTCAAATGAATGGAGGCATCGCCATCTCATCAAATCAGTCTCACCGGGGGAACATCCGAGTGTCTGTGGCAGCCGGCTTTGAGTTATTACTGTCTACCTGGCAAGAGAATATACCACCCCGACCAGTGCAAATCCTGTTCACGATTGCAAACATTGTAGAGGACCGTGGTTGATTTTCATATTGCCCTGTGTTGTATTACATTTGCACTGTTTAGGTTTAGCATGTATTTACAAATTGGTCTTTTTTTTTCAGACAGACAGACAGACAGTTTTGAATGAGGTGTGAATGTTGTACAGTAGGTAGCATGACCTGCAAGGACTCGTTTATGAAATTCCCAGGAAGATGTAGACAGATGTGAAAATTGTGGTAAACTCTTTCTTTGATCTAATTTGAGTGAATAGAGGAAAAAAATGCTTAAATGCATAAGCAGGTCTTTATGCTACACAGGCATGCATGGAAAAACTATGCAACTTCAGCCCTGCAGTGAGCGCACTGACAAATACATCAGCATCGCTATCAGATACATCAATAGTGCCACAGAACAGATTAGACTAGTTCACATATACAGTTGAGATTAACCTCAAAGGAGTCTTCCATTGCCTTTAGCTTCCTAAGTATGTTCTCCTTCCACATTGCACAGAGGTTGATTCCCACAGTCTCTTCTTTATTTATTTATTTTTACATTTTTTATTAATGGAATGATGTAGTGGTTCTGGGCTGGTAACCAAAAAGTTACTAGTTTAAACACTGCAACAGGCGATCCATGAACTATCACCATTGCGCCCTTGAGCAAGACACTTGGGTTGCTCCAAGGGGACTGTCTCAGTAATGAGTGTACTTCAAGCACTTTGGATAAAAGCATCTGTTTCCTGACAAGAAGTACTATGGTTCAACTATGGTACCCATTTAGCAGACACTTTTATCCAAAGTGACTTAGAGCAAACTTATTACAGGGACAGTCTCCCTCAAGCAACCTAGTGTTAGGAGCCTTGCTCAAGGGTAACGATAACAACTTATGGCTCAGTCCCTGAGGAGTTTGAACCACCAAACTTGCACTTTCTGCAGGGGAATACGTTTTAGAGTTTTAGAGATGAAAATTTGTCATTGTGATGTCAGTATTCATAAATGTTCAAGACATGTTACCTAATTAAGCCAATCAAGCCATCGCCTTTGTACTTGTTAAGAGTTCTTATAAATTGTGTGGATGGATGGATGGATGGATGCATGACCCCACTTTTCTAAATATCAGTTTATTTCTCTGTGTCATGTATAGCCCGATGAAGAAGAAGAATGGCGTCGATTAACAAAGTAAAAGAGTTATCTATTTAAACAAAGTAAATCAAGGTAATTCAAATCTGTGCAAACACAAATTAAACAGTCTGCATAGCACAAACAATACCGGGCCCATGACTGAAAATAAATGGGGAACTTGATGAACTGAATACAGACAGGCGTGCATGTTAATGAATGTTTATATTCAGATATATAAAGTCAGAATTGAGAGATATAAAGTCAGAATTGCAAGTTATAAAGTCAGAATTGCGTGATAAAAAGTCAGAATTGAGAGATATTAAGTCAGAATTGAGAGATATAAAGTCAGAATTGCAAGTTATAAAGTCAGAATTGTGTGATAAAAAGTCGGAATTGGGAGATATAAACTCAGAATTGAGAGATATTAAGTCAGAATTGAGAGATATAAAGTAAGAATTGCATGATAAAAAGTCAGAATTGAGAGATATAAAGTCAGAATTGAGATATATTAAGTCAGAATTGAGAGATATAAAGTCAGAATTGGGAGTTATAAAGTCAAAATTGGGAGTTATAAAGTCAGAATTGCAAAATATTAAGTCAGAATTGAGAGATATTAAGTCAGAATTGAGATATATAAAGTCAGAATTGTAAGTTATAAAGTCAGAATTGAGAGATATAAAGTCAGAATTGAGAGATATAAACTCAGAATTGAGAGATATAAACTCAGAATTGCGAGTTAAAAGTCAGAATTGAAAATTATAAAGTTAGAATTGTGAAAAAAAAGTCAGAATTCTGGGATAAAAGTTGCAATTATATATTTTTTTTAAATTGTTGAATACAAATTTAAAATCGGCCAACGGCAATGAATGCAGAAAGTGGTGGGGGTTCTAGTGCCCCTACATAGGTGAAGCATGAACAAACTGCAGGATAAAGATCACATACCAGCACTAGAGGTAAAATAATAATAATAATAATAATGGGGGGGGGGGGGGGGGTAATCTAGTATATTATTATTATTATTATTATTATTATTGTATAATTAAAAATAAACTTATTAGTGCTACAATTTTTTTAGATGTTTTAGTATACATTTAGTGTATATATATATATATATATATATATATATATATATATATATATATATATATATATATATATGTGTGTGTATAAAGGGCTACGGGGAAATTGCCAAGCAGCTTGGTGAAAAAACGGTCCACTGTTGGAGCAATCATTAGAAAATGGAAGAAGCTAAACATGACTGTCAATCTCTCTCTGACTGGGGCTCCATGCAAGATCACACCTCGTGGGGTCTCAATGATCCTAAGAAAGGTGAGAAATCAGCCCAGAACTACACGGGAGGAGCTGGTCAATGACCTGAAAAGAGCTGGAACCACCGTTTCCAAGGTTACTGTTGGTAATACACTAAGGCGTCATGGTTTGAAATCATGCATGGCACGGAAGGTTCCCCTGCCTGGGGCTCCATGCAAGATCACACCTCGTGGGGTCTCAATGATCCTAAGAAAGGTGAGAAATCAGCCCAGAACTACACGGGAGGAGCAGGTCAATGACCTGAAAAAAGCTGGGACCACCGTTTCCAAGGTTACTGTTGGTAATACACTAAGACGTCATGGTTTGAAATCATGCATGGCACGGAAGGTTCCCCTGCTTAAACCAGCACATGTCAAGGCCCGTCTTAAGTTTGCCAATGACCATTTGGATGATCCAGAGGAGTCATGGGAGAAAGTCATGTGGTCAGATAAGACAAAAATAGAACTTTTTGGTCATAATTCCACTAAACATGTTTGGAGGAAGAAGAAAGATGAGTACCATCCCAAGAACACCATTCCTACTGTGAAGCATGGAGGTGGTAGCATCATGCTTTGGGGGTGTTTTTCTGCACATGGGACAGGGTGACTGCACTGTATTAAGGAGAGGATGACCGGGGCCATGTATTGCAAGATTTTGGGGAACAACCTCCTTCCCTCAGTTAGAGCATTGAAGATGGGTCGAGGCTGGGTCTTCCAACATGACAATGACCCGAAGCACACAGCCAGGATAACCAAGGAGTGGCTCTGTAAGAAGCATATCAAGATTCTGGCGTGGCCTAACCAGTCTCCAGACCTAAACCCAATAGAGAATCTTTGGAGGAAGCTCAAACTCCGTGTTTCTCAGTGACAGGCCAGAAACCTGACTGATCTAGAGAAGATCTGTGTGGAGGAGTGGGCCAAAATCCCTCCTGCTGTGTGCAAACCTGGTGAAAAACTACAGGAAACGTTTGACCTCTGTAATTGCAAACAAAGACTACTGTACCAAATATTAACATTGATTTTCTCAGGTGTTCAAATACTTATTTGCAGCTGTATCATACAAATAAATTGCATACATTGTAATTTCTGGATTTTTTTTTTTTTAGATTATGTCTCTCACAGTGGACATGCACCTACGATGACAATTTCAGACCCCTCCATGATTTCTAAGTGGGAGAACTTGCAAAATAGCAGGGTGTTCAAATACTTATTTTCCTCACTATATATATATATATATATATATATATATATATATATATATATATATATATATATATATATATATATATATACTGTATATATAATATATACACACCACATATTAGGTGCTATATGGCTACTTTATTTTTTTCTTTGCCATCATTGTAGATGACAAGATAGAAGAAAATAAAGAAATTGTGTCAAGTCAGAGGGTGTTTCTCTGAGCTAGTGGACCTCCTAGCGGAGTAATAGGCCCTTTTTACATGACGTCACGCAACTTCCGTTCTGACACAAAGCCGTATATGATTACTTCCGCCAGCATAGTGAAACGTTATGGAGTTTTATGCTGCGTTCACATCAAACGTGAATAGAGCATCAAAATCGTGTCTATCGCGCCTAGTTTGACCATTTTGTGAACATTTTGAATCCATTCACGCATCCGCAGCAAATTGGACGTGCATAGAAATCAAGTGTTTGAAGCGAAATAGACGCAAGTTCAAGACGCTCCAGGAGCTGCGCCTGAATGACAGCTCGCTCTCACTCCTGTAACAATAAAACGAAATATGTCATAAAACACCACTCTGCCTCACATTAATAGACACACAAATGTGGTTCAGGCAACACATACCTGGATCATCTTCACTGAATGTATATTTATAACAAACGAAATATAAAACAAAACCATGCCACTTTTCGTTTACATTTAAAAAATAAAATAAAAATATAGGCCTACACATTAATAGGTGTATAGTGTGTATAGGCTATATCACTGAAATAAAATTAAATAATTCATAAAACATAACCCAGTCTAAAGTTAAATAGCCCAAAAAAAAATGTAGTTATGAAACTTCACTTTGCCCTCAATCAAAACGATTTGGCAAGCAAATAGATTCATGAGACCAAAGATCGCCCCGAGACGGCAGAAGGACTAGCCGAGGAAAGGCTGCTCTCGCCTGGCTGTACATCTGCCAGAAATACGTTTAGATGATGTACAGCGACTTTCAGACAAACTTTTGCTTACAACACGTTCTAAACTTGATAAAGGATAAAAATACATTGAACCGAACCGGTTTGATTTTAAAAGGTAAGCGTTTTGGAATAAGGCTTCCCATCCAGTTAACGTACATGTTAAAGAATGTTAAACTGGAAATGATCATTAACGTTATTAAACGAAACTAACTACAAAAACCTTGTAAATACGTAAACATTATTATTCTAAACTTTATAAAAGTTGTTGTTAGGTAGCCAGTTCTGGCATTCTCCTGAAGTATCCAACGTGAGTACGGTTCAACGGAAGTGCGTATACACTGCTTTGAGGAAAGGCAGAAGTTTTCTGATGTCATTGTGAAAAGGCCCTATTCTGCAGTCATGGGGCCAGTCACGGAACTAAACCAGGCATTTGTCAGACCTCTCCCCCAGAGGCGCACCTCTCAGATGCCATGAGCTCTCGAGTGCCCGAGCTCCCATAATGCTCTGTCACCGAGAACTACGGAAAGAGAGAAATAAAGAATGAAAAAATAAAACAAGCATGTAAAGAGAAAAAAATGTATCTGAGGTACACAGACTTTCAGCTGTTTAGAAACTAGATAAACAATAATACTGGAGGTGTGAGAATGTACTGGACTGATCTTATACTCTTAATTATCTGTTCCTATGCAATTAGCAGTCCGCACACACATCCCTTTATACCACTTTGAGCTATGTGTCATCTGTCATCACATTCCTAATAAATGTGTCTGTCAAGTCCTCCCTCCCAGCTCTCTGTTGACGGATAGCTTACTCCAGGATGCTCCTCCAGTGCACAACACTTCTCTGAACATATGCTTAAGTAAGCTTGCTCTCTCTCTCTCTCTTTCAGTTTCTCTCAGTGGGGATCCATTTTGTAAAGTGCAAACAGAAACAATCGCAAGTTCCTGCAATGTACAGTATATGCTTTAAAATGTTTAAATAATTAGTTATTCTGTATATACACAAAGCTTTCAGATTTGTCTTATTATTTACACTGGGTGGATGAGTGTAATTATTGCATTTGGCATATGGCTTGTTTTTGTGACCTTGTAAGAGTATTGGCACTGATTGCCATTCTGACAGTGTCTTGTTACTGCAGCCGCTTTGTCTTCTTTGGAACTGTTTTTTCTCTTAATCTACATCTAAGAAATTCTCCCAGAGACAGACACACAGAGAGAAGCTCATAAATCTCTGAAATGATTTTCAAAAGCAGAGTTCCTTTTTTTTTACATTTCTGAATCAGTTGATACATTTCCAACATTTATGAAATTCTTGAGCAGAAATTGTTTGAACTTTAAACAATTGCCCTGGGTAATGTCTGCAGTCTGTAGAGTTTAGGTTTATTCAGCACTCTGAACAATCAGGCTACTACAGTACAGTATATGGCAGTCATTTCTTGAAATGTAAAGGGGATTGCTTGTGCAAATGCTTGCGTTCAAATACTTATTTGCAGCTGTATCATACAAATAAATAGTTAAAAAATCATAGATTGTGATTTCAGGATTTTTTTTTGATTATGTCTCTCACAGTGGACATGCACCTACGATGACAATTTCAGACCCCTCCATGATTTCCAAGTGGGAGAACTTGCAAAATAGCAGGGTGTTCAAATACTTATTTTCCTCACTGTATATATAAAAATAATAAAATGTATATATAAAGATATATAGAATAAAATGTGTGTATGTATATTGCGATCTGGGAAAACCTGTCGGATGTCGCGCTGAAACGTTTTCAGCAAAGTCAAAGAATAGGCTGAATGGCCATTTTTTTGTCAAAATTGGGTTTTCATTAAATTATTATTCTATCTATCTATCTATCTATCTATCTATCTATCTATCTATCTATCTATCTATCTATCTATCTATCTATCTATCTATCTATCTATCTATCTATCTATCTATCTATCTATCTATCATTTCTAAAAACATATCTTTGCAAAATTCACTTGTTTAGTGCAGAAAAATAGCGATTTATAGCGGCAAGCTGAAAGACTGCATCTTTCTCTAATGTTTATTTAGATCATGCCTGGCAGAGGTGCCAAAAATAAATAAAAAACGCCCATAGTTTTCGCTCTCTTATCACCACAAAGACAGTTCACCCATCAAAATAAAACCATTACATGTAGAATAAAGGTGTATCAAAGCACATTTCCCTCCAGTCCTATGTAAACTACGGCATGCAAAGTTTTTATTTAATACAACGTATTGTGAGATGGCAGACTCGGAGCACAAGAGAACAACGGAGTCTGTAAGTAACTGATCGCTTTTGTGATCTCGCTTGCCTCAATCTGCTTAATCTTGGTGATGTCAGTGCCCTAAACGATCATATAATGGATTATTTCACATCCAGAGATGAAGGATCGTATGAGGAAGTTACTGAAGAGGAGTTAGTTTAGCTATGCTGCAGGTGCGCTGTGCTTGCTATTCTAAAAATGTACACTGTGCGATCTAAACATACAAAAGGTGATCACAAGTTCAGAGACTGGACTGCCCATGATAAACAATAGAAAATGTATTTCACTACTTACTAAATTGCTGTTCTCTTCAGAGTAATGTTGAAAATGTTCAAAAAAATGAAAGATTTGTAGATAACCAATTTGTTTTCATGCCAAGAGTCAAAAATATAACATCCAGTCAATTTTTTTAGATAAAAAGTTCTGGAAATGTTTTAAATATAAAGGGAAAATACTGACAAACTGCCTATACTACTTCTGAATAGGATGTCGACTTCATAAAATGTATGACAATTATGGAAATATGTGGGTCAGATCACTCAAACCATATGGAAATGGAGGCGCCCTTATATGGTTAGGAATGGAGCTTGGATGTCATCTAGAGGAAACGTTTGGTACTGCGCCCAAACAAACTCTTACTGAAAGCTAATTTTTTGATATATCAACCTAAAACTTTGAACACAACTTCAATATTTCTCAAGTTCATATTTCTGGCTTGATTGTTTGTAGTTTTAGAGTAAAACATATTTTGTAAAATGCATATTATCATAAAATAATATTACAAAATATATATTAAAAAATTTTCATAAACAAAAAAAAATCTTTTTTTTTTCTATTTTACTTTCATAATTTATTTGACATCTACAATAATCTGCCAAGTGTCTTCTTTAAAACAAAGAATATATATATATATATATATATATATATATATATATATATATATATATAAATAATCAAAAATAGAGTAAAAACTGCAATAATGTGAAATATTATGACATTAATATATACAATATATATTTAAAATAGCTGAATTTTATCAGTCTTCAGTATCAGATGATTCTTCATAAGTCAGTCCCAAAAATGAAAATTACCCCATGATTTAGTCACTCTCAAGCCATCCTGGTGTATATGACATTCTTCTTTTAGACGAATACAATTGGAACATGTCCTGTCTAATCCAAGCATTATAATGGCAGTGAATGGCAGCCCAAAATTTGAAGCCCAAAAAAGTGCATCCATCCATTATAAGAGTAATCCACACGGCTCTGGGGGGTTAATAAAGGCCTTCTGAATTGATGGGGTTGTGTAAGAGAAATATCCATATTTAAAACTTTATAAAGGAAAATATCTAGCTTCCGTCAGACCGCCTTCTGTATTCAACTTAAGAAAAAAGCATTACTAACGTGACCTATGACGTCAGACAAACGTAAGCGTTTTGAACTGCGAGAGGCATTACACTTTCTTAAAAAAAAAAAAAGTGTCTTATCAAAACCATCGATTTCCCTATAACTATCAGCTTAGATCAATTTAATATATCCTTTCTAAATAAAATAATTAATTTACATGTATGCACAGAGCCAGCCCAAGGCATAAGCGAACTAAGCGGCTGCTTGTATTTCATGTGCTCCCAAGCTGGCGGCATCATCGGCTAGACACTATTAGCTTGTTAGCCAGGGTTCAAAGTCCAAAGTGCGAGAAAAATCAGTGCTGAAACTGTGCTACTCATTATTTGCTCTGTAATCTTTTTATGAATGGATGGATTTGAGAATGTGATATAGTTTAGTGCGAATATCTTATGTGACGTGCTGCATATTTTTGAACGGAGAAGCCTGCAGCATAGCTTTAAGTTTCTCAGTAAGTTACATGTTTTTCTGCGAGTGCTATATTTTCCCCTTGGAATTATAAGGTTCTATCTGACATATGTGTCAACATTGAGTTATTCACATATTCTTATTCGGTGACAACTTAAGTTGTGTACATTTTGGAGCTTTTTATTTAGAAAATAAAAAAGTTCTTTATGCAGTCAAATGGAATGCAAAAAAAAAAGCTCAATATCTCAAAACCAGTCAGAATGCAGATAGAATCTTTTGTTTGACTCGCTTAGATTTAACATTTGGGAACGCAACATGCGTCAAACATCTTCCCAAATTCATAATGAGAATCATTTATAAATCTGTTGTTATTAAAGGGGTGGTAAACCACAATTTCCCTTTTCTGACTTTAGCTAGTGTGTAATGTTGCTATTTGAGCATAAACAACATCTGCAAAGTTACAACGTTCAAAGTTTAAAGCAAAGGGAGATATTTGCTTTTAAAGAAATCAATTTCTAAGGACTACAGCAAACGGCCGCTAGGGACTACTACACATTCCTCCAGAGTCTCTGACATCACCAGCCCCAATAATTACATAAACCCCTCCTCCGAGAATCTGAAATAAGGGGGGGCGAGGCCATTTTGTATTGCTGTGGAGAAGCGTTGTTGTGGTAGGCTAGTTAGTAGGCTGGAGTGTTGTTGCCAATGCCGACGAAACGCTGTTATTTTCATCCGGATTGCAGGTCCACTTTGTTCAGCCTTCCTAGGGACGGGGGTGCATTTCAGTGCGTTTAACATACAACGTTATATGCATGTGTATATGAGACAGAAGGGAACAGGTCGCATTTGCAGCAGATATATGCTGCCCATCATAAATCAAAGCACGAGACAGACAGGGGTCGGAGGAGAAGACCGGAAAATGTGATATAATGGACAATATTCGTCTGTATTTGTAATACACGAGCCGCGGTTCAGCTGCGTGAGACAACCGCGCACGGCTCCCGCTGCACATTTCACGGAGGAAAGCTTCCACAATCTTCGCGAGTTCAATGCAGGATTCTTACAACGGCTTGTCCTGAAAGATGGATTTAAAAACAGAAGCGGGCCACAATACGGGCCACAACCTGTAAGTATGGTTTATTTTTCGTCGATGTGTTTTCCTATAATAGTTCGTATTGTTAATTGTACATTGTAGCAAGGAAGTGAACAGATGACAGCGCTGTTTGGCTCTGCAAACCAGTTTGTTAAATGCTCATTCATACTTAACGTTATCCGACAAACACCTAACGTTACAAACTTTTTAAAATCTCAACAGCGAACTTGGCATTAGTGTAAATTATTCTTTGATTATAGCTTTTATGTATTGTTTATCTACAGGCATGCTAAACATGGTTCTGTGTTTGATTTGGATACTATAGTAAAGCCAATGTTTAGTGTTCGTTCTTGCGACAGATATTTGGCAAATCATTCTAAAAATACAAAAGTAACGGTGCCATTCAGGAGCGATCACTATAGATCCGCAGTCTTTACTCTGGAGGACTGAACAGGTTCTGCTCGATCATCTTCACTAAAATTGTCTGGGTCTGATTCGGGCTCAAATTGGTATGGTTTTATTGACGCCATTGTACTACCCAAAGCACAGGCTACCGGTAAAGGTAAGGGGGGTGACGTTTCTGACAAATGTGCACTAGGCGGTTAGCAAATCACAACACACCAGCTAACCAATCTGAGCCCATTGCGTATTTTTGAGGGACTGGCTTCATACAACCCGGAAACCATCAGACCGTTTTACAAGGAGGGACAGAGCAGTGTAGAATAAAGGTAAATATATATGAAAAATAATGCAATTTTTTAAAAATGAAGCATGAACACATTACAGTGTACCCCACAAACACAATCCAGAGTCTCTATGGTGCAGGTGTAGAAGCGTGTGAGGATGTGGCGGTTCATTCCAAACCTCCTCAGCCGTCGCAGGAAGAAAAGGCGCTGATGAGCCTTCTTCACAACGGCCTCAGTGTGGACGGACCATGAGAGTTCCTCTGTGATGTGGACACCGAGGAACTTGAAGCTGCTGACTCTCTCCACCGGTGCTCCATCGATGGTGATGGGGCGGTGTTCTCTCTCATTCCTCCTGAAGTCGACCACCAGCTCCTTGGTCTTGCTGACGTTGAGGGAGAGGTTGTGCTCCTGACACCACCGTGTCAGAGTGTGCACCTCCTCTCTGTAGGCCGTTTCATCATTGTCGGTGATAAGACCTACCACCGTCGTATCGTCAGCAAACTTGATAATGTGTTTTACCACCCCTTTAACAAAAAGAAGCACTAAGGTCTTCCTGCGTGTTTCCGCCAAAATAAAATCTGTTTAATGTTTGAAAGAAATCAACATTTCTTGTTTTTAAATGAAGTCTCTTATGCTCACCAAGGCTGCATTTATTTGATCAAAAATACAGTCAAAACTGTAATATTGTGAAATATTACTCCAGTGTAAAGCAGCTGTTTTCTATGTGAATATATAAAGTGTCATTTATTCCTGTGATCAAAGCTGAATTTATCATCATTACTCCAGTCTTCAGTGTCACATGATCCTTCAGAAATCATTCTAATATGATGATTTGATGCTCAAGAAACATGTATGATTATTATCAGTGTTGAAAACACTGTTTTGTAAATATATATTTTTTTAGGATTCTTTGAAAGCTTTCTATTTCAGATAAATGCTGTTCTTTTGAACCTTCTATTCATCAAATAATCCTGGGGGAAAGTGAGCATATTCAGCATAAGAGACTACGTACTGTAAGACTTTGAATATTAACACCTGACCACTCTTGTGGGTTTGCTACTGTTACAATTAAAAACACGTAGAAGGGTAAAATCATGACAGACAGACATGATGCAAGCAACACAGCTACAACTAATAAAATCGATAATGGCTGTGGGAATTATCAAGAATTGACAATAGTCAATCGTATTGGTGGCACTGAGGGCCCCCCAAATAAAAATCTGCTTAAATCGGCCCCATAAAGGCTTGGGCCCTGTTTATGCATTTGGCCAACATTTTTATCCAAAGCAATTTACACTGCATTCAAGGTATTCATTTGATCAGTTAACATATTTAATTGGGAATCAAACGCATGAACTTGGCTTTGCTAGCGTCATGTTCTATTCTAGCTACAGTCTTGAATTTATTTGAATTCAACTGTTTTTTTACAATTACAGTCATAAATAGTACATTGTAGAGCAATTATTTTTCCAGGCCAAGGTGATGGAGAAGGACCACTTGTTTCATAATCTGTAAAATTTAGTGTTGCATTTTAAGCATGACCTATTATAATATGCACATAATACCATGTGGATCTATTTACATACTGTTTTATGATGCATAGATTGCAAATCCATTAAAATAATCATTAATGTGCAGAGTCATATACTTCCACGTTGCATTTTAATGTGGGAAGGACAATGAGCCATTTAGCCGAATATTTGCTTTAGTTGAGGTTAACTTAATATTGTATTTTTTCATTCTCACAATTATTGTCAGACCCCCTGCAGTATCCCCTGTTGAAGACCAAATGTTCACACAAGGCAAAATATTTTAATAAAGAAATTACCCCCCCCCCCCCCCCCAAAAAAAATAAAAATAATTATATTTTCTTAGCATTGGATCTGCAGTTAGATTGAATTGATTCATACTGACACAAATCTGTGCATGTAGTCAATGTCACAGAGACAGACACAGAAAGCGAGAGTCCCAGAGAGGCGCCACTCCCCGTTTTTTGCTTATAAAAAAAAAAAGCCCTGCATTGCAGCGCAGTCAAGGCTGAAGTCAGTGGGCAATACATTAATGCAGGCAGTGGGACTCAAGCTGGGAGTACAGCGCTCCAACTTGCCCGATAAAGTCCTCAGTGGGCCCTCACCGATCAGGGATCAGGTTACAGTGGTACCTCAGTCTGTCATAGTGGAGTATGATAACAGCAGCAGCTGATAAACCCCTGTGCACACACCTCCTCACATCGGCTCTCATTAACAGTCTAGAAACACCGTCTCACAGCCTGTCTTCTTATTTCTATTTCAAGAAATTGGGAATTGTCACACTGCCACAGCATTTGTCACATCCGCTCATAGATGTGTGTATTGGCGCCAGTTTTACGTGATTCTATATCAGAGATGAGACCTCTTTATGTGAGCGCTGTTATGTGCAATGTGTTATGTAAGGAACTGCTCTTAATTTCTCAGTACTCCCATTAGTTACTATTCTTAAAAGATATTGTAGCTTGCATTGCATGTACAATTTCAGTGAACTAAAGACATTTAAAACCTTACGCAAATGCCCTTCATGTTTTGATGAAGTATTGTACTTTGAATCATGTGCATGTAAAAAGTTGCGGGAAAAAAAAACGAATAGCAGAAAATGTTAACGAAAAATGGCTACACGAGCACAATAAACGATTTTTTAAATTAGACAGACAGATATTGACATATATAGAATCATTTTAGTATATTTATTTTTCACTAGATATTAAAATGTATTACTTTATTGCACAATGCACATTTCTTAATATTCAGCTTGAAATGTGTTTTAATATCACTATTAGTAAGGATAGCATGATCACTGTATAATATCAGTCTTTAAATGCAAGATATTTAAAATGTACCTAAAGTACTTACAATAGTTCCACTTTAGCACAATCAAATATCCTTAAGTACTATTTCCGGATAACTAAAGTGCATTAAGTACAAAATTAGTTGTTCCAATTTAACAGACTTTAAGTATATCAATTGTAAATGTACTTGTAGTGTACTTAGCATAAAATAAATGTATTTCAAAAACATTTGAGTATATTTATGTTTCACTAGGATGGATGGATGGAACAAATAACAAATTAGTTTCTTAATTTCTCCATATCTTTTTAAGGGACTTGAGATGGCACCTTTCAGTTAGGCCAGGAGCAAAAACATTTGTATCAATTCTACAGCTTTAACCTAAATGCCATCTATCCGGAGCAAGAAAATAATTTCTCTGGCTTTCTCCACTCTGCCCTAAGACATCTGAAGGGGAGGGGGCTTTGCTATCAGATTCATTTACAGAAATGACAGGAAGATCAAACAGCACATCTCTGCTTGCTCTGTTTCTTTCTCTCCATCCCCTTTCCTTTCCGTATGTCATTGTTAATACTATATAAGTTCTGTCACTTCATTCTGATTTGTATTGGCTGCCTTTTCTGCTAACCAGGTACAGAAGCATGTTTATCCTGTGATTGCCCTTGACATTTTAGTAAGAAACATTGAGCTCTTGACCCAAAGATCTTGCTGCTATGTGTCGAGAATTCTAATTTTAAGACAGAAAGGCAAAGTAAAGGCCCTCATCGTTCGTTTTTGATCATTGTATTTTATCATGTTCTATTGTTTTTACAATACCAATAAAGGTTTTCGGAAATTGGTGGAGAATGCGGGAATAATTCAACAGCATAATGAACTGCTCTTGTTTTCTCGGATTAAGAAGTAAAACATCTGTCGGCTTTGTTCTGAGCTTTACACTGAGCAAATTACAGAAGATCACCTAATTCCATTGGCGGTTTGACTTTCTATCTCTGTGGCATCTGTTTTCATGCTCTAGCAGGTGGTTAATCCTTATAAATACACTTTCCTGTTTATAAGCGAAATTAGCAAACACAAGCTAATCTCATCTCTTAAAATATCCCCCATTTGCGACAATAAAAGATATATCAACTGGCTTGGCTAAGTGCATGCCATCTTACTTATTTTGTCTTTGTTTCCTTCTGAATTTGACTTGATTGAGTTTGCTATGCTGATTTTACTGGTGCTTCAATGCCATTTGGATGATGAGAACAAAGGAATAGAGAGAAATTTGGAAGTGAGGCAGAAAGACAGAACGGGGAAGATGACAGGTATGATCACAAGATTTCCATTTTTTCCAGTCCCTCTGAGCAATTTAAAGCAAAGCACTTCCTCTCCTCAGTGTTTCCAATTTTGGGCTTGCTGTTTTTGTAGTCTGCAAGGAGTCGGTGGCGCACTCCATTCGTCAAGCTTTTTTTTCCAATTTAGTCCTGAGATTACATGACTATAACTTCAATTCCGTCTTTGAAAAAGACATTAGACATGAGGGCTTCTCCGTGGACTAGGCCTACTTGTTGTCTGGCCAATGCTATATGCTGTTTTGGAACATTTAACAAGTGTGTTGGATTTAACATGTTGGAATATTTGTAACATGCAGTATATTAAATAAAGGTTTAAAGGTCTGCAACCTGAAAATGAGATTTCCCCAGTAAACAGAAATTAATCTCACTGACATAATGATGATGCAAACGGAACTGACCCTAAAATGCCATGGTCGGTGTCAAAGGAACATAATTACAGCTTAAATAATCTTAATAAAAAAAGCAGAGACAGATGACTTGCTCTCAAGCTCCGTGAGAACTGAAAAATTAATTTTAAGGAGGGGTGGGGGAACTGAAATGCCGTCAGACTGAGACCCAGTTTAAGATTATTAATGTATTCAAATACTAGTAAAGTAGTGTCCTTCTTTTTCATCTAGTCCTTTTCTTTTAACACACATCTCTAGTTTTTCAGTGCATATCTTTATTCAGTATAACCAGAAAAAATTATACATTTTGGTCACTTTTTTCAATTTAATTTTCCCTGGGGTTGCACCCAAACCATTACGAAGACAAGCACACATCCTTTACCAGAGGTTATTAGAGACAGAGCGCCAAGGTTCATTAAAACATTTCAATTAAATCATCGGCACAGGGAGAAGGATCATTACCTATGAAGTGTGCTCTGTTTTCTGAATTTCATGCTCAGGTGGCCAAGAACTCCTCCACTGAGTGCTGCACATTGATTGAAAAGATGACGTCCTCATGCTTGGCTCTGGTTTCATGGCCTGTCCGACATCCCAGCGTGGCCTTAAACTTCCTTAGATGCAAGCGAGAGGGGCCACGTTTTACTTTTTTGTGGCAGTTATTGAGTTACAAAAGGTCCTTGAAACAAAAACATAATTTTCTTTTACAAATAATTGTGTGACATTTCCCATCTGGCCATTTTTGTTTTTTTTGTTTTTTTCCTATATTGTCTTCAAATGTGCATTATTTTTAACAAACCAAAAGAGTTTTACAAAAAGAAACGAGTATCACTTTTTCAGAAGATCACAGGCCTTTATTTGATCTTACATTTATTTCTCAAATGTGCGTGCGTGTGATTCAAAGAACAAACATGCACACGAAAAACGTGCATATGCCTCTCTTCCAGATGTGAAATATAAATCACAAATGGTTTTGAAATTGTGCGGTTTTGAAATTGGTCCGTGGCAACCCTGTGTGCTCATGTGTAGCTCGCTCATTCACATCTGTCAGCTGCTGTGTTTTCAACGGCACGCGCTGCTCCTCTAATCTCACTAATAAGGGTAAAAGCTGAGAGAGGTGTGACGGCAGGGAGAAACCAAGACCTCACGCTCGCAGAAAAGTAGCCTACTGGCGACATTTGTAAAATAAAGTAGCTGACGTTCGTCCCAAAAGTCGCTAGATTTGTCGCTAGTCGCTTTTTTGAAAAAAAGTCGCTAAAGGGGTCTGAAAAGTCGCTAAATATAGGAACAAAGTCGCTAAGTTGGCAACACTGCAATTGCTTGGGGCCCCGAGCTGGCCTGGGGCCCCAAGACAACCACAGGTTAAGAATAAAATGCAACGACAAACTGTGTGAGCGCCCCTTTGATAGTCAATGCAGTAAAGTGCAATGACACTGTTAATCGGGATCCCCTCAAGGGGGCCCCTCTGAGTAGTCGCTGACAGCAGCCAGCCAAACACGCGATCTCTGCTGCCGGCAAAATACAAAACCTCCTCGGCAGTCATCTTGAAGCGGAATTATGCTTCAGGAAGCCAGAAAAGAAAAAAGAGAAAGGAAGAGGAGGATAAGAAAAAACAAGGTAGTGGTAAGTGATAAATTACACTGGATAAAATAGCTCTACTTGTCTTGTACAAAAATGGTGTAATTTTGCAGCAGGCAGGCTAGCAAAAATATGTTTACGTTAGCTACCTGCCTGACGGCAAATGCAGCTTGTAACGAACAGTTAGGAATATGGTTACATACTGTAATATGTTTTTTAACGGGATAAGGAGGACGCAGATCTGTTCCAGAATCACTGTTAATCGTATTTAATGACATTGCTATGGCTTTGTAATAGGTTTTGATGAAAGTGGCATAGCATGCTATACTAACTTTTGTCCTCCATGTCCATTTTGCTTGGGGCCCCCAAATTCCTTCAAACTGCCTTGCCGCTTTGTAAACACTGCCTAATGGACGTTTTAGAAATGTATTAAACCCTAGGGTCCTTGATTAAATTTTAAAGCACCCTTTATGTCAAAAAGGTTCTATATAAGGAGAAATGTCTTAAATTATTGCATAATACTTGTACATGTTTAATCGGTTATTTACCAAAAAAATTTCCGAATATAAAAAAGAAAAGTGTTTGATCCGCATTACCTACAGGGGATATGAATATTATTCCCTTAGGCCGATCACATAGCACTGAAAAGACAGCAGTTTCTTCCTCAAGTAGGAGGGCAAGTGCTAATCTATTACGCTGCATCATTGGATATTTACAGGCAAGTGCGTCAGTACATATTCATAGGCTAAACATAGGCTATTCATAGGCTAAACACTTTTAGGACCGCTGTAAGCTTTTTCTTTTGATTGTTAGCATTTTTAAGACTGTCTTTTTGGACTCTCGATCTTCTAACATTACACTCTGACACACCGTATTTCTTAGCTGCTTAATAAGAGTTGATTGATGACTCGTACTGATGTTTGATGACTCTTATGTATGCGTATTAGGCTCTCCCTGTTGTTGTGGGTGTATTATTGACACGTACAAGTTCAGACCCCAAATATAAGACTACCACATTTTTTTCACAGCTTGTTTTGAATAGTGCATTTCTAATGATGTCTAAAATCTATGCATATGAAAATGAGGCCAGCCGAGCTGATTACTGAAAAGGTGCTGATTTGTAAACGTTATTATAACCATCATTATTTCATATTTATTAGGATTGTTAGATTGAGAAAGAGTATGGAAAATCCAGTTTTTTTTATGACATGTCCTCTTTAAGGGCGCTCAAGTTCTGACTGGCCAACTTTCTTGCCAGTGATGGATTATGCGTCGCCTTTAGCCATAATTCATCATTACCGTCTGCCCACCATGGGCTAGCACAGGGTTTTTAATTGTTTAAGATATGTGCGTGCCTCACTGAATGATAATTATTGCTTGTTAGTAGTGTTTCCCATCATCCATTAGAGGACATGTGTCGTGGGAATCTACCCCATTAGAAAAGCCCACAATGTTTTGTTTTTGTACTGCATATAACTGTGAATGATGCTGATGTGTGTTTCTGCTAAACTAAAACCGTCTATTAAATTCACAATGAAATCAAAATTGACCAATTTTTGTATGGAATATTTCAGTATTTATTATAAATTATTTATCTGTGTACATTTTTAAAAAATGCATGTGCCCTCATAATCTTTAATCAAAATAACTTCCCTCCCTCTTGCAGTGACATCTCATCTCTTCTCTGATGAAGTGTTTACATGGCGTGAGGGAAGGACATACTCACATGAGATCACAGCAATAGCAAATACAACATCCAATCAATTCCTGATGGACAAAATCAAGTCCTGCCCTACACTCATATACACATCACAAAAGATTAGTGCCTTCTATTTAGGGCTGGGTATCGATTCAGATGTTGCAGATCGATTCGATTTCGATTCACAAGCTCTCAAATCGATTCGATTTCGATTCTCGATTCTCGATTCGATTTTCGATTTCGAATCTCGATTCGATTTTCGATTTCGATTCTCGATTCAACTCAATGAATATAGATTTAATACATATACTATATTTATAAAAAAAAAAACAGTGAACATAAGTTTAAAAGTGGGTAATTAATAAAAAGAAATTAAGCCACAAACCTGTATATTAAACTCTTTTATTTTAGGTACACTTGGGTACATTAAAACAGAACCCAGCTTTAATGTTCAAATTCATACAATTATGCTAAATAAAAACAATACAATTTTGATGCAAGATGAAAAATGTATGCTGAAAAAAGTCAGAACATTCACATTCCTTGATCAAACAGAATAGGTTATTTCATTTTTAAGATAAAATAATCATAAAATCGTACAAAATTAGCTGTAACATGGATGCTGCAAGCCTATGAACAATGTAGGACAGCTAATACTGTCTTATTGGTGATAGTTCACCCAAAAATAAAAAAAAATATGTCATCATTTATGCATGTATTCATCATGTATAATAACTGTCTATAATAACTTGTAACGTCTGGGTGATGTCTCATCAAATGGTTTCGCAGATTCGTAGTATTACTACAGCATTTCACCTCTGCATTACAAATCACGCATGTAGCTTTGTTCTTGTCCACAACCCTATCGTCGTCGTCTTGTTTGCGAAATTTAAAATGCTTCCATACCTCTGACTTTTTATGTGAAGGTGGTGGCATCAACGTCGACAACGCACCTGAAACCGCCATTTTAAGCACTGAATGAATGAATGAATGAATGAATGAATGAATGAATGAATGAATGAATGAATGAATGAATGAATGAATGACAGGTTCGCGGCGCCTCTCGCTCCTTGGTAACATCGCGCAAGGCAAATAAGCGGGTGACATCTAGTGGAGAAGACTAGTAATTAGATTAACGTTAATCTAACCAGAGAATGTCTAATTACATTTAATGTTTGCGGAAATAAATATGGAAAAAAATCGTTTCGAGGCCTTTGAGAATCGATTTTGAATCGACCACGTTATAAAAACGATTAATCGAAAAATAGATTTTTTTGCCCAGCCCTACTTCTATTTGATGCTAACTTTAAATAATATGGATTGTATAGCTATAATTTGTAACACAAAGGTTGTGATTCGAATCTCAAAACCGGGGGGAAATTACTGAGATGCCCTTCTCTCTCTGTGTGTGTGTGTGTCTGTGTGTGTGTTCACTACTCCTAATGTGTGTGCACTTTTTCTTTTTTATGCGTGTGTGCACACGGATATTTTTCTCTTGTCTTGCTTTTCAAGAGCTTTTCTCTTACCTTGAGGCAAAATGAGTGCCTGTGTGTTTTGGGTTGATGTGATACTGACTTATGCTTAGGGATAGTGACTAAAAGGTTACTAGCTTGATCACTGCAATTAGAAAACCATGTGATTTCAGCATTGTGCCCCTAAGCAAGGCACTTAACCTTTAAGTTGCTTACTATTCCTTCTTTGTCTGTTGTTTTCTTTTTAGGTACTGTAGAATTTGCACGTATTCTCTCTTGATATGTCAAAACATTTAAAGCAATATAGCTAATATTTCGTTATAAGAGAGTAGTCGTGTTAGGCCTCTTTGAAATTACCGCTCTGGAAAGATGCTGGTGAAGGGTTTGGAAATGTGCCATCAGACACTTTACCTATGAGTAAAATGGCAGATTTTTTGCCATTAAGATGGATGTCAGTGGTAGCTTTTTCTAGGTATTACAGACCCTCTAGAAGCATTTTAAGGATCAATTGTTTACATAAAAGTGCATCGGAGATAATGCCCCTATAAACATGCCTTCTGTTGAATTTCGCTGCGCTCCATCTAGCGGTTTTTAACACAAGAATGCACTTAAGCTCTCCATTAGAAAATGTGTTAAACCTGGAGTTTACCGATTGTAAATGTCCTAAAGTAGGAGCTCCAAGTACAAGTTCAAGTACCGGACAGTTTATGTAGGACAGCAGCTGATCCCAACTCTCTGTCTCTTTTCTCTAGCTAAGGAAGGCTGTTATGGACCACATATCTGACTCTTTCCTGGAGACCAACGTGCCTCTGCTGGTGCTGATAGAGGCGGCAAAGAGCGGTAACGAGAAGGAGGTTAAGGAGTACGCGCAGGTCTTCCGCGAACACGCCAACAAGCTGGTGGAGGTGAGTAACATATAACACCCCCTCACTCAACTCCCTCATCTCATTCAGCCCGAGCGGATGATTCTTATCTGGGGCACCGCAGGCCACTATCAGTCAGAGCACGAGGTGGCCTTTAGGAAGTCATCTGCCAAGCCAAGGCAATTTAATGCTGGAATATGGTGCAGTGGAGCTCAATTCTGTAATGACAAATTTGTGTTTGATAACATGGATTCGGATCACAAAGTGGGAATGACACCAGGGAATGGCTTTAACATTTTTTCTTCCCTCTTTAATATCTCTCGTGACTCGACTTCAAAGATGCAGTTCATTCCTATTATCGAAAAGCAATATGGTGACTGAGGTAAAATGGCTGAATAGGAAAGAGAGACCTTTATCTGAAGGGTGGTGTTGAGGCTGATATGTCAAAAATGCAAAAGGGCATATAACGTATACTGAACAGAACATTTAGAAAAGATCTTATGAGTAAAACGGATACATCCTTACATCTTCTCACACTCAATTGTGCACACATTAGCGTTGACATTCACATACTAGCTAGTGCGGGTACAAACATTTCTAGCTAAATAAAAGGGGATATACAGTACATTATTTCATAACTTATCTATGCAGTCCAATCACTACAATTTTATTCTACAAACTTAAACGAGAGCTCCAAAAAACTTGACTTCAAAGCCTGTGAGTGTAATCTAGATGCTTGCTTTCCAAAAGGAGAGCTTAAAAGAGAAATCAGCTTTTGACTTAGGAACACTGGATTTTGAACATGGTATCAATAATGTAATCAGTCTGACAGAGCAATACCCAGCGCTTCTAGACAGATGGGAGATGTTTTCAGAGCAAATTCCAAAATATATGAACTATTAATGTGCTTGAATTGGACTTCAAAATATGCATATTATCGCATATAATTACATTAAAATCTTTTCTAAAAGAGTTATTATGGTGGTGAATGTGTGTATTGTGGTAAAGTACTTGTTGGGCCTTGAGGTTCCTGTAGCAGCATGATTTATCTGACAGATTGGAACACTGATATTAAAGGTTGACAAATTTAGTTCACAGACATTTCGCTGCAATGTTCGCAATTTCAAGTTATAAAGTCAGAATTGCGAGTTTATATCTCACAATTCTGACTTTATATCTCGCAATTGCAAATTTATATCATGCAATTCTGAAAGACAAACTCGCCATTGAAAGAAAAAAAGTCCGAATTGTGAGATAAAAAGTTGCAATTACCTTTTTTATTTTTATTCTGTGGCGGAAACAAGCTCCCATAGATATGCTCACCACACAAATACAGCACAAATATATATATATATATATATATATATATATATATATATATATATATATATATATATAGTGGAATAATATAAAAGTTCTGATCAATTTAATAAAAGTATTCTTTCAAAAAAATATATCTTGCAGACCACAAACTTTTAAATGGTAGTGTGTATAAATAAATAAATTACTTATCCACTTCTTTTCCCTTTGAGGACGTCCCCAAAATGAGTTTTGTCAGATTTAACTACATTCCGGGGACATTTTCTGGAAATTTGTCCCCAATGCATAGCTAGGTTAGGAACACACACACACAGAGTTGACCTGAAGGGAGTGCCGTTCCCTGACTTCATCAAATAAAATGTTCCCTCACTGGTATGATCTCAGAATAAAGAACAGCCGAGCAGCTCATGTCCGTTTCTCCAGCCGATCAATAGTCACTGTTTCTTGCCGAGGTCAAAGAGCCTGATGAAATAGAGGTCACGCGTCACAGCTCTACCCTGATGAAATGTCTGTACTTCTGTAAAAAAATCTCTCTCTCTCTCTCTCTCTCTCTCTCTCTCTCTCTCTCTCTCTCTCTCTCTCTCTCTCTCTCTCTCTCTCTCTCTCTCTCTCTCTCTCTCTCTCTCTCTCTCTCTCGCTCTCGCTCTCACTCTTGCAATCAATAGCAATAGAAATGGGGACATGAATATGAATATGGACTATATTTTATTCTGATAGAAATAATCTCAGGAAATGTTACAACGATTTCCTCCTCTAAGAAATACAAGCTATAGTAAATGTAAAAGTGTGATGAAGGCCTGATCTCTTTTGAGAGCCATTCTGACATTCACTTAATGGTTAATGTTAATGATTTCGATACATTTTAAATACTTTCTCATATTCACTTTGTAGACTAGAGATGACTGCACTACCGTCTGGTTCGAGTGTATTTTGTTCTACATGCCTGTAATGCATTGCACTATGAAATAACTGCCCATTTAAAAGGTTATTAAATGTTTTGCAGCACAGCTGAGATGTGGGTTATTAATGTGAACCTGTTGATACACTTTTATTGTCTTGCTCTCTTTCTGCCGAGAGAGAGAGAGAGAGAGAGAGAGAGAGAGAGAGAGAGAGAGAGAGAGAGAGAGAGAGAGAGAGAGAGAGAGAGAGAGAGAGAGAGAGAGAGAGAGAGAGAGAGAGAGAGAGAGAGAGAGAGAGAGGTGCTTTTCTTGCTGTGGAACACAAAATAAGATCTTTAGAAAATGAAAGATAATGGGCTCCAATGATGTTTTGGATATTGAATTGCATCATGGACAAAAACATTTGAAACACTGTTCAAAATGTCTTTTGTGCTCTACAAAGTAAAGAAATGCATTTAGATTTGGAGCAACTTAAGGGTGAGTAAATACGTGTTTTTTGAGTGAACTGTCCACTTAAGCTATATTTGTAGGCCATTCGTTGGGCAAAAAAAGGACAGATTGTGATTGTGGCGCTTTTAACATTACAGTTTGTTTCTTGAGGTTAACACAAAACACTGTTTGCATTCCATTTTACTTCTATTATCTGATGTTTTTAGGGCAGGGATGTTTTGTTTTACATTTACAGATTTACAGTACATACAAATAATAGTTTTATCCTTTTGATAAAAGACAATAAAGACAGCAACAAACAAAGATAACTTTTTTTTTTTTTAATTGTGCACAATAAGATATGGTATGCGCATTGGAAAAGGAAATTGGTACATATTTAATTTTAAAAGCTCTCATTTAATGTTTAAGTTGAAAAGAGAATGATTAATAAAATATCATGTCATCGTCAATGCACAGTGTTTTTCAGAACTGTGCAGTGAACAGTTTTCACAGAGTGACCCTTTTCTTAAAAGCAATCTAAAACAAAATCTGCAAATATACAGGTGCATCTCAATAAATTAGAATGCCGTGGAAAAGTTTTTTTTTTTTTCAGTAATTCAACTTAAAAGGTGAAACTAATATATGATATAGACTTTCCAGCCTTTATTCGTTATAATTTTGACCCCAAATTCAAAATTTCAGAAAATTTGAATATTGTGAAAAGGTTTAGTATTATAGGCTCAAAGTGTCACACTCTAATCAGCTATTTAATCCAAAACATATGCAAAGGGTTCCTGAGCCTTTAAATGGTCTCGCAGTCTGGTTCAGTAGAATTCATAATCATGGGGAAGACTGCTGACCTGCAGAAAACCATCATTGACACCTTCCACAAGGAGGGAAAGCCTCAAAAGGTAATTGCAAAAGAAGTAGGACGTTCTCAAAGTGCTGTATCAAAGCACATTAATAGAAAGTTAAGTGGAAGGGAAAATTGTGGAAGAAAAAGGTACACAAGCAGCAGGGATGACTGCAGCCTTGAGAAGATTGTCAGGAAAAGGCCATTCAAATGTGTGGGGGAGCTTCACAAGGAGTGGACTGAGGCTGGAGTTACTGCATCAAGAGCCACCACACACAGACGGATCCTGGACATGGGCTTCAAATGTCATCAGAAGCGTCTTTCCTGGGCTAAATAAATAAAGAACTGGTCTGTTGCTCAGTGGTCCAGTCCTCTCTTCTGATGAGTGCAAATTTTGCATCTCATTTGGAAGCCAAGGCTCCAGAGTCTGGAGGAAGAATGGAGAGGCACACAGTCCAAGATGCTTAAAGTCCAGTGTGAAGTTTCCACAGTCTGTGTTGGTTTGGGGAGCCATGTCACCGGCTAGTGTTGCTACACTGTGCTTTTTTTAAGTCCAGAGTCAATGCAGCCGTCTACCAGGACATTTTAGAGCACTTCATGCTTCCTTCAGCAGACAAGCTTTATGGAGATGCTGACTTCATTTTCCAGCAGGACTTGGCACCTGCCCACACTGCTAAAAGTACCAAAACCTGGTTCAATGACTATGGGATTACTGTGCTTGATTGGCCAGCAAACTCGCCTGACCTGAACCCCATAGATTCTCTATTGTCAAGAGAAAGATGAGAGACATGAGACCGAACAATGCAGAAGAGCTGAAGGCCGCTATTGAAGAATCCTGGTCTTCCATAACACCTCAACAACATCAGATAGCATCCATGCCACACCGCATTGAGGGCCAAACCAAGTATTGAGTTCATATGCATGATTATACTTTTCAGAGGGCCAACATTTCTGTATTTTTTTTATATATTTTTTTATTTTATGTAATATTCACATTTTCTGAGATTTTGAATTTGGGGTTTTCATAAGCTGTATGCCATAATCATCAAACTTATAAAAAAATAAAGGCTTGAAATATCTCACTTTGCATGCAATGAGTCTATATAATATATTAGTTTCACCTTTTAAGTTGAATTACTGAAATAAATGAACTTTTTCCAGGTCATTCTAATTTATCGAGATGCACCTGTAATAATGTCAATGCTGCCATTCACTGGCAAAACTTCAGATTAGTCTCAACCATAGACTGTAAAAAAATATGGACGTAGTGTCTGTGACGTCACCCATAGGATTCTAAAGAGCCGTTTTGAAGCGCAAAGTAGGGACGAGCTGGCCGTTGCCGTCTTGTCAGCGCGTCACTCCCGGATAATAGAAAATGGGCAAAGAGGCGGGACGTGGGTGGAGCTGAGGTGACGCGATGACTAACAGACAGCAGATAAATGGCTATCCACCTGTCACTCAAAGTGGCCACGCCCTTAATTATGCAGGACTTTAAAGCTTTATATAATGTAAATGAATGAGTTATACAAAAAATTCACCCCCCCTCACAGTTGTCATGAAGGGCAAAATTAGCCGTATAGACCAAAACCACAATTTGTACCAGGCTGCAAACGTGTTTTTCTGCTGTAAAGTTGGGCATTTTAACATGGGGCTCAATGAGATTCTGCTCCCTTCTGGAGCCTGTCCCTAGCGGCCAGTCGAGGAATTGCAGTTTAAGTCACTTCCGTATTGGCTTCAAGAGAAACTGCGGGAGGTTGCCGCTTGGTCTTAACGCCCTAAAGGTCACAGGTCATGATCAATACTCTTATATGACAGTGGCACATTATCATTGAACAGTTGCGGTGTTACGTGATATGTTTATCACTAAGGTGTCTTTGTTCATGAAGGAAACTATTTAGTAATTTAGTGGTCAACGTGTGAGCAAATTTCCTCACATCTACCTCCTCCTGACACCAAGTAAAAACCCTGCTAATAATCAGATGTATTAATTTTTTGGCCTTGAAATAGAAGTAGAATGAAAGAGAGAAAGAAAGAAAAAGAGATAGTTTTCTAAGCCCAAGGCAATACTGCCACAGCTAGCAGACCTTGTGTGTGGGTGTAGAGAAATATTTATGATGTGGGTAGGGTGACCTTAATTAGCAGAGATTGCATTAGAGAATGGACTTGTGTTAATAAAATGACAGGACTGGGGTTTTGCTCTCTCATTTCCCTCTCCCTCTCCATCTTACCACCTGTGATATCACAGCACGAGGGACGAAAATCATCTCTCTTACTGACGAGGGAGATTAGCAGCAAGCACTGGAGAGCTAAGCAAGAATACCTGCTAATGCTTGCAGTAGCTTTTTATGCTGACTCAATACTCAAGTGTTTTTTTTTTTCTTCTTAAATCCAAACAACACATTCTCATAAGGAAACGTCACTCTAGCAACTCTAGCTCTGGATGTTAAACTCTTGTGCTGCATGTTATATTTAACTGTGGTGCCATATTTAACTTCTTTCTGACACTATTATAGCTTTATTTGAGGATCACATTCAAATAAAATTCATTATTCACATAAAATCTTACCCTGATTCTCAAATGAGCACTCTTTCAAACGTCAAAAACTTGAAGCCATAAGATTGATCTCAGCAATGTCAAAAGAAATTGTTTCTAGAATATTGTTGATCTTATTCATCTTTTTTTTATTTGATTTGTGAAGAAGAGGAAGATTTTCAGCAAATGTGAACTGTGCCGGCAAAATGAGTGGCAATGAGCAAATTTAAAAAACGAGTTATTATTTTTACATTCTCTATTAATAATCATGTATGCTTTGTTGGAATCAGACAACAAAAAACTGAGCTACACCTGTTTGAAGTTGATTGAGTCAGCAAAGTCAATTTTGAAGAAAAAAAAAGATTTTCTGAAGGTTCCAAAATGAAATCACATAGCACCCATACCTTAAAATTTCTGGTAATAAATTTGGCACACACCAAGCCAATACCAAGCAACACTGTAACATGTGTTCATGTTTTATAAAAAAAAAAAAAAAAAAAACATTATTTTTCACATAATTTAGCTTTATTCTACACCACATCGCCAGATAGCTTCCTGGTTCTATGAAGCCACTCCTTCAGAAATACGCAATGGGCTCAGATTGGTTAGCTGGCCCAGTGAGTTGTGATTCGCTAACCATCTAGTGCGCGTTGTCCAGAAACGTTACGGCCCTTACTATTATGGTTGCTCATATACTACATATGTTTATTGTAATAAACAATGGCGTCATATTTGCCTTATCAATTTGAGCTTGAATCAGACCCAGAGAATTTTAGTGAAGAGGATCGAGCAGAACCTGTGCAAGAACAGCTGTTACAGCGTTTTTTTTTTGTGTGTTTTTTTTGTAGTTGTCTCATACTTTTAGATACGCTGTTATTTGTTAATGGTTGAAGGGATTATTTGGATTACAGACTGTGGATATATAGTGATCGCCACTGACTGTAGAGCACTGTTAGTTTTGTCTTTATAAAACAAAACTTTATAGAAATAATGTGAAAAAATGAAATTTTCATGGACAAGGGAAAGGTACTCCTCAGAAAACGTACAAATAAATATTTTTAATAATAATAATAATACATATTTTTACATGCATTGAATTGCTATTTGGATCATTGGGATCAGACGAGGGATCATAATGAACTTGTTTTTGTGAAAACCTCAAATTCGACCAAAATGTAGATTTTCCACTTCTTTTGCCTGTAGCTCGTAATTAGCCCGTGCACATTCCGACTCATTTTGCCAGCACGGGTCACAAATAACAACTTACAACTCTGTTCCAAGTCGTTTGAAACTGTATTTGTGGGCCACTTTATTGATTTTTGTAATTTATCGTGACTGCAAATTTACTGTATCTACCTGTCCCAAACAACTTGAATTCACCCTAAGTGCTAATATCCAAAGATTGCCAATACTCTCAGAATCTCCAAACATAATGGAGAATATCACCATTATATGATTACTATAGCCTTTATAAGAAAGAAACTCAAAGAGGGTCTCAAATCAATGATGAAGGCCAACTTTTCAATGTCTGGTAGACAGTGGATTGTAATAAAACTCTGTTTTTCACATGCTCCTCATCACCAGAGGTTTCATGCATCATCAAATAATTGTATCCTCTGCTGCAATCCGACTTTTACACATTCTTTAATTGATGCCCTTCCCATAAGTCTCCCTGCACCATGTTCACTGAAACACAGATTATAGAGAGTCCCATTCAAACCGAGATGAAAAATACATTTCCACTTTATAGAGGTAAGAAAGGCTGATGGAAAAGCGGAGATTGCAAGGACATCATAGATCATCACAATTCAAATGCTGGAGCGACTTTGGTCCATCATTCTGGCTCTTGGCTGCCAGCACAAAATCAGAATTGTCTATATCCTTGAGCCTTTTCTCCAAAGTTTCCACAACAAACCTGTTCTACTCATCTTTCTTTCTTTGTAAACTCAAACCCTGAGCTCACACTGTGTTCATGTTCAGCCAATCACTTCCTGTCCTTTGACACTTTTGAGGATGGCACACGTTTTTTCTGCCTCCTGTGTTCTTCAGACAACCTGGTCTCACAGAATCCCGGAAATGAACACGAGCCCCTGAACTCAAAATCGGTGGCAGTTTCACGGAATCGCCGAAAATTCCGTGTTGGGTCCACGGAAGTGATGCCTATGTAAGTCAATGACAGTATACAGATGCGTTGGGCATGGTTATCGTCATGAAACTATGATTTTGCCATCATGACATGGAGTGTGATTCTCGATTTAATCAGCCAGCATAATTTTATTTACAATTATTTTCTTTAGTTTTTATTTACGGTATTTAGACAGGTTTTGAACACGTAACCCAATCCCTTCCCTAAACCTACCCATTTTGTGTATTATAAAAAACAGGATATAACAGGCTGATATGACGGCAGGCACAATTTATGCAAAAAGTACAAATATTCCAAGTGTTCCGAGGCCAAACGATTGATTTGTGTGAAGAAAATCCCCAAAAGCGTTGAGTCCATCCGCCAAAGATCATAAACGCATTTCAAATTTTACCGTCGGAAGAAATGTTACGTCAGCTTTGACAGCATTGGCTCTCGTTTGTCTCGTGATCAATTGTGTCATTACGTCAGCTTTGATTGTAAAATGTCATTGGCTCTCATGTGTCTCGTGACCGATCGCATCATGCTAAAGAGTCGTGTGTATTATTTGAATGAGAATTGAATGAGTGTGTTCACGGAGCGGTGGGATCATCATTTTAGCGATTAAAACATTAAGATCAACTCTGTTCTTTACATGAAGATATCGTATGACTTCTGAAGACTTTTTGGTCAGTTTTTGCAATAAATACCTGTGGCTGTACTTGTATTTGCCTGGTATGTGTTTTATATTGTTGAGAGTGGGTGGAGTTAGTTGCTCGAAAATATAAAAGTAGCCTATAAATATTCATAAAATAATTTTACTGTCATTGACTTACATTGGCATCTCTTCCGTGGACCCATCACGGAATTTTCGGTGATTCCGTGAAACTGCCACAGATTTTGAATGAAGGGGCCCGTGTTCATTTCACCGAATTCTGTGAGACCAGGTTATCTTCAGAAATTACAGTTCTTGATGCACCTTCTGTTGACCAATACCATGTTGTCTACTGGGATGATGGTAGCCAAATTGGTCAGCTACCAAATTAAGCTCATCGGCAAGATACTTAACCTCCAGGTGTTCTGCAAATGTTCCATAAGTTGCAGGTTACATCACTCCTCCCTGTGATTTTTTAGCGTGGTGTATAGTGACAAGTCTCTTTGTGTTTTCATAATACAGAAAAAGAATACGTGCTGAGCAGTCCTGACCTGCATCTGTATGCACTTGAATCTCCATAACCTACTTTTTCAGCTAGCTGGCTCACTAGGGATCCTATCCTATAGAGAAAAAGCTTTAAGCCTGGGCTTCAAAAGGTCTCTACACTCAGGTCTCTTGAACAAAACTCCTCAACGTCGTCCCCTGAGGACGACTCCACACACAGTTGTGCTTTTCCTCATTAATTTGACATCTCAGCATCCCATGTTTTATCTGTAATCTGTTTGTATTCCCTCCCATGATAACATTTTATCCTCCTGTAAAGTTTTTGTTTGCATACATTTGAATATAATCTTTTATGGATCACTCCTTTTATGTCCCGCTTTGTGTTTTCTTTGTGCCATCTTTTATTCTTAATTTTGTTTGCATTTTTCATTACTATCCGAGTGCATCATTACTATTGTCTTGTTTTGATCCCCATATCTCTGTGGAGAATTCCTTGCTTTTTATGTTCATTATAAAAAGAGCTTTAGAACAGAATTCTTGCAGCTGTATCTGAAATGTGCTGTAGTTATTTATCGGAGGTGCCAAGAGGCAGTGTTAACTAAAGCGTTGCTTAGATTCAAATGTGCTGTGTAATTTCTTAGAGTCTTGATTGTTCAGACATTGGGTTTTGTAAAAAAAAAAAAAAGTTATTTGTTCCAATTAGTGTCTAAATGACTTTGATAATCATTTGCATATGTAATACGTATTAATTAAATTAAAATACATTAATTGAAATCAATTAATGTAAAACATAGCAGTTTTAAACTATTGCTATCTGAATGGAATAGAGAATTTACTAGTAGAATCTCAGGCTAGAAAAACAACATACAAAAAACTGGTAATGAGATTTTTTTTTTTTTTTTTATTTACAGGAATGCGTTGTGGCCATTTCTTGAGACTGTATAGGGTCAGTTATTGAGGTTCATTGATTTTTTGTTGTTGTTGAGTTTCTGTATGTATGTTATGTTTTTCTCCTTGAGGAAAAAAAATAACTTTGGGTAGTTTTGTCTTCTTGCCGTTAAGAGTGCTGAAGTACCCTGAATAAAGTTCTGACTTTTCCCAGCTGAACTTTCCTGAATTCATGCATCTATTAACCCAGGATGTGTCCAAATATTAAAATCAACCTAATTTTAGAGACTTTTTGTTTCATAGAATGAGAGACCGCCGTCTTCTGTTTTGCAAGTCACCTTACCAATGTAGCTCAGGTCTTTTCAGGTCACCCTAATCTGAAGCAGCTCTCCTTCCTTTATATTCAGGACAAACAGCACCCGTATCTCTTGTAGAGTGTGACTTTAAGTGCCACTCCAGTTCATGAAGTCGCATTGACTGGAATTTAAAGCACTGACCTTCCTGATGAGATGAAGGGTGAAAAGTTGCCTTCTCTAATGATTATGCAGAACCAATATCGACCTGAATGTAACCAATATTGAATCGGCCTCAGGCCTTCATGATTCCAAACACACTGCTGCAGGCAGTAAATATTATTCCACAGGAAGGGGGGCCATGCTGCATTAAATGGTGTGCTGAACACGATAGATGGCTATTGGAACAAGTCTATTTGTGGTGACCCAGACCTTTGGACTGGCGTAATCCCTTATCAAGCAGAGTTATAGGTCTCTGAGGAAATCTAACGCAGAAGCGTCTCCACATTTGGGAGGAACAGATAGATCAGCCTCTCCCTCCCTCACCTTTTCCCTGGGAGGCATTACTTTCAGATTTCTCCCTTTTCATGGACCATTTGTCATCACATACACCCAGATCATGGTGTTGTACACCTGTACTGCAAGGCTGCCCAATGCCCCCTATCAACTTACTAAACTGTTTTTATGTCTAATAATGAAAAGTATATGTAGCCTACTCAATTCAATAAATAGTTTGTTAAAAGTTCACAATTTGCCAATGCTGAATGTGACATATTACAGTATGACAGTGGACAACATTGCCTTAACTTAAGCAAACTCCCACAGTCAAGACTGATTTTGCTTGCACAAATGAATGTCTAAAGGTGATTAAGACATGGACAGCCAGGAGCGAATCAATTGCCTGATTGGATCATTGGATAATTTGCGGTTAGAGTTACAAGGAGTCATTTTATGAGCCACTTTATAGCAGGTATCAATTGGAGCCATAGCGTTATTGCAGGTCAATGCTGTTTAAAGTGTCAATACCAGGATTGATGGTGCTCATCTAATCCTCAGATGATAAATTAATAATGCATATGCTGACTGACTGATATTTCTGAAGATTCTAAAGCCGGTCAGCAAAAACTACACTTGTCAAACAATGGAGCATTTGAGTCATAAATGTATCTTTTTTGGTATACCCCTCCCTATAATAAATCGTCTTAATAAGGTATCCACAGTGTTTTCATGATACTATGTGTCGACATGACAAAACAAACTTTGCTTAATACACTATATTGCCAAATGTTTTGCGACACAGGGTTTAGAGTGTGTTTATGGGAATTGTTGACCATTCTTCTAGAATCGCATTTGTGAGGTCAAGCACTGATGTTGGACGAATATTTAGTAGTGAGAACATTTCACAAATGGACTTATTGCACAGGTGGCAACATATCACGGTACCAAGCTTGAATTCACTGAGCTCCTGAGAGCGACCCATTCTTTCACAAATATTTGTAGAAGCAGTCTGCATGCCTAGGTGCTTGATTGTATACAATCGGTGGTCATGGAAGGGATTGGGACACCTGAATTCAAAGATTTGTAGTGTAGTGTAGTTTGTGCATTCTGGAAAGTGTAATGATTATGTTTTCAAATCAAATGAGAATAGTTAGTTTGTGCATTTTATTTGAACTCTTTAAAAAAAATCTGCATCGGATGGGTTTTTACCATGTCTGTATGGCTACAGCTTATAGCTTATATTTTATTGATAAGGTTAATGAATTAATATTCATAAGATAAGGCATCATTGTGTCATGACATCACAAGCAGTTACAACTTCTTTATGGTGCCACTGATTTGAGTGAAGGTGAAACATGTATCGCTTAAATAAGTAAAGTATCTGCTATGGAACAAATTAATTTTTTGAGCAATATGTTTGCTTTAGCCATTTTTTGTTCCCTCAATATGGCAGTTATTCTGTTAGTCTGTAGCCTCTTCCCTTAGACAGACTTTTGTGAGATCAGAGATGGCGCCAGATGCACTTGTTTGCACGGGTTAATCTCCGGTAATTGAATATCTCAGGCAATCGGACAATCTAAAGCTGTCCAATTTCAACTTTTATTGCTCGTGGCCAAGCAAAGCCATGTTAAAAAAGAAAGAAAAATAACATTAGAGGGAATCAGAATGCCGGCCCGTAGAATTAGCTTATCATATCCAATTGAAAACACTGTAAATGCCGCTTAGCTGGCCATTCCCCTGCGGGTGGTCAGCCAGGCGAGAAGGGGACAGAGGAGGACATCTAATGCTGCAGATGTCAGTGTGAGGGGACAGTGGGGAGTTTCTGTTCTGTATTACAGGGTTTTCAAACCTTTTTCATCTCCAGAATAGAGAGATATTTTGTCCATCAGCACCCACCCACCTCTGATTAAGTGTGCAATTTGACAGTATACGTTCTGATTGTTCCTGGTGATGGAAGCGCTTGTCAGGGTGTGAATGGAGACTTAACTACAGTGTATGTGTGTACAATGTGTACATTCTAGAATAGTTTAATATAGTCTATGTGCTGGGTCTGCGAGAGAAGTTATTATTTGATGATTGTCAAATACTAGTAGTTCTCTGTAAAATGTATGTTTGCTCTTCTTGACTATACCTTGTCACTTTTTTTAATACAGTGGAATTTTTGAGTCCGTTGCACTGTGCTGTGTTACTTGGAATGTTCTTTTTTTATTTATTTTTTTATGTGCAGTTTCCATATGTTCAGCATATTCATCTATTACATACTTTTGACATATAATTCACATTTCTTCTCGTCCCAGTCTTTCTCCAATTGTAATTACACTTAGCAGCCTTTTGGCAGCCCTTTTTTTTATGTTATACATATATGTAATGATATGCATACACTGTAAACCTGAATAAGTTGGCAAAACTCCAAATATTGAGCCAGTCAGTTGCACAGCAATAATACATTTAACATGTCTCTGTTCTCAAACTAAGCTTATACTCAACTCGTCACCATGATGGTAACAGGTAACCAAAAAACAAAATAACAGGAACTCTTCTAAACTAGCATAATAAAACATTAAACACTACTAAATGTCCCACTTAATGTTAATCTTGCACACACAAAAAAATTCAATTAAAAAAATTTTATAAAACATAATATAACTTGGCAACACTTTAGAATAAGGTTCATTAGTTAACATTAGTTAACTACATTAGTTAACATGAACTAATAATGAACTGCACTTATAAAGCATTTATTTATCTTTGTTAATGTTAATTTTGACATTTACTAATGCATTATTAAAATCTTGTTAACATTAGTTAATGCACTGTGAACTAACATGAACAAACCATGAACAGCTGTATTTTTATGAACTAACTTTAACAAAGATTAACTAATGCTGAAAAGAGGTGTTGTTCATGGTTAGTTCATGTTAACTAATGTATTAACTAATGTTAACTAATACAACCTTATTGTAAAGTACTACCTTTAACTTATTTTTGGCATTTCCCTTCTGAGTGTCATGGAAAAGCATGTTGGGAAATAGAAATCCCAGCGCAGTTTTGGTTAAATTTAAGTTAGTTTAAATTAAAAGAAACATGTTCATAAAATACAAAACATTGAAACAAAGATTACTTAATGTGTCAGTTTTGAGAACTCAAAAGAAAAATAAAGTTCTAAATACTCATGAAAGTTCATTTGTTTAAACCAATTTGTTTAATTTGAGTTGGCTCTACTCAAACAAATTCATTATTTTGAGCATTAGGGTTTACAGTGTATGTGTTTAATATATTACATTATTTTATATGAAATTGTTTTTTTATTGAATATTTAAATTATTAATGTTAATTTATTTAAAGAAATATTAAAAAGTATATATATATATATATAGACATTTAAAATAAGCAGGAATATTAAGTATATTAATGCAAACGTTGCCTTTCATGACTAGTGTTTGCAAATTCAAACACTAGCTTTCTGAAGCACATGCATCCTTTTGTAGACATTAGCTAATCAAAGTGAGCTTTGTTGTGTGTCTGGTAGCCACATAAAGCATGAAAGCAGCCTGTACCTTTCTACAGCAGAACCTGTGCGCTTTTTAAGCCTGACAATCAGTTTTTCATTCACAATGTTTTCCCATAGCCATAAAGAGACTGCTTGTACCTAGGGGCCCGCTTCTCTGTGCCTGTGTGAGAGATATAGAGTGTGGGTGAAACTGGATGCTAATACGCATGGAATTTATTACCTTGCAGATGGGCGATTCTAAAGTGTCTGCTGCATGATGCTTCATCTCCCCTGTGCAATTGGTCTCAAATTAAAGACCATCTCTATTTCCTCCTACAGGATCCTCTCTGAGCATTTCTCTGCCTCTCTCTGCTCCACCTGCTTCCTCCCTACATCTGTACAGCTCCATATCCTCCGTCACCTCACCACTCTCCAGTATCTAAAAAGACAAGACCTTGTTACTCTTTCTCTTGTTATTCTGACTTAGCTCTTTATTCAGTGGTGAAGAGACACTCATTATAACACAACAAATTTTATTTGTTCACTTTGAGCTAAGTCACTTTGTTCAGTGGTGAAGAGACACTCATTATAATGGAGGCAGATCTGCGGTCGATTATAAAAAGGACAGGGTTTAAGTGGACTAAATAATTGGATAGCTTGGTATACGTCACCAGAGAGAAGTCTGGCGTTTCAAGATTGAGTCGACATTCTGATTAAAAAAAATATGAGGTCCAAAAAATGAATCATAAGCATGGACGAATTGTTCATCAAATGATCAACATGCATTTATAAAATAGATGCTGGCTTTAACAATATATATAGAGCCAGATTTACTAAAATCAAATTAACGTGAGCGCAATTCTATAAATGCGCAGATGGGAGTGGATAATTCAACTATTATCAATGTAATGAACACAGACATCGCCAGATAATTTCCATAATGACCAACGCAATCTACCAGTTAGCTTCTGGTTTAAAACATGCTTTTTTTGGGCAGTAAATAATGGCGCAAAAAACAGTAAATTGACGAGCGCAAACCTTTGTAAATCACCTTGTATGATTCATTTAAATACTCTCCTCCCATAAATTTGCCGGCTGAAAGGGAAACTCCTACAAATGCAAATGCAATAAGGTCAGCCGCAAAAATAACCCTGTTCACACCTTATCAACGATAATTTATCACTGCGTGTCTTTAGTAAATCCTGACAGTATTTTTTAACGGCAAAAGAGGGTTTGTGCTGGTGCAAGCTGTTAGTAAATCTGGCCCATTGTGTCTAAAAAAGTAACTATGGCCAAGTCAAGTCTGATTTTCAACTCAACAGTAAACCTGTGTACTCATGTTCTTAATTGCTTAATTGTAAATTACAGTCTAGTGATGCTGAAAAATTATTTATTGTTAATCAATAGCAGAATTTTCCTTTGAGATCAACTGCTACAGCTACCAGTGAAGGGATTGTTTCATAGATATGTAGCCTGAATGTATCAAAGTGGGACTTTGTCATAACTTGGCATTTGTTGTCCTGCCTTTAAAAAAACTTTTGGAACAATCTAAAAAGTATGTTTAATTAAACCGAACACACTCTGCTTCATATAACATAAATGTTAATATTAGGGACTCCTCCAAGGCCGGCAGCTCGGTCTACACAATCAGTTTTATAGATTGCCACAATAAATGGCGTCTGCTGATTGCGATCATGGTATTTCCTGCGGCTGATATTGATTAACAGTCATTTCATGAACACAAATTAATGCACTGCTCTCTACCAAAGAGAAGGTTAATGGTTCACCAAAGAGCAGTGGCCACTAGACAGTTATTACTGGGATGCTGGCATTGTAAGAAGTAGGTACAGTATGTGTGGGTACTGCGTTTACAATTCACAACGAAACAGAATATCACTATTTGTAACACATTCACAAAGGTCCATTTCCTGGCCGCCTCAATAGTATTTCTGACACTGCTGGAAAGCAGCTATGCCACCTCAACGCCAGCTAATGCAGTAATCACATAATGCTCACAATTTGTTCTGTATTTTTCCTCTCCACGGTAGCCATCCAAATCTTGGATGACATTAGAAAGTTTTTGTCACCATGCCATCTGGAAAGGCTTTAAGGTGTCTCAATAGGAGGTGCTGCAAATAATTTTTCTTAGAATTTTCTTTCTGTGGTTTCTCATATCACGAAAGTCTATGAGAAATCTTCCTGAAGAATTACCTACAGTGTGCTCTGAAAATTAGTTACATTGTGTCTACCCCGTAGCTCTTAACGGTCCTTAGTAATTAGAGCTAATGAAATGACAATTTACCATTATTAGGGCATGTGGCTAACAGCGCCAAGTTCACTGCGCTTCTTAGCACACATCTGCGTCTCCAGTCGGGCCCTTGGGCGAAAGAAACTTTGAAGCATCTACCACATTCTCGCAGTGTATACGTGATTTGATGAGGGGAGCAGAGTGGATTGGGTTGGAGTCTGTCCTTTTTGTTTCATTAATTATTTTTTTCCAAACTTTTATCTGCTTCTGATGATGGGACATTATCGTAAGGTCATGAGTTGAATTCTAAATGTTTTCTCCACAGATGATTCTTCAGGGTCTGGCTTCGATTGGCAATCAGCCAAGGGAGTATCTGCCGTCGCTCTTAGATATATATTACATAAACTGTATGGATATGTCACCATTCCTGGCTTTACTTCTAAAGCTTTTTAGAAATACACATTTTATTTATATAGTGAAAACATTGGCCCCACTTTATATTAGGTGGCCTTAACTACTATGTACTTACATAAAAAAATAAGTACTATGTACTTACTTACACCTTTGCTGATATTGAGGTGGGATACGGGTAGGGTTAGGGACAGGTGTGATGGTATGGGTAAGTTTAAGGTTAGGGTTAGGTTTAAGGGCAGTGTCAACTGTGTAATTACAAATGTAACTACAGAAATTAATTACAAATGTAATTACATGCAGGTTTATTTAACAATGTAAGTACAATGTAAAAACATGTATGTACACAATAAGTGCATTGTATCAAATGATTAATTAAAATGTTAGTACATAGTAGTTAAGGCCACCTAATATAAAGTGGGTCCAAAACATTTTATTTTACAGCATCTTTGTTACATGTCACATGTACATACTGCATTAATAACAGTAAATTATACATAATTAAGAGCAACTAACCCCTAATCCTAACCGTATGGTAAGTACAATTTACTTAATAGGCCTATTAATCAGTACTTAATTGTATAATTACACTGTAACAAGGCAACCTTAAAATAAAGTGTAACCATTTTACCTTTAGGGTAAAATATTACTGCAGTAGCCATAAAAGTACAACTTTGTACCTAAATTAACCACACTGTAAAAAAAAAAACAAAAAAACAAAAAAAACACCTATTTCAACTTTAAAGATGCCTTCAATTTTTAAGTGTAATGAAATTGGCTGCACAAGTAATTTCAATGTAAATGATATTAAACTGACTAAAAAAGTTGAAATTGCTTAAATTAGGGTTTATTCACATTTTGTAGTTCGGTTTACTTGGTTCGTTTGTTCATTTGGTCCCAAAAAAGAAAAGTGTCCTGGTCCGCTAAGTGTCATTTTTATCACCAAATATAAAGGTGTGGGGACACATTCAAAACCTGATTGGTTGGCTTTTATGACATATTCCTTATTTTGAAACAGAACTTACCGAACATACAAAACAATGCTGTGTGCTGGGATAAATGCACTCACTGTATGTTCATAGCCTACATATGATGGTATTTTGACCAGCTAAGAACTTGTGAAGAGCTTATAAAATGTGCAAGAGCAAGTGCAAGTCCCCTCCGTCACACACAAACGAAGATCAGTGAGGAGACGCAGTTCTGATGCATGTACCAAACTGTGATGGGCAACATCTCGACTGTGACGTATGCTTGAGCATACTGTCCTTTTTAGGGTCTCATCTTCCTGTTTTGGGTTCGTTTAAATGTCTTTGGTCCGTGCTACGTTCATGTCTTATTCGAAACGCACCAGAATTGATTTGGAAGTGGACTCAGAGAGACTCCGAGTGGAGCAGTCTCAGTCCGCTTGTTTGGTGCACACCAGTGTTTGGATGGCACCAGGGTTAGTTTTAATCAAACCAGCCAAGTGTGAACACACCCTTAGTCTGAGTTAATGTAAAAACATATGTTGCCATGGCTTAATGATCATATAATTTTTACAGTACATAGAAGTTCATATTATTATTGTACTGTAAGGGTACATATTACTACTACAGGTAGATAAGGTACCAAGTTGACTTTTTAAAGGTACTTGCCCCAGTGACAAACTGTTGTACCCACAAAGGTAAAATTTTTGCAAAAAAAATTGACAGTGCATGAAGAAAATAGAAATGTATTTTTCTTTCTTTCTTTCGTTCTTTAAAATATGTAGAAGCAGTGTTACCGGTGTAAAAGAAAAAAAGAAATTGCAGAGAACAAAAACGTTTCCTGGCAGCGATGTCATCTGACTCTAAAGCGCAAAAGAGAGAAAACAGAGAAGGCTGTCTCCCTTGAGGCAACGTTGGGTTTCTCTTGGGGAAAGCCCTAGTTTTGGCTTGTCCTACATCATCAAAGCCCGGCTTCACATGTAATATTAACAGGATTTCTATCAGAAGTCACTGTGTAAGAGTATTAGAGACAACATTTACTCAACAATGCAGTGGCCATCTTTGTGTGGAGAGATAACAAGGACTGACCCACTGGGTTATGGGATTACTCGATTAAACTTTTACAAGGCTGCCAAATTCTGCTGTGTTTCTTGGACCAGATTGAAGTGATGTTGGCTTTTATGCTGAGTGGAATTCATTTTGAGATGTGCCAGTGAAGCGCTCTTCTGCTCTTTCGTGCTCTTCCAAAAACAGGTCCTCTGTGTAAATGCAGACTTTAACTAATGATAAGATAAAACGCGGCTGGTTGCTGAGACATCCAAAAGAGAACATTTTAGTGAGTGACATATTGAAGATGAGCAGAATGCAAAAACAACTGCTTTTTAGGTAACACACTACAAAGAGTACTTTTTTTTATTTTTATAAAACTGATAGTTTTGACTCGATCAGATGAGCCACATACTAAGCCATAAAATATGCATTATACACACACCCGTGATCACACATCAATTAAACTCCAATTCCATCATAGTCTTGACTTGTGGCACATTGCATGCTGTATTCATAAAGCACAAGCATACATGTGCAAGTATACCACGTTATTAACGCTGTCACGCCGTCCACAATGTGCTTGTGGTTTGGTGCATTAGTAAAATAGAACTCTTAACATTTATCTTCTAGGTCTAAAGTCTTTAAAAAGTATGTAAGATAAGGGAATAAAGTTGCAGTTAATGGTTAGCGAGTGCGTCAGGGAGGTGATGGCAGTAAAGGGAGGGGTTCAGGGACACTTGTCTCTAAGCTGTTTGACTTTTTGACACAGTCTAAATCTAATCATCAGAAAGCTTTAGAGGTGAAGTGGACTATCGTAGCAGAGTCAAATCCTCTGAAAATTAAGCCCATAAATCAAACACACAGGCTCATTTGCCATTTTTATAGAAGTGGCTGATTTGCAGTTGGGTTCGTAGGGACAGCGGACGAGGGGGATGAAACAAAAGTGAAAGGGATTCACGATGCAGGAGAATGTCCATCAGTTCTCATTAAAAGAAACTAGATCATCTCTCCTAATTAGAAAGTTTTTTTTTTAACCGCGGTAAAATATAAGTAAGGCAAATTAGCCGTTGCACTGCCATCTCTGATTAATTAGGTAAATGCATAGAAAGTAAAAAGTTCATGATAAAGGCTTATTAAATGCAAAGTGTAATTTATAGGAGGTCGAGTCCACAAAAGGAAATATTATCACCATTTCCCAAGAGGTAATTTACTGATTCCGTCCCACTTTGCTTTTTCATTATCATTTTATTCCATTCTTTGCTTCTCGCTCTTTCTCTCTCTCTCTCTCTCTCTCTCTCTCTCTCTCTCTCTCTCTCTCTCTCTCTCTCTCTCTCTCTCTCTCTCTCTCTCTTAAACACACTGACTCACTTTTACTTAATGCAGACATCAGCAAAAGTAGGTCCCTGTGCACCTTAATTCAAACAAACATACAGAAAATTGCTATTATAAATCTGATCGTTTGTCCAATGTGACCTGGTCTTTTGAATCTTTCATCATATCATATCACCGAGCACATTTTTACTGTAAAATCTGCTTACGACGAAATAACAGCAATGTTTAATTATAAGCAGCTTTCCTGGCTAAGTGCAACATAATTTACAGTCAAAATAAACCTTGACAGGGTAATCAAGAACTGGACAGCAAGTGGAGTCTTGTATCATCCTGAAGAGGTTTATTTTGTGATTATGGCCATATTTGTATGTGGACACTTATTCAAGTTAAAATGATGTTGTTATACAAGAAGAGAGTGTTATGAGAGACAAACCAGCACAGTTAACCCCCTTGAGTCAGTGGTTGCGCCGGCGTGATTGACTCGCTTTTTTTCTTATCAGTGTCAAAGAGACTCAAATAACTCTGTTGTTTTTTACCATTCAGGCAAGTGTTATACATCATTATAATTTGTAAAATGTATTTTCTTTTTGTGTACAGTCACAATAAAAACGAATTGCTGTGCTTTTTGCAAAACAAAGGCGCGATCTTCAACCTCTCTGTAAATTATGTCTAATCTGATTCTGTTCAGAAAATGACCTGTAGCTTACAGAAAATGTATCACCCAAACATGAGACGTATGTCTAAAGAAATGTAAAAATGTCCGGTTTTAAATAATGTAAACCAAATCGAAAACAAATATTATGTGTTTATGTAATCTGTTTGAAAAGAGAGTGATATCAGTCGTTCTCGAGCCTCTTCATTATCTGGTAATGCGACCATGCTCACGCCCACGGAGCGCTCTCTGACATTAAAATACTGATGCGATCCATGCATCAACGCCCACACATCAACTATTATGCGTTATTTTGTTCTCTCAGGTGTGATACCCCAACCCGTTCTCACTCCCAAGGCGTCAAATTCCGAAGCATGGTCAAGTGCTTTCCGCGTCACAATAAAGACGCTAAAGGCACCCCTAGGTGTCACTATATCGACGCGCTGATTGCTCCATTCATTTCAATGAGAAACCTTCGGCGTCATATACAGACACGTTGGGCATTGGGAAAGTTATCGTCATGCTGATCATATATTGGGTTATGATTTTGCCATTATGACATGTTGGACTGTGATTCTCAATTTAATCAGCCAGCATCATTTTATTTACGCTATCTTGACACGTTTTAACATGTAACCCAACCCTATTCCATCCCTAAACCTACCCATTTGTGTGGTATAAAACGCAGATATAACAGGCAGAGTCGACTGCATGCACAATTTATTAAAAAAAACTACAAATATTCCGAGGCCAAGCGATTGATTTGTGTGAAGGAAATCCTCAAAAGCGATCAGCGTCTTTATCCACAGAAGATAACGAACACACATACAATTTCAAATATTGCCGCCCGTTACGTCAGTTCCCTTTCGTTCAGTCACTACGACGTACGTTAGTGACTAACGAATGGGGGTTTCGCTTAGAAGCCAATTATCTTCGAGAATTCAACAGCGCCCAATGGCAGTGCCAATGCCATGGGCATGCGGAATTTGCATGCGTAACTCCGCCCCACCTCGTGGGTATATAAGGAAGTACGCTGGCAATATCGCATTATGTTTCTGCTTTGGAGCCAAGAGTATCTCTTCACTCCTTCAAGCCTGATCCTGAGTCTTCGACAAAGCTTTGAGACGAGCAGCTTTCCAGAGACGTTGGTGTTACGGCGCGTTCCAGTGATCATCATACTGCCTGCCTGCTGATCTGCGCAGTGGTCCGTCTGACAGCTGGTGTGTGGTCCCTGGGCGCTTCGGCGTTCTCTGCGAGGCTTTCCTCTCCTAAAAGAGCTTGCACGTGACGCGTCCTTTTCAGGATGTCTCGTCCGTGTACTTCTGGGTGTGGCCGGTTGCTTTCCCCTTCCGATGGGCACAAACACTGTCTGGTATGTTTGGGCTTTCAGCATGCCCAGGCAGCGTTTGTGGATGAGTCATGTTCCCACTGCGGGAATATGACCATCGCGGTGTTGCGGTCAAGACTCCATGACCTTCGTAAAGAAGTGAGAGTCCCCTCTACCACACCCCGATCTACTGAGTCCCCGAGGCCCAGTACTTCGGCTGGTGGTCAGGGTGACCTGACGGTTACGGTGTGGAACAAAGCCCCGACGCTCATGCCTCGGGCCACACCCCCGTCTTGCACACTGCAACCCGCGAGTGTCCAGACGCAGATCGCGGGGCCTGCTTCGGCCCCCCCGCGCATCTCGTTTGGCGCTCCGGAGGAGGATGCGATGTCGGTCACCGCATCACAAGGTGGGCTCGAGTCCTCTGAGGATGATGACTCGGCTGTGTTGCCGCCTTCGGGCGTTCCAGCATTGCCCGAGTCGGACCCAGAGCTGACAGCCATGCTGTCTCGGGCAGCCGCGAGCTTAGGGATAGAGTGGAACCCTCCGCCCTGTCCCGAACGCTCAAGGCTCGATGATTGGTTTTTGGGAGCCCGCGCTGACAACCGTCAGTCCCCGCCCCCAATACCTTTCTTTCCCGAGCTGCATGAGGAACTCGCGCGGTCCTGGAAGTCCCCGTTGTCTTCCCGTGACCGGTCAGCGGCTTCCTCCGCCTTCTCCGCCCTCGATGGGGCGGCGGCTAAAGGGTACACTGGGGTCCCCCCGGTTGAACGTTCTGTTGCGATGCAACTGTGTCCTCAGAGCGCTTCGACTTGGCGCGGCGATCCAAAGCACCCCTCCAAAGCCTGTCGATTCACATCAACCTTGGTGGCGAAATCGCACAGAGCCGCGGGGCAGGCCGCCGCTTCTTTGCATGCCATGGCGATCCTTCAGGTCTACCAGGCCAGGATCCTCAAGGACATGCACGAGGGTGGAGTTGATCTGGGGCTCTTAAATGAGCTGCGTGCCGCCACCGACCTCGCTCTCCGGGCGACGAAGGTGACCGCACGCTCCCTGGGTCAAGTGATGTCCACAAATGTGGTCCAGGAGCGTCACCTATGGCTGAACCTGGCCGATATGCGGGACACCGAGCGAACCCGGTTCCTCGATGCCCCCATATCCCAGGCCGGCCTCTTCGGCGGGGCGGTTGAGGACTTTGCTCAACAGTTCTCGATCGCCCAGAAGCAGACTGAGGCTATAAAGCACGTACTGCCCCGGCGGCCAGCTGCTGCCTCCACCCAGCCGCCGGCACAGTCGCCTCAGTCTGCTCCACGCCGAGGACGCCCTCCTAAGGCTCCCGCCCCTCCCACCCGGTCCAAGCAGCAGCCTTCACCCGGGCCGGGTCGCGGAGGAAGCCGTAGGAAGGCGTCCAAGTCCCCTCAGGCCGCCCCACGCCCCGCTAAACGCCAGGCCAAGCGGCGCTCCTGAGACGGACGGCTCAGGGATGGGAAATTCTTTCGAGGAGATGGTAGCAGGACCACTCCTTCCCCCGGTGGAGGGCCGGGGGAGAATCCTTTGTTCAGCTGCTGGCCCACGGGTCAGCAGCACCCTATTTTGGTCAAAGAAAGAATTAACACTCCCATCCCTGAGCCCACAGAGTCCGGCGATGACAGTGCGCGCCACCCACGGGTCCCGCCACTCGCATCCCACTCTGTCGCCAGCCTCCTGGCAGAGCAGACCCCAGTGGAACGTGCGTCCTTCCCTGGTCTCCTCTGTCAGGACGCAGCAGTCAACCGTGCCCCCGCACCGGGACGCCCCTCAGCCTCCCATGTCCGGGCCGGTGACGCTGCATCGCTGCAAGCCCACACCGGGTACGTCTGTGCTCCGAATGACCCCGCTGGCGCAGTTTTTGGAAGTCTGGCTTCAGCTTCCAGGGCTGTCCCGCTGGGTCGCGCGGACCATCAGGCGCGGCTACGCGATTCAGTTCGCGCAGGTTCCTCCCTGCTTCCGGGGAGTCCGCTCCACTATGATCGGGGCCAATGCCCCCGTCATGCGGGCGGAGATTGCCACCCTACTGGCGAAGGGTGCGATCGAACCTGTCCCTCCAGCCGAGATGAACTCCGGGTTTTACAGCCCGTACTTCATCGTACCCAAAAAGACCGGTGGGCTACGGCCAATCCTGGACCTGCGCGTCTTGAACCGTTACCTTCACCGGTTTCCGTTCAAGATGTTGACAGCGAAACGCCTTTTCGAATGCGTTCGTCCAGACGATTGGTTTGCAGCGATCGACCTGAAGGACGCCTACTTCCATGTCTCCATTCTACCTCGACACAGACCGTTCCTACGGTTTGCTTTCGAGGGGCGGGCATATCAGTACGCAGTTCTACCATTCGGGCTATCTCTGTCCCCTCGCGTCTTTACGAAGATTGCCGAGGCAGCCCTTGCGCCCCTTCGGCAGCACGGGGTTCGCATCCTGAATTACCTCGACGACTGGCTCATACTGGGTCACTCTCGGGAGCAGGTTTGCGGACACAGAGATCAGGTGCTCCATCACCTAGCCCGTCTGGGCCTTCGGGTCAACTGGGAGAAGAGCAAACTTTGCCCCGCGCAGAGGATCTCTTTTCTCGGTATGGATATCGACTCGGTCGCCATGTGCGCGCAGCTTTCGAGCGAGCGCGCGCAGTCTCTGCTGACTTCCCTTCGTCAACTCGAGGGCAAGAATGCGGTTCCACTGAAACTATTTCAGAGGCTCCTGGGGCATATGGCATCTGCAGCCGCGGTGACGCCGCTCGGATTGCTTCATATGAGACCGCTTCAGCACTGGCTACGCGATCGAGTCCCGAGATGGGCATGGCGGTCTGGCACGCTCCGGGTCCAAGTGACTCGGGCCTGCTTACAGACTCTCACCCCGTGGTCGAACCTCAGTTTTCTACGGACCGGAGTGTCCTTAGAACGAGTTTCCAGGCATGTTGTTGTATCAACAGATGCATCATCCACGGGCTGGGGTGCCATGTGCAATGGACAAGCAGCCGCGGGCTCCTGGACAGGACCCCAGCGCCTTCTGCATGTCAATTGCCTCGAGTTACTGGCAGTACGGTTCGCCCTGCACCGCTTCCGAGCGTTGCTGAAGGGTCAACATGTACTAGTCAGGACAGACAACACGGCCGTAGTAGCGTACATCAACCACCAGGGCGGTCTACGCTCCCGCCGTATGTCTCAACTCGCCCGCCATCTCGTTTTGTGGAGTCAGAAGCGCCTGAGGTCCCTTCGTGCTGTCCACATCCCGGGAGACCTGAACTGTGCAGCCGACGAGCTCTCACGGTTTCAGCCTCTCCCCGGAGAGTGGAGACTCCACCCCCAGACGGTCCAGCTGATATGGGAACGGTTCGGCGACGCACAGGTAGATCTGTTTGCCTCCCAGGACTCTTCCCATTGCTCCCTGTATTATTCCCTGACCGAGGGCACCCTCGGCACGGATGCACTGGCGCACAGCTGGCCGCCCGGGCTACGCAAGTATGCGTTTCCCCCAGTGAGCCTCCTTGCACGGGTACTGTGCAAGATCAGGGAGGACAAGGAGCAGGTCATGTTGGTCGCCCCGTATTGGCACGGCCAGACCTGGTTCTCAGAACTTCTACTCCTTGTGACAGCCCCTCCCTGGCCTATTCCTCTGAGACCGGACCTCCTCACTCAGAGACGGGGCACCGTTTGGCACCCGCGTCCGGCGTTCTGGAAGCTCCACATTTGGCTTCTGGACGGGACGCGGCAGGTTTGAGTAGTCTTCCACCTGCGGTGGTCGCTACCATCACTTCCGCTAGAGCTGAGTCTACACGACGTCTCTATGCGCTGAAGTGGAACCTCTTCGTCACATGGTGTTCTTCCCGCCAAGAAGACCCCTGGAAATGCCCGATCGGGTCCGTGCTATCGTTTCTCCAGGAGGGGGTGGAACGAAGGCTGTCTCCTTCCACCCTTAAAGTGTACGTGGCCGCAATATCTGCCCATCACGATCTCCTGGGGGACAAAAAGGTAAGTCAGCACGACCTGATCATCAGGTTCCTGAGGGGGGCGAGGAGACTGAATCCTCCTCGCTCTCCTCTCGTACCCTCTTGGGACCTCTCAGTAGTCTTAAGTGCTCTGCAGAGGCCTCCCTTTGAGCCTTTGCGGTCAGCTGAGATTAAATTCTTGTCTATGAAGACTGCTCTGCTGACCGCATTGGCTTCGCTTAAGAGGGTCGGGGACCTGCAAGCATTTTCGGTTGACGAAGCGTGCCTAGAGTTCGGGCCGGCTAACTCTCACGTGATCCTGAGACCCCGGCCCGGATATGTGCCCAAGGTTCCCACCACTCCGTTCCGAGACCAGGTGGTGAACCTGCAAGCGCTGCCTTTGGAGGGGGCAGACCCAGCCTTGGCATTGCTCTGTCCAGTACGCGCTCTCCGCGCCTATGTAGACAGTACGCGATGTTTCAGGACCTCAGACCAGCTCTTTGTCTGTTATGGTGGAGAGCGGAAGGGAAGTGCTCTCTCAAAGCAGAGGTTGTCTCACTGGATAGTGGACACCATTGTTTTGGCTTACCAGCAGCAAGGTCGACCATGTCCCCTTGGGGTTAGGGCACACTCCACCCGGAGTGTGGCCTCCTCTTGGGCTTTAGCGCATGGCGCCTCGCTAACAGACATCTGCAGAGCTGCAGGCTGGGCGACACCCAACACATTCGCCAGATTCTACAATCTCCGAGTGGAGCCAGTGTCCGACTATGTACTCGCCCCTACGGGTGGCCGGTAATGGGCCAGGCTCAGGTGTCTTCGCTTGCTCGCCATTCCACTCCAAGGACTGGATACGTGCGATATTTTCCTCAGGTGAGCTCCCCGAGAGCCCTGAGCTCCTCCAGCACTGCTGACGCCGACATCAGTTCAGTCTGCCCTTTCGAGCCCAGACCCTCATGTCCGGCCAGGTGCTCCGTGTGCATGGTTCCCCTCCGGCGACCCCCACATGAGTATTCCCACCGTAAGCCTCCTCAGCGAGCAGGTGTCTTTCCCTCGGCAAGTCCCTGCCACCCCTAGGGTTAAAAATCCACCTTCGGCTGGTACCCTAGAGATCTTCCATATGCAGCCCTTAGCGGGTCATATGTGTATTCTTAAGTCCTCCCTACGGGCAGGCATCTTGGCATTCCCTCACTGGGATATGCTTCCCAGTGTACCTTGGTAATCCTGTGATAAGTGGGAGTCCTTCGTCCGTACTAGTCTTACGACAGGGTACTCACACTTACGCAGGGCACTGGATGACGGCTGAGTGGCGTTGTTTTATTGGAACCCCCATTCGTTAGTCACTAACGTACGTCGTAGTGACTGAACGAAAGGGAACGTCTCGGTTACGTATGTAACCCTCGTTCCCTGAGGAGGGAACGGAGACGTACGTTTCCTCTGCCACGTCAGCCGTGCTGCCTGGAACGCGGAGTTCAGTCTTGGCTCCTGCAGCAGTAACATAATGCGATATTGCCAGCGTACTTCCTTATATACCCACGAGGTGGGGCGGAGTTACGCATGCAAATTCCGCATGCCCATGGCATTGGCACTGCCATTGGGCGCTGTTGAATTCTCGAAGATAATTGGCTTCTAAGCGAAACCCCCATTCGTTAGTCACTAACGTACGTCTCCGTTCCCTCCTCAGGGAACGAGGGTTACATACGTAACCGAGACGTTTTCATAGTGAAATTGCATTGGCTCTCGTATGTCTCGTGACCAATTGCGTCATTACATCAGCTTTGATTGTAAAATGTCATTGGTTCTCGTGTGTCTTATGACCGAATGCGTCATGCTAAGGAGGCGTGTGTATTTTTTGAATGAGATATGAATGAGTGCGTTAACGGAGCGGCGGGATCATCATCTCAGCGATTAAAACATTAAGTTCAACTCTGTTCTTTACATGAAGACATCGTGTGACTTCAGAAGACTTGGAATGCAACATGAGTTAATACTTTTATACTGTTGTTGGTAAGTTTTTGCAATAAATACCTGTGACTGTACTTGTATTTGCCTGTTGTGTGTTTTATATTGTTTAGGAGTGGGTAGGTTTAGGGTAGGAGTTGGGTTATCTGCTCCAAAATATAAAAGTAACCTTTAAATATGAATAAAATATGAATAAAATCATGTATGCTTTTACAAATGCAAAGAATAAAATGCGTCTTGATCTGACTCACTCAGCGAGTCAAAATAGTGACGCCTAGGTGTGACTTTAGCGTCTTTGTTGTGACGCGGAAGGCACTTGACCATGCTTCGGATTTGGACGCCTTGGGAGTGAGAATGGGTTGGATACCCAGCATTATTCATTATCTTTCACGCCTCCTCACATACTGCCTTGGTAAAGAAAAACTGTCTTACAAATTGTAAATTAATATGTTGTTTTATGTGATGTGTGTAATATGTAGGCTCAGTGATTCTCACATCAGTTTAAAGCAAAAACTTTAGGCAACAACACCCATTAGTCAAAAGTCTTGTGGACACATATCTATTGTGTGTTTTGAGGCCTTGATTTTAATACAATTTGTTGTTGTTTTTTCAAAAAACATGCTTAAACATTTTTCTCTCAAAAATACAAGCATGTACATACATTTTGCTCACATATTATGGTAGCCCAGTTTGTGTAACACAGTGTAATTACACTTTTGGCATTGATGTGTTTATAAGCAACTGAAAAAAGCACAAATGTAAGAGCATGTCAACTTCTAAAAGGCCCCTAAACAGCTCAGACTTCTAGGGGTTAATACAAGCATGAATATACATAAACAGTCTGAACTGAATGCTGTGATTGGCCAGTAAGAATCAAGTATTCCAGAGAGTCGGATATTAATATGCAGAAAACATTTTGACTCAAGGCATTGTAAATATTTACACAGTGAATTCATGCAGTTTTGAGTAATACTCTATATGTAAATACAGTACGTGACCACTGTGTTATAAAGTAAGACTGCAAATGTTTAAAGACGATCGCTTAAACCTGGAATATCTGAGGGGAGAAACGGTGCTCTCATTATTTTGCTTTGGTCGACGAGTACTTTGTCTGTCAATTGGAGAGATTGACAAGATATTTTTCAGCATACTTCATCAAAAACAACAGTCTTTGTCACACCGTCTTCATTTGATGCTTTCATGTTCACGTCGTGCCATCTCATCCCACTCGCCCGCCATGACGAATCTACCATTTTACATGAGCCGTACACGGCCCGAAGATCATTTCAAGCCGCCTCTCAAACAAGGCCTGTTCAATACACCCGCATATTAACACTGGCTGGTGTGCAAGGCATAACTAATGCATTCAGCTGACTATCAATGTCAGTGTGAGAGAGGAGCAGGTTCCTGACACTTGTACCACAGATGAGAGATATGGGTTGGAAATAAAAGTTTGGCCCAAATTGTTTTCAAAAGTAGAGGTTTGATGTGTTACAGATTAGTGTATGCTATATGATGGGCTGTATCGTAGCCTTGAGACGTGAAAAAAAAAAAGATGTGATTGTTCTCGGCATGAGAGCACTAGAACAGAACTTCTATTTTCAACCATACGGAGAAGCACTGTATATATGTTAGCTATCACTGTTAAATAACAACTGGGATAACAGCATATTCTTACACCGTTTAGGAATAACGGGAATAATGGCTGAACAGGCCAAGCTGAAGAAGAACAGAACAGTCATCATTGGCATGTGAATGTTTTTTTGGGTGGCTGATGTTAGTTTCAATAAATGCTCTTTTGAGCTTGAATAGGTTGAATATGAACTGGGCGCTCTCTAAAGAGGCTGGGGCTTTTTTCTGCTGAGTGCAGAGATATTAAATATATAGAGAAGAGAGATGGACTATGTCTGCGTCTACTGTGTATTGTATGTGGGGCGACTGTCATTGGAAAAAGGTGATGGAGGACCTCATTTTGTGGCCCTAAAAATGCACTTTTCTCTTGTTTCTCACGTACACACACACACACACACACACACACACACACACACACACACACACTCTCTCAAACAAACCATAGAGTGTCTGTCCGGTGGTTTATTAGTCTATTTAGGCCACACTCTTTTCATATATATCTTTAGTCAACAGCCTGGTTTTCATAGCAGACTGCAATCAATGTACGGTTGAGGGATGAATTGTGCACCCACATATACTGGTTTATTTCAGTATGGAGTGGCTACAGCGCAGGCCAATCTCACACAGAGGAATGTGAAGATGCATTCTGTGATAGAGTTCCCTGTTGCTCTGAGGGTTGAGACCATGCACTTGGGCAATCAGCGTTTGGTTGGGCCATGTGCTTGTGTTGTGCTTGGCAGTGCAGAAAATGCTGCTGAACTGCTTAGCTTAGAGCCACATATGTAAAAAGTCATCCTTTGATTAACTCCTTCATTACCGGCTCATATGTACATGCTATGAGCAGAAATATGCAAAGGTGCAAACTTTCTCTGATGTGTGATAATCATAATGATGATGATAATAAAACGTTTAAAAAGTAATATATATATATATATATATATATATATATATATATATATATATATATATATATATATATATATATATATATATATATATATATATATATATATTTATTTAATCAAAAATACAGTTAAACAGTATTATTGCAAAATATTATTACAAATGAAAAATAACTCTATTTAAATTTTTTAATTTAAATCTTTTGCTGCTTAACATTTCTGTGGAAATGGTGATACCTTTTCCAGGATTATTTGATTAATAGACCATTCAATGAACAGCATTTATTTGCATTTATTAAATGTATTAAATCATTTATACATTTCAGCTATCTTTTGTAACATTATAAATGACTTCATGGTCATTTAATGCTTCCTTGTTGAATACAAGTATTAGTACTCTTTTTAGATTTTTTTTAAATCTTACCACACTGATTAGATTATTTCTGATGATGAATAGATGATTTCTGAAGGGTCATGTGACACTGAAGACTGGAGTAATGATGCTAAACATTTCGTCATTACAGGAAAACATTACATTTTTAAATAGGAAATAATTTGTTCACAATGTTACTGTTTTTACTGTATTTTTATGAGAACAAAATGTATCCTTGGTGATCTTAAAATACTTATTTCAAAAACATTATAAAGAAAACTGTAATGTTACCAAACTTTTAATCCAATCCTAATTTGTACATTACATTTTACTATTGCACTTATGTAGCCTGTTTTATCCCAAGAAGCAGTGTGGATAAAAGCTTCTGCTAAATGACAAATTACCTTGATAAGTAAAAAATCCCACGGCACACCACAATGCACTAAAATAAAAATTGCACAAACATGCATTGTTTCAAATGGCATATTAAAACTGGATAATATATTAAAAGTACTACTCACCCTTAATGTGAAACTTGAGCTTAAATATGAACACATAAGGTAATATAGGTAGCTATATGATGTTGTCGGTGCTGATGATAAAACAACAAATTTACACATCGCCACTGTCAGGCGGAAACCTCAGACACGTGCAAGTGTCATTATAATAACATTTTATGATAATCACGCTCAGATGGAGTTACAATGTTTTTGTCCAGTCAATGACAGCTATATATTGTCTGACACTGACATCAGCCGCATCTGAGGCAGTAAGTGCATCGCATTACTTTTTCATCAACTTACAGGTTATAAGGTTTATTGTAGCTATATGGGCGCTCAGTTTTTCTTGTTGTTGAATACATTTGGACAAAATCTCATTATATAAAAGCTGAAGTGCAATGTATATGATATTTAAAACAGTATGTTGGCTACAACTCAATGATAGATAGATAGATAGATAGATAGATAGATAGATAGATAGATAGATAGATAGATAGATAGATAGATAGATAGATAGATAGATAGATAGATAGATAGATAGATAGATAGATAGATAGATAGATAGATAGATAGATAGATAGATAGATAGATAGATAGATAGATAGATAGATAGATAGATAGATAGATAGATAGATAGATAGATAGATAGATAGATAGATAGATAGATAGATAGATAGATAGATGATAGATAGATATAATGCCATTGGTATTTCAACAAATAGCTAGTCACAGTTCTGCATGGAAGAGAGATTAAGCAAACTAAACATGTCGGATATAGAGTTTTATCTACACTGAGGTGTTGAAAATGTAACCCCTCTATTGCAGACTCGGTGTTAGACTGATACATATTCTTCCTCTTGCTTGTCTTTCTCATACGTAACACACGCAATTTTTTCCTTTTTTTTTTATAAGAATTCACTCTTCCGTCTGTTGCTAGGTAGCATTGTTTGGTTCCTTATTGTTTAACTCTCGAGGAAACATCATACATTAAGACCCCTCTGCTCTCCAAACTACATCAATTACAGGGTTTGTTTTGGTTCCATCCTTGAGTATCAGCCCTCAAGGACTCCTTTGTCTTTATCACACACACATACCACACATACACTCACTCACAGCAGCGCACACTCCTTGTCGAGCATTCATATATTCAGAATCAAAATCAATGTCTCAGACAGACAGTGCCAGGTTTCCATGTCACAATGTTAAGCGAAAGCTTTTGAGCGAGGCCAATCACGTGCTAAAATGTCACTCCTTCACTTGTTAGCGAGAGACTATGGGAATATAAAGCAACATTACAGTTAGACTTGGCATTTCTCGCCTTCAAAACTGATCATGGCAGACAGCAGCAGGACGGCGTTTAACCTGGATGCCCTTTTGATAAGTGTTGTTTACGCAACCAGCCACTGGCCTTTTAGAGCCAGACTAGCCCATACATCCTAAAGAGTGTCTCCAGAATTGAGCTTGTAGATAATATGCATGCGACCTCAGTAACCCATTGTAACAGCAACTAGGAAATTTAAATTTTTATAATTATAACTCTTGACATATGAGTCTGTGAGAGACTGCCTGCTGGTGTTGAAGTATTCGAGACCCGCAAATTTATTGCCCTTTTTTTTTTCTTACTTGTGGATTAATCTAGGCCCATTTTCACATCTCAGGTGGTTTTATTTTATTTTTGTTAAAACCATATAGGTTATTTTTGTTAACACCAAAAGTTCCTTGTTAACCTATAAAAGATATAGGTTATGTTAACACCAAAAGTTTTAATGTAATAAATGGAAAGCAAATACAAATGGTCTCCTCCCCCTTTTATTCTGATCCGAAAAATGATCCGATCCGTGACTCATGATCCGTAGTGTGATCCGAAACCGTGAGTTTTGTGATTCGTTACACCACTAGCATTTTCTGATTTATTTATTAACATCATTAATGTGATTGAATGTAAAACTTACTGCTTCAGATGCAATCAATAACTTATTTCTAATGCTATTTATTTATTGTGCTAGTTCAGAAATTGATGAGGGATTGTGTCAAAAATTTCACTAATATTAATACAAATTCTCACAAAATGTAAGATATTGTTGTAAAAAAGATCTGGATTTTTATATTATAATGTGATATAATTAAGCAATATCATTAGAGCAAGAGAGCTGTTTTCACAAATTTGTGAAACATGATATTGCTTTTATACAAACATTCAATATTTAAAAAAGAAAAAAATATTCTCAACATTTTTGCATTTGTAATTTACCAATTCTGATGCATCTTCTACCACCTCAGCAGTGCAACAATTATTTTTTGTGTTCTTAATTATTTAATTTGATTAGTAACAACTCTATATAGTGTCTTATTCTAATTGTTGATTAAAAATAAATAATTTTTCAGATAGTAATGTGGATCTTTACTATGAATTTAAGGAAGGTCTTGACTCACCCTGCCTTGGTCTTGTCTTGGTCTCAACCCCTCAAAGTCTTGGTCATGTTTTGATATCAACAGACATCGGTCTTGGTCTCAACTTGGTCTCAGGTTAGGTGCTCTTGACTACAACACTACTGCCTGCGCCTATAGTAATTCCAGCCCACTTACAACAACCTTTACTCTATTTGTTCCTCTGCGGTGACATGACTTTCAAACCTCAATCTGCGAAGGCCAGTGGCCAGGATCCTATGGCTCGCAAGACAAATCTACTTAACTTTCTGCAAAAAATTACAATTCCTTTGTTGCACAGCCTACCAAAGTTAATGAAAAGTTTATGGTAATAATAATATATTTCAAGTTGTACCTGCCAAAGTGCGTGCTCAGTGCTGTTCACGAGTGTCAAGACAGCAATAAACTGCAAACCACTTACGTTTCTGTGGTAACCTAGAGCTCCTGCACTCAGATTCAAGCAGCTAATTGGCTTGTTTGTGGTAATGGCGAAAACAATTTTTAGAACAGCAGCGAAAATGTAAAAGTATATAAAAAGTGCCTGGACTGAAACATCTCCTTTTATTGATACTGGTGCTTTGCCAAAATACATTTCACTGGGTACTTTCGCTTTTGCCTCAGAGACCTTTTATGTACTATAAATGTGTTGTATGTATGATAATCCGTGCAGATTTCAGTTGACAATACTGTTTGAAGTTATTAATAACAAAACCTGAATGAATTATGAGAAAGTAAAGTGTGGGATGTGCTTGATATATATAAATTAGTGGTGGGCATGGATTAATTTTTCTAATCTAGATTAATCTGAGTTTGTACTGGGCTTGACAACACTAGTAGGCATACACACAGGTTCGAAGACTCGTTCTCTCGCCCCCTACAGTGCAATTCAGCTAGGTGTACATCCGCGCTAAAATATCAAGGTGAAAGTCATCATAGCTCGCGTAGTATAGACCCAGCTCCCAACCCAACTTTGAGAATAGATTAACGGCGATATTTTTTTTATCGCCCGATAAGAGTCTTGCGTTAACGCAGCACGTTAATGCCGATAACGGCCCACCACTAATATAAATATTAACTCTTTCACACGTAAGTTTAAAATATTGTGGCTAACCCCCCAGCATGAGTTTTTCAAGGTGACGTCATTTAGAACGCATCACTTCATTTTTTCCATGTTGACGTGTCATTACTTGTCAGGTGACACACTGCAGTCACAATAGTGCTGAATGACTGATGATCTGTTTTATTTAATTTGTCCTTTTTTATTAAAAATATTCACAAATGTGTTAACTATAGCATAAAATATCAGATATTCTTATTGTCAAATATGGGCAAGTGGATGTGTTTTGTTGTTTAAATCCCTTTACAAAAATCACATTAGTTGAGCTATATGTGCGATGGGCGCCGCCATTTTAGTTTGTGCCGCAGTTTAGATAATTGGATCTATTGGATTGACAACATGTGAATTCATCCACCTTTCCCGAAATACATGAAAGTAAGTGGCCGGTGAACTGGGAGAAAAATAGAGAAAACTTTAAAGTTACTCAGTAAGATCAGGGAGGACAAGGAGCAGGTCCTTTTGGTCGCCCCGCACTATTCCTCTGAGACAGGACCTCCTCACCCAGAGACGGGGCACCCTCTGGCACCCGCGTCCCGATCTTTGGAACCTCCACGTGTGGCTCCTGGACGGGACACGGCAGGTTTGAGTACCCTACCACCTATGGTGGTGGCTACCATCACTTCCGCTAGAGCAGAGTCCACTCGGCATGCCTATGCATTGAAGTAGAACCTCTTCGTCACCTGGTATTCTTCTCGCCAAGAAGACCCCTGGAAATGCCCGATCGGGTCTGTGCTCTCGTTCCTCCAAGAAGGGTTGGAGCGAAGGTTGTCTCCCTCCACCCTTAAAGTATATGTGACCGCAATATCTGCCCCCCACGACCTCTTGGAGAACAAAAAAGGTAAGTCAGCACGACCTGGTCATCAGGTTCCTGAGGGGAGCCAGGAGACTAAATCCTCCTTGCTCTCCCCTCGTGCCCTCTTGGGACCTCTCAGGAGTCTTGGATGCTCTGCAGAGGCCTCCCTTTGAGCCTTTGCAGTCAGTCGATCTTAAATTATGTCAATGAAGACAGCGATCCTGACTGCATTGGCTTCCATCTAGAGGGTAGGGGACCTGCAGGCGTTTTTGGTTGACGAAGCGTGCCTGGAATTCGGGCCGGCTAACTCTCATGTGATCCTGAGACCCCGGCCTGGATATGTGCCCAAGGTTCCCACCACTCCGTTCAGTGAGTCAGGTGGTGAACCTGCAAGCGCTGCCCATGGAGGGGGCAGACCCAGCCTTGGCATTGCTCTGTCCAGTACGCGCTCTCCGCGCTTACGTAGACAGGACGCAATGTTTCAGGACCTCAGACCAGCTCTTTGTCTGTTATGGTGGAGAGCGGAAGGGAATAGCTCTCTCAAAGCAAAGGCTGTCTCACTGAATAGTGGACACCATTGTTTTGGCTTACCAGCAGCAAGGTCGACCATATCCCTTGGGGTTCGGGCCCACTCCACTTGGAGTGTGGCCTCCTCTTGGGCTTTAGCGCATGGCGCCTCGCTAACAGACATCTGCAGAGCTGCAGGCTGGGCGACACCTAACACATTCTCCAGATTCTACAATCTCCGAGTGGAGCCAGTGTCCGACTATGTACTCGCCCCCCCGATGGGCCGGTAAAGCAACAGTTTCCACAACTCTGGACGAGATTGTATGAAGACACCGCCCGCCTGAGAGAGAAGGTCCCCCCTGAGCGGAATCTCCAGAGGAGAGCCATCGAGGAGAGACACGATGTCCGAGAACCAAACTTGGCCCGGCCAGAATGGGGCTACTAGCAGAAGACGGGCCCCGTCTCGGCGCACTCTCTCTAGAACTCCCGGAAGCAGAGCAATCACAGAGAATGCATACAGGGGCAGCCTCGGCCACTCCTGTACCATTGCGCCTAGCCCGAGAGGAGCTGGAGGCGACAGGGAGAACCACAGACAACAATGTGTATTTTCGTGAGTAGCAAACAGGTCCACTTGAGCCCTTCCGATTTTTCTCCCAAAGGAGCTCCACCACCTCGGTTGGTGAATTGACCCTGTGAGGGCACCGAAGGCAGACGGGTACCGTGTGCTGAGGTGAGCACCGTCTGCCCCCGGAGGGGACCACCCTCACAGCCATGGGCACACAGGCGTCAGGACTTCTTCGATGCAGTCTTCCTTGAGATAATGACTGTCCTCAGATCAGTCTTACCCTTAGAAGGCTGCGCCTGAGAGCACCGCCCACTGCCCCACAGCTGGCAGCCTGGAGAGCCGACTGCACGTGCTGCTCACCTAGACAAACAACGCACTTTAAGTATGTATCCCCGCTCGTGATGTAGCGTGAGCAGGGAGGAACACACTGAGTGAACTGCTGTTCGCCATAATCTCTCTTTTGATATGTCAGTGTGAATGCAAACTTGTGAGAAAACAAAAAAGTCTGAACTCAGACACAAACACAGAGCTGATAATTTGACAATGACACAGAGCGTTTGCTGAAGACAACAGAAGCTGGTGGCGTGTGTTTGCTGGGATGCTTTATACTTGTCTACTACTTACTATGACGTCATCCGTCTATGACGTTCCGTCTCTCTATTGGACTGATGACATACGTGCTTCATGACGCAATCATGCAGAGGCATTCCCAAAGCGTTGATGCAGCGCGAGTTCCCTTGAAGGGGAACTCTGAATAGTTGTTGTATATGACAAGCACTAGGCGCGTCTGTCTCTGGCTCAGCTCCAGCCAACACGTGAAAGCACATTTGAATTTAGCAGTTCATCACATGATACACTGGCCATTCTAATCACACTGGTGTGATCAGTCGTTGCTGGTCCCTGGAGTGTACGATCACACCGGTGTGATTAGATCAGTGTGATTGTACATACGAAAGGGTTTTAAAAGCACTATAAGCCGTGGAAGAGAATGCTTTCTGTGCGCATGCTCTGAGCCTTTGTCTTCGGTTGCACATTTAAACAGTCAAATACACTCAGAAATATGTCACAATACAAAGATGTTGAGTATTCACGTAAACACAGTCAATGTAAGCACTGTGTGCAATATGGTAAACTCAACCTGCATAATTAATTTCATATTGCAACTTATTGTTTGTTTTTAGTTGTCGACGGACCTAATAAAGTTACTATTTAAATGTTGTTGGAAAAAAAACATGTTTTAGAATATTATATAATTTTTTTACTGTGGCTATTTTGGAAAAATGCCTTAACCAAAAATTAGGTTAAAAAAGGTTCCTGATCCCTGTGCTAAAGGCCTGTTCACACCAAAAACGATAACTATAAAGATAACTATATTAGCTAAATACGGCATGTAACTCTTGGTGCGTATCTTAAAGAGATTATGCTGTGAACTTCACATACCTTTGGATCTAGCATTTAGTTGATCCTGAAGAGCTGTAGTAGTGGATCGGGTGAGTAAAGTAATAACAAATAACATTCCAAAGGGTGGATGAGAGATAAATCATGAATGTGTTGATTTTAATAAAGACGCGGAACTCTCATTTCATGGTAAAATGCAATGAACATGTGTCATTCTTTTACTTTCGTTTTCAGCTCATTTCAAGATCAAAGACCAAAATGCGAGAGAAAGAGTGGCATCATATAATTTAGTCTCGCTATTTTTAAATGAGGACAACTGGGTTGAGCTTCAAGATGCGATGCTAAGCATTTAAGTTTCATTTGCAGCAGGTTTTCGCGTCAGCTGAAGAAATACAAGCTACTCAAAACACCTGAAGCAATTAGCATGAATGGAGTTTGCACACACATCACCGTCATTGTGATGTGCATTTGAAATCTTTAATGGGACTTTATGTACTTGAAAAATGTTAAAATGTTCTCAAAGCTAAGCGCAACAAACAGCAGAACAAGCTGTAACTATTGTGTGTGCGTGATGCGCAGTGCTCCTACTTTCAGAGCTGCGTACTTTCATTGATTTGCGTAATTTAAATCTCACACTTTAATCATAGTTATAGCCCCTAACTTAATAAAACAAGCTGTGTTACTACGATGGATGATTAGCTCAAAATGTATATCTGTATGTGCAATGTACTTTATCTGAATTAAATACAAACACATCTCTTGCTTTTGCTCACGTTCCAATGATTAGGCCTGCTGTATAGGTTGTCGACCCCGGTTTAGGTTATTTAAGAAATGTAAAAGAAATTCAGTGTAATATTTTTTACGATAGAATCGCGCTTAACACTGATAATTTGAATAATTGTAATGTGACGATTGGGTGTGGATATCTAAATCAGAGAAAATCATAGGTGCAGGTGGATGGTTTGTTTTTAACAGCGGATTCAGGTGACATTAGAGCTGATCCGCGTATCTCTAGTATGGATTCTTGTTCCAAGTTATCTTCCTGTCCACTAATTTTTGCCTCTTACAAAAGCCACAAAGCCTTCCAAAAATTCAATAAAGGCTTATGTCATGCCTCAGCTGTAGTTAGGCTGAAACTTGAAAGTTTCATTGCATGTTATGCACAACATAAATGCAATGTTTAGGTATTATTCTTGTTTTTATTCATATTATTTTGATTAATAGGTTCTAGATTTAGTTTTAGGTTGTACCATGTTTACCTTTTTTATTTGAAATAGATTTTAATATTTTTATTTATGATATTTTAATTTATATATTTGTATTTGCATTTTTATGTAATATGTAAGGAATAATTGACGACGGGCCATTCAATTATTAGAATAATAATGCACACCCGAGGTGGTGATGCGGTCACGACGCGAAGCGGAGTTACACCTCGGGTGTGCATTATTATTCTAATAATTGAACACCCCGGAGTCAATTATTCCGCTTATACTACGGTTACCACACCTCAAGACATCGATCCGAAGATATATTTAAAGAGATTCGTCCGGTTTTTGTACTTAAATCGCTATTGTGAGTAGGACTATTTCTTCCGCGTCTCATCCAACAGCTCTTTTGTTAGTTCCGAAACGTCATTTTAAAGCTGTTAACGAAGGCTTGAGCCGTTGATAGCATTCTACTGCAGTTATTGATAAAGTTGTTAGAGAGAGAGAGAGAGAGAGAGAGAGAGAGAGAGAGAGAGAGAGAGAGAGAGAGAGAGAGAGAGCGAGTGCTTGTGTGAATTAGGCTACCTCTGTGCGTCTCTAAACAGCGCTGTTATTACCTCACTAGTGAAAAAATGTCACGTGTAGCCTTTAAGTTGCTCCACTTTATGGGCTAACTGATCAAATCGTCAGGGCAGCGCTGACACCTTTTTGTGCAAACTGTAGTGCGTGTGCGAGCATGTGTGATTTCAGTAATGAGACAGAAAAGCTTGCCTTTGATGTCCGCTTCCGTCTGTTGTTGCATCTGGACTGTCTAATACTGCTGCCGCCCAGTTGTTGAACGTTTTATATTCACCGTAAATATTAAGATTTACTTTAGGAAAATCGTCTGTCATATTGTTGTTTTTTAGTCCTGTAATGTCCGTTATTACAGTTAACAATGCGAAGTGATATGGAACTGTAATGCGGTCAAGAGCTGCCTGGAACTACGTTCGCTGTGCATCTCCCAGAAAATAATTGCACACCTCAGAACGTTCATCAGCCAATCAGATTCAAGCATTCAACGGCCCCGTAGTATAAGGCAATTTAATGCACTTCAATGGGTTTAGTTTTCACAGATATAATGTACAATTTCAGCAATCAAAATTGCAGATAATTTTTCTAAAAAGAAAAAAAAAAAAATCTATTTTTTCTCATCTACTGTCAGTGGGAATGGGCTTTCATTTCAAAGTGCTTCTAATATTCACATGCTTTTCTGATAACCAGCGGGATGTGAGTGTAGGGCTTATTGTGTCCGTGTATGCAATGTTGAAACAGTTCAGAAACATGGCCTGGAACTCTTACACAGTGTCTCTGTGGGGCAGCCTAAGCGGCTTATATTAATGGGACAAGATCAATGTGAAACCCTCAATGGTGGCGGCAGGCTCATCAAGCCCCATTGTTTCAGTAGTGGCATAACACAGCCAGGTTCTGACGTCTATGAACATCAGAGAGGGAAAGAGACTGGCATGATTCTGTGCTGCTTATCGGATGGTTATTAAACTAATGATGGAGGAAAGGTTGGGGAATGTCATAGAAACGGCATTCCTACTGTTTTCCAGAATATTCTGCTGGGAGGCATATGGCTCAGAGTCTCTTGATGGTTGCTTTTGGCAGTTTGCATCCTCTTTCTGTGGTTTCTTTATCTTTTCATTCATATGCATTTCTCTTTCTCACATACTCTGCACTAGGTGTTGCACTGCTGATAAAATGAAGCAGAAATGAATGCAGCAAAATAAAGTTGCAAGTGGTCAGAAGGCAAAGAACTTAAAAAAAAAAAAATGTTTCCATGGAGAATAATCCTAATACGATGTGCATTGCTGCATGCTGCCAATTACCCAGACTGACGTTTTTTTATTTTAGCGTCGTAGACAGTCTGCACCCAGTTACTGTTGGCGAAGTTTGTAGCCACTTTCTTTTCCACTTCTGACATGTAAAGACTTCTTAAGACTCATGACCTCCAAATTTATCTAGACACACCATAAGAGAGGACACTTGTTTGTGTGTACAGCATACAGTAAATATACTGTTTTTTTAAGAAATTAATACTTTATGAAAAGTGACAGTAATGGCTTTTACATAGTTACCCCAACATTTTTTTTCAAATTATTGTTGTTCTTTTGAACTTTCTATTCATCAAATAACCCTGAAAAAAGTATCACAGTAAAAAATATAAAAAAAATAAAAAAACTGCACAACTGCTTTCAGCATTGATGATAATAATAAGATAATAAAGAAAATTAGCTAATTCGATTGATTTATGAAGGACACTGAATACTAGAGTAATGACTGCTGAAAATTCAGCTTTGCCATCACATCAAAGTAATAAATCACATTTTAAAAATCTAATTTCACAATATTAATGTTTTTACTGTCTTTTTTTATCAAACAATGCAGCCTTGGTGAGCATGTCACTCTTTCAAAAAAAAAAAAAAAAAAAAAGTGATGTTTTTTCTGAATTTGAAATATATTACGGGAATATAGTAATCATTTATTTGGTTTCTGTATTTGCCTATTCAAATACTGCATATACTGTATGTATGTACTGTATACATGCCTGGCTGTTATCAGTATGGCTGCCAAGTTACACTTTAAAAATCATGATTCTTTTTTCTAGTCATAGACATGTGTGGCTTGTTTTTTTCTTCAACACTTCCCAATCATGTAGAGGTCCTCACTGATGTGGCAGAGAGGCACACTGGAGCTGAGGGTTAGATGAAAGAGTGATGGCTTCCACCATGTATCCACTATGATTTCCAGAGTTTGTTAACCTTTAGAGAATGCAGCCCGTGAGGAAATGGAGCTTTACTTCCATTGGGTGCATCTCATCATATGACAGACTCTACCTCTGCCCTTCATTTACTATTGGCTTGTCTGTTTTTTTGTTTTTTGTTTTTTTTTGTTCACCCCTTGCTCCTTGTCACTCACTTCTGGTATATAAGTGTTTTTTTCTTTTCTTTTTTTCTAGGAGTATTTTCTGTTTATTTTAGTGTGTTTCTCTGAAAGAAGCAATAGGCTTTGTCTTATGTCCTGTGCTGGTGTCCTAATCACTTAATTTGTTTAGTTATGCCACTCCCTGCACGGTTGCTTCAGCATCTCTTTCCTTTGGATCTGAGCAGATGGCTTTCTTCCTTTTCTGCAGCTCCCTTCTCTTACACAAAAGCAACAACAACAACAAAACCTTATGAAGCTTTATGGAGATGCCATCTTAAATGCAGTACGTACATTTGCGTGTGAGAGACATCAAAAAGATGGAGAATGTGTCTTACTAAAAGACACCAGCATTATGGACTATTAGCGTTCAAAGGCTTGTGGTTCTCATGAAACAAGATCAATTATGTGCTTCGCCATAATGGCACTCTCATGTTACCTACCCAGAAACAAGGTGAAAAACTAAATCAAAGCAATAATGAGTCATGATGATTAAAACATAGCTAAATGTAAGCATAAACAACTTTAATTCCAGTTTCTTTTTCTTTTAAGAGCTCAGTCTATTAGAATAAACGGAAATAGCTATTTATGGTCACAGGACATATTTATGGCCTATTTCCACAACACTTGCTGATGCAGTACAAATTACTTTGTGGATATTAAATCGAGATATTGCAAAATGTAAGGATTGTATTCACGTTCTTATAAGATGTCTAAAAGTGCTGAAAGGAACAGGCTTTCACAGATTGTTGCTTGCTAAATGGGTGAGAGGCAGAGGTGGGTAGAGTATCCAAAATCTGTACTCAAGTAAAAGTACAAGTACTTACGGAAATATTTACTCAAGTAAAAGTAACAATTGTAATATTTACTTGAGTAAGAGTAAAAAAGTATTAGATGAGAAAACTACAAGTAGTTAGTTACTAGTTACTTTCGATCTGATTGATAAGAAGCGAAAACCCTGCATTTCAGACTACTTGGAGAGCTTTCACACACCTCTTGGTAACACTTTACAATAAGGTTGTATTAGTTAACATGAACTAACCATGAACAACACCTCAGCGTTAGTTATTCTTTGTTAATGTTAGTTCATAAAAATACAGCTGTTCATGGTTTATTCATGTTAGTTCACAGTGCATTAACTAATGTTAACAATATTTGAATAATGCATTAGTAAATGTTGAAATTAACATTAACAAAGATAAATAAATGCTTTATAAGTGCAGTTCATTATTAGTTCATGTTAACTAATGTAAGCTAATGAACCTTATTGTTATATACAGTGAGGAAAATAAGTATTTGAACACCCTGCTATTTTGCAAGTTCTCCCACTTAGAAATCATGGAGGGGTCTGAAATTGTCATCGTAGGTGCATGTCCACTGTGAGAGACATAATCTTAAAAAAAAAATCCAGAAATCACAATGTATGATTTTTTTAACTATTTATACAGCTGCAAATAAGTATTTGGACACCAGAGAAAATCAATGCTAATATTTGGCACAGTAGCCTTTGTTTGCAATTACAGAGGTCAAACATTTCCTGTAGTTTTTCACCAGGTTTGCACACACTGCAGGAGGGATTTTGGCACACTCCTCCACACAGATCTTCTCTAGATCAGTCAGGTTTCTGGCCTGTCGCTGAGAAACACGGAGTTTGAGCTCACTCCAAAGATTCTCTATTGGGTTTAGGTCTGGAGACTGGCTAGGCCACGCCAGAACCTTGAAATGCTTCATACAGAGCCACTCCTTGGTTATCCTGGCTGTGTGCTTCGGGTCATTGTCATGTTGGAAGACCCAGCCTCGACCCATCTTCAATGCTCTAACTGAGGGAAGGAGGTTGTTCCCCAAAATCTCGCAATACATGGCCCCGCAATACTTTCTCCCATGACTCCTCTGGATCATCCAAATGGTCATTGGCAAACTTAAGACGGGCCTTGACATGTGCTGGTTTAAGCAGGGGAACCTTCCGTGCCATGCATGATTTCAAACCATGATGTCTTAGTGTATTACCAACAGTAACCTTAGAAACGGTGGTCCCAGCTCTTTTCAGGTCATTGACCAGCTCCTCCCGTGTAGTTCTAGGCTGATTTCTCACCTTTCTTAGGATCATTGAGACCCCACGAGGTGAGATCTTGCATGGAGCCCCAGTCCGAGGGAGATTGACAGTCATGTTTAGCTTCTTCCATTTTCTAATGATTGCTCCAACAGTGGACCTTTTTTCACCAAGCTGCTTGGCAATTTCCCCGTAGCCCTTTCCAGCCTTGTGGAGGTGTACAATTTTGTCTCTAGTGTCTTTGGACAGCTCTTTGGTCTTGGCCATGTTAGTAGTTGGATTCTTACTGATTGTATGGGGTGGACAGGTGTCTTTATGCAGCTAACGACCTCAAACAGGTGCATCTAATTTAGGATAATAAATGGAGTGGAGGTGGACATTTTAAAGGCAGACTAACAGGTCTTTGAGGGTCAGAATTCTAGCTGATAGACAGGTGTTCAAATACTTATTTGCAGCTGTATCATACAAATAAATAGTTAAAAAATCATATATTGTGATTTCTGGATGTTTTTTTTTTAGATTATGTCTCTCACATTGGACATGCACCTACGATGACAATTTCAGACCCCTCCATGATTTCCAAGTGGGAGAACTTGCAAAATAGCAGGGTGTTCAAATACTTATTTTCCTCACTGTATGTGTGTGTGTGTGTGTGTGTGTGTGTGTGTGTGTGTGTGTGTGTGTGTGTGTGTGTGTGTGTGTGTGTGTGTGTGTGTGTGTGTGTGTGTGTGTGTGTGTGTGTGTGTGTGTGTGTGTGTGTGTGTGTGTGTGTGTGTGTGTGTGTGTGTGTGATTAATGGTTAAACAGTGTAAATTAATGGTGTGCTGGGCTAACCAGAGCTCTTCTTAAAACATAGGCTACTTTGTTCTTATATTTTTATAAGTATATAGGCTGTTCTTTAGGCAGGAATAAAATACAATACCGTTTTTATTTTTATGTATTTTCTACACTTCAGACAGGTGTTTGTCCGGATTTGTGTATAAATGCAAGACGTCACATTAGGTTTGAATTAGGTTCGAAACAAATTGAATTAGCTATTCAATTTGTTTCGTTTTGTGAAGAAAAGGATATGTAAATGTGCATATGTGAACGTTTGTTCGTGGACGTGTGTTGTTTGGAGGATTCAAACGATTTGTCATTACTTGCAGAGCGCTTATGAGGAAAACACTCGGACAGTGTGTGAAATAGTATTACAATAAGGGAAAATGTCCCATAGTTAGCAAATGACCATTAATAGTGTTCAAATATAGGCATCATTGTGACACTTACCGCTACATGTTCTTTTCAGGGTGGAATTCTTGTATGCTCAGTTCGTTTTGGTGCACACAGCATGCATCGCATTATGAAACTATTCTTTTTGACATCTTGGAGTGAAAACATAGACTGAACTTGAGGCCACGGGTGATCTGCCTCCCATAGCTCACACACATCTTCCTCTGCTTTGGCCATCATCTTCCGACTAAACGCGCACTAATTATAAGCGAGTGATGCGTAGCCACCTCTCGCGAAGCAGCCTCTCCAACATTTCGTGAGACTTGCGAAAGTCATATTAACTTATTTTAAAATATATAATATAATTATTACCATTTGACAGTAGCGGAGGAATGCCACCGAATGTAACTAAGTAAAAGTACAGTTTTTTTCACAAGAAATTTACTTGAGTAAGAGTAAAAGTACCCATCTTTAAATATACTCTAAAAGTACAAGTTACCCAAAAAATGTACTCAAGTAAATGTAACGAAGTAAATGTAATTCGTTACTACCCACCTCTGGTGAGAGGTTAAATATGTTTTGCAATAATTTCAGTGAGAGTCTCAGATGTCGGATAAATGAGTCACAAAGAGTCCATTTTAATGAAAGGGTGATGGGCAAAACTTCATGTAATACACAGGACAGCATTTACAAATAGGTTTGTATTTGTATTCCACACACTAAACAAGAAAATCCTTAAAGTTCCCCTGTAGTCAATAATTGTATCCCTTAAAACTCATCTTTGATCACCAAAATGACATATTTAAATAGGTTTTCCTGTGGTTTTTATTTTTATTGATGTCTTAAAATAGCTTGACTGTAACTCTACACCCTTGCTTCATTTAGTATACGCCAATCCATGACTATGCAAATGATCCCCGCCTCCACTCACTCATACAGACTAATCTACAAGTTGATGTAACAGAATGGTAAGGAGTTTTGTGTATTGCTCTCTACAGCATCGGACACATAAAGGTTATTAATATGAATTACTTTATGATTACATTATCAAACAGCTATTAATGTGTTGCTAATGTTACACAAACCATGTGTCAGACAGAGTCAGACCGCTGCTGCCTTCTAAAAATCAGCATCCTTAGAAATGCTTTGAAAATCATAGAACGTCCGTGGAGAAAGGCATATAATTCATCATAACATCGTAATATACATTATACACATAATTCACCCGCTATATTGCTAAATGTACCAGATTTTTTATATCAATGGAAAAATATACTGCGATAACCTGGCTTCTCTTGAGACTCCCCTGCTTCAGAGTGGTTAGTTAATGATATGCTAAAGCCCGCACACACGTTGCCGTGATTGGTTACAAGGTAGTTTTTTGACGTAAGAAACACAGGCAATTATAAACTGCATTTTTGAGAGTTTTTTATTTATTTTATTTTTTTACTGTAGATTTAAGTATAAAATACTCAGCAATGGTGTTGACTTATGAATTTGTGCATTAATTGTCTTAAAGCATATTAAAAACACCACATAGACAAACAACATTAACCCATTGCCTTATGTGAATTATTGTAACAAAATAGACAAAGCTCCTGGTGCAGGTGCATTAGAGCTACAGTTTGCATCAAGCTACATAACACAATATAAAGATTAAAATGACACTTTCACTCAAAATGTAATTTTAGACCACCATCGAGTGTTTGTATTAGCTTCCTGTCGCGATATAATGGGGATTTCATTCATATGGTGATGTTAAAACATGTTATATTTAGCATTTTATATGGAGCTCATCGCTACACCTGTTAACAGTTATAATGTAAACATCCTTTATTAATATAAAATAGCCGAAACCACATGGAAAATCACACAAAAACCTTATACCATAGTTATTGTGTGTTCTTCTTAGTTCACACGTAGAAATGTAGAATTGGTTCGTTCTTCACAAAGACAGAATGAGGAAGTGTAAACACAGAGGAGCATCATGCAGGGGGCAGGATTGAGCATGTAAAATGATTGACAGCAGTAGAGAACGAATGAGCGCATGATAACTCGTATCTGACGCAAATCAGAAAGAGGAGAGACAGAGAGAGCTGTGTACATGTTTCTGCTGAATGGAGATCGGATAATTCAGTGAGAAATTAATAAAAATGTTATTCTGTATGGCGAAATATTTAGCAAACGTGATAAATCAATATTTCTCCAAATATGTGCACTTTTGAACTAAGAGCTGAACTAAAATCTGTTATTTGTGAGCTGTGTGAACACAACTGAACCACAGCAGACGAGAGAGAATTAATTTGCGTGTGATTTTCCATTCAAAATATTGTTCATTACTGATCGATTATTATGCACTCCTGACATAAATTAAGAAATTAATGTCACTGCAACCCAGTTTTATCATAAACAGTGGTCAAATATCGAAGCTTTAGTCTTTAATCTGTCTAATGATACTGAGTTTGTCCAGATGAAGTTAAAGTGTGATGTTTTATTGAGCAGTGAATGTTGAACAACAGTAATCTGGGGACGTCTGCGATCTTGGACTGCAAAGGGGTTAAAAATGTGATTTTCAGACAGAAAATGTTTGAAAGCAAAGTTTCATTCTCTAGTGGTGAAGCTTACCTCAGCTTTAAGTCAAAAACCCCATCAATTTACTTTGCAGATGTGAACATTACAATTTTGCTCAGGCATGTCACTATAGGCTACATACATACTGTGAAAATGTTCACGGTTCATCCAGGTGGGCACTTCAATTTGAAATCCCATTATAAGCCATATAAAAGAAAGAAGGAAGTAATTTTTGAAAATTAGAAGTAATGGTGGAGCATGTGGAATTTGTAATACATAATCCACAGCTCTTACGTTGGCTTCTGATGTAAGAATAAGTAGAAATCTGTTCAAAGACAGACTATATATATAAATCAAAATCTCTCCTCCAAGAATTGATGAGTTTCACCATCTGTACAAAAAGCAACACATATTGCGAATCAGCTTATTATTTTACAGTCATCTGGTGTTTTACGGGTTCTGAGACTGTATATAAATTATGTGCAATCAGCAACCGCACATTTCATCTACAGGATGAAATCAATAAAAGAGGGAGACATACTTTATAATATGAAGAAAAGAAAGGTGGCAGTCACTACAAAAAACAAAATGTTCAACTCGGTAATGGTAAATGCAGGAGAAGAAAGTGACAGAATTCTGACTCAGTGTTCTTAATAGTGAACTAACTACAATTAAAAGCACAATGAAAATTAATTGGATGCGCAATCAATGTTGTTATTTCAACGTAAACAAAAAGCACCTTTCAAATATTTAGTTGGGGAGCCTTGGCGACCCAGGGCAAATGTTAACTTGATGTCCACTTAATGGACTAATTGGATGAAACAGTGTTGATGTATTGCTGTGCTAGCTCTTATGAGATCTGTGAGCTCCTTTGGGATTATGTATATAAATGTCTAAGCAAATGCATTGTTCCAAAATCTAGTCAGCTGCCTACTAAGGTAGTTTCTGTTAAGGATAGGTGCACTCCTGAGGTGAAAGCTGTTCCAAATGTAGGGGTAGGGGGAACATGTGATTATTAGATGCATCGCGATGCGGACGTGGACGATTCTGAATCGATTCACAAATGTAAAAAAAATAGATTTTCGAAATGTTGATAACGTAATGTTGACGGAACGCAAAAGGCGCGACTCTGAAGCGCGGGACTGTCTGTGGCGTGCACATAACAGAGACGCATGATGGCTGAGCGAGAAATCCGACCAGCACCCTCTGCATTAAGAGCTTGCGTATGGAAGCACTTTGGCTTCTATGAAGTTAAAGGGGAAAATGACCTGGACAAGAGCCACACTATATGCAAGTTGTGTCAAACTAAACAAAAAAAAAAATGTTGAAACATGACAAGCATGAGAAACCATATTACAAGTTTCCAACGCTCGGTTGTACCAGTAGTTGCTGCCAACCAGAGGACCACAAACTCTATTGCAAATTTTATGGTCAAGGATTTGCATCTGTATTCTTGTCTGTATTCTCTGCAGATGTTAATTTAGTGTTCAGATGTTACATAAAACACTGCTAAAAGTGAAAAACATGTACGTATATGTTGTCTGATCTGTAATAAGGGGGGTGGGGGTCCTCTCTTCAGATCCATTTGAATAAATCTTGCATACATGATACAGAAACAAAATATTTTTTCCACCATTTTCTGGAATCTAGTGGAAACAGCCCAAACTGTCTGCAGGGTGCTAGAGCACACAGGGTGATATACACTTCCAAAAATGAAATTATAACCAAAAAAATCAAAAAGCGGGGGGTTATTACAGCTCAGACAACATATACTTGTTTATCACTTTTAGCACTGGGTTATGAAACTTCAAAGGCTTTCCTTTAAAATGACACCAAAATTGTGTATTTAGACCACTGTATGTGGGTATAGGAAGCTTTTCAATTTGGGTAGGCCAAATCCAGGTGGAAATCCCCAAAATGGTCCCAGAGCTTACGAGGTTAAGTCACAAGTCATAGGGCCCTATCTTGCACCCAGCGCAATTGACTTTGTACACCGACGCATGTGTCATTCCTATTTTGCACCCGCGCAAAGCGCGCTTTTCCCTCCACAGAAGCACGTCGCTAAACTACTGAATGAACTTGCGCTCCCTGGGCGGTTCAGCGCAAAAAAGGAGGCGTGTTCCGGCGCAAACAATCCCTGGTGCTATTTTGCTGTTCCATTAAACAATTGCGCCACTGACCAGAAAAAACCTAGTCTAAAGTCAGTGGCGCGTTGCGCGTTGTTCATTATGCTATTTTAAGGGCGCATGCTTGACCATAGCGTGCACAACGCGCATACACTTTGCTCATGTAATCTACACAGATGCAACAGTTATTTTTGCAAATCATAAATTGTTACACTAAAAAAATATTAACACATGAGATGACGGAAATCATTGTGGTGTGCCACGAAGATGTGAAAAAATAGGCATAAATCTAGCTTACAAATTATTCAGGCTAATTATTTATTTAACCGACGCTATTTTGGGTGGGTTTCTCCCATCCCCATACAACACAACTTCTCTGTCTTTCACTGCTCTTACAAGAACATCAGTCTCCTCGGCTGTGAACCGCTCCTGGCGTGCGCCTGGTAAATACGCCATAATAATAGCAATCCATAATGGAACTTGCGCACCTGCTTTTAAAGGGAATGTTGGATGACGCTCTGATTGGTTTATTCACGTTACACCCAAACCACACCTATGAATAATGAAGCTACTTCAGACCAACCCATTTTAGATTTGCGCCGGGCGCAAGAGCCATTTATCCCGCCGGGAAAATAGCAACAGCGCCGAGACCCGCCCACAAAGTTACTTGCGCTTTGCGCTTTGACACTTGCGTTTCAGATCGTTAAAATAGGGCCCTTAGACTCTACTATGTATTTGTGTATAAGAGCAGCTGTATGTTAGGCCACTAGCTATTCAGAATATGCTCAAGTCCACAATAATTACTTTTGTATGATAGCTGCTGGTACAGACTTCTATATTTTTGTATAAAAGCTGTGATTTTGGTACAGCAAAATGTTTATTTAAATTTTTTGTCTGAAGGATTATATTGCTCGTTGCACATACCAGGAGGGTGTTGGTTAATATTTTATGTTAGTGATTCAGAATATGCTGAAGTCTTTACTACAAGTATGCTGCTACAGACACTTTTCCTGTTGGTTCTTTGCAATGTTGGGACATATTCTGGCAAATGTAACCTTCCTGACCTGTTCACTTGTAAAATCACTTCTATTTGTTTTATTAATTAAAGATATTGGAAGTAAATTAATTGTGGGTCATTACAAATACTTTGCTTCAAAAGTACCAAGTGAGAAAGAAAAAAAAAACTGTATAGAGAAAAAGATGCATCGATAACCGTTTTATCATTGCACCGCAGCCCTCTGAATCGTAATCGAATCGTGAGGTGCCTAGAGATTCCCACCCCAATCCAAATGGCAGGTGACCTATTTGTGTTTCCAAAATTCTAAGCTTTATCATTGCATGTATCCTTCATGGAGAAGGCAGTCCCAGAATGGCATTGGCTCATCAGTGAAAAAAAATGTCAATAAATGTACTTCAGTGTAATTAAAAATTGATTAATGTACTTTAATATAATCTCTTTTATGCTTATTAGAGCACTGCAGTCAGCTTAGCAACATATGAACGTCAAACTCTATTGAAATCAACTGCAAGTCGATTCTTCAGTGCAGAAGACTTTTTGCATGGTGTGCCTGTGTAAAGGATTCCAAATCGGTCACTTATGACACTTTGGATGCTGCCTATGTAGCAGTTCTCCAGGTTTTGGAACAGAACTAAAACAGGCTGAAAAAACCCAGTGCAAATATAAATGTCAGAACTTCCGTATTAATGTCATTGCATTTTGATAGTATTACAAAAAAAGAAGAAACCAAATCAGCTTTTAAGAACATTATAAGATCCATGGTTACTGTCCAACATATAATTCTGTGCTTTCAGTCATTCTTTCTCTTTCGCTCGCTCTCTGCCCTTTCATATTCTCACACCCACCCCCTTGTTCACACCACCTCCTAATGGACAACGTGTGAATGTAAAGTACATCCGTTGACGTGTAACATTAGCAATTTCTGAGCACAATCTGGACAGTCTGATCTGATTTAAAACACTGTGCCTTAATGTGCTTCTTAGAAATCTACTCTTAAGATCTGAAAGCATGTATTGTTTTAAATTAAATGAAATAACCAGGAAAAGACACAAAAGCATTGTGAGCTTAAAACAATCCAGTCATGGTTAATGTACGTTAATATACCGACACCTTAATTGTTCTGGAAGTTAGTGAAGGGGAAAAATAGAGACCTTTCTTATTATTGTAACAAGCAAATTGTCTTCTCCATAAACCCTTTTGATTGAGATCCTGATGTAGATTTTAAATCAAAATTGCTAACTCATTGGGGAGCCATGCAACTGTGTTATGAATTAGCTCTCCAGAAAGCATTGAGGAAATAAAGTAACCTGCTCCCCTGGTACAAATCATTGTCCGTGTCCATTAATCAAGAAAAGGCACAATGTCTAGCGTGACTGAACGTGCAGCTGTAGATCAAAAGGCATGAACAAACGAGACACAGAGGAGTCACAGACTCAAATTGGCTGTGAGAGTCTTGAAATGATCAATACATTAGGGATATCAGGGATGCCTTTTGCTCCAAACTCAGAGAAGCCCCGCTGCGCAAACATGCAGAGATTGAGAGAGGACATCGCCCATTAGCTGTGAAGATGAATGGCATCTCATCATGTTATTTGTCGATGGAGATATAGTGTCATAAGTGACACCATCTCTAAGTATCTCATAAATATATACCCCTTTCATTAACCTTTCTGAGACAATATTTCTTCATTTAATATTTGTTCAACTGTTGCAGACCTCGATTCTGTTGTTAGACAGGCAAATATTGGGCAAAAGAATGTGAGCAGTTTTCTTTGATATTAAAATACATGTCTGAAAAATGAAAATGAATGTGATGCAGTGCATATATTCAAGTTTTTATTTAAGTATTTTGTATAAATATAATTTCAGACCTCTCCAACTCAAAAATGTCTATTAGTGACTGATCACATCTACATTTTTCAGATGGCCTAATTTAATTTCTATGAATTTAATTGTATTGCCTAACAGTTTTTTGGATGTAGGACTGTTAAGGATAGGTGCACTCCTGAGGTAAAAGCTGTTCCAAATGTAGAGGTGGGGTAAAAATTATATTCTTAGATGCATCGCGATGGGACGTGGACGATTCTGAATCGATTTTCTAAATGTTGATAACAATGTTGACGGAACGCAAAAGGCGTGACTCTGAAGCGCGGGACTGTCTGTGGCGTGCACATAACAGAGACGCATGATGGCTGAGCGAGAAATCCGACCAGCACCCTCTGCATTAAGAGCTTGCGTATGGAAGCACTTTGGCTTCAATGAAGTCAAAGGCGAAAATGACCTGGACAAGAGCCACACTATTTGCAAGTTGTTTCAAACTAAACTAAAATATTTTCGAAACACGACAAACATGAGAAACCATATTACACATTTCCAACCAGTGTTAATTTCGTTGACTAATAATTTATCATAATTTTCGTCAACTACCTTTTTTCACTGAGGAAAACGAGATGATAACTAAATAAAAACTAGTGTTGGATGACAAAAACTATGACGAAAATGACTGTGATGAGCGCGATGACTCCGATTGTTTGAATATTACAATTTAATAATACTTAAATCAATATGTCATCCGCAATAAACCCGTCTCCAGCGTGTTGCCTCCGATCATTCGAATATTGCACTTTAATAATTATTTAATCAACATCATCCTCAATAAACCCGTCTCCAGCGTGTTGCCTCCGGTCCTTCGAATATTCCGATCTATTATGACCTCTGACCTGTAAAGTTACCAGAATTATAATAATACACTGTTTGTTAATTGGCCAGAGGAGAACTGGCACCCCGACTGCGCCTGGTTTCTCCTAAGGTTTATTTTTCTCCATTAGGTCTCCTGATGGGGTTTTGGTTTCCTTGCCACTGTTGCCTCTGGCTTGGCGTGCTCAGTTGGGGACACTAAATTTTTCAACTAAATATCCAAATAAATCTAATTATTAAACTAAATTAACCATATAAACTAAATTACTGATCTAATTACTGATCTAAAGCCCACACTGTCACTGTATGATAATTGAAATGAACTGATGACGTCACCGTTTTCTCCAGAATGGCTATACGGCTGAATAAAATTGTTGCATTATTTTCCTGTTTAAAGGTCCCGTTCTACGTGATCCCATTGTTCAAACTTTAGTTAGTGTGTAATGTTGCTGTTAGAGCATAAATAATACCTGTAAAATTATAAAGCTCAAAGTTCAATGCCAAGCGAGATATTTTATTTAACAGAAGTTCCCTTTCAAAGCCTACAGCGAACGGCTGGCTTGGACTACATCCTGGTACTTCCTTCATAAATGACGTCAGTAGAACAGTAGAACAGACTAACCTCCGCCCACAAGAATACGCGAAAAAAGGGGGCGTGGTCTTGTTGTTGTCCTACGTGGAGAAGAGGACGTGTCGCGTGAAGAAAAGGAATTGTTGCGTTTGAGTGTGTTTGTCACCATGTCGTCGAGACGCTGTTATTTTCATCCTGGAGTCAAATCACCTTTGTTTGGCTTTCCCAGGGACGCTGTAGAGATCATTAAGCGCATATATCTCCCGTTAAGAGGCGTGACCTTTCCACGTGCGCTAAGCTGCTGTCGAATCACAACACAGGAACCGTGCCACGTTTGCTAAGCTGCTGTCGAATCACAACACGGGAACCGCTGGCACAATCAGAACTCGTTACGTATTTCTGAAGGAGGGACTTCATAGAATAAAGGAAGTCATCAGCCGTTTTTAGGACAGTGAAAACAGCGGTATACAGATAAGTAAATTGTGTTAAAAATTCTGTTTTTTTTTACACGCGAAACATGAACACGTTATATTGCACACTGTAAACACAATCAAAGCTTCAAAAAAACACGAAGAACGGGACCTTTAACACTTTAAAGCTGCTTTGAAACAATCTGCATTGTTAAAAGCGCTATATAAATAAAGTTGACTTGACGAAAATCAACTGTAATTTTCATCAACAAATGAAAACGAGATGAAAATGTTAGGAAGGGACGATTAGGGAAGAGATCCAGTCAGAACTGATGTCCTGTGTAACAAATGCGCACATTTGAGTTGTAATGTGCTGATCTAACCGCTGTTCTACAGGCTCCCACATCCCCAATACAGCACTCCAGAGCGGTTCACAATCAATCGATAACACACATTTATGCCAGGCAATTGTTTATGAACTAATGCTGATGAATAATGACAATGTTTACTTTACGATGTTTATATATTAATCTGTTTTAGACGGTTGTAACAATGCATATTTTATCTCCCTCATATGAACTTGAAGCATCCTGCAACTGCAATAGTAAGGCGCAGACATTTCAAAATAAGAGTCAATGTGTATTTCGAGCTTGTTTATAATTTAAAGTCACGCATTATATATTCGTTATTGGTTATAAAATAAACTGTATTTAATTTAATTCCCATTTAATTCATAGTCAGGAGGAAAGACCAGTATTTGACACATATTCAATAAAGTATCAGGTTACAATAGTTAACAAAAAAACATTTAAAAAAAAATCTTCAAACCTAAAAAACCCCCCACAAACCTATTTGAAGCTTTAGCCTAACCTGATATGGCCTACTAACTAAAACAGAAATACAAAGTTATAAAAACTATATAGATGTTTAAAAAAAAAAAAAAAGAGAAGTGAATTGAGCTCTCTTTCGTGTATTTTTAATGTCAAAAACAAAATGATGTCAAAATGTCAGTTCAAGTGACAGTCGGTTATGTAATGCTTAATGTATTACAATTGAAATAAACTCATTCGATTTTAGGAGACTAAATCTACTGTAGATTTAGTCGACTAAAATCTTATGATATTTAGTCGACTAAAACTAAAATCAATTCAGGTGACTAAAATATGACTAAAACTAAATGGCATTTTAGTCAAAAGACTATGACTAAAACTAAATCAAAATTTGCTGTCAAAATTGACACTGTTTCCAACGCTCGGTTGTACCAGTAGTTACTGCCAACCAGAGGACCACAAACTCTATTGCAAATTTTATGGTCAAGGATTTGTGTCCGTATTCTCTGCAGATGTTAATTTAGTGTTTAGATGTTCATTTCATAAAAGCTGTTTTTGATTGTAGTATACAGCAATTATTTTACGAGGTGCCTAACGTAGGACTAGTTCAGCCAACACAGATTTTTCACTTCGACTTGATAGATGACTGAGCATTTTTAATGAAATATGTTCGGTGAACATACATTTTTAATTTTAAGTGAAGGCCTTAAGCTATGATTAGTACAATGCATCTTTTTGCATGGGGATAATTATTTGGAAGTCATTGAGCTAATATGTAATTGTCAGTTTCCACATTTTTTTTTTAAAAGCCAGCATGGCGGATTCGCCATTTACATGCAGGAATTTTTAATATTTGGCATGTTTGTGTGCTGCTGTGCATCCCTGTGTGTGTAATATCCTGAGTGTACACACGTTGTGCACCCGCCTATAGGCGCATATTACTAACACGCTCTTGAAATAACACAAAAAATACTGCATCCACAGTCGTTTTCATTTACCTCAAAATAGCAACACACCAACAATGCGCCTGAACACACCTCGTTTTCAGACCATCACGGCCATGGGCGAACAAATGGGAGCGAGTGCATCTGCTATTTAAACAGCGCGGCACTGAACGTGAAAATGTTAACTGTGTCGGGCTGAAAGTAGCAAAAAAACTCTTGCATTGCGCTGGGTGTATGATAGGGCTTATAATATTACCATTTTATAGATAGATAGATAGATAGATAGATAGATAGATAGATAGATAGATAGATAGATAGATAGATAGATAGATAGATAGATAGATAGATAGATAGATAGATAGATAGATAGATAGATAGATAGATGATAGATAGATAGATAGATAGATAGATAGATAGATAGATAGATAGATAGATGATAGATAGATAGATAGATAGATAGATAGATAGATAGATAGATAGATAGATAGATAGATAGATAGATAGATAGATATTATAGCAATAATGTTAATAATGACCATAAATGTTAGCTCTTGAATATTGAACAATGCTAAAGGATATTGTGCTTTCATGGACATGCTAGAAAAGAGAGTAGCATGAGCCTCCCAAGTCTACTGCAGGTGAGGAGATCAGTAATTGCCTTTCTTCACACTGGCAGCACACAAACACACACTCACACAGGCCTCTTTGCAGCTCATCCAGACAGAGCTGTTGAGAGACAGCCAGCAGTTGATTGGCACCATCTCAGTCTCAAGCTTTGCTCGTTTTTCACACTCAGGTAGAAAAGAAAAGCCATCCAAAACCTGCAACTGCCACAGTTTACCCAAGTAAAAAAAAAAAAAAAAAAAAGCAGCAAGATATCTTTCTCTTTTCGCTTCAGCACACTTACCCCTCAAATCCTCATCTGAGAGCTTTCACTTGTCTGGATCTGAAATGCAGTCTATCAGAAGGCTATCCCTGGCCCCCTTTACTCAATGAATTTCGTATATGCATAGTGTTTGGATATTTTTGGATAGATTGCATTTACACCATGCATTCTGTGCATTTCCAGTGTCAGTCAGTCAGTCAGTCAGTCAGTCAAATTTATTTATATAGCGCTTTTAACAATGCAGATTGTTTCAAAGCAGCTTTACAGTGTTAAACAGGAAAATAATGCAGCATAATTTTATTCAGCCGTATAGCCATTCTGGAGAAAATGGTGATGTCATCGGTTCATTTCAATTATCAAACAGTGGCAGTGTGGGCTTTAGATCAGTAATTTGATGATTTTGATGATTTAACGAGTTTAGTAAATTCTTCTCCTATAGCAGTGAATGAGTGTAATTTTTCCTCAGTGACACTACAATGCTCTGTCTGATGTGATACTGTAGTAGATGGCTGCATGGTTAAAATTTTCATCCTAATATTATCAATCTTACATGTGAAAAAGTTCATAAAGTCATTACAGCTGTGCTGTTTACAATCATCAGAAGTTGAAGCTTTATTTTTGGTTAATTTAGCTACTGTATTGAATAAATACCTTGGGTTGTGTTTGTTTTCTTCCAAGAGAGTTGAGAAATAAGCAGATCTAGCAGTTTTTACGGCCTTTCTGTATGCGATCATGTGCTCTTTCCACGAATTACGAAAGACCTCTAGCTTTGTTTTCTTCCAGCTACGCTCCATTTTTCTGGCTGCTGTTTTAAGGGCCTGGGTGTGCTCGTTGTACCACTGCGTTGGACTATTTTCTTTAATCTTCTTTAAGCACAGAGGAGCAACTGTGTCTAAAGTACTGGAAAAGAGAGAGTCAATAGTTTCTGTTGCAACATCGAGTTCTTCTATGCTATCTGGGATGCTGAGGAGATGATACTGATGAGGATGATTATTTAAAAAGCAATCTTTAGTAGCGGCAGTGATTGTCCTGCCATTTTTGAAGCGATGGGGCGGCTTTGCAACCTTAGCTAAATTAAGTATACATGATACTAGGTAATGATCTGAGATGTCATCACTCTGCTGCTGAATTTCAACGGTTATTTGGTCTAAAGTATGATTATGGCGATGAGTGGGTCCTGACATGTGTTGCCTAACTCCAATAGAGTTTAGTATGTCTTTAAATGCTAATCCCAATGCGTCTTTTTCGTTGTCTACATGGATATTAAAATCACCAACAATTAGTACTTTATCTACGGCCAGTACTAACTCTGATAGAAAATCAACAAATTCTTTGATAAAGTCTGTATTATGCCCTGGTGGCCTGTATACAGTAGCTAACACAAATGTTAAACGGGTTTTATCATGTACACTACATAACGTTACATAAAGCACCAAAACTTCGAAGGAATTATATTTGAAACTAGACTTCTGAGTAATACTGAAGATATTATTATAAATTACAGCAACCCCTCCCCCTTTACCTTTCAGACGCGGCTCATGTTTCTAACAATAATCTTGGGGGGTGGACTCATTTAAAATAATGTAGTTGTCAGGTTTTAGCCAGGTTTCTGTCAAACAGAGCACATCTAGATTAGGGATGGGCATTTCAAGCTAAAATAATATTCGAAGATCGCTGGGAATTATTCGATTTTTATTCGAAAATCGCAACTCCTCCCCCGCATGCACGCATGTAAAGGCTACACGCATATAAACAGAGAGAGAGAGGGAGAGAGACCATTCACACTCTCAATCTGTATGATAACAAACTGTTTAATTAATTAGTGAATAGGCTATATCAACTCAACCCATATCATTATTGTAACATGCTGAAACATATGACTGTTATTTGACATCGCCCCAAGTTACCGCAACCGTTAAATGCTACAAGTCTACAGTGTGCGCGTGAGGCGATGTGTTCTTCTTCTGATGTCTCAGGGCGTTTTTACTCTGGCAGTTTAGTTCGAAATGGAGCATGGTTTGCATGAAAAATTGCTAATGTGAAAGCTTACATACAGAGCTTGGTGTGCACTGAGTGTATTCACGCATAGAGTGCAATCAGGGCAGCAAATGAATGGCAATTCTGTTTGCAAGCAGCAAAGCCGCCTTCCAGCGACACACATACGGTTAACCCAAGTGTCGTTTACTCAGCTGCACATAATAGCACCAAATTAATTTTAAAAAGCCCAATATATTTGACCCGCGTTCTGTTTACTATCATGCCCGTGCACGTTTGTGATGACGTTAGATGAACGCAAACGCACCAGGGTTCAAGTTGAGTGTGGAACCAGACCAGCGCTGGAGGCGGAGGGAAGAATCACACTCGGACCGCAGCAAACAGTATAAAACACCCTGAGAACTCACTGACAGCTTTTAGGTGCTTTATTGGCAGCGCCTCCCTCTGGTCACATGAACGCGTCACCACCACACCGAAAACATGGGGACGATAATCGCACAAACTATTCGATATTCTATAATTAAATCAACTATCGAATATTCGAAAATCGCGACCCATCCCTAATCTAGATTACTATCTGTAATAATATAATTAACAATAAGCGCTTTTGGGGAAAGGGATCTAATATTCAGCAACCCAAGCTTTATCAATTGTTCATCTGTATTATATCTTTTGTTTATTTGTTGGACATTAATACAATTTTTACTGTTGAATGGTTTTGATGTTTTTTTGTATTTACTAATTCGGGGAACAGACACAGTCTCAATATGATAATATCTAGGTGAAAGAGTCTCTATGTGCTGGGATTTATCTGACTCCGGTGACGTGAGACAGCTAGCAGACGGTCGGTTTAGCCAGTTTGTCTGCTTCCTGACCTGGGCCCTAGTGAGTCAAGGTTTAGCTCTAAGACTATGTGCCAAATTACTAGAGAGAAGAGCGGAACCACCCCAGGAGGGATGGATGCCATCCTTATTCAACAGGTCAGGTCTGCCCCAAAAACTTTTCCAATTGTCTATGAACCCTATGTTATTTTGCAGACACCACTTAGACAACCAACCATTGAGTGATGATAGTCTGCTAATATCTCATCACTCCTTCTAACGGGGAGCGGACCAGAACAATAAACAGCCTCTGACATCGTACTAGCGAGTTCAAACACCTCTTTAATGTAAATGATGATGAACATCATTAGTGCCGACGTGATTAATAATCTTAGAGAATTTACGGTTACCTTTAGCCAGCACTTTTAAATTTGCTTTGATGTCAGGCACTCTGGCTCCCGGTAAACAAGTGACTATGGTGGCTGGTGCCTGTATTTTCACGTTTCGTGTAATAGAATCACCAATGACTAGGGCACTTTCAACAGGATACTCTGTGGGTGCTTCACTGAGAGGGGAGAACCTGTTTGATGTTCTAACCGGAACGGAAGAGCGGTTCTTTGATCCGCGACTATGCCGTCTGATTGTCACCCAGTTTCCCTGCTGCGGGGGCCCTGCAGCCGGAACCGAAGAATGTACAGAATTCACTAAGCTATTCGCATCCAAATCAGTGTCTAAAGCTGTTACATCCTCACTACTCTCAGATAAAGTATGGATGCGTGTTTCTAATTCTGAAATCTTCTCCGTCAGCCTAACTATCTCCTTCCATTTATCACATGTGAAACCCTGTTCGCCAGCGGAGAAGCCTATACTAAACATGCAGCAAGCAGTGCAAGTGACAATGACAGGAGAAAACATGACTTACCGTGTTTGTTGATTAATCCAATTTACCACAATCGTTTGCTGGACACTATTTACTAATCCAACTAATGAACTCAGAAAAAGGGAGGCCCGGGTGCAGAGATGACAAGCTAACAGGCTAGCGAAATGCTAACGTGTGATGGTGATTTAGATTAAAAGCTAGCTATGTCAAATTTAACGTGATAGGCAATTGTTAAACAATGTATGGTGATGAGTAAGTTATATTTAGCAGTAGAACAAAGAGAACATATCAAAATATAGATTCAAACGTAAGCAAGGCTGTACAGAGCTACAGACAAGGCAGAAGGCAGACAGGAGACAGGAGCAATCGATCAGGCAGGAGCAATCGATCAGTCAATCGATTATATGCTGGAAATGTATATGCAGTGTGACTGAAAATAACACTTTTCAAAGGATGCATAAACCTTTATTTTAAAAACATTGGTGGATAATTTACAGTGCTTACTATTTTGACAGATATCAGCAATATCTGGTCTGTTGTGTTTCTCTAAAACCTTCCCACAGTAAAGGATGCAGATATGGATTAGAAGTGAAGATAAGGTTAGCAAATTACATTTTAAATTCCACTTGTGATAATAGACCAGAAAAGAAACACGAGTGAGGATCTGGGGAGAAAAAACTAGAGACTCCACACATTATCCAGCGGAATAATTCATGGGATATTGTTCATTACATGGGGTGAGAGGATTTTAAGATATGCATGTTGTCTTTTCTTTTCACATTGCGAGAGAAGAATATAAAGAAAAGGGCAAGAACCCACAACAGCATTGGTAGGAATAAAAGAGATGGATAGATAGACAGACATACAGACGGGCACTTAGAAAGAATTTGGCCCTGTTGTCATATTTTAATATGGTCAAGCACTATGTAATTACTACCAAGTGCAAAGGGGGTCTCTCTCTCTCTCTCTCTCTCTCTCTCTCTCTCTCTATCTCTCTCTCTCTGAAGAGTGAACTTCCGTTGTTTTGCACTCCACAAGCATTATCTTCATCCAAACACTTTTAAATGCACTGTTTATCTCCAAACTGTTTTAAATGGTGGTCCTGGAGTATTCTTAAATATACATAGAAATTACAAAGAACAAGCTTGGCTCCATTTTCATAATTGGGCTTCGCTGCCAAACACAACTGCTTGGCTTGCACCCTCACGAGGAGAGATCGATAGTTCAGTGAAAGCTGAAAGCTGCCCGCTTGTACTTTGGGAAGTTGGGGAGGCACACATTGCCTTCCAAGTTTCTCAAGCTTTTTATGTTGAAGGCCTATTATCTACTCCGATTTAAAGGCATGTTGGGATCTGAGTGCAAGATGTGAGAGTAACATCAATCAATCCAAATGTTCTCTGTGGGCGCTTATGTCCATGAGAGCTGACCCCAGAATTGAAGCAGAGCAGCCCACGCAGCCTTGAGCTGAAACAGGAAGTTACTTTACACACTGAGCAAATATCTTTTTGTAATGATTTAGCTAGGACTTCAGTAGGGCATCTCTGAGTGCCACCACAGCTGGGTAGCAATGAACCACCTGGCCCATACCACTCCATCACCCTCTCGGGCATCCATCCTTCTCAATTCTCCATCCATGAATACATCAGCGTTGTCCGATTGGACGGCATCTCTGCTGTTGCCCTCGGCGATTAAAGTCGCCACCCTTCCCCTTGCCTCTCCACTTGTACAAAGTCAAGCATGTCCACTCTGCTTTATGGATTGTTTATATTGCTTTCAATTACCTTCCCATGTCCCACAATGAAGTCAGTAAAGTTTTATATGCTGGAAATTACTCTCCAGGCACCCATCTCCACCATAACTGCCAGAACCCAGACAGAAGCTCTCCCTGCCCTGGAAAATAAATCATATTTAGAATTCATCAAAATAATTTAGAGTTTATTAGGGTTTATATGCCAATCTGAGCAGTGCTTTGGGCCTCGACTTTTATACCTAGCGGTCGCTTGTCAGTTGTTAAACTCATTAATAAAGCTAAAAATCACACAGCATTGCAACTAAATTAAATTTCACAGCGCCGGTTGTTCTCAGTGAAATGAGGCTCGTATGAACCCTTCTGAAATTGTTTGATGTTATCTTGGTTTTCTGTGTGCTGTGATATTTTCTCTAGATTCTGATATGAAAGAGGCTAAATATAGCTATGTTTAATATTGGGATCATAGGAAATGTAGGCCTAATCACCAAATAACGCACAGAGATATTAAATGGTAAAACTGATATGACATACATATATTAAACATATTTTAATATTTGTCACAAAATGTGAAGCTGTTTGCACTTATATCAGCCATATCATTCATTTTATATAAATGATTACATTTCAGTTTAGTAGACATTGAATTAACATAAAATTTCTTTGAATTACCAGCTGAAATAACTACTGAATATACTGTTGTATAGTAAACTGTTACTTTGATATAAACAATCCCTTCCTCCCCATATATATTTCTTTACCAATTCAACTACCAAGTTTCAAATAAAAAAGAAATACAAAAAAAAAAACTAAAGCCGGGTGCACACTGTGCGATTTTGGCCACGATTTGGCCGTCTGCGACAAATTTTGAAATCCTAAAAGATTTATCTCATCCTAGGCTAAAATCTGAAGTCTTTGATCCTTAGTTTGACATGTGCACTGACAACCGATTAATGACCGTTGCGATCAAATTTTACCTTGGACAAAATTCTGGCAGTGTCAGAAGATTTGAGGCACAATCCTGCATAATCCAGCATTTCGTGCGACAACATCAAATCACAACAGGGAACATGTCGAAAAGAGTCAAGTGAATGAAAAATGCCACCGCTTGTTTTTCTTGTTTGCTGAACGCTACCATTGTGTCTGTGAATGCGGCTCACCGTTACCGAACGTCTCACGGATTCATGACGTAAAACTCAGTCCGTACGAGTCTCTTGCTTGCGTCCGTTTTTCGTATCTGACTGTCGTACAGTCTGACATAATGACAACTGAGATCCTACAGTGTGACATGTATTACATTGGGGATCATGTTCGTACAGTCTGACAAGCAACATTCGCAGAGGATTTAGAAAAATCGCACAGTGTGCAGGACCCTTAAGAGGATGAGTCTGATTTGAAAACACACTGGCTGCAATCACAAGAATAGGAATCAATATCTAATCTAGCCCAAATCAGTCCTGACGCAACAGAACTAAATGCAAATGCAGTACGAGACAAATGAAAAAGACACAAGGGGGTTTATTTTATTGCAGTCAATAAATGTCTCTACAAGAAGTAATAAGTATTTTGCTGAGATTGCATGCTGTATGGTATGATATCAATAAAGATGCATAAATGTTATTTTCTCAAAAATATACATACATGCTGCTCACATATTATTGTAGCTCGGTCTATCTATCCATCCATCCAGTGAAAATCAATGTGCTCTAATGTTGTTTTGGACACTGACCTTCATTGTATTGGCAAAAACAGTTCCTTTGTGTTCCATTGAAGAAAGAATGTTGTACATGTTTTGAACCACATGAGGGCGAGTAAGGTTTTATTTGACTTATTTATTTAAAGTTTAAATTGGTTTAATATTATTTTGAGTTGGTGTCAGTGGTTGGTTTTACCTGTGCACCACCATATCAAGGAAGTAGCAAATGTCGTTCACTTTGTGAACACTAAAAGCCAACAATGGCAGGCACTGCATCTTTCCTGAAATAAGAAAAGTAATCAACATGGCTTTCGACAGGCTTTCTCTTTTCATTTGGTTGGCTCTGCTTTATTTGCCTCAATTCAGCTTTGTTTATCAACTGGATGATTGTGAGGCACTTAATTATGCCACACTCCAAACTGCAGGTTTCCCAGGCAATAAGCTCCTTGGCACAGTGACTTAGTCGAGTAAAATGGTGTGGACGCTTACTGACTTCTTAAGCAAGGCCTGTGACTCGCATGATTAAGATTACAGACTCTGGAGACAAATAAGACTCAATCTGGGACGGTGTGTGTGTTTGTGTACCTATGTCCTTCTAGGTGGTTGAAGGCACTTTTGATAGCTGTTACTGTGTCCAAGGTTTAAATTGAAGAAGCTTATCACTAACTCCTGTAGTGAAGTTGGTCTTTTAGCGTTTCCAACTTACATCTGCAGAGTGCTGAAAGAAGTGTTATCCTGGTAGGCAGGAATGTAAAAATACCTAGCTATTTTACAGCGTATTAGGACTGACATTTTCATGGTTTTGTCTGAAATGTTACTCTCATTTTTAGTGTTTAAGCTTGCCCATTAACTGCATAATGTGCGTTGATAAAAATAATTAAGATTTTGATCATGATTCTAAGACAGTGACCTTTTAAAAAAAAATATAGGCCTATGTAGATTGATATCATAACTTTGTATAATACTTACAACATATACTGTGTGTGTACTATGCAGGGTTAAAGTTAACTAAAACTAAAACCATAAAATGTTACTTAAAATACAAATAACTGAAATAAAATATAACATTAAAAGAGAAGAAACATTTCATTGTTTAATTTGATGTACAAAATAACTAAAACAGAATAAAACCCTTAACAAACCCTTTAATCAAAATTGAAAATTTTAACAATACACCTACTTCAAAATATTAGTAAAAACTATAACAGTATCTCAATGATCCTAAATTAACACTAATACTATGGTAATATCATGGTACTTTTTAAGTACTTTGGTGTGTAAGGTGATAAATTAATTTAATAGTTTATTTCAAAGCACCATGGTATTGTCATATTTTACCGTACCATAGAAACTTCACATTTCACAGCATTACTAATGATTGTTTGTAAACCACAGGAAACCAAATATTCGGTACAGCTCTTTTTTGTTAAGTATTCTCTAAGGTTCAGACATTTTGTGAGAGATTATGAAAAGCAAATATTTTATTGGCAACCTTGCAAACAATATTTTGAACAGGGTTGTCCCTGTTGATAAGGACAATGGCAACAACAAAAGAAGCCGCACCAGCAAACAACATCAACATCATCCATATTAATAACAATAGTACCAGCGGTATTTCTACTACAATCAGGTGAAACATTTCTTATTTAATGTTGTTTTTATGGAGAAATATCAAGGTTAGTCCTAGACTGTTCATGGCGATTCTCCATTAATATCCTTTTAGATCAAGACTTGCTCTTAATGGTCCTCAAAAGCTATTAACTTACACTTTGCTGAAATGTACCCATGCATACACTGAACCCTTCATTTTCACCAAGGCTAAACCTCTGAAGGGACTGGGACAGTTTTTCATATTGACCTTCATGCCAGATCTCATTATCTCCACATGATGTCTATTTATGACAACCTCATACATCAAATTCAGGCCTCTTAGTGCAACTTTGGTGACAGTTAACATTTCACTGCGGTACTTTGGAGACTTCTGGCTCTAATGGGGACTTTTGCAGAGAGAACAGTAAAAGAACAGAAGCTTATGGGAAATGAAAAGCCTCTTGGCTGATGGCCGAACCTGCTCCAGACCGCAGCCTCGAGACCCAGTTGAGCGTGCTGGTTGGAAGCGTTTAATGTAGCTTACTGGCTAAGGACAGGTAGATTTTAATAATATTGCTCTATTGTGAAATGCAGGCTTCCAGCTAGCTGTGACAGGCCCACCAGCTTTGACTCCATTACACTCCTTCCACATTGAGCAAAAGTGTCAGTGTAAGAAGCCAGAAAGGCTAATTCACTACCGTGAAGTGTCAAATGAGAAGATGCATTTTAATGTACAATCCAGTGGTTTATTTTAGAACATTTTTTATTTTATTTACTATGACCATTGGAAATGACCACAGTGTTTTCATTCTAAAAAGGTTATCTTAATTTACAATATGTTTAGGGCTCTGGGGCTGGAATTATGACATATTCTTAAGAATAAAATTCTTCTTTATGTGCACAAGTTCTCTGAAGTGACACCAGTGATCTTTTTGCTGAATTTAAAAATTCAGTAACATCTCCAAGTCCAATAGGGACCTCGTTTTTAAACTTAGTCTATCATTAGACAACAATGTAATTTACTGCAGCATTTGGCACATATAAAAGCGCCCATACACAGGACATGTTCACTTAAGGGAGAGCGCAAAAAAACAGTGTACACTTATTATTAGGTGCTTTTCATTGGCTGCATTTGAAATCACACACTCTCTTATAGTATGTACTCTCTTGTAGTATGAAAGTAATTTCGGGAATAACTACACTCACAATACTGTCATTAACATGTGACCTATCAGCATCAGTTGCGTCATTCACACATCCTCTCCCGTGGCCTCATGGATAGTAAAGTGTCCATCGTATGCACACTTCAGAACTTTTTGCCTACTCTTTCATGAGTACTGTGAACTCTGACATACAACTCTTTAGGGGTGTAACGATAAACTTGTGTCACGATTCAATACAAATTGTGATACTGAACTCACGATACGATAAGCCAAAATAAAGAAGAGGTTATTTTTCTTATCAAAATACTACTATTATTATTATTATTATTGTATTATTATCAGGACCCACTAGCCTGACGTCATCATACTCAGATCCTAGTCAGAATATGAGTCTGATACTGCTCCATTGGGCTGTGATTATGGGGCGTATTTCAACCGAACCAGGAAAGACCTCAATTGGATAGACCTACAACCAATCAGAGCGATGGAGTATGTGATGTATGTTGAGAAACGCATAGTTGTCAACAGAACTCAACTGCACGCACGCTGGAAGAAGTAGAAGATGACTGTAAACGACTGTTTGCGGGTGTTGTAAAAATAATTTAAGGATACACGGAGTACTTACCAACACTTACATTTGTGAGAGAAATAGTAAAGGTGAATGCATATGTGAACAAATTCTCAGTTTGTAAACAAATTCAACCCAAGTGCTCTTTGGTGATGTGGATGGTTACGTTACTGTTGATCATCTGTCCATCATCGTATAAAGCCCGCCCTAACAATTTGATTGGTCCGAACAGCTATGGTTCGAGCATAGTTACTCCACAACGGATCAAGTCCAGACCGAACTTCCCGACCTCAAATGTTGTGGGCGGGGCTAAGTTCGGCTGGCATCCAGGCTAAGGACCCACTATTTGTCCCCCATTGCAATATTATACATTATATTCAACATTATATATATAGTCATTTATTGTAGTAATGTCACTGAAACTCTGTAAACGTTTTTTTCTTTCTCTCACGCAGTACTTTCAATACATACATTGGATCTCTTAAGCCACGCGCACACAGACTCTCCTGGTCCTCGCAATATCAATGCGGTATTAATGCACTATACATATAATAATAAACCATCTAAAATGCTTTCAATAATCATACTACTAAAACTAAATGTGATCTGGTGATTTTAAATGATGTTTGCGCTTTCACTTTGTGGAGTCCCGCTTTAAATGATGTTTGCGCTTTGACTTTGAGGGGTGCCGTTCCAGCGCGTGCGCTTCAGATGATCAATGCAATCAATCACAGTTCTAATCGCAAGAAAGCATGTCAAAATGGCTATTCACAAACTGTAAATGTTTGGCTCATCGTAAAATTTGAATTCTGCATTTCCTCTTTCATGTTGTTTTCACACGTCACATTTGAACGTCCGTGTGTACTACAGTATGCGCATCGTTTTAAATCTGTTCATCACTTAAAGCCATCGTGTCTCTTCAGAAGACTTGGTTTGGATTAGACACTCGATTAGTTATTTTTACGATGCCTTTATGACATTTTTTGGATCATTTCAGTTTGAGAGGAATGGGCTTTAAATGGAGAGACAGAAATCTCTGAGGTTTCATAAAGAATATATTAATTTGTGTTTGGAAGTTAAACGAAACGACATGAGGGTGAGTACATGAGGACAGAATTGACATTTTTGGGTGAATTATACCTTATAAATACAGCAAGTTGAGCATTGGATAAAACAACTATATCACGAATCATATTGTTTACGTCAACAATATATATCGTCACATTTGTATATCACGATATATCGATTGATGATATATCGTTACACCCCTACTACTCGTCACATACTATTTAGTAGAAATTATGCGATTTCAGATGCAGCCATTGAGATGATCAGCAAGTATTCAAGCAAAAACCACCATACAATCAGTTTGTTCTGAAGAAAATATTTGAGAATTTCCTTTTTAAAAATTCTTATGAATTTCTTGGGATTCATCTAAATAAATGTCTAACGTATTTCTTAAGATGATTTTTGTGCATCCAGCCCCTGATCCCTGTAGCGGCACCAAGGTACTGCCATGGTATCATAAAATAAAACTATGGTAATCTGATGGATATTTTGGTACTGGCAAAAGTTCCATTGCCTATTGTCAATAGTGTAGTGGTGTATGAAGCACAGCTCACACAGAAGTTACTTTCAAAGCAAGCAACTTTCTGTTTGTCACCAAAGGAAATTCACATGACCAACTGAACCCGATGCGAAATCTGCGTAGGGAAATCGTTCGCTCTCACACAGAATTCCTGCATCATCTGCAGGAACACCACTTCAAAATGTGTGCAATTTAGCATATATGCTAACCTCATGGTCACAACACTGAGAAGTCCAGCACTTTCTGCAATTTTCCTGTAACTTTGCATTTAAATCAATATGTAAACTTGTCTGGGCCTTTTCAAATCTCCCTGTAGACACGTCAGGGGTCATCAGGTTTCAAACTTCCCTGTTGAGGTTTGTTTCTACCTCTCACATGGTCACGCTTCACAACCTATGTTTGTTTCCCCCCCAGTGGGCCGTTCTGCTTCATCTGTGCTGACAGGCTGATTTATTTGCACTCTGACCGGGGGACGGTTGGGGAATAGGGGGAGGCACTCATGGTTAACACCTTCTTGTGCCCCACTCTTAACTGACTCTCTTCTGACATCGACTTCCATGAACGCTCATTCAATTTTTCCCTTTCCAGATGGAAATACAATAAACAATACCCATTTCTTGACATGAATGTTTCGACCAAGAAGTGCTGAGATGTCTGAAATACTGATTGTGAGAGGAGGTACAGACCCTGTTCCATGAGCTAGGGAGATTCCTTCATACTGTAGATTGAAACCTAAAAGGAACCTCAAAAGTGATCTGAACTGAAATGCTCTGCATAACAATTAACTCTTTGTGTCATATAAATAGTGTTCATCGTATCGGCCATGTTGCTAATGCAACACTCACAAGCATAAAAAATACACTGAAAACCACACAAAACTTTCTTTTTACTTTTTTGTATTTTGTAATTATATTTATAATGATAATGTAAGACTGGAGAAACTGTAAGAACTGTAGGAGATGGCAACTCTCTGAGAAAACAAAGGAAATTAACATCTGAACTCACTCTTGTGCATTTAGCTTCCCCATCCAAAACGACATCACACTGAGTTAATCATCCAAGAATTGCCTTAATTTACATGTCTTTCCCTTCACTGTCTATTCCCCCATCTCTCCTATATAATTCACCCAATATCTATATGGGTTAATGTGAACAAGTACTATACAGTATTATACATGTTTGGTATAATTTAAATTGTCTCATTGCAACTGGTCCAAAAGTCTCATTCTCACAGAAGTAAAGCAATAGGTAACAAAGGTTTTAAGAGTTTAGAGATATTTTGCTTATTGTGGTGGGTGTGGCCTCTGCCAATTGGTCTTTACCTCCTGTCGTCAATTAGGTGTAAATTACAGGTATATAGGACTTAATTATGCCAATTGCCATTATGAAATCATTTTTACATTTGAAAGAGTTTTCTATCTTGGCCTGGTATTTAAAGAGATGTTGCAGAAGGGTCAGGGCGCAAAAGTCAGCCCGTAATGACGAGTGTATTCTAGAGCATTTGATGTTATGTATGGATTATCTTTAAATTGATGATGTAATTGGCATGATACATTTACCTGATTAATAATAAATTATTACATTGATTTATTCTGACTTACTCTGGAATTATTAACAAATATACGCTCAGGTTTGTAGCGGACTAGAGCACAGTTTTGGTGAAGCATAAGGGCACACCAGACTGATGTTTTAGAGCTCCGACTAACACATTGGCATTAGATACGTTTATACTTAGACTGTAGAGGCTAGTGGACCTTCCGTTTAGAGCAACAAAAAAATCTAAATAGGGTGAGCCTCAACTCCTGATTATTGTGATATTCTAATTACATGTATGTGGGAATCCACGGCATGATTATGAAAAGTTACCATTAGAGGAAGTAAAGTTGGTCGCTTGGTTCTATGGTAATGGTCATGGCCTCTGGTTAAATATAGTCTTGCATTAATTAAGTGGGTTCAGATCTAAGGGGACTGAAGAAACAATATTCTAGAATGATCAACGTGGAGCACGTATGTCTACAATATCAGTTAATCACCTCTGTCTAACCACCTAGTGACCAAGACTGACGAGGTTGTGAAAAAGAGATCTTAATCCGGCCGGTGTGAGACTCGAAGTGTTAACGGAATTTGGATGAATGGGAATAAATTCAACAAAGACCAAATAACCAAATTACATTCTAACCTAAATTTGAGGTCATGATTAAATGGAGTCAGATTAAAATAAACTGGAATTACATTTCTTTGTCCTGCTGAAAAGACCAAATGCACAGAAACCCGCTAATCACCCGCTAATCGTAAGCCGTCAATGGGACGATTGGGCGGGCCTTACAATCATTTCTCTCACTATTTTCACTGTCATTCTTGGCAGTGTTGTTGTAATGGTATTTATATATTGTAGTAATTATTAATATTGTGAAATAGCTTTTATTTTATATTTTCAGTTTTCATTTTGTCTTATTTATTTTCTTCATTTTATTTCATTTTTTTTTCTATTTAGCTTTCATGCCATGTTTTTCATTTTTGTTTTACATCTAATATTTATATTTTATTTTATTTCAGTTTTATTCCAATCAACATTTTTAATAATATTAATTGTAGTTTTTACTTAACAAGAACAACACTTATTGCATGATTGCCTATCATAGAAATTTTGGAAAACCATTTGCATTAGGGCACTGCATTAGTGATCACTTAACTGCCTATATAGGTACCTTATTACATTTTGTAACATTCTTTTTGATTTTATTTAGTATTAATATTAGTAGTAGTAGTAGTAGTAGCAGCAACAGCAGTAGTAGTATTTTGAATTAATTTATAAATAATATATGTAGCATGGATAGTTTTAATAATTTAATTATAATTTGTAATATAGTATGCATAATTGCATTCTAATATGCAATATTTTGTATTCGTTTTATTTAGGGATGCACCGATATGAACATTTTGGCCGATACCGATAACCGATAATTATTTATATTTGAAAGCCGATAACCGATATATTGGCCGATAAATCTAAATACAAATTTTAATAAACTCTGAGAGCCTGATTACAAAAACAAAAGGCTCACCATTAAAAGCCATGTCCCAAACACTTCAACATAAATCAAACCTATTCACTACAGTAGCCTATTTGAACCAGTGTAAGATTCCTTACCTTTTCAAATTAATTTTACACTCCTATAGCCAACTTACTTTATATAATAAAAAAAAAATGTTAACACTTTACAATAAGGTTTAATTTTTGTTACTATTAGTTAACCAACAATGAATGAACAATACTTCAACAGGATTTATTCATCTTAGGTCATGTTAATCTCAACATATTCAGACCCAAAGTTGTGTCTTTTAACATTAGGTATGCTGTGAATGGACTGTTAATAAACACAAACATTTTATTACTAAAATAAACAAAGGTTATTGCTCTCTGTTTGTTCGTGTTAGTTAATGCATTAACAATTGAGACCTTATTTGTAAAATGTTACCAAA